>CAWUFW010000295.1:122500-735000 GCA_963921515.1 Calotriton arnoldi | reverse complement strand
TCAAGGATTAAATCACCAGAAAGGTTTCAGAGCTCTGATACGCGTTCTCCTCGTTCTTCACAGGCCCAGACGTCGTCACAGGCTGGTGGAGGAGGACGGCAAGATAGAGGAAGGGGCCGAGAGGCTCCCCAGGAGCGAGACCAACCTCGACAACAAGTCAGAGGGAAAGCAGAAGAATTTCATCTTCCTCGACCGCAATTTCAGAAGAAAAAGGTTGCCGCAGTCACAGCGAAATATGCCTCAGACCGTGAGAACGAGACTCCAGAATTGGACGTGGGCAGTGACCCTCCTAGACAGCGCCGCGGAAGTTACCATAGTGCGGGAGGCGCTACGTCCTCATATGGAGGCGACAGCAACTGAAACATTCGTTACTGTAGAGACAGCTGACACGAGAGTGGCACCCCCTGACAGACTATATAATATAGTCATACAAATTGAAGGTGACATACCGCGTGAAATAAAAGGGATTTTTTGGGAAAATCTAACCTCTTCATATGACATTTTGTTAGCGGAGGTGGATTGGCCACCCTCATTCGTTTTAGCTGCACATAAAGGAGAGGAGGTAATCCTTCCAAGCTTTTCAAGGCATGTCCCAAAAGACAAAGCTGAAGCACTTGCAGCTGAGTGGGCTGTGTACCTGGCACCAGCGTTATACCGCAACCATGTGGGATGGGATGAAGAGTCACCTCCCCATGCAATACCTTTGCGGTCACTACCGCAGCCACAACCCCAATATCCCATCAAACGGCAGGCAAAAGGCCCCGTCTCCGACATTCTGACACAGTTGGAATATCAGGGAGTAATTGAACCATGCGTATCACCTATGAACAATCCCCTTTTCGTGGTTTCTAAACCCGATGGATCGTACCGCTTAGTTTTGGATTACCGGCATTTAAATACTCATTGTCGGAACTTTGCGGTGCAAAACACACACAGTTCTGCGCTTGTAGACAGTCTTGTTCGTAAAAAATACAAAACGACACTTGACCTTTCAAACGGTTTCTACACGCACAACCTAGCCTCGGAGAGTGGTCAATGGACCGCATTCACATCCGGTGGTAAATTATTCCAGTTCCGGCGATTACCCATGGGCTATAAAAATAGTCCGGGTATATTCGCCGCCCGTGTTGTTTCTTTGTTAAATGACATTGATCAAGACGCATGTTCGTACGTTGATGACATCTATCTGACAGACGACGAGTTATATCAGCATCTGTCCCGTGTGGACCGCATTATTCTTGAATTTGCGGAGCAGGGTTACAAATTTAACTTTGCTAAGTCACACATTGCTGAATTTACTGTTCTGTTCTTGGGCTATGAGCTCAATAACGAAGGTAAGGGCTTAGCCCCCATTTCTTGGAAAAATGTGCACATTTGTGCCCCCCAAATACTCTGAAGAAGCTTCAGTCTTTGCTGGGTTTCCTGAACTTCGGGCGTACTTACATTCCCGAATATGCCCAGCGTATCAAGCCTTTGTATGCTTTGATACAACCTACTTATTCAAGGTCTTGCTGGCTGCCTGAGCATACCTCAATTTTGCAGTCTTTGCAGACAGACCTGTTGGAGTCTAAATATCTTTTGACTCGTGATAACCACACAAACCTGGTGATTAGAATAATTCCGGGGCGGTGGGATTCACATACTTAACCTTTAATGAAGGTGATACAGTACCCATCGCATACAAGTCACATCTGTACACTTCCGCTGAATTGCGCTTTACATCTGTCGAAAAAGTTCTAACTGCAGTGCAAATGGCGATTCTAAAACGCGCACTGGCACAGGGAAAGCGGATTCTAGTGGTAACACCCTGTCCTGCCCTAGAGGCAGTAACAAAGGCAAGTGTACCGAACTCAAAAGCAATGCATCCCCGTTGGATACAATGGGCTACATCCTTGACGTCTTCGGACGTCACTTTTGTTTTTGATTCTTCTCTTCAGACTCAGGAGTTTTTGCAGTATGAATTCGTTCATCCTCCTCCTTTGTTTTTATTACCGCTTGAGGATTACAAATGTGTAATCTACACCGATGGTTCGGCGCAGCCGGCCACTGGGTCCAAGCACGCTTATTCAGCTGCATGTGCTATTGTTGCGGGTTCCTTTGTAGATGGAAAGTTCAAATCCTCTGCAGTGCATACTCGCACACTTGGAGATAGTACCGCACAATTGGCCGAGCTGCATGCATTGCTACTTGCACTTGAGTTCGCTTCTCAGGATGAGACCACTCTAATAGTATGTGATTCTTTTTACTGTGTACAATCTTACAATGACAATCTGTTTTTCTGGTCGAAAAACGACTACAAGGACGCAAAAGGGAGCACAATTAAGCATAAAATGCTTTGGGTTCGAGTGGCAGAATTGCAACAACGTCTGCCCCTCACACAGGTGGTTCACACCTTAGGCCATCAGCGGGTGGGCGCACACGCTATTGGTAACGATCTGGCAGATGAAGCTGCCCGTTCAGCAGTAGTCACGTGTTCAGTAGCAGCGGTTACCAGGTCCATGTCTAAAATAGACCCTGTTATATTAGCAGCTATTGCTGCAACCAAGGAAGGTGATAATTACCCTACAGGTTTCCCTTCCAAGTATTCTTACAAATTAAGTCCCGATCAGGTTCCTTATGTAACTATACCTGACGTTGGAGATCGGCTGATCCCCAACGCGGACCGCAGGAGTGCTCTTGATATCAGCTGCACACGAAGGCATGGCTTCGGCACATGCAGGTGTGTCAGCTACGGTTTCCATCTTGCAGCAGCGTTATTGGTGGCGTGGGTTATATAAAGACACCCGTGCTTTTGTGCTTTCTTGCGACGTTTGTCAACAGATTAAGCCTTCCACGGTAACACGTCCACCACAAACACCGCTCTGCATTGCTAACAGACCCTTTGGGTGTGTTTACTTGGATCACTGCGGTCCATTCTCATCAGACACTGCTTATAAATACATCTTAGTGGCAGTGGACTCGTGCACACGGTTTCTCTGGGTCTGGCCACAACGGAGTGCTGACGCCCGAAATGTAATCAGGGATTTGCGTGTCTTTGTGGGAATTTTCGCATGCGGCACCTTCCATTCGGACCAAGGTCCAGCGTTTGCCTCTAGGGCTTACAAGGATGCAATGGCTTCGCTTGGGGTGCGGGTGAAATTTTCGTCTCCGTATAGGCCTGAGGGCAACTCTATCGTTGAACGAATGAACCGTGACTTAAAGCAATCCTTAACAGCTAGGGTTATAGGTACTGGCAGGAACTGGCTGGCCCATTTGTATACCGTTCAGCGTGCACTTAATAATCTCCCTAGAAGACCTCTGGGTGGGCGGACCCCATACGAAATGCTCTTTGGCATAAGAATGTTTGTGCCTGACCTTGAGGGTCCAGACATCGCGGCGCAATCCGCCAAGTTTGATGTAGATAACCATTCTGCTATGTTACAGGACTTACAAGAAGCCCGAGACAAACTTGCAACTACACATTTACCTTCAGCCACAGATCCTGCGTTGCAGATTCCGGTAGCCGGCTGGCTTCCGAAAATTGGAGAACTGGTTCGAGAGAAGGTTGAAAACAAAAAGGAATTTGGCCCCTCTTTTCGTGCACCGGTTCCAGTTCTTGGCCTGAAGGGAACACGTACAGTCATTTTACCACCGCTTCCTGGTCGCAAAGAGAACAGATACATCTCAGTTGAAAATGTCAAGCTACAGCGCCTGGCCGATCCTGAATAGTGTCACACCAGCGGTCTCTTGTCCTGCCATTTATCGGACATATGTTCATAGTCCATCTGCACGAACGATCGCTGATGCTGTAATTGAGATGGTTGATTTGCCTGAAACTACGATTGATCCCCAACTTTCCACCAATATTAACGAGGACGAGTATACTTATCCTGCATCAGAATCGGTGGCACATCAACCAACAACGCCACTAAGCCCTACTCGTTATTCCTTTGATTCGGATTCCACATCTTCAAAAGTTCCATCCAAGTTCAGTATTTTTGTATCCTGGTTTAGAGACAATTTTTTGATTCCACCCTGGACATACATCTGGTTGGTACTTTTCTTGATTTTTCTGTTCATGTCCATTGGCTTTGTCACAGTGTTTTTTCTACTAATCAATGGTCACTATTTACCTGAACGCTCTGCTGTAGACTGTGTTTCTGGAACTTTGGCTCCTCATTCCTCGTCTCACATCATGAAGCGTGACCACACATTTGTGAACATTTCAGCTTTCCCAGTTGCTGATGGCATCGTATGGGATGCAGTGAATTACCAAATCCATGGTCCGACGGAAATTATTAATGTACCTAATGTCCTTCGTGTTTCAATGGGTGATGTAGTACAAAATAATATTCATTCTGATGATTGGGATGTGCATGCCGTTGAAGCATTGTTTGCCGATTTAAAATATTATGCATCTTTTAATGCTGAAGATCTATATATGAATTCTGCTAATTATGCCGATTTGTATTGTTACCAACATTGGGGTAATCATTTTCTTCATAAGCCCAGTGCCCTGAGAAGTTCTGTTAACTATACCCAATGGGAACATTGTCCAAACCCCTTGCCAGGTAGCTCTCAAACTCTTCGAAATAAGTTTAATTATTTTACTGATTTTAATCGGTCGAACCCTGCATCCTATTATTTTAGACTTAATAACACATCAACTCAGAAAATTATGTTGACACACACCAAATTGCTTTATTCAGGTTCCTTTCTGAGTGCCCTAGCTGTGGGTGGTTATGAGTACTGGGATAATACAGTGGATTTAAAATCTATTTGGGGCTCCAAGCCATGGCAGGTACAGGGAACCGAGGCGTTTCATCGTGCTTGCCTCATCCCTACCCAAATTATGTTCCTAAATGCTTCCATCTATCAGACTACATGTTGGGGCTTAGCAACCACTAAACAATTGAATACGCCATCAATACCATCCCTGTCGAGTTTTCCAAATGAAAGCTCACGATTCAATATGTCCCTCGTGTCCCTGCAGGCAATGTTACAAAATAATTCGTTTAATGTTTCTGAGCTGGTTCAGTCACCCTGGTTAGTATGGCCTATATCATCTAATGCATGTCAAATGCGTTTTCATGATACTGGTGCTAGCTACACACAGGATAGGCCTGATCCGAGGTTTACTGATGCCCGTACTGTCACTACATACTCTGTTGGTAAATTATGCAAACAATGGCTGCAACATTCGTCCCTTGATTCTGTTAAACAACATATGTCCCTCCTTACAGGCAATATTGATCTGTCCGACTTTGTTTTGGGACCTCGTGGTCCCCGACCTAAGAGATTCATTTATGAAACGTATAATGAACTCTGGAAGCTTTCACAAATGGAAGCTGCTTCCCGTCTTCGGGAAATAGATCAAGCGAATATGGAAAAGGTGCTTGCTGTTGTTGACAATAGTATTAATACCCTGTCTTCTCGCATTTACACTTTAGAGAATATTGTGTCCTCTGTTGTCGATATTGTACAAGATGATGTTTCTGTGTTATATCATGGTCAGAATCAATTGCGCTCAGTTATGCAGTTTGCATGGACTTTACAAACGCTCAAGTTAGGTAAAGTGCCTTGGCATTTTTTGAACACCTCTGCCTTATTTCTACCATTTAACTTAACTGACAAACAGCAATTTATGTCCATGAAGGATGCAACTTACACTCTATTACATATCGAAAAGGTGGATCCTTTGCCGTCTCTCTGTTGCAGAACTCGATTCTGCTGTATGGCTAGTCCATGGGGTTATAGCTTTACCATTTTCCTTGTTTGAATTTGACTCGTGCATGAAACATTATCCTGTGGGCCGTTACCGGCCATTGGGCAGTGCTTTCCTGCATGAACTCTGGTCCTTGCCTTTCATGTATAAATGCCTTCGGGACGGCAAGGAAGTCTTTCTCACGGGGGAGTACTGCGACTCGACTATGGGTCATTCGCTTATTTGTAAACACATTAAATTGCATGGCTCATGCAGCGTTTCCTCTCCTAATCTTGCTTGTGTGCTGAAAGGTATTCCTGCTCCTGTTATTTCTCCTACTTTCACTCTCCTTTCCAATGGCAGTTATTTACTTTTAAATAACGAAAACTGTTGTGGCCTGCAGGCTGGCATTCCTTACATTGTAACAGTTTCGCACAGGGTTGTCTGCTGCAAAAATGTGCTTTTTCCTCCCCCTCATGGCAAGGTTGATATCTCTATTTGGCCTTCCATCCCTACCATGGAAGCAGATTTCAATAGACTGAGCAGAATAAAGGCACTATTATTAAACGAGGAAGTTATGCTCACGTCCGCCCGGGAGACATTCATTCTCCAGGTGGCGAGTACCCACAGTGAAATACAGGCCCTTTTAAACACTAATCTCCCCCAACATTTTGGGGAGTTAATACATCGTATTTTTAACGCATCTAACACTGAAGGCCTAGTACACTTTTTTAAGGTCGTTGGGTCGGGCTTGGTGTCCTCCTTCCAAACTATTTTTGGTGTCATCCCGGCTTTCATACATTCTATATTTTCCAGTGTCTTTGGCGGTTTCCCATTGATTCTCGCTTTAGCGGCTGGTGTCTTGCTCTTAATTTGCTTTCTGCGCAATGGCTGCTCCCCGATGGGACCTGCTCGATCCAGAACGCCTCCAGCTGCTCCGTGAGCGCCTTTTGGCTGGTTTTGGTGTCTTGCCATTGGCGACACTGAGTGTGTCATATACTCTTTCATTTCGCTTTGCGTATTTCACTTGCGTGCAACCTGTGATGACTTGTGTCCGCTGTCCTTTCACCTGGACTCTGGATTATTGCCTCTCAAATTCGTCATTGTCTGTTCCGGATTTTGTTCAGTTGATGGGTCCCTTAGAGGCCCATGAGCAGGACTGTTCCGTCGCTGGCTGTATGGCGCGTGCGGCTGCACTGGGGATTTTGGCGCAATGGGATATCTGGGCGGCTGCCCAGGATCTCCTACAACGAAGCTGTTTCAATTATCACGCAAGCTGTCCCGCATTGCTTCTGGATGCTCCCTTTGCTGAGGAGCATTCCTGCTCTTTTGAACTCATGGATTGGATGGCATCTATGTTTTTTGACGATTCCAATGATGAACTCTTGGAGGGTATGGCTTTTTTCTGCACCTACACTATCATGGATTGACCTGCCCTTCGCCGTTTGGGCGCTCCCTGTGCTCCGAAGTCTCTCTTTCTCCTCTGATGAGTCTCTGTCCTGGCCGCCGGACTGTCCAGGGGAGGGTGTCTTGTGGATTGTTACCTGCCTTGTTATGTTGGCCTAGGCCTGGCTGCCATGCTGCTTTTCTTTGCGCACGTTACACTGAGCCGGGCCTTCCTCGCCCTTTGCTCGTGCCAAGTTCTTTTGCACTGTCTGCATTTTCTGTTGTTCACCTTTTTGGGCTCAGTCTGCACAAACATGTACAAGGTCGCATAACAATGTATTTTGGTTCTTCCTGATATGGCCAGTCTCGCGCACCCAGACATAACATTATGTGCAATTGCCATGAAGAATTTGGTATGCTTTTAATACTGTGGTTTCCTAGCGCTTAACACACTTGGAAAAATCCCTTTCAGTGAGAAGAGCTATGATGTCCTGCTGATGTAATTCTGCATCTAGAGACTGAGGTATGGGGGTTCGCTAGTCAAAGCCCAGAGGTCTTCTATTATTATAATAAACTATCTTACTGCAAGGGGAGGGTGGAAATGTTATTTATACGTTTATCCACTGAGCTCTGAGATGCTTTCCCGTTTGTATTCTATGGAATTGTAACCATGCTGCTTATATTAGTCATATGCATTATGCTATTAGTACTGACACGTGTACTGTACATTAGAGCACGTAAGTTGGAATAAACATTTTAACCTATCCAGTGTCTCTTCCTACGCATCTTGTGGACAAGTACGAGTGAGTGACGAAAGAGTGTTCTTGCTTCTGCGAGTCCTGAGATAAAGATACCGTGTTCTGGGTTGTCCAAACATTAGTGCTTGGGTGCTAATGGGATGCTAAGCTAGTTGGGTTGGGGTTTTTGGGTGCTACGGTATATGGTGGCAAACCACTGTATTCCGGGGTCCCATTTTCCTGTGCATAGCTCTGTGTATGTGCAGAAACCTTATGACAATACACACATATATACATATACATATATATACATATATATACATATACACACATACATATATATACACACACATATATATACATATACATATATATACACACATATATACACACACACATACACACATATATACACATATATACACACATATATACATATATATACACACACATATACACACATATATACACACATATATACATATATATACACATATATTATCTACTGGCAGTCGCCAGTAGATAGTTATAGTTAGGACCTATTTTCCATAGGAAATCCGCGACATTCTATTTGAAATAACTCTTGCGTCGGTTGACGAATCTTCGCAAACTTTTTAAACTTTATGGCCCGCTCCGGTCCGCTCCTACCCTGAAAGTCTCAGGGTGATTCGTCAAGCGGGGGCCGAGAAAAAAGGGGGTCCCAAAACGTGTTTTCCCCATTCATTTTCCCATAGGAAACTTTAGACACGGCTACAGCTCGAACTGCTGAACGGAATTACACCAAATTTGGCAAAGAGGTAGTTCTTGGTTCAGAAAGAACCCTTTTTGTTAAATGGTGTAAATCCGTTCAGTAGTTGCGGAGAAATTAAAAAAATAAGAGTCAAAAAATCAATTTCCCATAGGAAACTTTAGACACGGCTACAGCCCGAACTGTTGAACGGAATTACACCAAATTTGGCAAAGATGTAGTTCTTGGTTCAGAAAGAACCCTTTTTGTTAAATGGTGTAAATCCATTCAGTAGTTGCTGAGAAAATCAAAAGTAAAAGTACATATATATCTATGGCCGCGTCGGATTCGCGCACCCTCCCGATCACGAGCTGTCTGCTAATTGGCTGTCAACACTCCAAACCAGGAAGTGTTGGCAGCCATCTTGTTACTCGGTAGAACCGAGGAACAAGAAAGCAGTAAAAAAAAGTGCGCAAAACGCACAAAGGGTGCAGGTCTGCTCAGGGGGTCCCACAAGGACCCCCTGGGCAGAAAAAGCATTATTTTTATTTTTTTTTAAATCGGCAGGATGCGCTCAGGGAGCGCGAATCCTGCCAGGAAAAAAAAAAATCGAAGGGCGGTCTCCCGCGCTTCGATTGTATTTTGCTCCCGGGTGGCCCAAGTCCCGGGGGCATGGTGGGAGGGTTAAATTTATGTATGGGGGCCTCAAAGGGCCCCCAAGCCCCGGGGACCGCCACCCCCCGGGGCTTTCTTTAAACTGGTGCGGGAGGGCTCTGAGCCCTCCCGCAGCCCCGGGACCACCACCTCCCCGGGCTTCTTTTTTTTTTTTACTTTTTCCTGTGTGGGGGGGCTCGAGCCCCCCCACACGCCCCGGGGACCGCCACCTCCCCGGGGCACTAACAAATTAAAATGGGGGTCCGTTTTGGACTCCTCGAAGCCCCGGGGACCACCACCTCCCCAGGGCTTTGCTGATGTGGGAGGGGGCCGCGCGGCCCCCTCCTGGAGCCTGTGGTGGCCCTGGGGACCGCCACCCCCAGGGCCAGCTCCTGCAGTGTCCCGGGGTGCCTACCCCCGGGACACTGCTGTTTGCAATGACAGGACGGAGCCTCGCGGCTCCCGTCCTGTCATTGCAAACTGCTTTGGATATTGGAAGAGAGAGCAGGAAACCTGCTCTCGCTTCCAATATCCAAAGACAATTGCTTTTCCACATGGGGAGCAGCATGTTAGCTGCTCCCCGTGTGGAAAGCAATGCCGGCTCCCTTAGGACACGGGAGCCGGTGGGACTGTGGGGGTTTGGGGACCCCCCACAGTCCCCAACGAGAGGCCAGGCCCCGGGGATGGGGTCCTTGGGGCCATAAGTGGCTCGGGAGGGGGCCACGCGGCCCCCTCCCCAGAAATAAGTAAAAAAAAAAAGGCCTGGCCCGGGGGATGGGGTTTCCGGGGCAAAAGGAGGCCTGAGGAGGGGGGCCACGCAGCCCCCTTCCTTAAAAATTAAAGAAAAAGTGTGGCCATGCCCCGGGGGATGGGGTCCCCGGGGCAGGATTCGGCCAGGGGAGGGGGGCCACGCGGCCCCCTTCCTGTTTAATTGAAAAAACGCCCCTTTATACACCTCTCTGCAACGCAGCTCTGTGGCGCTTTTTGGATATACCTGTTGGGCTAGTTGGCCCCCAGGGACCCTCAGGATTCAAGGGAGTTAATCCCCGACTTAAAACGCGCCACGGGGCGCGTTTGCACAGTGGTGAAGGGAGGGGCGGGGCTTCAGGTGACATGTGTGCAAACAGGCCCCGTGACGCGTTTTAAGATGGGGAATTAAATCCCTTCAATCCTGAGGGTCTCTGGGGCCAACTAGCCCAACAGGTACATCCAGAAAGCGCCACAGAGCTGCGTTGCAGAGAGGTGTAAAAGGGTGTGGCCTCTCTACACGTCTCTGCAACGCAGCCCCTGGCGCATACTGGAGGTTCCTGGTGGGCTAGTTGGCCCCTAGGGACCCTCATGATTCAAGGGGACTTACTCCCCCAACTTAAAACGCGCAACGGGGCGCGTTTGCACAGATGTCGCCTCAGGCCCCGCCCCCTACCTTCACCATTGTGCAAATATTCCTCTAAAATCTGCCGAACTACGAATTCGGATTTACTCACCTGTTATCAGGAGAGACCTCAGTGCTGCATCTTTCAGCCCAGTACTGGTCCTGAAAAGTAATTTTAACCGTACTTACCAGTAACTTGAATTTCCTTCCATAGGAATCCATTGTCTGGTTTTCAGCTGAAAAGTGTCGATTTTCACAAACTACAAATATTCCTTAAAAATCGCCTGTATAACTTAAACGCATTCTTTCAACTGTTTACAGGAGATGCACCAGTGCTGGATCCAGGATCCAACACTGAGTAAGAAAAAGTAACGATAACAGTTTTTACCTGCTAAGTGAATTTCCTTCCGTAGGATAACATTGGTGATTCTATGAGAAAAAGTTTCTAAGTGTCAACTTTTAAAATACAATAATATTCCTTAAAAATCACTACTGTAACCAAAACGCTTTTACTCAACTGTTTACAGGAGATGTCCCAGGACTGAATCTAGGATCCAGTCCTGTGGTTAGAAAAGTAATCCATAAAGTAACTAATTGCATTTAACTAGAAATTCACATTGAGCTGAATGTTGCATTGTGTTTGAAAATGTGTTGCCCATTGCAACAACTGTAACTACTGTACTTATAAGTCTATTGCCTATGTGCAAAGTATTTAAACTAAAGTTATTCATTCTGAGAAAGTATTTTTTGTAATGTATAATGTAATTACAATGTAATTTAAAAAATAAAATATGTAAAAAAATGTTTCTAAAAATGTAGTAAATCAGTATGAAAAAATAAATATAACAATTAATACATTTAAAAATTGTCATTTACAAAACCTTTGAAATTCTCTGAAAAAACCGTAGGTTTCAGACATGTTATAGTTAGGAATTAGCATTTAAAAACCTTTGAAATTCACTGAAAAAAACCATAGGTTTCAGACACGTTATAGTTAGAAATTAGCATTTAAAAAACCTTTAAAATTCACTGAAAAAACCATAGGTTTCAGGCACGTTATAGTTAGAAATTTGCATTTAAAAAACCTTAGAAATTCACTGAAAAAACCATGAGGTTTTAGGGACAGTTATAGTTAGTTGGACATTGCACTCGTACAAAACCCGTGAAATTCCCCCGTTATAGTTAGTTCAGGTAACTATAACTCGCGCCCCCGCAATGCACTGCTGATGACGTCACATATTACATCACTCATGACATGGTCAGTGACATCACTGATGACATCACTGATGACATCTCAAATGACATCATCCATGTGAGAATTTAATGCATCTTCTCACACCCTAATATAAGTTTTGAAACACCCACTCTAAATTACAGACTGCCATTCTCAAAACCATACACACTCCAATACCAATAAGTACATACCCACTCACTGATTCTTAGGTCTACACACACACATCTACTCACTCACCCGTACAGTCACTCATACTTACAGTCACTCAGTACAGGACTATCATATGCACTAATACACCTATATAAACACTCACACAACGCAACTCATCCATAGAGGTACTCACACACTTAGTCAGTCATGCAAATAATTAATCACACTCCAATTTACTCACCTATACAGTTATACACACCAGCTCACTTACTCATAAAAATACTAGCACATTCTTACGCTCCTATGCAATCACTAATGCAAGCACACACTCATCCATATAGCCACTCTCACAATCACACACTCTCACTTATAGCCATTTATATACTCCAACACACATATATACTGCCTTTCACATATGTAGTTACTCACACATGTACCACTGAGATATACATTCAATCACTAACACACCCATACACACACTCACCCACCCATACAGTCCATCACAGACGCACTCTTGAAACCATGCACCCAGTGAATCACCCACTCACACATCTATGCACAGAGTCACACTCACCCCACCCACACAAACACTGAGGCACCCATACAGATACTCAGAGAACCAATCCATAACCCATATAGACACTCATTTAGCTAGTCAGAAACCCATGCAGCTGCTTACACAACAACAGACAGACGGATACAGACATTCACACAGTTTAGTCACTCACCCATGCATCCAGTAAGATACGTTTAATCACTCACTTATAGACTCAGTCACGCACCTACTAAATCATCCATTCAGACACTTATACACCCACTCATTCTTCAATACGCCTTTCCCTATATATATTAAACATATTTAAACTTTACACAAACACATAGTCACTGGATGATGTCATCAGTGATGTCATCAGTGATGTCATTTGAGATGTCATCAGTGATGTCATCAGTGATGTCACTGACCATGTCATGAGTGATGTAATATGTGATGTCATCAGCAGTGCATTGTGGGCGCGAGTTATAGTTACCTGAACTAACTATAACGGGGGAATTTCACGGGTTTTGTACGAGTGCAATGTCCAACTAACTATAACTGTCCCTAAAACCTTATGGTTTTTTCAGTGAATATACATATATATACACATATATATATACACACATATATATATATACACATATATGTGAATACCCTATTCTTTTAACACTGCTAATATTTATATTTGAAACAAAATGCATTTAAAGTTTTATCCAACATAATTTTACTGCTTTTTAGATATTATAACATCTTAAGGGATCAATATATGTTCATGACATCTATGAATATTGTAAGTTTAAGCGTTGGATTTAACCCTTAATTTTCATCACCTTTTAATTGAACTGTTGGGTCTTAAACTGCTATTTATTCATGAATTTAATGAATGCTGCTATATTACTTGTGTCAATTGTAACAAACTACCAACTACCAAGTATGTTTTCTACCAACTACTAACTACTGAGTATGTTTTCTATCTCTTTGAGAGAGTGCTTTTTTTTGAGTATCACGTGTTCATGCATTGTCACTTTAAAAATGTGGTTTTCCTCATTCACGTTATGTGATCAAGGCCTCTGGAATGCCGAAACGCGTTATGGCGGCAGTGCAGGGTGAAAATAAAGAATATTTGCACTGACATCTGGGTCAGTGTTCGTCTGTTCCCTGGAACGTGGAAGCTGGTGACGGAGTTTGCAGCATATATATACACATATATATACACACATATATATATACACACATATACATATATATACATATATATACACACACATATATATATACACATATATGTGAATACCCTAAAGTCCCGATTTTGTACCTTCTGCCAAAACTGCACAAATATGCAAAAAAAAAAACCCAGGCAGACTTATTGTGTCTTTAATGGGTTCACAATTGGAACTAACCTCCAAATACATTGATTAATATCTTAGGCCCTTTGTAACAGCATTGCCAAAATACCTGAAGGACACTACTCACTTTCTAACTCTAATAGAGGGAGTGACAATGGATGTAACCAGTCTGTATACTTGTATTTGACATGACCTGGGGATCCAGGCGATAAGGCACTTTCTACGTGCAAGACGAATATCTTTGCTGTTTCACACAGAAATGTTGATAAAGATGATGTGATATTGCCTGACTAATAACTTCTTTTATTTTGACCAACAAATATGCAAACAGGTACAAAGTACAGCGATGGGCACCTGCTTCGCCCCCAATTGCGTGAATCTTTTCATGGGCTGGTGGGAGGAGCAGATGTCCATCCAATGGGAAAGAACAACCAGATTGTGATCTGGACCAGATTTATTGATGACATATTTGTCATTTGGAAGGGAGATGAGAAGTCTGCATTGGATTTTGTCTCCGCCTTAAATAAAAATGATTTCAATGTACATCTCACACCACACACAAGTAGGAAGAAAATAGTATTCCTTAATTTAGAAGTGTCAGTACTGAAAAACCAACTTGTCACTAAATTACCCCGTAAAAAGACAGCAGGGAACAGCTTACTAAGCGCTACAACCGCACATCCGCCCAGTCTCATAAATAGCATCCCTCATGGAGAGTTACTAAGGGTGAAACATAACTGCAGTACCCAGGCAGAATACGAAGGGGAGAGAGATGTGATGACAGAGATTCAAGGAGCAGGGATAGAGCAAGAAAACAATACAAAAAGCTATAATAAAGGTGGAGACCCTCTCCAGAGCTAATTTGCTCGACCCTAAGGTTGAGACAAAAGACACGACAGATGATTAGGTCAGATTCATCACAACATTTTCCATTCAATCTTTCAAAATAAGAAAAATCTTTAATGCAAATTGGCATATTTTGAAAACTGATCAGATACTGGAAAAATACCTGCATAGTACACCACAGATAACATTCGGGAGAAGCAAATCATTGAAGGATGAGTTGAGCCACAATATGATTACATCACAGAGGAGAAGTGGCCAAATGAGCTCAGGAAGTGCAGGGTTCACATGTTGCATGAGATGCAAGGCGTGTATCAACTGTGTTAGTTGTACTAAGATAAAGGTTCCTAATAGCAAAAGAGAACACACAATCAAGGGACGCTTAGATTGCAATACAAAATATTCTATCTATTGCCTTATTTGCCCATGTGGAAAATACTACATTGGGAGCACCATTCACAAAGCCAAGAATTGAGTGTTAGAACTCAAGAGGGCAATAAGGCGTTGTGATGAGCACCTTCCAGTGGCTTGTCATTTCAAGGAAGTACATTCACAAAATAAGAAAACTTTAACTTTGGTGGTATTACATAGAATCTAAGTATATAATTGACTTTGAGACATGGAAACCCATAGGGTTGAATTCAAGTGAGGAATTAGCTGTACATCTAGGTTAATTCTGAGCATGAGGAATGTACTTGGTTGAATAATACACTTGAAGTAAAACGTAATGTATCCCTACTATGTAAAGACCGTCTGCAAATTTTTGTACAGTTTTAGAATTTTTTTATTAGTCTTTTCTGCAGATCTTTTGATTAACATATCACTGGTTTCATGAGAGCGAATGCTTAGCTGCATTTTTATAATGAAGTAATTTGGTGTTTTTATTTGTTTTTTTGGACACAGGAATAGAGCACTATTGATTCAAGGAGAGCAGCATGATGAGCAGCACCTTTTCATCAGTGGAAACTTCGAGGTAGCAGAATAGGATATTTGTTTATGTAGGCCCACATTGGCATGGCAAAGAGAGACACATGTATGGTGGAGAATGAGTACATGCACTGGTTTACTGTTTGTAAGTAAAGACATTTATAAAAAAAATTAACCCTGGGGACATCGCGGGTACACTGGGATATTCTGAATGGTTACAGATACTCCTGGCCGTGTAATCTTCCTACTCTGCTTTATTTCCTTACGGATAAAATTTGCATCAGTAATTATGTATCAAAGCACTGAAATAGGTGATATGATGATAATTGTTTAACTCTTAAATAATACACTATGAATTGGTAAAGAGTACGATGCAATGTATTAGCATTTATGGCATTTTTGATATGGAAAAAGCATGTGCTAAAATGGCGACCACCTTATGCTGCTCTCCATACACTTCGCACAGTTTTGTCCATTGTCAATTGCAGTGAACAAATGTATGTAATTGGCAACTTTGGCTCTCGTCCCATACCGTGAGCAAGGTGAAAGCCGAAACGCGTTGGTACTGAGGCTGTACTCAATAAATATGATTTAAGCATTCCAGAGTGTCCTGGCAGTTCCTAAACAGAAGGATTTTTTGTTGCTCTCATATTTATATATATATTTGTGTATATATATAGGCCTGCGAAGGCCGAAACGCGTCATGGCGGTGAGCTGCAATTCAAAATAAAGAAAATTGCACCACGAGAAGTGGAGTCCGTTCCTGTTTCGTTCCGCGGCTGAGGGAACATTGGAAACTAGGTTTCAAAGTGATATATGTGTGTTTGTGGATATATATTATCTACTGGCGGTCGCCAGTAGATAGTTATAGTTAGGACCTATTTTCCATAGGAAATCCGCAACATTCTATTTGAAATAACTCTTGCGTCGGTTGACGAATATTCACGAAATTTTCAAACTTTATGGCCCGCTCCGGTCCGCTCCTACCCTGAAAGTTTCGGGGTGATTCGTCAAGCAGGGGCCGAGAAAAAAGGGGGGTCCCAAAAGGTGTTTTCCCCATTCATTTTCCCATAGGAAACTTTAGCCACGGCTACAGCCCGAACTGCTGAACGGAATTACACCAAATTTGGCAAAGAGGTAGTTCTTGGTTCAGAAAGAACCCTTTTTGTTAAATGGTGTAAATCCGTTCAGTAGTTCCTGAGAAAATCAAAAGGAAAATCACATATATATCTATGGCCGCGTCGGATTCGTGCACCCTGAGCGCACCCTGCGCGCACCGTAGCGATCTCGAGCTGCATGCTAATTGGCTGTCAACACTCCAAATCAGGAAGTGTTGGCAGCCATTTTATGCCTCGGTAGAACCGAGGCACAGAAACAAGTGCGCAAAACGCACAAAGGGGGCAGGGTAGAAACACCCTGACCCCCTAGGTCTGCTCAGGGGGTCCCACAAGGACCCCCTGGGCAGAAAAAAGCCTTTTTTTTAATTTTAAAACGGCGGGATGCGCTTAGGGTGCGCGGATTCCGCCGATTAAAAAAACAAAACACAAGAAACAAGTGTGCAAAACGCACAAAGGGGGCCGGGTAGAAACACCCTGACCCCCTAGGTCTGCTCAGTGTGGAAATTCTTCTAAGTGTGGAGTTTTGGAACTTTATAATATTCCTCTAAAATCAGCCGAACTACGCGCCCCCCTGGCGCGTTTGCAGAGGGGGAACGAATTCCCTTTGAATACTGGGGGTCCCTGGGGGCCAACTAGCCCACGAGGAACCTCCAGTATGCGCCAGGGGCTGCGTTGCAGAGAGGTGTACAGAGGCCACGCCCCTTTTACACCTCTCTGCAACGCAGCTCTGTGGCGCTTTTGGAGGTACATGGTGGGCTAGTTGGACTCCAGGGACCCTCAGGATTCAAGGGGACTTAATTCCCCAACTTAAAACGCGCCACGGGCGCGTTTGCACAGTGGTGAAGGGAGGGCGCGGCTTCAGGTGACATGTGTGCAAACAGGCCTCGTTGCGCGTTTTAAGATGGGGAATTAAATCCCTTCAATCCTGAGGGTCCCTGGGGGCCAACTAGCTCACCAGGTACGTCCAGAAAGCGCCACAAAGCTGCGTTGCAGAGAGGTGCAAAAAGGGGCGTGGCCTCTGAACACCTCTCTGCAACGCAGCTCTCTGGCGCATACTGGAGGTATCTGGTGGGCTACTTGGCCCCTAGGGACCCTCAGGATTGAGGAGGATTTAATTCCCCATCTTAAAACGCGCCACGGGGCCTGTTTGCAGACATGTCACCTGAAGCCCCGCCCCCTCCCTTCACCACTGTGCAAATATTCCTCTAAAATCAGCCGAACTACGAATTCCGATTTACTCACCTGTTATTAGGAGAGACCTCAGTGCTGCATCTTTGAGCCCAGTACTGATCCTGAAAAGTAATTTTAACCGTACTTACCAGTAACCTGAATTTCCTTCCATAGGATATCATTGCCTGCTTTTTGCTGAAAAAGTTTCTAAGTGTCGATTTTTGAAACATACAAATATTCCTCTAAAATCAGCAGAACTACGAATTCCGATTTACTCACCTGTTATCAGGAGAGACCTCAGTGCTGCATCTTTGAGCCCAGTACTGATCCTGAAAAGTAATTCTAACCGTACTTACCAGTAACTTGAATTTCCTTCCATAGGCTAACATTGACTGGTTTCACTTGGAAATTCTTCTAAGTGTGGAGTTTTGGAACTTTATAATATTCCTCTAAAATCAGCCGAACTACGAATTCCGATTTACTCACCTGTTATCAGGAGAGACCTCAGTGCTGCACCTTTGAGCCCAGTACTGATCCTGAAAAGTAATTTTAACCGTACTTACCAGTAACTTGAATTTCCTTCCATAGGCTAACATTGACTGGTTTCACTTGGAAATTCTTCTAAGTGTGGAGTTTTCGAACTTTATAATATTCCTCTAAAATCAGCCGAACTACGAATTCCGATTTACTCACCTGTTATCAGGAGAGAACCCAGTGCTGCATCTTTGAGCCCAGCACTGACCTTGAAAAGTAATTCTAACCGTACTTACCAGTAACTTGAATTTCCTTCCATAGGCTAACATTGACTGGTTTCACTTGGAAATTCTTCTAAGTGTGGAGTTTTCGAACTTTATAATATTCCTCTAAAATCAGCCGAACTACGAATTCCGATTTACTCACCTGTTATCAGGAGAGAACCCAGTGCTGCATCTTTGAGCCCAGCACTGACCTTGAAAAGTAATTCTAACCGTACTTACCAGTAACTTGAATTTCCTTCCATAGGCTAACATTGACTGGTTTCACTTGGAAATTCTTCTAAGTGTGGAGTTTTGGAACTTTATAATATTCCTCTAAAATCAGCCGAACTACGAATTCCGATTTACTCACCTGTTATCAGGAGAGAATCCAGTGCTGCATCTTTGAGCCCAGCACTGACCTTGAAAAGTAATTCTAACCGTACTTACCAGTAACTTGTATTTCCTTCCATAGGAATCCATTGTCTGGTTTTCAGCCGAAAAGTTTCAAAGTGTTGATTTTCACAAACTACAAATATTCCTTAAAAATCGCCTGTGTGACTTAAACGCATTATTTCAACTGTTTACAGGAGATGCACCAGTGCTGGATCCAGGATCCACCACTGAGTAAGAAAAAGTAACGATAACACTACTTACCTGCTAAGTGAATTTCCTCCCATAGGATAACATTGGTGATTCTATGTGAAAAAGTTTCTAAGTGTCAACTTTTAAAATACAATAATATTCCTTAAAAATCACTACTGTAACCAAAACGCTTTTACTCAACTGTTTACAGGAGATGTCCCAGGACTGAATCTAGGATCCAGTCCTGTGGTTAGAAAAGTAATCCATAAAGTAACTAATTGCATTTAACTAGAAATTCACATTGAGCTCAATGTTGCATTGTGTTTGAAATTGTGTTGCCCATTGCAACAACTGTAACTACTGTACTTAAAAGTCTATTGCCTATTTGCAAAGTATTTAAACTAAAGTAATTCATTCTGAGAAAGTATATTTTGTAATGTAATGTATAATGTAATTATAATGTAATTTAAAAAATAAAATATCTAAAAATAAATAGTTTAAAAAAATGTAGTAAATCAGTATCAAAAAAATAAATATAACAATTAATACATTTAAAAATTGTCATTTACAAAACCTTTGAAATTCACTGAAAAAAACCCATAGGTTTCAGACATGTTATAGTTAGGAATTAGCATTTAAAAAACCTTTAAAATTCACTGAAAAAACCATAGGTTTTAGGGACAGTTATAGTTAGTTGGACATTGCACTCGTACAAAACCCGTGAAATTCCCCCGTTCTAGTTAGTTCAGGTAACTAACTCGCGCCCCCGCAATGCACTGCTGATGACGTCACATATTACATCACTCATGACATGGTCAGTGACATCACTGATGACATCACTGATGACATCTCAAATGACATCACTGATGACATCACTGATGACATCATCCATGTGATAATTTGATGCATCTTCTCACACCCTAATATAACTTTTGATACACCCACTGTAAATTACAGACTGCCATTGTCAAAACCATAGACACTCCAACACCAATTACTATATACACACTCACTGATTCTTAGGTCTACACACACACATCTACTCACTCACCCGTACAGTCACTCATACTTATAGTCACTCAGTACAGGACTATTATATGCACTCATACACCTATATAAACACTCACACACCGCCACTCATCCATAGAGGTACTCACACACCTAGTCAGTCATGCAAAAATTAAGCACACACCCATTTACTCACCTATACAGTTATACACACACCAGCTCACTTACTCATACAAATACTAGCACATTCTTACGCTCTTATACAATCTCTGATACAAGCACACACTCATCCATACAGTCACTCTCACAATCACACACTCTTGCTTATAGCTATTTATATACTCCAACACACATATATACTGCCTTTCACATATGTAGTTACTCACACATGTACCACTGGGACATACATTCACTCACTAACACACTCTTACACACACTTACCCACCCATACAGTCTATCACAGATGCACTCTTGAAACCATCCACCCAGTGAATCACCCACTCACACATCTATGCACAAAGTCGCACACACCCCACCCACACAAACACTCAGGCACCCATACAGATACTCAGACAACCAATCAATAACTCATATAGACACTCATGTAGCTATTCACAAACCCATGCAGCCACTTACACAGCAACAGACAGACGGATACAGACATTCACCCAGTTTAGTCACTAACCCATGCATTCAGTAAGATACGTTTAATCACTCACTTATAGAGTTAGTCACGCACCTACTAAATCATCCATTCGGACACTTACACACCCACTCATTCTTCAATACGCCTTTCCCTATATATATTAAACATATTTAAACTTTACAGAAACACACAGTCACTGGATGATGTCATCAGTGATGTCATTTGAGATGTCATCAGTGATGTCATCAGTGATGTCACTGACCATGTCATGAGTGATGTAATATGTGACGTCATCAGCAGTGCATTGCGGGGCGCGAGTTATAGTTACCTGAACTAACTATAACGGGGAATTTCACGGGTTTTGTACGAGTGTAATGTCCAACTACCTATAACTGTCCCTAAAACCTATGGTTATTTCAGTGAATATATATATATATATATATATATATATATATATATATATATATATATATATATATATATATATATATATATATATATAGCAATTGCGTGGAGTAGGTGAAAATTATTGATGTTTACATCAGAAAAAAATGCTATACAAGAAGGCTAGTTTGAGGTACATGATGGAATCTTTAATACCAAATAAGACAATCACTGTATTCTGCTTCGAAGCCTGCAGACTGCCCATGGCAAGATGCTGCAGTGGGAGAAATGGATGCAACAACCGAAGGCAGACCTACATCCCTAAGGGACACGCGTGAATCTTGGTTTAGCCCTTGCTGGCTTTATTTGAAGAATGTACGGGTGCTCATTAGGGCTATACTTTAATTGGGCCGGAAATTGAGGATAGAGCTCAGTTTGTATTTCGCTCTTCAGGGCCTGAAATGAGGCTGATACAGTGATTTCAAAAGCATCTTTTTTCTTTACTTAAAAGACTATATTGCTTCACACAAGCTTCAGTATAACAGAATTATTCAATTATGAATGTGTACAGCAGTGCATCAGCATTGAAAAGCTTTTTTTTTCACATCTTCAGTAAGGCAAATTTAGGAGCTGTAAATGCATGTACAATGTAAAGCACAATGCTGACATATGAAGAAATTCAAATAATGTTTTTAATGCACACAGAAAAGCAAGACGCAAGCTTCATGAAATTAAGGTTGCCTAATAGGTACACAACATACTTTGGGCGTACGGATTCCATCTGTCTAGTATTTTTCATCCTGTTTTCTTAATTTGTATTATTTTGGCTAGCTGGATTGACATCTGGTGTGGCTTGAGCCTTGTTACACAGGCCTCAGTCACATGATATGGGGCCTTGTTATGTATATGGCACACTTTCCCTGTTTGCAATATGGGACACCTTTCAAAAGTTGCGCCAGGTGTAAACACGGACTGTTAGAAATGGGGTTTCTGGTTTTCTAGGGTATGCACCTAAGCCAGACAGAACCCACCACTCTAGTCAGGGTAAGGGAGTTACACACACAAGATAACCCCTGCTCACCCACTTGGTAGCTTGGCAGAGCAGTCAGATTTATCCCAGAAGGAATGTGTAAAGCGTTTGAGCAACAGACACACACACACACACACACACCAGTGACACACTAGGCAATCCACAAAATAGACTCCACACAAGGTTGTATAAAAAATATCCTTTGTATTGTACATAAAACACTTTAGACCATAATCACATAAATTATTTTGCCACTAGGCAATGATCCTTACATAGCATGTAGTGTACTGAAGTAAATACTTATAAGTTGCACACGTCATCAAACATTATGAAAACACCACTTTACACCCTGCCTGCACATAACATGCAGTCTCTGAACACACTACTTATTAGGGGGTTACTGCCAGGCATAAACCTTGCACATAAATTGCTGTGTAAATGTGGGTGTTTTCAATCAGCCAAACATAACATCACCTCCAGTGTACTGAATCAGTACCCGTACCTTGCACATAAATCACTTTGTACAATGCTTATAGCATGTAAATTATAACCAGAGGACATAAAACGGCTATAGTTTTATTACACATACATCACTAGATATCACTGTTATAACTATGAATTCATAGGGTGCAGCTCCCCTGCCCCTCCACAACACTTTATGGGGTGCCCCAACCTGGACCCCTAGAGCACCAGAACTCCTGAGTGCCTTCTTGGGGGGATTATGTTATTACTTCTTATGCTCCACCTAAAGGCAGAGAGTTCCTAATTGGGGGGCCCCGTCTCGGGCTCGCCCCGTGTTAGAGACAATACCCCCCCCAAGTGAGTAGCAGCTGCCCACTCTGTGGCGCAGCTGCCGAGACAAATGTGACGGGTGGCCCGGCCACTTTGCTCAGGCCGCTGGGGCCAGCCGTGCCCCCATAATGGCACTAATACCAAGGTGGTATTTTACTAATGACCTGCCCCCGTTGGTGGGGAGGCCTTACTGGGTCACTCACTAGTTGGATCACCTTAAGGCCACTGCCCGCAAACATGTGGTGCAGCTGCAACACTCACTTGGTGCTTCTTCCATGCCGGAGTAGCGCCCAACCAAGCCCCCGCTTTCCTAGGGGGGACGACCCACTTGGCACTACTTGGTTGCTAGGCGTCCGCAGTAGCCTCTGGGGCCTCTCTCTTTTCCTTCGGCCCTCCGGGGCCACGCTCTTTGCCCTGCTGGTCTCATGGTTGCGGGAGCAAGGGGTATGCACGCCTTCCTCGTCAGCCCCGCCTCCCAGCAAGTCACCAGCAGAGCTCCTCCACTGTTCCTGTGCATCCTGCTCGGCTCCTAAGTGGTTGGGTCATGCGATCCCAGGGAATCGGGGTTGCCATGGCACTGGGAAGAGCGCTTTGTCGCTCACATCTCCTGCTGTGCTCTGGCCAAGAAGGCGCCGATCTGGCAGCACCACGGCGGGTTTACTAGGAGTTCAGCAGATCTTCAGGAGTACTCGCCCTGTACTGCAACTCAGAGTACGATTCTTGTCGGCAGTTCTGGCTTCTCCTTCAAGACTGCGGCACCACACGCTGTGTAGTTCTCCCATTTCCACCTCAGCAACCCTCTCACAGCACTCCCCTTTTGCTATTGAGGATGCAAGAGGGAAAATGGCCCCAGGGCAGCACTCGCAAGCACTGGTTAGGAAATCTCCTGAACACGTTTCGCCTTCCTAACAAAAGGGACGAAGGACAGTCCAGCCCTTCTTCAGCCAGGAACAGCAACTGCAGGCCAACCCACCCCTCACACATCAGGGGCAGCACTCCTCACACAGCTCCCAGCCCTCCTTACAGGCAGGTTACTTTTAGATGCAGCAAGGATCTTTCCTGAAGTATTTTGTGTCCCTGAGACTTCCAACAGGAGGCCAGCACACACAAGCCCTTGGAGATTCTTCACAAGCAGGATGCCAAAGCAGGGTAAAAAGAGTCAGTCCTTTTCCTCCACCACAGACAGAAGCAGCAACTGCAGGCCAACCCACCCCTCACACAGAAAAGGCAGCACTCCTCACACAGTCCTTCTGCCCTTCTTCTTGGCATGGTCCACTTGTTCCTTGAAGTAATATAAAGTCCTGGGGTTTTAGGGCCTATACTTTTACCCCAAATTGTCATTGTTCACTTTGCTGTAAGGGTCTCTGAACCCAGTCCAAACCAGTCCTGTCCTCCCTGGTGCAGCATGACCACGGGGGGCAGAGACAGCACTGTGAAAAAGGAGACAGCCTATATAGATGCAAGCGAAACTCCTCCCACCACTCTAAATGCAGGCCAGGTCTATTCAGCCTAGAGATGAGTCACCCAGTCAAGGCAGGACACACCTCAACCCCCCTAGTGAATGTCTAGAGTGAGTGCACATCCCCAGCTCCTGTCACTCCAACACAGATGCTGAATACACAAACAGCCAGAGGCAAACAGAATGGTAAAGTAAGAAAATGCCCACTTTCTAAAAGCGGCATTTCAAAAACACAGAATTTAAAAGCCACCTTTACCAAAAGGTGCATTAATAAATTCTGAGTTAAGGGAGCCTAAAGTCCATTTTTCTATCTTGTCCCTATGGGAAGCTACATATATAAAATGTTACGGCGCAGCCCCAATGATAATCCTATGGAACAGGCAGCCTTTCAATAGTGAAAAACGAAATACACAGTATTTCATTATCAGGACATGCCACACACAACAGTACATGTCCTACCTTTCACATACACTGCATCCTGCCCATGAAGGTACCTTGGGCTTACCTTAGGGGTGCCTTACATGTAAGAAAAGGGAAGATTGGGCCTGGCAAGCGGGTGCACTTGCCAGGACAACATGGAAGTTTACAACTGTGTGCGCAGACACTACAGTGGTAGGTCCGAGACACATTTACAGGGCTACTCATGTGGGTGGAAAAACCAGTGCTACAAGCCCACTAGTAGGATTTGATTTACAGGCCCTGGCACCCACTTTGCACTTACCAGTAAATCAATTATGCCAATCATGGATTATCAATCATATCACAATCTATACAGAGAGCCTATGCACTTTAGCACTGATCGGCTGTGGTAAAGTGCCCACAATCCTATAGCTAACAAAAACAGGGTCAGAAAAATAGGAGGCAAAAGGCAAAATGTTTGGGGATAAACCTTTCAAAAGGACCAGGTCTAACACGGACAGTGCGCCATATTAGAAAGAATGCGCTGCTCCTAAGGTTAGCCGCAAGCTTATGCTGCCTTCGGGACAGCGCATTCAAGTGAAATATGGAGCGGCTGCTTTAAGCCATTCCATGTTTTACAGTGCAGGTGGAATACAATCTGCACTTTGAAGAGGGGAGAAAGATCCCCTTGCAGGCAGGTGGGTGCAGAGAGAGACTGCTCCCACCCGCAGGGTGATGTCTGGGGACGGTGTCCACAAGACCTCCTTTACTCCCTCCAGAAGGCTGCCTTTGGGATGCACACTGAAAGTGCACCACCTTTTCGTGTTGCACTTTCAGTGCGCATCCTAGGGGAAAGTTTGCCTCTGTGCCGGCATCCATAATACGGAGCAGGCTCAAAGGTAAAGTGATTCCCTCATTTGCATGGGGCCATACCCCCATGCAAATGAGGGGATGCCCTCTCATGATAGCACTGGTGCTACATGTGTGCCAGCGCTATCAGTATTACAGAAGAGGAAGCACAAGCATCTGCGTCCCCTTCTGTAAGATCCTTGTGCCTCGGGGGTGTACAAAGCAGGCGCACATGCCCATAGTGCCCCAGAGCACAATGTATAATACGGCCCCTGGTGTGCATTTGTTCGCCGAATGTAGCAATTACTATTGTTAAACTACTTGACTGTCTGGCAGTGTTTCTGACTTTGTGTGTCATTTTCAATGCTTTTAACCGACGGTGAAGGACTGAAATTAACGTATGTGGTTAGGTAGTCATGATGGGGAAAGACTCTGAGTTTTAGGTGGGTTGATTGCCAGAAAATGAGCAGAAAGTGACGTGAGGATGGCAATCCCCTTTAAGTAGACATTTTGTAACCAGCATCCAATATAATAGTAGTAGAAGATGTGCTGGTGCATTTTGCTTTAGTGTAGAAGCAAATGTTCAGATAGGAGATCACACATCTTTGTTTTAGAAACAGTTGGTGGCACAGGGACTGGCTGTTTCCAAGCATCAAGGCAAGTGAAGTCATCGAAAGGGACCTGATCCCCATATTAGAATGACTGATTCTCAGTGCAGAAGCAACTGATGGAGCAGAAAGTGACTGACTGATTCCGGTACCCCAGTGAAGAAGCAGGTTATTGAGAGAGGAAGTTACTGACACCCAAAGTGGCATCAGATGAAGAGCCACTAAACAAAACAACAGATGTTGTAGGATGTGACTGAGCCCAATGATGACTGTCCAATGTGAGTTAGGCCAATGCTTAGAATAGAAAATGGAGACGAGGCACTGATATGTTTTAGAAACTGGAGGGGAGACAAGAAGTGATAAATACTTGATGTTGACACTTACGGTGAGACTAGCAGCTTATCAAATTCGAAAACCTGCAGTGGTAGGCGGGAAACTTTGGAAGAGTCTGATAAATTGAAACCTTTAGGGCTCGTTTAGAGCATTCGTTGAGGAATGCATGCTTTTAGTCAAGACCAAGCAGGGACATCTTAAGGATTTTGGAGGCCCCGGGCCAAACATAATTTGGGGCCCCCTGCTCAGAACAAGTCTGAATTTATTATCCATTTTCAGATCATTCAAGCCCTCAGGAACTATGGTCTGATCATTGACAACCCTCTTCGTTGGTCCCCAAACCTTTAAGGGGAACCCAGTCCTTCAGGGAGCCCCCATTCAAGGCAAAGCCTTTGAATATTTATGAGCTATTGGAGAACTTGGAGACCCTTTTCACGTTGTGCAGGGTGGCCCCATACTTTGTGCGTTACGCCATTGTCTGGAACTATCCTGAAAGCTTAATGATAGGGCCTCCAGAAAGGTGGGGTCCCTGGGCCAGAGCCCAC
Organism: Calotriton arnoldi; assembly: GCA_963921515.1. Taxonomy (NCBI): domain Eukaryota; kingdom Metazoa; phylum Chordata; class Amphibia; order Caudata; family Salamandridae; genus Calotriton; species Calotriton arnoldi. The sequence continues at coordinate 707,746 of CAWUFW010000295.1, read as the reverse complement.
TTTGCCCATGCCTTAAAACGTCTCTGAGACCAAGCAGTTTCCACATTCTGGTTTATATAAAATTAAATCAACACAACCCTTTATGACTAGTCTGCAAATATATGTTATTTGATGTACAACAAATTAAGCAAACTGTCCCGCTTCAATCTCATTTCACACACCTCCATTTTCTCCCTAGCCTGGCTGATCAATACTTGAACTAAGAATCTGACACTAGTACATGGAGAGCCACGAAAGGCTAGTTTGTTAATAAACAAAATGAGATAAAGCAAAAAAAAATGTTCAGTCTGTGTATCGCTAGGATGAAAGAATGTGATACAAATCTTAACACATTGTAGACAATAAAAACAAAATAAATACATGGAATATGTGTATAAAATTCCAATGTATTATCTGCGTCATATGTTTAATCCATCAAATGACACATATTACTGTGAGAATATATGTATGCATTCTCAAATATGTGCTTCCACCTCGTAACATGCTCTTTCGGGGAGCAACTGTACACATTTTAGTTGTATTCTGGTTAGTCATTCTTTGCTTATTACGGTTGAAGGCGGGGGATCCGATAGGTCATTTGGTAGCATTATTTGAATGATGCATGCTCCCTTGTGCCAAAGACTCCCAGGTGTCCTTCCTTGAGTGCTCATTACCAATGAGCAAGCAACCACACAGGAAAGACTTCTAGCACAGAGGAAATAGCACATGAAATCCTACTAAACAAACATCCTTGCTGCTCATAATGACAATAATGAATTCCTGAATGGGCATTTACTGGAAGATAACGTCCTTGTTATCTGAAAGCAGCACTACCACCTAGAAAATGACACCTTTTCTGCTTTGAAAAAATGTTCAGTTAAACAGCTGACAGCTTATAATGCCTCTGCAGTTGCACAGTTGCAGATGCCTGCACTTAAAACTTTGAGCGCAGGCGTGGAGAGTGTTTATGAATAAATTCAAATGCTAGACAGATGGTTTCCATGCTTTATAGTGCTCACCAGGCTCTGCTCCCCTTGGTCTCTAAAGTTATTCTTACTAATTTCCCTCCACCTCAATGATAATGGTTTCCCACCATCCTACTTGACCTCTTGGTGGCCTCTGACATAGTTGATCACAAAAGCTATTCAATGCTCATATGGTAAACATGAATATTACTAAATTCGACCAGCCCACCTACTTGAGAGACCAAAAGCAATAGGTCCTGATGGAATCTTCCAAATCGCCAACACTTCTCATCAGCTATAGAGTGATCTAAGAATCCATCCTTGTCCAGCTATCTTCAGATCCTACGCCGCATGTGTGGGGCTTTATGGCCAAACAGGCCTTCATCCTTTATCAACATCTGGATGACACACAGTTGTAGCTTAAATTAGCATCAGCATCTGACATAAACTACCTCAGATACCGTTTGTACCATGTCCAATCCGGAATGGCAATGGTCTAGGCCAAACTTAATTCAAATCAAACTGTGTTCATATGGCTAAACAACTGAATGAACAACCACGTCACCCCCACCTTCATGGCTCTTTAGTCTCTACCCCTCCATGCACACATCAAGTTCAAAACACTTAGCATCAATGAAAATGCAATTCATATAGTAAACCAGTCAACCTATCTGGAAATCTCTTCCCCTCTGGTTGTGACGGTGATACACACAGCACAACCTCATAGGAACTGAAGATCTCCAATTCAAATAAAGGAAAGCTGAAAACGCAAGTCTTTTGCTTTGCTCTCGTTATTTGGGACGAGCCACAACAAATGCCATTCTTTCAAGAAAGAACTGCAAACATTCCCTTTCTCCTACTAACTCGCTTATCCTTCCCACTGTTCCATGACTGAGTCCACCCCGCCTTATCTTCCACTCGTCTTCGTGTGAACATGTGCATTAATCTTCTACCTCCACTTTTGTTTTACTTCAGAAATAATTCTCCATTCATGCTTCTGTAACCTACGCATACCAGAATGTAACAACAGTGCTGTTTAAAGCTATCCTCTATCCTTAAGCCAATGTTGGTCAATTGCTAGACACTTTTCTTGAATATAATTGTTTGGATGAACTCCAGATAATTCAGAACCTTTTTAGTAGGCCTGGGCGAAATTGTAATTATGCCGGAGTAATCAAAGTATTTTGAGTATTTCTGTTTTACTCATATGACACAAAATTACCAAACATTACGCATATATCGTCATATGCATAATTTAGAGTAATAAGGGGAAAAAGTGCTTACCACAAGAGCACAGGAACAGTATGAGGCTGCTGATGTTAATGTTCATTTGCAGTTAGTGCTATTGTTTTTAGCGCAAAATGCTTCCTCAAAACCATTTTGGACGCAAAGGTGCCTTTTGCGCTTTGAAAATAGTGCTACATGTAAGGTCACGTTCCTTGGGTATTTCTGCCTAATCTCAGATAATTTAGTTGTCATTTCACCTAATTACACTACAGGAGTTATGCCCACCCCTGTTTTAGTGCAAAGCCATTGGATTAAATTACATCACAATCAGAAAGTGGCACAGTGCAATCGTCAATAGGGTGTTCTATATATATTTTCAAAGGTAATTGCGTTCACAAGCTTAAGAAATAGACAGAAGGGGACAAGAACATGGAAAATTGTGGAGTAGTTAGGAATTATGACTTAGAATGAAAAATAACAAGCAAAGGCAAATGCAGTAGGCCTAGGTTTAATGTGCTAATATACGTTGTTTTAGCACATTTGCTGATGCATGTTGTATTAGCACATTAGAGTGAGGCACACAGGATGGAACTAGCAAGAACAGACAGAAAGAGCTTTAGTTGTAAAGTAGTCCCTTATACAGTTCAATGCAAGATCTCCAGTGGAGGTGGAAGGATATAGCGATACCAAAGGGGATGATGGACGGAGCGTTAGAGCAAATCAAACACTCACCCCCCAGTCAACTGATCTGGGTTTAATCCATCATCATTCTTTAGCTCACTCCACCACCCCAGTTCAGACATGGCCATATGCAAATCAGTCTGACCCTGTGCCTCATGGGAACAGTCCAGCCCGAACTGCCAAGCCATGTCTTCCCTGGACCGGAAACAAGCATCCTGGGACCGGTTTTGGGTTCATAACCCTCATCAGCCAGGCTATCTTGAATCCAGTGGCAAAGTGAGCAAGGGACCCACATCTGGGCATACCCTGACAACTTAGGGCGAACAAAGCCATACCAAAGGGGATGATGGACGGAGCGTTAGAGCAAATCAAACACTCACCCCCAGTCAACTGATCTGGGTTTAATCCATCATCATTCTTTAGCTCACTCCACCACCCCAGTTCAGACATGGCCATATGCAAATCAGTCTGACCCTGTGCCTCATGGGTACAGTCCAGCCCGAACTGCCAAGCCATGTCTTCCCTGGACCGGAAACAAGCATCCTGGGACCGGTTTTGGGTTCATAACCCTCATCAGCCAGGCTATCTTGAATCCAGTGGCAAAGTGAGCAAGGGACCCACGTCTGGGCATACCCTGCCAACTTAGGGCGAACAAAGGATATACCCAACTAGCCAATTGAATTAGATGAGAGATGAATACTTCACTGAGCTGAGCTAAGGTGTGATGAACAAAGACTCAGGCCAATGGCTGAAAGAGGCTGATCAAGATAGTCAATGGTTGAAAGTGGTGGGCCCAAAGTCCACTCTATGTATACTGTTAACAATAAGTATTTTTGACAACTGTGCTGTCATAACCCAAACCTAAATTGGCATAATGGAAAGAAATCCTAACATGAGGGGGTGATAATGTCAGGAGCCATTCCTAGTCTTTATCACTGAAGTCCATCTGCTATTAGCTTCTAGAAGCTTCACCCCTTCCACCCCATTTTCAGACAAAAATTGTTCTTACAGTCAAAATAGGAGTTAGAGTTTACAAAACCAAGGCAGATGGCATAATGAAGTGTAAGAATTGGTCCTAACAAAGAAGTGTTAGAGGAAAGAGGGTAGGGTTAAGGAAAGTGTGTGCTATGATCAGTATTTTGAACATACTATCAAATAAATGTTCCCAGTTTTTTTCTGCACTTGTTCCAATTCTCTGCTTTTTTATTTTTTTTTTAACTTTTTCAGGGCAATGATTGACTTAGACAACAAGGCTTCTTCTAGCTAATTTATCAGACTTCCATTCAGAATTTTTAGTAGACCACTGGCATCTCAGTCCTCAATTCCAAATTCCGGTCTCATGCCATGTCTTAATGATATTCTTTGAAAACATTCTCATCAAGCAGATTGAGAGATCTACGAAGAAACACGCTTTATTAAGGCCAAGAGGTCTGGCACTCTACTTTTTTGTTCTTACAATTTCATAAATTCATAACTTTTCTCTACTAGAGTGATCTGCTGGTACTAATTTTAACCTGTAGTCCCCAAGTCAAAGTAAGGCACTGGCAAGTTCCAGGGCTTCAGTCAGCCTCTATGAGAGTCTTTTTCACTTGCATCTCTCAGCTGTTCCCATCATGCATTTATGGTAACTGCTTGAGAAGGTGATGGACCATCACATAAGGCAAAGCTGCTTGTCTGTTCCAGGACACCAACAAAAAGATCACCCTTTGAATTTGGCTGCGCATTAATAATTTCAAATAGATATATAATCTTCATTTACATTGAAGGAGGCACGATTGTACTGTTGCAAATCTCTTTTAGTGTCAGCATTGAAAAGGGTGGAGCAAGGATGATTTCTGTGGCAGCTCATGTATCACATGTGGTCAGCCATATAGAAGGGTTTGCACTGGCCAGCGGTAGAGAGGTTGGCACTTTTGCTGGAAAATATATTCATTTCTTTAACATTTTTTATAGCACTATGCACTACCGGAGTGGTATCACACTTCCGTACAAGTTCATGCACGAACAAAAAGTGATAGGTGAGCTAGGTTAGTGGTGAATGCATGGTGTCAAGGTGTGTTGGGTGATGTGTTGGAAGACTTAAGGCCTTATTACGAGTTTCAGCGTTCCTGGAGCAGGCGGCATGCCACTGCTCCAGGACTGCCGAAAATCATCGCCACCAGCCCGCCAGATTACAAGTAATTCTGTGCTCTGGCGAGCGGGTGGCATGGCGGTCCAAGGGTGGTGCTGTTTAAAGGCTCATTGTGAGCCTTAAACAGCACTGGCTACGGGACTGTCAGTGCACGTTCCTGCACAGGAAGGAATGCACCATGTTGTGCATTCCTTCCCGTGCAGGAACTGGGGGTGCCAAACTATAGGGGGGCACAACATGTGCCACCCCGCTTGCGCCCCCATGCACAGAGGCTCAAGGGGGCCTTGTAGGACCCCCTTTGTTGCCTCACTGCCACCCTTTTTTATCTGTGAGACCACCACGAAAAGTGTGACGGTGGGGCAACTCAAAATATGCTTGCAGTGCTGCTGCGACACTGCCAGCATATTTTGGCCTCGAACCGCTGCAAGACCGCCACAGGATCCTTGATCCATGGTGGTAGAAGCGGTTCAAGGGCGGTCCAACTGCCACACTTATAATACTGCAGGTGGTCCTGTAGTGTGGTGGTAGGCAGACCGCCACCACAACGACAGCAGTTCTAGGGACCGCCATAGTCGTAATAATGTCCTTAGATGGGTGGTAAGGAAAGCGATGTGAGCTAAACAATGTTTTTGCTCTTTAGTGTCTGGATGGTAATAAAATAAAGACTGAATAGCCAGGTTCACTAATATTGGCATAAATCTGCATGGGGCCAATTCACAAAGACTTACATGAGTTTGTGAAGTAGTACTCATGTAATAATGAAATGAAATGAAAATAATATTTATAGAGCGCATAGCTACCCGCGGGCATCCCAGCGCTGAGGGCAAGTCGAAACAGCTGTGACACGATCAATTGGGGAAAAGCCAGGTTTTAAGCATCTTACGGAATGACATATAGTTGGGTTCCTTTCGGAGCTGCAGAGGAAGTGAATTCCACAGTTTAGCGGCGTTGTAAGAGAAAAGACGTCCGCCGCTACGGGCCTTCTTAATTCTGGGCACAGACGCCAAGTGAAGATTATTTGAGCGAAGGTCCCTAGTGGCTAAATAGGGCTGGATCAAGGAGGAGATGATAGGAGGTCCATTCCCTCCTATCAGCCTGTGAGTAATACACAGAGCTTTGAAATGGACTCTTTCCAAAACTGGAAGCCAATGGAGAGCCTTTAGGGCAGGCCTTGCAGTTTGGCGACTATGAATTCCCATAAGAATCCTAGCGGCACAATTCTGCACAGTTTGAAGTTTGGCCAGCACCAGGCTAGGGGCAGCAAGGTACAGTGCATTTCCGTAGTCCAGACGAGATAGAATAAGCGATTGGACTACAAGCTTTCTGACCTGAAGGGGTAGCAAAGGAAGCACTTTGCGCAGCATTCTTAGAATGCCAAAACAAGAGGCAACAACCTTTCTGGCTTGGATTTTAAAACCGAGCTCAGAGTCAAGCCAGACACCAAGGCTTTTTATCTCTGATTTAGGGGCCGGCATGGGGCCCATACAAATAGGCCAAGATGAGGCTATTTCAGTGAGGGAGGGTTTGCCAAGGAGCATAAGCTCACTCTTGTCTCCATTAAGTTTAAGATGGGAATGTTTCATCCATCTCATCACTTCCTCAAGACATGGGCCAAGACAAGTAGATGCTTTATTGGTGTGGTTCAAAGCGTACGACCAATTGAGTGTCGTCGGCATATGTGACAATTTGCACCCCAAATGGAAGAACTATGTCAGCAAGAGGAGCCATGTAAACATTAAAAGAGTGGGGCTCAAGGACGACCCCTGAGGAACCCCACAATGAAGAGGTCGAGGAGTGGATGTGGCCTCACCATCGACTACTTGGAAGTATCTGTTGTCCAGAAAGGAACGCAGCCAGTCCAAAGCAGTTCCAGTAATACCCAAATCCTGAAGCCGTTGGATTAAAATACGGTGATTAACCGTATCAAAGGCCACGCTAAGATCTAAAAGAAGCACGGCCAGGGAACCTCCTGCATCGAGGATCCTTCTGGAATCCTCGACGACTGCTAGTAAAGCAGTTTCTGTCCCATGTCCTGGGCGAAACCCAGTTTGGGACGCATGGAGAAGGTTCTCCCTTTCTAGGTATCTGGAAAGTGATTGATTTACATACTTTTCTGCGATTTTGCTCACCCCAGGAAGGAGCGAGATGGGACGATAGTTACCAAGACAGTCGGGATCCAAGTTAGGTTTTTTCAATAAAGCCTTTACCAAGGCTTTTTTCCAAAGGAGAGGGACCACCCTGAGGAAAGCGAGGCGTTGATCAGTTCCATAATAGTGGGGCCTACTAAAACAGATACAGATTTCAGGATGTCAAGAGGGGCCGGATCGCTGGGTGATCCACTCTTAACCGATGCGAACATGATTTTAAAAGTTTCGATGTCCAATGGAGGAAACATTTCAAGAGAGTGTTCTTTACTTCATACCTTTATTTCCTCTAAGGGAGGAGCAGGCAGGGGTTAGGAAATAAGCAGCTAATGGTTAAAATTTTGTTGTGAAAAAAATCTGCAAAGTCATTGCATCGGTCGTCTGTTGCTTCATAAGAAACCAGAGGAGTGGGTGCATTAAGGAGTTTATTTACAATGTGAAACGTCTCCCGGGGGAGTTAACAGCAGCAGAAATTTTTTCACTAAAGTAGTGTGCTTGCGCCTTTTTGATTTCACTTTTATATATACTAATGGTATCCCTATAATGCTTTTTCTTGGAGAGGGAAAAATCTTTCCTCCAGCTTCTCTCTGCCCTCTTACACAATTGCTTTAGCTCGCGAAGTTTAGGCATGTACCAGGCTGCTTTATTGGGTCCTATGTTTATCTGGATATTCTTTTTGGGAAGAACCTGATCTAAAGTCCCTTCGATCCAGTTATTAAAATGGTCATTCCCTACTACCGGATCGAGGATTAAAGATGGTTTGGAAAGGTCCAGAGCGGAGGTCCATTTTTCTACGCTAAGTTTAGGCCAGCCGCGGACTAATTTCCCTAATGGTTGAACGATAGGGATAGCCAGCTTAGGTGACCAATGTAAAGTGATCAAATGGTGGTCTGACCAAGGAATGGGAATAGGGTCGAAGCAGAGTAACTCTTGTAAATTGGAAAAAACAGGATCAAGAAGGTGACCTTTAGTGTGAGTAGCCAGTGGCACCTTCTGAAAAAGTTGAAGAGCGGCAAGGTCCGAAGAAAGTTCTGACGCACCTATTGACGCATAATCGTCAATGTGGACATTTAGGTCGCCTAGAACAGTAAAGTTAGAAGCGCAGCTAGCCAACTTAGTGACTGTTTCAGATAGAGAGTTAGAGAACTGACCCATCAATCCAGGCGGTCGATAGATTAGAATGCCCGAAAAGGAAAGCAAGGGGGAGAGTCTTATAGAAAAGTGAAGATTCTCACAGTCACTTAAAGGACTCCCGAGGTTACGACACTTAAAAGAGTTTTTAAAAATAATAGCAACCCCACCGCCTTTCCCTGTGGGTCTATCAAGTCTCTGAATTAAATAATCAGAGGGAAGGGCTTGGACAATGTCAGGTTCCGAGTGGAGGTTGGTCCATGTTTCCGTAAGAAACAGAATGTCCGGACTTTCCTCTGACAACAGTATGAATAATTCCGATGAGTGTTTGGGAAGTGATCTACAGTTGAGCAAAAACAGTTTGTAGGTTTTCCCCTGTAGTTCGTCCAAAGAAGAAGAAGAGGATTGAGTTTGTAGCCTAAAAGAACAGTACCTACAACTCGTCTCTAAGCTGCTAGGGTTAATTTTATGAATACATCCTATAGCAGAAGTTTTATTTAAATTTTTTAGCTGCTCAGGGCTATAAAAGTGTCTCTTTAATTGAGAGGGGGCAGGACTCCCGGCCCCTGGCCCCTGCCGGCCGCGGACAGGCGCAGACGGGCTTGCCTTAGGCGCGCCCGCTGCGCGCGTCCGCTGCGCGGTCGCATCAAGTGAGTTTAAATGCCCTAACGGGGTCCAGCGACTAGAGCGCTGACACAAAATGGCTGCCAAATAGCGGGATATAGAAAGGAGATGAGCGTAATCTCCTTTGAGCTTTAACACAGCTCACAGTGCATCACAAATACAATAAAGTTATTCAGTCACATCAATGGTTAAAAAACACCTTTAAAAAGTATTAAGAACAGGTTTTTAAAAGCCCCCCTCGCGCTGCAGGTTCGTAGCGACTAATGCCTGCTGCGCGGTCGCATCAAGTGAGTTTAAATGCCCTAACGGGGTCCAGCGACTAGAGCGCTGACCCAAAATGGCTGCCAAATAGCGGGATATAGAAAGGAGACGAGCGTAATCTCCTTTGAGCTTTAACACAGCTCACAGTGCATCACAAATACAATAAAGTTATTCAGTCACATCAATGGTTAAAAAACACCTTTAAAAAGAATTAAGAACAGGTTTTTAAAAGCCCCCCTCGCGCTGCAGGTTCGTAGCGACTAATGCTTAACCTATTGTTAAATGCCTTTGTCAACTGGCCTTAAAACATGTAAAATTGAACTTTTACTGGAAAATTCATACAGAGTTACTACAAAAAGAAAATACTGTGCTCTCTTTGCACATTTACTAATAGCCATTGGGACATTCCAGGACTAATTCACAAAGGCATTAATGAACATGCTTAGAAGCACTGCGGCAATACTAACTCACTGCTCAAAAATGCCTTTGTGAATTAGCCCTAATGTTTAAACAGTAAAACTTTCAGTCCAAGAGTTAATGCTAAAAAATAGATGAAAATGTTATTGATCCCTATGCTAGTACTTCTTCTTGTTGGCTTATCATTAATGAACTCACTGCCAATTTTCCTAGGAATTTACCACAACAAGAATCTGGCACTAAATACACATACAGAGTAATACAATTAATATAGTAACATTGCCAAAACAGGCACTAGAACTGTTTGTGTACATTAATTCCCATTTTAAGACATTGGTGTTAGTCACATCGGATACTTGTCACAAATTATATTTGTTGTGTGTTTTTGTGTTCATTTTTAATGACAGTGCCTAAATCACACACAAAGTCCTAGATATTTAGGTGAAAGGGTAATTTGATAGTTGTGTAACTTACATACCTGCCAAGCTTCCCAGGTCCATGCAGGATGTGCTGCTCCAGTCCATGTTTTTTCTTGGAATTCTGGGGCTTGTAGTTCTATTTAAAAAGAAATAGCAAGACTACAAGTACCAGAGTGCAAAAACAAAACCTGGGCTTGAACAGCACATTATGGATTGACCTGGTAAATAGGCAGTGGGACTGAACTTACAATATGAATTGTTTTAGTGTTTTTGTGTTCATTTTTAAAGTCAGAGCCGAAATCACCAACAAAGTCCTAGATATTTAGATAAAAGGGTCAGTTGATAGTTGTGTAACTTACATAACAGCCAAGCTTCCCATGTCCATGCATGCTGTGCTGCTCTAGTCTGGGTTTTTTCCTTGAATTCTGGGACTTGTAGTACTATTTTATAAAGAAATACCAAGACTACAGTGCAGAAACAAAACCTGGACTGGAACAGCACATTACGGATTGACCTGGAAAACCTGACAGGGCTGAACTTACAGTATGAATGTTACACTACTCAACTGAATATATTTGATTAGGGGTTTGCAAAGTTAATATTTCCTCATCACATTCTCACTTAGTACCCGATTCTTGTTCATTTTGTAGTTGATGGAAATTCCAATTTTTTTCCACACCTATTTCTTCTCATAGATTTCCCTTGTAAGTGTTAGTTCGTGCAGGTCACTTGTGAGCATTTTGTATTTGAGTGTTGAACTTGCTTAGCTTTTTCTCTTGAACATAATTAAATCTTCAATCTGTAGCATTTTGTATGAGAGTGCAAACCTTGCCTCGCTTTTTCTAGTAACTGAAATAACACAAATTTCACTTGTGTACAAAGTTCGTATAATTTCACTTGTTAGAAAAAGCAAAGCAACGTTTAAAACTAACTGTGTAGAACTTTAAAACTTTCACTTTTTTTTTCATGGATTTTAAAGAAATGTGAAAGTTCATTAGGAAAAAATGTAACTTTGCACACCGCTGTTTCCAAAGTGACTGCCTGTAAAATCTATTTATGAGAACAATGATTAATTTAAAAAAGAATACGTGTCGAGGACTAAATTTTGCTTAGAAGTCCATGTCCGGCGCTATTGCATGTCATGCCGAATACGAAGGCTGCATAATATTGATTCCACCTCATGCCTCTTTAAGCCATCAGATACTGTCAGCGCCTTTACCTCCTTCTTGCAGGCTGCTGCTTTCTCTTCTAATCACAGATTTTCCTTCTTTCTCTTCCTCCTTCTTTTCCCTATGAGTGTTTTTCACTCTCTTGCTCCAAGTATGGTGAGGTAAAAAAAAAGTACTGGTCCCCAGGGCCGTCTTATTAGCATTATAGGCCCCCGGACAAAGCAGTGCACTGGACCCTGCCTACATAACCACTCACAGGAATAAAAATGTTTAACGGAAAATGAGTGTTAAATTCTGGTCTGCATGGGGCCCCTATGCCTGCGGGGCCCCCGGGCAACTGCCCAGCATGCCCTTGCATTAAGAAGGCACTGCTGGTCCCCCAAAGTGAGTGCTGCAGCTACTGGCTCAAATTAAGTGCTGGAGACTAGTGTTAATGTGGCAAGCTGTTCTCTTTTATACTGTTTATTGATTTTGAAGACAGTTGTCAGGTGAAAAATAGAGCTCTATTAAATATCTAATGGTTTAACAATTAAACGAAAGCATTTTGATCACTTAAATAGGTTTAAATTAAACAAAAATTGACACCTCTAGTCCTAAATATTTATTGCCTTCTGTATGTACGCATGCATAAATGTATTTATGTATGTGTGGGGATTTATAGAATCTGGGCCTTGCCAAAGAACAGCATGTGTCCGTTTGTGTGTGTTTTCGCAAGGAAGGACAGATAGGAATATGACATTTGAGTTATTGGAGAAAAGGCATGTTTCGCAACTGTGCAGAATGCCACAATATAGAATGATCACACAAAGTAAGGGGCCAGGAGTACAAGAATACTGAGGGCACACCATAGGAGTGCCAGGAAGGAAGTGTGGCACCTCACCCACACAAGGACTCCTAAACTCTCTTCCCTGAAGTCTGCAGGGTCCCCTTGACTTTTCCATCACCTCCCACGTCTCCACAAGATCTGCAAGTGACTACTGCGGCCACCGCCCAAGATAACATTACTAAAGGTTTGGGTTGCATTGCTGTGGCAGATCAGGGCCCATCAGGTGTGCAATACGACAATGGATTACACTGCTGGAGGAAACATGCACTGGAACCCGTATGCAGTGGAGACGCCCTGCATAAGGGCCACCTCTGATGGAAGAAATACTGGGGAATGCACCCCAGGCCTGCCGCTGCCATTATGCAGTGCCATACTCCAGGTAGTAACCTTTCCCTACAACCGGTGGAATAGTACCAACCTGACAAAAGCCATAACGATTAGTGCAATAAAGGGTGCCAGCCAGTACTGCTCAAAAGTCAATGCTTGTATTATATTATATCAGTGTGTAGCATCACCCAGGAGAAGGTGGGAAAGGCAACGGCGCTCTGAAACAATAGACTTACACTTCTTCAGCCCAGGTCCTGCACACATTAACTGCAACGGTAACCGCATTTTGTGCGACCGGAATGACTTATCGTTTGCTTTTTCTCACGACGCCTGGCCTCTGTTTCATCACTTGACCTCCACGCGCTTGTTTTCGAGCCCTCTCTGCCGCAGACGCACGCTCTGTCCTTTGTCCTCTCAGCGTCTGGAGTCTGTGAACGTGATAGCCATCTTCATCAGGCGGCTGTTGGTTCACACTAAACGGAGCGCCGCGAATCTTCGGCCTCCGGAAGCACATTTGCAACCCAAAGGTGGGTGCAACCCGTACCAAGAGTCGTGTAACTGCATCACAGGGCGTTTTGCAGAATTGGGTTATTTCAAGAATTGTGAGGTACATGTTCCGTAATTAGATCACACAAACCGCATTAGGGCGAGATTAAAGTTCAAATAAAATAAAAGCCCGGGTAATGTGTTTGGAAATTCTTTTAGCAAGCGAGTTAGGCATATTTGGATATTACATAGAACAAATACATTGATTTTAGTGGGTGTAGAGGAAAGTTACCATTTCCTGCCTTTAAACACCAGAATTGGATTTTTAGCACCTCTTCTTAATAGAAGCGGTATTTCAGCTCATCTTATCTTTCCCTTTGCATGCCAGGCTTTCCTTTCGCCGTTCATTTTCCACAACCTATAATACGCTTTCATGCCGCCATTATTCACGTATTCCACCGGCTGAAATCTGTCTGCACAAAATGTTTCTTCGCGAGTGACTCTCTGAAATGTCACGGCGCTTTGGGAGTTTGCTAGAGCAATGGGACGTTTTATACAAGGTTGTTAAAACCTTTCATTAAAAAAGGCAACGTGGGGCCTGTACATGCTGTGGAATACAGGAACTGTGTCTTAAGACAGAAAAGCTCCATTTTGTGTTTAGCACAATTCTGTGAGTACATCAGAGTCTGGCACGACTTTTAACTGCTTATGTATAGAAAATGGTGGCTTTCTGCACGGTAGCAGATTTGTAAATCTAGACAAAATACACATTTATGTTGTTTGAAGATTGGTAAGGTCCTCTTTTTTTGCATATTTCCCGCTGCTTTTGCATGGTCTCCAACTCAGTCTTTGCTTGTATCCTATGAACGTTTTGCTCCCCATTCCAACACATTAAGACATTTTGGAATTATGTTACTGGTGTGTTTTAGAATACTGATTGTATCATTCAGAGTAATAAAGAAGGATACTCTGTAGTCAAAGACGGAAGGACAGCATGTGTTGGGTGAAACGAAATGGGCAACCGCTAAACAGCAGGGTCCAACCAGCCTTTGCCACACTGTAATGCACAACACATTGGAGTTACTCTCTACCTTGGGCCTGAATTCTGGAACCCCCTAATAGCACTATTGCCACCATGCACTAAGATTGGTGACACAATTTTCAACATAATTCCATATAAGGACAGGGCTTGATATGCATACTGAGGTCCAAGAGAGAAATACACCCACCTGCAATAGTTAGAGAGCAGCACTGTATTGCATTCTAGGGCACGTGTGCCCGTGCTAGGGTAATTCAAGACATGCTGTTTAGGGTTGGGGATCAGTAAGATTCCCAACTCTACATGGGTACAGCACTCATTCTAGCAAATGATTGGTAGCCGATGCACATTTGTAACATGACTTCCACATGAAAATTAGGGAAACCTTGAAAGAGCTAAGACCTTTGTATGGCTGTAAGGTTTTGTTGTACAACAATTTATAGTCTTCAAAGCACACAAGAGATGTTAAGAATGGATCCTATGTTAACTGCTATTCTTCAAATACACATACAAAGTATGTCAAGGGATAAAGAAGAACAAAGATTCGGTGCTAGGACAATTGTGAAATAAACACCACGGATTTACCACTGACGACCCAAACCTTCCATTGTAAATACCACGTATTTGCTGTAATGAGGCACTGATTGTTATTGCAACAGATTTTGGCCCGAAACTCCCACATGATAATGAGACACAACAGGTCCCAATCAGTCATGCATCCTCTAGAGGTCAATACATTGAATATCATTAAACTGGATACAAGAGTATGGCCCACACAGGCCTTCGTCAGAGTGGATTCCCCAGAACAGTAGATGAGGTTCTGGCTCATGCATATTTAGTTATTGTGATTAAAACCTTTTAGCCGTGAGGACTGGGAGAACAGTATGAGGTGACAAAACCGCATAAATAGCATAACTGTTTGTTGATCGTGAAAGTCCGTTAAATCAAAAGCGGAGGGACACTGTTCCGGAGGAGGGGTGCAAGATGTACATCCTTGTGGCACACAATGATGCCTCTTATATCTGTCTGATGTATGTCCTTTCTGTTGTTTGCTTGTTTTCTCTCCAGGTCGCCATCAGGAGCGTTTTTCAACCATTATGTTGTAGCCTTACTGTAGGGTACACAGTTTAGGCCCGCCCTGATTTCATAGAGGGTTCTTATACCTTTTAATCACTACTCACGTGCACTCAACACCACCTTTTTGTTTTTCTGGTCCTGACGGATCCTTGTGACCACCCAGGCGCGAAACATGTTGGCCTTTTAGTTACCTGGGCACATTGCGCCTATTGGGGTAACATACAACCTACAGGTTTTTTATTCTGACAAGGGTACCGTCACCTCAAAACATACCCCTTTTGGTAACCCTTAGTCAGTTTTAAACTTTGCACGCACTGACTCACCCTCCACATAGGACTCACCCCACATACCCGCATGCATCAGACGGCAGTTCTTAGAAGATCTCCGCTAAAGTGACCCTTCGGGGGACCCGTAGGGCATTGCAGCACCGGCCCGACGAGGAGCAAAATGCCCGATGATGAAGCATGACATCCTTCGGGGGTGTGTGAGGGCAACAAGAGGCAAGACCTGCTCTTCCCTCTTACCAGTGGGTTCTAGGCCTAAGACCCCTTCCCTGTCTCCTTCCTTCCACTCTCTCTTTCCCTTCTCAGTGAGTGGGTGACACTTTGCACCCCTCCTCCGGAACAGTGTCCCCCCGCTTTTAATTTAACGTTCGTTCTAGGAACACGGGCACTGGACCATAACCTGCTCCTGGTCCCCCCTCTCTTTTTTGATATAGATCGTGAAAGTCCAACAAGGCAATGGAAACTGATGAGGCTCTGTCTTCCGACACGGATTCCATAGGACATCTTCTGGATGCCATAAACTATTTTTATTTCAATTCTATCAAGAGATCTTGGATTTGGCATCGCTAATTATCAATTTCTGATGAACGTTCACTTAAACTCTGCATCATAGTTAGTAAACTTCAATTTGGAACATGTCAGGTGACCCCATACAGGAGTTCAGACTAACCAGGAGTCCATGCTGAAGGAGAGGGCAAATACATTGACCATGCCCCTTAACCATGACCTAAACCCATGCAACCACCCTCACAAGTTACTCCAGCAAAACCCAATCAGAAGATGGTTCTGATACATCAATTTCCAGTTCATGAAGCCAGTGGAGTTCTTTATGAACTTACTGCCAGCAAGTAATCACACCTGAAATGTTCAATTCTAGTTTATTTTCGGGAGAGTGAGAACTCAATCCCCGAACAATAGTCTGTTGGTCCCCCATTTCGCGCAGTCTTTCTGGTTCTATGTCACAATTCATGGTTAAGACTATCATCCTGCACAAAAATCGATTCCACAATATGGACTACCAACAAATTGATCAGGAACAGGGCCGGACTGAGAACGCAAAGCAGTCTTGTCAATTTGATCGGACCGGGGGGGTGGTGGGTTGTGGGTGGACGAGAGTGCAAGTGTGAAGCACTGCTGCTTAACTAAACCGGCCCCATCACTGCTGCTTTTTTTACTGGGGCCGATATTGCAGCACTGCTGCAAAATCGGTCCCCAGTAACAAAACCAGCCCCCACTGCTCCAAAACAGGCCCGCCCCCACCCTTCCAGCCTCCTAGGGAAACGCCAGACGCCCGCTAAAGCCAGTCCGGCCCTGATCAGGAAGGCATGTGTAGGAAGTATAGATCTACTATCCTTAACTTCACATCATCATACCTTCACAATATGTTGGTAGTCAATAGTGTAGAGTCGATGTAAGTGCAGGCAGGTATTTAAACATAGATATAAATGTATATCAACTGGCTTTCCTTTTTATTGAAACTTTTCATATTTTTTCCCACTCCTTTTTCATTGGGTGACTCCATCTTGCATCCTTGCTTTCTGAGGGTCTCATGCCCTCTATTACCTTTCCAGCAAACTGTAAAAACCCATTTTATTTTAGAACTATATCTACTAGCAAGTATGGTATAGGCCAAGATACTTCAGTAATAATATAAAAGGCATGTCTGCATAGTTGTCTGCTTCATTGAGATTTGGTAATTTGTTCACACAAAGATTCTCTAGGCTAGTGCAATCGATGAGAGTACATTGGCCTAATGGATTTGTGGAGTGTTGCCAGAGACCGAGGGTTGTGAAAGCCCTGTCAGTCACCACTACTGGAATCTCCTAAGGTAGTCTTGGTCCATTAGACAAAGCTGAGGAACCAAAGCAAAGCAAAGTGCTCTGACCGCACAAGGCCAGCGGACGCCATGTGACCTAATGAAACCCAACAAAGTGCTGGCCCAGCTACACCAGTGCAAGAGACAATGTTCTCCTCTGCTGTTACACCCATCAAAGGTCTCTTTGAGTGGGGTTGTTTATTGGCTCAAGGGAGGAGGTTACTTTAAAATTTCCTGTGAATTGATTTGTGGGTATCGTTGTGCACTGATAGCGGCAGCCCGTCTCTACCTCCTTCCAGACAGGGTACTTCCCCTGGTGGTGCAATCCAATGAGACAAACATCTTTTTTTTCCAAGAACTTAGCATAACTTTACGCAGAGATGGAGTATGGAAGACAGGACATCCTTTTCTTAAGAGCTTAGTATAACTTTACGCGGAGTTGGAATATGGATGACAAGACTGAACGTATGAGGAAAAAGGATAAAACTGATGTATGGGAGGGTAAATTATGACGAAAGTAAACACACTAGCACTCAGACATAATTTGTGTATTTATTAGAATTTTTTTTTAATATAACACGGCAAACCACTGTGGTAGCCTCGGGGCACTGTGGGCCAGAAAGATCAGTAGATCAGTCAATTAAGAAAGTATAAAATGACCGCAAGGTATATCCGTTTGTGCTGAAAACAAGATGACAAAGTCTTTGAGAGGAGACGATGGATTCCGAAAGTAGGGCACGTGCCAGGAGCTGGTTGTAGGTGTATGATCTAAGCATATATCTGGGAAATTTCATGAAGGTCCGATATCATGCTCGTTTTTGGCACGGGCAATAATCTTTTTTTCTTTCTTTTTTAAAGTAAATTGAAATGAATTCCTGCTGACTTCATTATTCTTTCACAATTGTACCTGCCGCTGGCTCGTAAAAATTGACGTGCCACTCTGAGAATTCATTGTGCGTGCCAAATAGAATTTATCCTACAGTAAAAAAGAAATGTGCTGGGAAAGGCAGGCGGTGGCGGGCCAGGGGCGCGCGCGGCGCTGGGAATCTACACCTCGATGAAGCCATTGATTTTCCTCCCGGGCCGCGCCATCCGTCTGCAATGCTTGCTTCTGTCATCTCTCGCTGTCAAGGAGACTGCGCGATTTTAAAGGTCACCACTTAATGATGTTAAGGAGCCATTCTCTCTTCCTGATCAATTTGTAATGGTTCTGACGGAACTTGCTTAACTGAACTCCGGCTGGAAATTTTTTTTTTCACTTCTCCCATACTGAAAGCCGTTTTGGAAGAGGGTGGTTTATAACTTTTGTTTGAAAGGACTTTGGAAAGCACTGCCATAAAGGCCTTGATTACAATCTTGCTACTAATTCTGTTTCAGGTAAAAACTCCTAAGTGGGGCAGCATTTTGGCCATATGTTAATGGTATATGTGCTATTCGTTCATGTGTACATTGCCTACCCGCACAATTGTTGCCTACCTGGTTTAGTTAGGTAAAATCTGGTGCAAATATTTGCTAATAGTGAGAAACTATGGTTTGCTGTCCCTTGAATGTGCACATTCCAGTGGGTGCAAATCCGAAGTTTGCATTATTGGCAAGAAGATACTTTGTTTTACTTGCTGAAAACCTGTGGGTCAGATAGCCCAGGCTACGGAATCTGCACTTGGACAAACAGTACCTGGGCAATAAACGGATGGGCTAAATCTTCCCAACGCAGGAGTTTGCACCTGAAAAAGAATTAGAGCAAAATTTCTAATCAGGACCTAGGAGTCATTTCAACTTGGGCTATTTGCATCTGTTTTAGCACTCACGCTTGTTCGGAGCAGAGTGCACTTGATCCCTTTTTAGGTCGAGCATTCGAGACCTCTTGTATATACTTTAGTATATATTTATATACTTTAGTATACACTTATATGTGTATGTACTTTGTGGGCTCTGCAGATCAGCCCTAGGACTTGTCTGCTTCCGCATAGAGACTTTTTTTCTGTTCGTCTGCCTCTATTTAGCTGTCTTGATAGAAAACAACCAGCAGAGGTCAGTAAAATACCAGAATTGTTTTCTGCTGAGGGACTTTCTTTTTTTAAATTTTTCTGGCAACTGCCTCTTTTTAACTTTCTTGATAGAAAACGACCAGCAGAGGTCAGTAAAATTCCAGAATCACTTTAGCATTCTCTAGATTCCAGTCCATAGAAATTGTCTTCCACGAGCACCCATAGACAATAATATTTTTTTCAAATCTTGTATTTTCAGTGATATGACCACCTAAGGCCCTGATTTTATATTAAAAACAGAGCTTTGGACTATACCATTTCCCACTGAAAGGCAATATTTCTCTCCATGTGTTCCCATACCTGGCGTGCTTACTTTCCCTCCATGTTAAAGAAAAGTAGATGTTTCAGCACCCAGGCTAATGTGCTGCATAGCTAAATGCATATAAGGTCCCAAAGGCGAGACCGATTGCATTGCAAATGCTTGTTTACATAGATAGAGAGCATTCTTTTTAGTGAAAACTGTGTTTAAGGTCCAGAAAGGAATAGTATTGTAAATAGTAAATTTGGCCTCTTCGTACAGATTTTTATCTCACTAGATTTAGACTGAACATAGTTCATTTCCTTGTGGCTTTTCCTCTAGCAGGTTCCTGGTTTCCCTCCCTCCTACGCTGCCCCTGGGACTGTGTTACTGCCCAATCAACTGTTCTTTTTATGTTCTTTTGCACTTTATATGACTCTTTTAGATTGCGCTTTTTTACGCCCTGCCCCACTGCACAAGCACCTTAATTCTTACAAAGAGGGCTTGATCCATCTGCAAAGCTTAGAATCACGTGATGTTTGCACCATGTTCTAAGCTACACCATTGCTGCTATCAGATTGAGAAGAACCTATGCACTTTGATGACTTTATGTTTTCTGATGCTTTTAGAGTGTTATTTATATTTCTGAAGATGTAAATATTTTATTCTGTGCTTTTATGGTACTACAATGACCGAATAAAGATGATTTTTGATTTTGCCTCTTCGAACCAATGTCTCAGAAATGAAAACTAGAAAATAAGCCGCAATGAAGTTTGATATGTGCTGTGTATCTACTGCATATATGAGAAAGAAAGTAAGCATTTTTCTGGAGCCTGCAAGGAGCCATATCCTTATCAATGCTTCACTTCTACAACTGATCAATAAGGTTGCAGAGGGCAAACATCAAAGTAAGTAGCAGTAAGTATCAAAATACCTGTAATGAACGAACCATTGACCGAATTACCTCTGATCGAAACATCGCTAGGTGGAGGGAGACCTATGTCCTTGTAATGGGTTATATGTGGTAGATTTTGCAAAGAGGGGTGCTCATCGTTGTGTGGAAAATTGGGTGGTTTTCAGTCTTGGGTTGAGTTGCTAGGAGGAATAGAGCTGTGTCTGGTGCTTTTCCATACTTGGGTGTTTGAACAGTCTGGAAATGAGAGTTGAAAGACTGGAAGTAGAATCTGGGTGCATTTGTGCATTGATGGATAGAGCTGCATAATAGTATGGTTAATGAACTGTAGTTAGTGGTTTACAGGAGATTCTTTGTTGGAATAAGGCATATTGGAGCATCATTGAGGTGCTGCAGGTGGATTCCAATAGGTTCTTCACTAACTAGATGCTGCTGGCATTATTTTGGAGCTTTTTAAGTTTTATTTGTGAAAGTCCTACTAAAGTGATTTTATAGATCAGCATCAATCTTCGATCATAATAATCTGAGATCACTGTAGCTTGTGTAGGTATGAAAGTAAAAAGAGACTCCGACAGATACTGAAAAACTTGTGGCGTAGAGCCCTGATAACTTTTAGTTGTGGTTTTAGTGAGAGATCCCAGTCCGGTGAGATGAGCTGTATCTTGTCTTTAGGTTATGGGATGGTCAGTGTGCTAACATTATCATTTTTGATTCTAAGAAAAAGGGTAATGAGAGAAGGGTAATGCGTGGCACATGAGGTGCGGTGGGGAGGAGAATGTTAATTCAGTTTCAGAATTCTTGAGTCTAAGCTAGTATGAGACATTCCATCGTATCACCAAGGCAATTTAGTAGGTTGTTACACATGATGCTGGAAATGGATACTCAGAAATGCATGTGGGCACTATCTTCATTTTAATGTGCTTGACACCACAAGGGATGATAATTTCTGTGAGTGGGTGACAGTACATGTGAAAGATTACAAGGGGGAACAGGAAGGGGGGGGAAATAAAGTGCCCAAATATGAGCCTTTCTTTCATTCCACCTGGAATGCCCGAAAGCATCATGGGACTCCCATTGAATGTGCTCCGCTGATTCTAGACCCCACAGTAAGGCCTGGAAGCTGAGCATGTTGATCACTGCAGACAGATCAAGAACATGGAGGACAACTAATAAAAAAAAACACTCTCTACCAGGATGGATAGGGAGCTCTCAGCCAATCTTTGTAATTCCCTGTAATTGGTTTCAGTTGCAGGGAATGGTTTTCCTGTCAAATATATGACTGATGTAAAGGAAAACATAACTCCCTAAGGAAACATCGACCTTATTTGTATCAACATGTAAGGAGTGATTCTAAATAAGCCAAGGCGTTTATTGAAAAGTATGTTATGCATGAACATATTTGCATCGAATATCGCACTGTACATAAACCACCTCCACAAACTATGTACCTGGTTACATAGACGGTGGTAATTAATGATGACATGAGCTGTTACATCAGTGAACGACCTGCAGGGAATCAAAACTTTGACTTCTAGGTTACACACATATCTCACAAGCAAACGATTAATTTGGCTTCCTCGCATGTTTTTCATGTGCTTTTAAAAGACTGTTCTACATCAAGCATATATATATATATACATATATATATTCACAGGAAAGTTTTTTTTTACATAAAAGATCAGCTAATGGGTCATTATGGTGAGAATCTAAAAGCTAAAATACTGACATTTACTAATTGTGATGTCCTAAGCAGTCATAATTACCATCCAAATGTACTCCTCATGATCTACCAACTACTGCCACAAATGAGACTAGCAATGACACCTCATATTACATCACTAATGACATCATTGATGAGAGCTATGAATATATGGAGTGCCATCTCCCCTACAGCTACTGGATGCAGTTTCTGAATTTCAGACTTATCCTGTTACCAGCGTTGCTGTCCCCACGATACATAGGAGACTGCCTTCAGCTGTGCTAAGGTGACGTATCTTCTGTGATCAAACACACTTTGGAGAGCGTTTGGAAGTATGTGGTGGACACTGGTCATGGCCACAAACACTTCCTGCCGAACCTCACTGCACACAGCCTTCAGCTGTACACAGAAGCCACTAGACATAAGTTCTGGTTGAATTCTTTGGAACCCGAACTATCCATGCATTGCCATTGGCAGCAATCGTTCAGTGGCGTAGCTGGGGGGTGGTGACGGGGGCGGTCCACCCCAGGCGGCACTCTTTTAAGGGGCGGCGAGGTGAGCAAGTTGTGTCTGTCGACTACCACCCCCCCAGAACAAGTAATCTGCTGAGCGCCACCCACCCCAGGAACATGTTGAGTTGTCTGTCAGCCGCCACCCCCTCTCACCCCACGGCAAACTCAGCGGCCACCCCGGGTGGCAGTAGGTCTAGCTACGCCACTGCAATCGTTAGAAGCAGTGTGTTCTCTAGCCTTACACTGCATCCAGTTCTCATGCTTTCAGATTCACTGCTCATGACCGTGGACCTTATGAAGTGACCACTGTGAGCAGGGTCTTACCTCAAGCCATGGTATAGGAGCAGAATAAAGTGGATGAAATATCACCCAACAGCAAAACATTGTGAAGATAAGTATATATAGATATGTAGTGATTACCCATACATAAATCCACATGCAGGTAGGCAGCTGTGGATTTAAGAACAGTGAGTACTTCCTTTGATGGCACTGAGGATCACCTGATCACGAATGGGAATGGCCTCCCACACTACAAAACAGCACTCTTGATCCACACGGAATCATCAGAAATCATGTCGGAGTCCTCCATATCTCATAATATTGCTTGGACTCAACAAAGCCAAATATCAAAACCGAATACAAAAAAAGACTAGGTCATTTATTTTGCACCTTTTCGTGCCTCGGGAACATACATTTTTTAAAGTTTGGATTGACAACGTAGCTGCCTGCAAAACATATTGCTAATATATATATATATATATATATATATATATATATATATATATATATATATATATATATATATATATATATATATATATATATATATGCTATTGGTTGTTTAGTGTATCATTCCACCTTCCAGGAAGTGCTTTCAAATGCATAGCAGCTATTTTACATCTAAAAAGTACACAGAATCATTACATTGTTTACCATATTCAGCCCCTTATCTCTGTCATGTATCCCGCACAGTCCTGTTTTTCTACTTTTCTCCAAGCTTTGGCAAAGCCAGTTGGGAAAGTTTTAATGTGATAAACCCCATTTGTGCATGCAGTGAACGTAAACAGATTTGTAAAACTGTCTGTGTTTATTACACGTGCTGGCACATGAAAGCGATACCTATTGACTTTGCCTGTCCGTCCAAATACACACATGGACGTTGAACTCGTGAAAACTTTTCTCATGATGCTGCAGACAGGATAAAACTGTCTGTAAAATCACCGAGCCACCAACGTCTTGCTTTAATTCAGTGCAGTGAAATGTCCTTAATCGAATTCACTTCAAGGAGCACCATACACGTGTGAAATCTCTCTTGAGAGACCACTCTTGAACATCTGAGGAGTTACTGCCCACAGCGAAAGAATACTAAGCGCGTGTCGGACTCTAATCACCTCATACAGGCTGACGCATCTTGGATGAATGGACCTCTATTCCAATTATACATTCACATATATTCTCGTTCATCTAGTTATATTCACTGGTATAACGACACAGCTTCCTCTGCATAACTAACTTGAGAACGTGGCTCAATTTCTAATTCAATTTTTTTGTCTATGCTATTCTTTCCTCTGAATTTCTGATACAATTAGATTTAGATAGTGGCCATAGAATTACTTAACATGGCAGCTATGAGAAATGATTGCCAATTATCGGAAGCCATTCCTCATGTGAAAGCGACAATGCAGGCAAAGCTCCGTCCAAGGGGGGATATTTTGTAAAATGTTCACAGCATCAGTCTGAGTGGCAGGTGCAATTTCTCAAGCTGCATTGACAGCGATGGCTTATCGATCCACATCACTCCGCTACAATTGAGCGCTGAGCCGCCTATATCGAGCAGAGCTTTAATAATGTGGATTTATTCCTCGGTGTTGAAGAGTTTGGTGGAGCAAGGCCAGCATTAGGCTTGAGGGCACCCACCACACGACAATTAAGTGCATTGACTCACTCCCACCGCTGCTGCCGTGTGTTCTCTGCAAATGCTGCTGCTCTTACAGCCACTGAATCAGGAGGCACAGAAGATACCCCACAGACCATGTTCAGACCAGAGGGTGACAAAGCAAATATTTTCATACTCCCCCCTTATTAGCCATAAGAGGCTAGAGGTCTTGCCTTTGCTAATTGAGGATGGGGAGAAACGAAATTTTCGTCACCACAGTATGCAGGCTGATCTTGGAAGATTAGGACACAGTGTTCAGACCAAAAACGCCACCTTTCTTTGATGGCACTTTTTATCACATTAGGTTTTAAGAGCACCCCCCCTACTACTATTGTGTTGCACCTCGGTTACACCACTTTATTTTACAGGATGTAGCTACACCCTCTGGAAGCCATGCCTAATATCTGGACCCTAATGGTATGTTAATTGGATACAGTTATACATAAGGCAATATAAATCCTTAGGGTAGTTTACTTATACGTGTAGGAAGTGTTCTTATGGTTGGGACTTTACACCCCAATTTTGTCACTGCAATATCAATATTTGCCTACGGGGAATAATAATTCTTGATGTGATGATTTCGCTGCTGGAGTGCTGCACATAACAAGTGTTACCAAATGGAATTAGGAGGGCTACAGAATGTTCGAGAATGGTGGAAAATTACTGGTTGGTAGCAAGGCTAATGACAAGTATATCTGAGGCAAGAAGAAGGAGTGTGTTGTTCTGGGATAGCAAGAAGTAAGTTTGGGGGAAATTGAGATTAGGCTGGTGACGTGAAAAAATTCCATTGTTTATTGTTACAAGAAATTTATGAAATTTCTCAAAATTTTACATTATATGACTACCCATAATTTTCGCCTGCTGAGATTGGCTCATGCAGAAAATGTATGGGAGTGACTTTCTGCTCGATCCAGTTTCCTGATTGTATTGTCTGACTTTTTTAATGTGAAAAATGCCTTTGTATAGAAACGCCAGAAACCGGTCCTAGGATGCTTGTTTCCGGTCCAGAGAAGACATGGCTTGGCAGTTCGTGCTGGACTGTTCCCATGAGGCACAGGGTCAGACTGATTTGCATATGGCCATGTCTGAACTGGGGTGGTGGAGTGAGCTAAAGAATGATGATGGATTAAACCCAGATCAGTTGACTGGGGGTGAGTGTTTGATTGGCTCAAACGTTCCGTCCATCATCCCCTTTTGTATCGCTTTGTTCGCCCTAAGTTGGCGGGGGTATGCCCAGACGTGGGTCCCTTGCTCACTTTGCCACTGGATTCAAGCAAGCCTGGCTGATGACGGCTGGAATGCCAGAAACCGGTCCTAGGATGCTTGTTTCCGGTCCAGGGAAGACATGGCTTGGCAGTTCGTGCTGGACTGTTCCCATGAGGCACAGGGTCAGACTGATTTGCATATGGCCATGTCTGAACTGGGGTGGTGGAGTGAGCTAAAGAATGATGATGGATTAAACCCAGATCAGTTGACTGGGGGTGAGTGTTTGATTGGCTCAAACGTTCCGTCCATCATCCCCTTTTGTATCGCTTTGTTCGCCCTAAGTTGGCGGGGGTATGCCCAGACGTGGGTCCCTTGCTCACTTTGCCACTGGATTCAAGCAAGCCTGGCTGATGACGGCTGGAATGCCAGAAACCGGTCCTATGATGCTTGTTTCCGGTCCAGGGAAGACATGGCTTGGCAGTTCGTGCTGGACTGTTCCCATGAGGCACAGGGTCAGACTGATTTGCATATGGCCATGTCTGAACTGGGGTGGTGGAGTGAGCTAAAGAATGATGATGGATTAAACCCAGATCAGTTGACTGGGGGTGAGTGTTTGATTGGCTCAAACGTTCCGTCCATCATCCCCCCCCTTTTGTATCGCTTTGTATAGAAACGGTCACGTAAGATACCAGCAAAACACATTTCAATCTAAAAACATAATTCCACATAATTTTACCAAATTTCGTAGAAAAATACACAATTTATCTAGTTAGTTGTAGGACTGAGACTGAAACTATGAGGCAATGAGAAGATCTGGGATTTAATGGATGGCACGTGGAGAGAAGTCATGCTAGCAACTGCCAGCTGGATGAGGTGTGCCATGTTGTGGTGTCAGCAGCAAAATTCAGGTTGTGTTATATATAGGCACCAAGGGCAAGAAGAAGGGCTATGGCTCGAGAGAAACATTCTTATAGCTCTAAAGTAGCAAAGCTGCTGCATGATAGCATTAATGAAAGGAAGGTGTGGTATGACAAATGGACCTCAAGGTGTGAGATTTTCATTCCAGCATTTGCAAATTGTGGTTCATGATTGGCTCTCAGAAGATACTTGGGACGGTGGGAGAGTGGTATAACTATAGAAATGTATTCGAAAGTGAATTTAATTACAAGTTGGCCATAGCAAATATGAGGGTACCACATAGGGTCTAGTGCCAGTGTGAGTAATCTGAGGTTAGCAAAAGTGAGAGGTGGCCAAACAGGCCTCCATAAATTCCAGCCAATCTGAAAATCTGGAATGTTTTTTAGACATATCTTTTATCACCATCATTAAGAGAGCTATAACCCCATGTGGATTCATAAAGCTAGACGAATGCTATTTCCACTTCAAATCGGCATGTTTCTTGAGAGCCATGTTGAAGTTAACATCCCAGGTTTATCATTCCATGATCAATGGGACCCTGATCTTAACAGTGTCTGATAAAACTCTGGTATGCTTAAGTTGACGTAAAGAGTGCCATAGTCCCTGCTCTATGGAAAACCCTCTACATTGATTCACAAGATCCTGCCAATTCCAGGTCTATTAGAGAAAGTCCTGTTATTGCAAAGGGTATGGAAAAGTGATTACTTCAAACCTAGGTGATCAAAGTCACTAATTAGGTGTCTATCAATTAATTCCAGCTTCACCAAATAACGATGTCACAATTCCATGAATGCCTTCAATCTTCTTCAAATATTTCTCTCAATGTTAGGTCTATGTGCCTTGGTTACTGCATATATTTCTGAGAATATTCACTGTACAGCCTTTTGCTCATTGGGATTCTACTTGTAAACATGACCTATGTTTGTAAGGAGCCATCATGTAATACAAGACAAAGGGTAAATGATTCGCGTAAACATTCCCTTTCACTTTCTTCAGAATCTTTTGTTGTTTTTTTGAGTGCCTTTTCAACCTGGTGAGGGCACATTATCTCGGTTGGCAAAGACAAAGGAACCCCTTTGTTTATCTGTATGGCTATTTCAATGACCAATGCGATGTGGATCTTGCCCGCAAAATCCTCTTTGAGAGGAGATTAGAAAGGAATTGGAGAGATCTGAGTATAGCCGGATTAGCTGCTCTAGTGCTGTAATTACATGTTACTCTTAACCACTCTCAAAAACCTTTATTACTAACAAAGGAAACAAGATTCACTCTAGCGGTTACCACTTTGAATAAGGAGTGCATCTTTTTATATAGAGTTCCTTTCGCTTTACACTTTTCCAAGCATTCCTGATCCAGGCAGAGCAACCTTTTGCCAGATTTCTAAAGGCTAGTGTAATGTGCCAATCATAGAACTTAGTGGCTTTAGGAAATGCAAGATTATGTGACCGTTCTATGAGTATTTTGGAAGGGTTGTCTCCGTGCTCTGTAAAAGAGCTGGAATAGATTTTCCAGAATAATGCAGATGTCAACATTGAAATCACGTCTGCCTGCACAAATCTGTTCAGAACATCTTTAATGAACGACAGCCTCTTTGGGCCATAGATTAGATTAATTTTACACCAGGAGCCTTCAGGAAGAAAACAATATGAGAGAATATTCCATCAATCTAGACTACCGTGCGTCTGGACAGTGATTTCAGATTTAGAAACTTGTGTCACCCATATATTCCATGTCCATTAACTGTAAGTTTTAAAACCTCTGTTAGATTTAGCACCAAACACTTAACAGGAAACATTCTGAGAAAACCTTTGTACTAAGTAGAGCGGATTGCAAGAGGCAAAAACACTTTGGGCTTAGCCTCTATTTGAGATCAGCTAGATATCCAATATCCAGGTAACATTTTCCTTAGCACCTCAATTGAGGATGGACTTCAGTAAGAGCAGAATCTGCTCCCGGTGCTCGCGCAGAAGGCATCACACAAGAATATTGAGCAGTTTTGTGCTTGACATCCAAAACAAATGGATGTCACTCAGGTGCAATGCAAAAGAGCAGTCCAGTGCATTGAATACTTCCTTAAGAAGAGAGACCAGGAGCCTGACACTAAGGGCCTAATGCAAACTGATTTATATGAAAATACCCATTTGTTGTAAATCTACGTTATAACGGTGTTATATTATCACCTGGTTTTACCTTCAAAATTTGTGGTTGGGAAAACCTGATGCAAATCATTAAGACAACTTCAGATCAGCAACATGTAGCTAACTAGGGGCACTGGTTAGAAAGGGAATGTTCTGTTTTGTTTACCTGTTCTCAAAAAAATGTTGCCTAAACAATTGACATTGCTACAGCTGTGAGAGTCGTTTGGGCTGTCAATATGATGATAAAAACCATATTTCATAGGGACCCATGAAATATTTTCCTTATTTCACAGCAACCTGTGCAATAGTTGCATAAGAGTTAAACATCTTTCTGGTATGGCCCTTCGTGACCAAGGTAGTAATAAGTGGGATGGTTACTGAAAAGAGGCGATGCAGGGAATGCACACGTAAGCTAAGAGATAGACTTGCTTCACTAAATAAGAGATAGACTTGCTTCACTAAACAATGCAACTAGAAAAACATGTAATTTCAAACTTGCCTTTTAGAAAACAAAGGGTTTGTATTCAGGCATTTACTTCTCTTTTACGTACATTTCTGTGCTCAAATTGACATTCTCGAGTGTTTGAAAGCAAAAACTACTGCTAATGCATTGACAAGTACAGTTCTGAAACCTCGTACACAGGCAAAGTTATTGTATAACTTGCAGCATAGAGAGAGAATTCTTAGTGGTCAGCCATATAACAACGACAATCCCAGTAGTCTTTTCCAGGAACCCACGCCATTCTAAAGCATGCCTCCTGCCAGCCAACATTCTGATCAAAGCACACAGAGGTCTTTCTGGTAGAAAATCAATTTATGCATAATGGGTGAATGAATAGGACTATTTCCTCCTATACCTGGAGCTTCTTTACAATTGGAAAATAATGAGAGGTTCTGAAAGTAACAATGGAGGCTGTTTTCAGTAACTATGACTGACAAATCACAGAGAGGCCAATGATGATTACTTGATGCACTGTGTATCTTTTAATGACTACAAACGTATGCTTTTGGTTGTATGACATTGCCCCGTGATCAATAAAATCGACCTACGATTACATTCCTTCCGTATTTTGCCTACCATTTCATTGCTGCAGTATGTATTTTATTGTTATTTTTACCTTTATATGATATACCTCACCATCTGAACTATTATATGTGAGAATTTGGCCTGGCATATGCTGTCCACTAGTTATAGTGGGCACCTTGCACCAGTCCAAACGACCCTTATTGATGATAGGTTTAAAGACAACCTTTATTGAAAGCTATCCTAGTGGTATCTATGGAGAGCAGCCTTCAGGCCAAGTCTTGAAGGAGTGTAAAGCAGCTTGGTTTACCAGATTATAGCCTCTTGAATGACTAAATGAAAGGAGAACCACACAAGATATATATAAAATATATGTATTTATTTCTAAACACTAACTACTAATCCCTTTATGAGATTAGAGTTCAAGATACACAGTATCACAGTATTAAAACGACAGTAAATAGCACAATACACAGTGGGCTCCAGGGGGAGACCAAACCATATACTAAGAAAGTGGTATAAGAACCACGACTTGACTAGACACAGTGCCTAGAGCACGTAGAATCGCTGGGACCCCAAGGAACCACCCAAGGTAGTGACACAGGGGACCCACGGGGGACGTGTGCAGTGTGCGAACACAGACGCGAGCGCCGTAGGATTCAATGCGGAAAGTCGCGGTTGGAATTTTAAAGCAAAAGGACACTTAGGAGAGGACTTTGAGCAAACCCCTTTAGACTTAAGGGGTTCTAGGGCCAACACCCATGGGAGCACCGGAGTACTCTAGTTACCTCACCCAGGGAAGCCGGGTGCATAGGTGTCAAAGGATGTCAGGAATCGTCGTCGTTTTCAATGGCGATCTGCTGCAAAGTGCTGCTGCCGGGAAGAAGAAAAGTGTCAGGGGTGATCCAAGCCTGGATCGAAGATGTGAAGAACCTGAAAGCAGAGGGGACAGAGTCTGAGTCACTAGCCAGTGACCAGAAGCGGAGCAATAGAATGCCCACCGATGTCGGGTGCTTCAGGTGCGAAGAGGTGAAGCTTGACTCTGCAGCCATGGGGTCCTGGAGATGTCGACGACAACCAGGAGCCGGATTCGAGCTGTCCCACAAAGGATGTCGAGTGCCGGTGTGTCGGTGATTGGATTGACCACAACAAGCCTTGGCAACAGCCACCCACGCAGGAAGAGAAAAGATGCTTCTGTGCGGACCAGCAAGGTCCTGGGGACTCACCAAGCAATGGAGAGTCAGGGCACATCTGGAGCCATCAGGGAATTCCAATAAAAGTTAGAGTTGCCTTCTTGGGGACCCACAGGTCAACGGACCAGGGATCGCAAAGGGACCTCAAGAGGAATCACAAAATGGCAGCCCACGGAACACTCGTGGAGTGTAGGCCTGTAATCTTCAGTGCAATTAGTGCTCAGCGTCAGGGCTACAAGTAACCCAAAGCTCAGCCTCAGGGGTTGCCGGAAAGCTGATGCTTCTGCAAATGGTCGCGATGTCCAGGGGTTCAGGTTGCACAGTCTTCCACGAGGGATACGGGCCTCAGACTTGCTGTGGACACAGATCAACCTCAGAGACCTAGGAAAACCCATGTCCTGTGTGGCAATATTCTTCGGAGTCCGTCGGAGCTCGGAGATGCCAACCGGTCAGTTGCATTAAAGGTGCCTGCCTTGCAGGGGAGTAACTCCTTTACTCCAAGGGAGATTCTTCAGTCATCCAGCGTCGTGCAGATCGTCGAAGTACTTGGTTTCTGGTATCAGAGTTTAGTCCAGGTGTAATCTAAAGTCCTGTAGTCAGGGTTTCCTACTTTATACCCAAGGAAGGGGTTGGACAAACTCTGGGGACCCACCTATGGGAGGGTCAGGAAAGAGGGGTGGCTACACCCGTTTCCTTTGTCCAGTTTCACGCTAGAGCAGGGGCTGTGTGCCCCTGCACCCGGTTTGAGCTGGACTATGCACAGGAACACCAAATGTGCCCCCAGTGCAGACTTCAAAGCACTCTGAGAGTGCACACACCCAGCCCCAATACACTAATGCCTGTCTGGGAGGTGGTCAGGAAACCTATTGTCCAGGCCTCCCCTGCCGGAGTTTCGTCCAGCAGCAGGAGGGCAGACTCGTGTCTGTGGCTGCAGCATCCATTTTGTGATGCCAGGGTTCTGTTAAGCTGGTACCGGGTGTACCGGTGATGCCATGTGGCACCCTCTAGAAGGGAGGAATCATATCTCCCACCCCAGTACTGGGGTGGAGGTATGATTCCAAGGTGTTTGACACCAAACACGACATGTTTCCATGCAGCCATTCTCAAGTTAGCATTTACCGCGGGGTTATAATTAACCCTGGGCGGTGAACTACGCTACGCTCGCGGAGTTTGCGTAGTTTCGGTAACTTCGCGACTCGCGTAGAACGCGAAGTTACCGAATACTACGCAATTTGCAACGTAGCGTAGCTGTTTTTCTTCTTTGGGCGCTCAGTATGCGTTCTCACGTGCGCGGTAACGACTTACCGTGATTTTGCGTTCGCCGACGCAATTTCTTATCCGGCCGCACAATCCCGCGAGAGTGTGCGAACGCGCACACGTCATTCGGACGCGTGATCTGACTTCCGGCGGCAGTGTTGGGAAGATCGCGATCCCGAACACGCAGAAACTACAATCTGGCGAAGAATATCTCTCGAGCATCATAAAACCTTCTCGAAAATGATTATTTTGCTCAAAAAAACTCCTCAGATTGTGATTTGGCTGTAGTTTTTTGTGCAAGGAGTCCTTTTTCTTTTTTTACTTTTTTTTCAAGAGGAAAGAAGTGCCCCTGAGTCTCCAACTTCCTGTTCCTGTCCAGCAGGCTCCTCCCAGTGCTTTGTCCATGTGCTGTTCACTTTCATTTGGATTTGGAGCTGGAAGGATCACTTTTTGTGTCTGTCTGCTGCATCATATCATTGGATTGGATTTGAGAACTTTTGGATTTGAGATTTTACAAGTAAGTTGGAGAATTGGTGTACTTGTTTGTTTGATTGGGGCTTGTTTGTACCTACATTTTTTTGGGATTTTCATTGTTTTTAAAATTTATTGTTGTGGGTGGCCTGTAGTTTCAGTAGGGGCCTAGTTGTTTTTCTTTGATTGAAATTTCAGCCTGTAGGCCCAGAGGTACCCATGGGTGCATGTTTCTGTGGTGTCTGTTGAATTTAAACATCATGTAGGGCATGGATGGCATTGGATTGAATTGCTAAATGTGGTTTTTGGGGTGTATTTCACTTTTTGGGTGTGTGTTAATAAATAAATACCTTTGTTGGGTGTGTGTGTGTGCTTGTTGTGTAACTTTCCAACCTTTCGTAGCCCTGTGGATTTTCGTTTTTGCATTTTTGTATCAAAGCTGTGTTGTTTAGCAGGCCTCCTTTGTCTGGTCATATATAGGCCTGCTTGAGTTCATTGTTTTCCATGGCCTGTTGTGACTGTGAGTGACCATGTGGCTTGGGGCCATTTTGTGGTGGTAGTTTAGTAGTGTGCTGCTTTTTCCATATAGGACTGCATGTCTTTTCTTTGTTCCCCTTGGCTTTTGCTTGTTGTTGTTGTGGCGGCCATTTTGTGAAGGCAGGCAGTGTGCTTTTGCCATAGGCTTGCATTGTCTGTCTTCCATTTCTTTTTGTTGTGGGTAGCTAGCGGCCATTTTGTGGAGCCATCCAGGCAGTGTGCTTTTGCCACACTGACTACAAGGAGTATCACACCCAGTCAAAATTGACAAAACTCAAGAAAGATGTCCAGAAATTCAGCCGGGAGACCTTATATCCCTATATTACGGATGAGTACTATGAAAAAGCTCCCCAACAACATCAGAACAGGAAGCCACAACGGTTTAGACCCACTCCACAGAACTGGACTTTTAGTTCAGGAGATGAGAGGAGCACGAGCGGAAGCAGCAGCGATGAGAGCACTGATGGCCATCAAGTAAGACGACAGCAGAACTATCATAACCCGATGATGCAGCCACCCATGCCACAGTTCGGGTTCTGGCAACAACCATATTTTCCTACAGGTTTTGGATTCCCACAGGGCCCACAGCCTTTTTTATACAGAGGCCGTGGAAGGGGAAGAGGAAAGAAAAAACAGAACACAAGAGTACAATGGGAAGACCAATCATCAGTCGCCATGGGAACAAGGAGCAGAGGGAACGGCCCATCGACGAGCCTAGAGTAACGAATATTGTTAACTTGAGTGACCACAACCTGTCCGAGGAAACAGTTCTCTCCCAAGGCCTTGGTTTCGTTCCCACACCAGTGAACGACCCCTTCACTCTCAATACCGAATTAGCACAGTTTTTTAGGAAGATCAAACTCTGCAACCACTTTGGGGACAAAGGAGGAGAGCAGCCAGAGGCGAGAAATACAGGCCTTAGGAAGAAATCCACATTTGTACCCCCAATCAGACTATCCCATGCCACATACTGGCCTTTGAACAACGAGTTCTGAAGGAAGTGGAACAGATCAATTTTGGACAAGAAAAAGGTTTCCAAAACCTGACAAGAGCAGAACGGAAAGCACTAGAAGACCTGAAGAACAACTCAGACCTCACGATCAAACCAGCTGACAAAGGGGGTGCGATTGTGCTGATGAACAAAACCATGTACAGGGATGAGTGCAATCGGCTACTCTCAGATAGTACCATTTATGAAATCCACACAGAAAACCCAACACCGCGTCTGATTAACAAAATCAAAAACATGGTGGATGAAGCACTCTGCCATGATTGGATTACAAAACAGGAAGCTGATTTCCTCATCAATGAGACCCCAAGAACACCAAGATTTTACACACTCCCTAAAATTCACAAAGGGAGGATGCCACCCCTGGGCAGACCGATAGTCTCAGGCATTGGGTCAATTTTGGAGCCACTTTCGCAATTCTGCGATTGGTTTTTAAAACCGATAGTGCAGAAATCTCCATCTTATCTTAAAGATACCAAAGATGTATTGTGTCTACTTCGAGACCTGCAAATTAATAGCACAGAAGATATCTTTATTACAATGGACATCGAGGCCCTGTACACGAGCATCCCACAAAGACGGACCCTGGCAGTAGTTGAGGAAATCTTGCTGAATTTGGAATGGGATTTCCTCACTCCCCGACATGTCATCATGGAGTGTGCAGAGATTGCCCTTACGGAGAATTTTTTCCAATTTGAAGATGAGATTTACCATCAAATCACAGGTACATCGATGGGCAGCACATTCGCCCCCAGCCTGGCGTGTCTGTACGTGCACCAATTCGAGGAGGACTACATTTTCAACACCAACAACCCCTTCGCTGAACAAATGAAAACATGGAAGCGCTATATCGATGATGTGTTCATCGTATGGAGAGGGGATGAGGACTCAGCAAAAAGTTTTGTAGACTGGGTGAACACAAAAGATAGTCACCTGAGATTCACCCATTCTATCAGCAAACATCATGCCATCTTTCTCGATCTGGACATTAGCATGACGGAAGGGGGCATAAGTACAAAAGTACATAACAAACCAACGGATAAGAACAGCCTCCTATTATACGAGAGCTACCACCCTAAAGCGCTGCGTGATAACCTGCCAGTAGGTCAGTTCCTACGGGTACGCAGGAACTGCTCAGAGACAGAGAACTTCACTATACAAGCGGAGGAACTTGAAAAAAAGTTACTGAACCGACATTACCCTAGGAAGATGATAAAGAAAGCCAAAAAGAGAGCCAGGAATAACAATCGTGAAGCCTTGCTAGAGGACAGTAACAAGGAGAAATCAGACCGCATTGTGTGTGTAACAACATACACCCCAATCTCGAACAGTGTACAAAGGATTATCAAGAAGAACTGGCACATTCTGAATGGAGCCGACAAGCAATGGGCACCCCCGCTCTGCGCTTTCAAAAAGAGTAAAAACATCCGAGATGTCCTAGTACATGCTAAAGACCCTCCAACACCAGTGAACAACCAGGTCACCCTATGGAACACACAGAGGCCCACTGGCCATTTCGCCTGTGGAAGCTGCGTGGCATGCCCATTCACCATAATTACTAAAGAAGTGGACATAGACACGGGGAACCCGTGGAAACTCAACAGCTTCAGCAACTGTAACACCGAAAATGTGGTCTATCTCCTGACTTGTCCGTGCGGTCTCATGTACGTGGGCATGACCACCAGGAAGATTAAGGTTCGCATTAATGAACATCGCAGTACGATACGATGCAAAAAAAACAAACACCACACTTACCAGACATTTTCTGGAATCTAATCATAAGGATAGCGACCTGAGATGGGTAATCCTGGAAGTCATGAAAAAACACAAAACTGAACTCACCAAACCACTACACATCAGAGAACAAAGGTGGGTTTACAGGCTTCGTACATGGGAAAAGGGACTCAATGATGAGATCCCTTGGCTCCAATTGGCACAGTGATCTACGTGACCTCACAGTGGTCCACTCCATCTTTAATTCACTTTGACCAGAGAAACATAAACACAGAATCTTCTATCAGAACCCATCAAGAAATCACACTGATCACATGTGTCATTTACATCTTTGTTACCCAAGAGCACGGTCTTGGGCTCATTTGTGTTTTCTGGTAGTAATGTCATTTTAAAAGTCCCCACTTAACATGGCATGTATGGATGAGCTGCCATTCTTGGGTGAATGCAATGGCCACCAGTATCTGGAGTCCTTATTACATGACACTTAACTCACAGCAGGCGCTGCTGGTTTAACTGTTTTTTGCTTTTACAACTCTCTTGACAATAACTATTCCTTGAAAAAACACGCTGCATCAGGCATTACAGCTAGCAGTGTATGGATAAGTTGTCGCTTGTGGGTAAAATGTATTTACCATTTTGTCCTGGAGGCCTTATAACATGATACTTAATTCGCAGCAGGCGCTGCTGTTTTTATTGCGTTAATAGCTCTCCAATCTTTGAATAAACGCGCTGCATCAGGCGGGGCAGCTCACAACCACGCCCTTTCTAGTGTACGATGGGGCGCATGTGCGGCTTTGAGACAGATGCCTGAGTCACGAACTCGCGCCCCCTCCCCTGTGAGTTAGTGCGCCTGCGTCAGATACAGACACCGCAAGCAGCTATGACGGCCCCTCGCCATGCCGTATCACTCAGGCAAGCCAGTATTGGGACTGCGGATGTCTTTTTAAGGGCTGTACTGCTCTTTAACAAGCAACAGGCAGGTCAGGCACCTTTCTCCCTGCATGGCATCCTGACACCGGATCCTCTCCAATTAGTCCCAATTAGCGTTGGCGGTCCGACGCTAAACGGTATAAATAGCGCGCAGTTATGCCCCTCATTCACCAGCGAGAAAGCGAGGAGATCGGATGTAGGTGCAGTGGCGGGAGTTCTCCCCATTTACAGTAAGAGCATGTATGGGAGGTATGAATGTGTCGTTATTTCTTGGTAACATACTCCAGGCGTATGTCTAGCGGTTGGCATCATTTTGAGCATAACAGTACCCAGAACACTTCTGGGACATGTCTCTGACCCCACCTGGATTTTTCCTTTTCTCTCCTCTTTATCTAGCGCTTGACCAAAGGGGTCTCCCCTCCTCACTCTCCTATGGGGCTAGTAGGTCCCAACAGTTAGGGTAAGCATTGGGGACAGTGTTCCCCATTTTTTCTTTTAAGTGCACAGATGAATGTCACAACTTGATGCACTTATAGCCACGCACTTATATTTTGCATGAGTATGTGGCATACCAGATGACCTTTACCAGACTTGTTACTGTATCACTTGTGTCTGGACTTCACTTCTGTTTTCTTTTCCTACAGGCGTTAATTTTAGCCGCACACACGGTGGTGTGTGAAAGTGTTCACCCCACCAAGTGGAACCCTCACCAGCATAGCACGGTAAGGGCGGAGCCCGTTTATGCAGTATAGGTCCTGATGAATGCCACGGACCCCTCGGGGCCAGCAGGCAGAAACATGTTGACCACTTATAGTACGGTGGGGGGGACAATAGAAACCCCAATACACCGACCATTTCATTTTAAACACCATACAGATGCCAGTTATATTAAAATGAGTATGACATCTGTAATGGCCTTTTAACCTCACTTTTTTTGTAAGGGCCCCCACTTAGTTTTAGAAGTGCATCCCTGTCTCCAGGTGCATGCCCGCCCTCTATCAAACCAAGTTTTTAGAGGGCGAAGACTGGTCAATGATGAAGCATGACACCAGGTGGTGTGTGAGACCAGTCTTTTACTCTTTGTGAGATGCCTGCACTCACAAGTTAACACTATTACATTATAGCACTTAGGTCATCATACTAGGAGCGGCTCTTTTGCGTTAAACATTATAGTTTGGAGGCTGCCTACTCCTAGCACCCCGTGCCTCTAGTTCCCTTCCCCAGGTCTTCCCTGAGGTTTTGTGGTTAAACACTTTTGCCGTAGGCCTGCATTCCTTGTCTGTCTTCACTTTCTTGTTATTGTGGGTGGCCTGGCCATGTGGGTGGCGGCCATTTTGTGGAGCAAGGCAGTGTGCTTGCTTTTGCCATAGGCTTCGAAGCTTGTGGCCTAGTCTGCCAGTAGGCCCAGAGGTAGTCATCATGGGTGCATAAAAACTGTTTCTGTGTTGTCTGTTGAATTTTAACATCATTTATGGCATGGATGGCATTTGATTGAATTGCAAAATGTGGTTTTTGGGGTGGTATTTCAGTTTTTTGGTGTGTGTTAAATAAATAGGCCTTTTCAGCCAGTAGGTAACCCTGGGCGTTCAGCTCGTGGACTTTTGGCAACTCCGCACTGCACGACAACGCAGACTTACACTTTTTTTCTTCTTCGCGCGCTCAATATGCGTTTTCGCGCGCGATAATGACTTTTTGTGAAGATCGCGATGCCGAACACGCAGAATTTACAATCTGGCGAAGAATATCTCTCGAGCAGCACAAAACCTTCTCGAAAATGATGATTTTGTTCATTTTGCTCAAAAAACTCCTCAGGTTGTCATTTGGCTGTAGTTTTTTGAGCAAGGAGTCATTTTTCTTTTTTTACAATTTTTTTTAAAGAGGAAGGAAGTTCCCCAGAGTCTCCAACTTCCTGGTCCTGTCCTTTGTCTTCACTTTCTTGTTATTGTGGGTGGTCTGGCCATGTGGGTGGCGGCCATTTTGTGAAGCCAGGCATTGTGCTTTTGCCATAGGCCTGCATTGTCTGTCTTGTCTTCCTTTTCTTGTTGTTGTGGGTGGCCTGGCCATGGCCTGGCCATGTGGTGTCCCACTTTGTGGGACCAGCCACTGTGCTTTTGCCATAGGCCTCCAAGTTTGTGGCCTAGTCTGCCAGTAGGCCCAGAGGAAGTCATCATGGGTGCATAAAAACTGTTTCTGTGTTGTCTGTTGAATTTAAACATCATTTAGGGCATGGATGGCATTGGATTGAATTGTAAAATGTGGTTTTTTGTGGGGGTTCACTTTTTGGGTGTGTGTTAGGCCTTTTCAGCCAGTAGGCCCAGAGGTACTCATGGGTGCATGAAACAACTGTTTCTGTGGTGTCTGTTGAATTTCATTTAGGGCATGGATGGATGGCATTGGATTGAATTGCAAAATGTGGTTTTTTTGGGGGGTCTATTTCACTTTTTGGGTGTGTTAAATAAATGCCTTTTTTGCATGTGTATGTGTTGTTGTTGTGGTTGTTGTGTAACTTTCCAACCTGTTTTTAGCCATGTGGATTTTCGTTTTTGCATTAAAGCTGTGTGTGTTGTTTATCAGGCATCCTTTGTCTGGCCATATAGGCCTGCTTGAGTTCATTGTTTGCCGTGCCTTGTGCCTGTGAGTGACCATGTGGCTGGGGGCCATTTTGTGGTGGTAGTTAGTAGTGTGCTGTTTTTGCCACATAGGCCTGCGTGTCTTTCCATTGTTCCTCTTGTCTTACTGCTTCCAAATCCATCCCCATTGCCAGCTGCAGCTCCCTGATGCTGCATCCATCCCACGTGATGCACAAATTTAGGCCAAACAGGCTCCACTAAATTTTTGTTTTTGTTCTTTGCTATTCTTATTCTTCCTGAGTGTTGTCAAAGTCTCATAAATGGCTACACTGTTGTCTTTCACTGAGTTACTAAAATTTAATAATTGAGACAACCACACACTAAGTTATATATTATATTAGTTTGATTTATACTATCGTTTGACTGATGTTCTTCTGGCTTTTTTGCTTTTAGGTGCATAAAAGACTGAGGAGGAGGTGTGTCATCATTGCCCGTTGTACTGCCAGACAGACGTCCTGCTGCTGTACACGACGTGACGTGTGACCTGACCAGACATCTCTGCAACTTGTGCAACTGAGTGCTGCTGACATCTGAAGAAGATGGGCCCAAAGAAAGCAGGTACCAGGTCCTCCAGTACCAAGAAAGTTGCTATTGAGAAGAAGGAACAGAAGAAGGAAGTGACACTTAAGTCTGGTGTGCCGCCCAATACCTTTTTGGGAAACACAAAATTACGCCTGCAGCAGCGGTGTCCAGGGGGCAAGCTGGGGGCAGCACCTCCGCATCAGTGGGCCCAACCCACCAACCCAGGCCCAAGCACATGAGTGTGGAAGAGGTAGCCAGCCTAATGGTGGAAACCAGTGATGCGGAGCCTGAGATAAACTTATCGCTATCTCAAAGTAGTACCCAATCAACGCAGGAGGAAACACAGCAGATAAGTGGTCAACAACAGCCGCAACCACCGCCCGCAATAGTAGTTGTTGTTCCTCCCGAAGTAGGGGCAGTTCAGGAAATTGAGCCTCATGCAGAGGTAGAAGAAGAGGAAGCCACTCATTCAGAAGATCCATTGTCTTCCAAATCCCCAGCAAGGAAAAGGAGGGTTAGTCCATCAAGTTCTTCGCCAAGCCCCCCTTCTGATGATCAAGATGCCACTTGGAAGCCACAAACTGAGTCTGAGAGGGAGACACGTCCCAAGACCAGGCTAGGGAAAAGGAAGGTTCCAGTAAGCCTTACACTTATGGAGGTCGATGTAGAACAGCAGGATGATGATGATGAGCCAGTCATCACGAACATCACTCCCGGCCCCGAGGAGATGGAGACCAACATTATTACCCTATCCAAAATCGCTGCGAGGGATGTAGCACGCATACCACCGACACAGGTAACACCAACTTGACCTACAGCTTCCATATTTGCATTAGCAAAGGCCCGGCAGCGACCTACATCCAGCACAACCACCACCTCAGTAGAAGTAGGTAGTGGTACAGCACAGAGTCAAATTCAACCCACACCCTCCAGTTCATCCGGCATTGGAAGTGGCACCTCCAGCAGGAGGCAAAAGTTAAGCTCCCCAGTTTGGGACTTCTTTACGGTTAGCGAAAAGGAGGAGAACATTGCTATATGCTCCATTTGTAATACCTCTGTTAGTCGGGGTAAGCTTGGTACAAACTATGGTACCGGAGGCCAAATAACCCATCTGAAAAAACACCACTTGATCGACTGGGAGGACCACCTTCGCGGCATAAAAACTGCAACCATTGGTGTTGGTGGGGATAAACGAATAGAAGATCCAATCACGGTGGAAGAGGAAGGACAGGGAGACATTCTCTCTGGTAGTGGTACACAAAGTAGCCCTGTCCCCAGCAGTGCAGTGTTATCGTCGCCCACATCTTCAGCAACATCTCAGTGGCACAAGAGTAAGAGTCAGCCTGAGACAGCAAGGAGTACCGCAATGAAAAAAGTGCGTTGTTGAGCCTAAGAGAAAGGAAAACCATGCAGCCTACCATTATCAGCATGTTTAGGGGGGAGGGGCAGTACGAACGCAACCACCCAATAGCACGTTTGTACAATGCGAAGCTGGCTAAAATGTTAGCACTGGACCTTCTCCCTTTTTCTTTTGTTGAAGGGGTGGGTTTTCGGGAATTTGTGACAGCCATCTGCCCAAAATGGCAGGTTCCCAGCCGCTACTATATTGCCCGAGTTGCTGTTCCAGCACTACATCACGACGTGCTGGAATTGCTTTGAAAAGCCTTGAAGCAGAGTGCTGTTCAGAGTATCCACCTGACAACAGACATGTGGACCAGTTGCCAAGCCACTGATTACATGTGCATCACTGCACACTGGATCTCTTTTGTGGGGGTTAGAGAACAGATATCTGCTGGTGTTGACGCTGCTGAGATTTTTCATGCCACTCGCAAACATGCAACTGTAGCCATGTTTGCCATGGAGAAATCTCATACGGCTGCAAACATTTTGGATGAGTTTAACAGCAAGGTCTTTGAGTGGCTGCGCCCAAGAGGGCTTAACATTGGTTTTGTTGCCACGGACAATGGCAGTAATGTAGTTAGGGCCATGAAAGATGGTGGCTATTTCAGGGTCCCGTGTTTGGCACACTGCATTAACATTGTTGTTCGAGACTTTCTGAAAAATGAATACAAAGTCAGCAACTTACTGGCCACCTGCAGAAGAATATGCCCACATTTCAGCCATTCTTTTAAAGCCCGGAAGCAGCTGAGGGTCATTCAACGTGAGCATAAAATGCCAGTCAAAGCACTCATCCAGGAGGTGCCAACACGTTGGAACTCAACTTATTACATGCTTGATCGTCTGTTGGGATCCTACTGTGAGAGGCATGACCGTTGAGATGGGTCAATGGGACCTTGTTAAATGCCTGACAGAGATGCTACTTCCTTCTGAGATCTTCACACGTGAAGTCAGCAAGGAGGACTGTACTATGGGCCAAGCTATCCCATTGTTGCACATGCTAGAGCAACAGCTGAAGGAGGTGTCTGAAACGTACGCAGGTGTGGATGACAAACAAGACGCATATCATTTGGCGGACTCCTTAGCCGTTCGCTTATCTGAAAATACAAGGATTCAAAATAACATTGTGTCACATCCACATTACATTACTGCCACAATTTTGGATCCACGGTACAAAGTATTTCTGAACAGTAAGGCAGTAATTCCTTTTTCAGAAGTGGATGTTGCCAAGTACAAAACTTTGATAGCTGAGCTAGCCATTGACCTTGAAAACGAACGTCTGGTAATTACAGGCCCCCCGCCCCAGGCCATAACAAGTACTACAGGGCATCCAGAGTCAAGTTCTACTTCGGAGCCTGAGGGCAGTGCATTTGCCTCCCAGCAGTCACCGACACCAACACTACCAATAACATCAACAACAGCAAGAACAGGATCATCCACAGTACAATCAGCAACTGATTGGTTTCTACGGCAGGGGTATGGTAAGTCCAGTGCTGATGCAAAGGCAAAAGAGGCCGAGCACATCGGAGCACCCCTGAGCGTTGAGTGGACGGTCCAGGCCTATCTGGATGACCCAACAGAGGTCTTCATGGATCGAAACCCATTGGTGTATTGGTATGGGAAAAGAAGCCAATGGACAGTGCTCAGCAGGCTGGCGATAAAGTATCTGGCTTCCCCTATCACAAGTGTCTCTTCTGAGCGTGTTTTCAGTGCTGCTGGTGCCATTGTAACTTTGAAAAGGACCAGTCTCTCGCCCAAAAGCGT
Source organism: Calotriton arnoldi (assembly GCA_963921515.1). Classification (NCBI taxonomy): domain Eukaryota; kingdom Metazoa; phylum Chordata; class Amphibia; order Caudata; family Salamandridae; genus Calotriton; species Calotriton arnoldi. The sequence continues at coordinate 664,666 of CAWUFW010000295.1, read as the reverse complement.
GGAGAGGTTAACCATGATCAAAATGAATCAGCACTTTATACCACCGGAGTACAAAATACGTGAATCACAGCAGGAAGAGGAGAGCGACTTTGATGATGTAAGTAGTGGGTTACATGACCTACTTCTGTCCGAACCACCAGAGTTTGAGGAAGGACTCCTCTTCCCTGACAACTAGGCTTTCAAATTGTTACTTTCTTCCTTCCTTTATTTGTGTGTGTATCTGTCTTTCTGGTTCAAATCAAATCACAACAAATCCATCACCACCGTCTTCTCTTTTTATTTCCCTATTGGAGTTGCACGTCTGTGCATTTAACTGTCCACTCCTCAGAGTCCTGCTCCATCTTCCTGACTCGCCCTAATTACATTTCTATCAAGCCAGACATTGGAGTACAAGAAATGTTGCCACTAACAGTCCCTCCATAAGAAGTGAAACGTGACTATAGCTATCCTCCGTTTTGTTTCCGAGCCGAAACTCATCACTGTCCGAAGGCTACCGCCTCTGCAGGCATCCACAGCTCTTCACTGTCAGAACTTGGGCAGGCATCCAAAAGTAAACTCATCACTGTCAGAAGGCTACAGCCTCGGCAGGCATCCAAAGCTCATCACTGTCAGGACAGAAGGTACTTGGCAGAGAAAGACAAGACTCTTCGAAGAAACTTGCTGACATTTCTGCAAACTCAATTGACCAATGACCGCTACCCAAGCCGCGGCCCATCACAGCGCTGACCATGTGAACCAACTTAAACTGCGACAAAGTGCCACAGATGAATAAGACGAAAACCGAAACAGCGACTAACACTCAAAATTAATGTGGAGTAATAATGAGGCTACTGCCTCGTTAAAAAAAACACACACACCTGTCAGAACTAGGCATCTGATGATCTGACAGCCAAAGAGAAGAGCAATACAGGTAATGATGGCATGCATTGGATGCTTGCTGACTCTGAGCGATTGCTGTTGTTTGTTGTGTTGATGTTGTGCATGAAGTCGAACTCTACTAGTTAATCTACAAAGTGAAAGTGACTCAAGTGACAGTCAATGTTTCCCTTCTTGTTGTTTAATAACCAAATTGTACTCCTACTACTGCAGGTGCAGGCCAATATCCGTTGCAATTATTTAATATGGAATATGGACTTAATCGGAGTCACTACAGACTGAGTTGGACAACACATACCACACCATGATGATGACCATACTATCTTTGCACGCAGTCAGTCAGTTGGATTGGAGATGATTGATGGAATAACTGCGTTTCATGAAGTGGCATAAAAGGTAAACACAACAATTCAACAAGAACCACAGCAGACCTACATGTCCATGTAGTGGTGGAGTCGAGTGTAGTGGTATGACTGACAGCGGCGCATTGATTTAGTCACTTAATTTTGAAAATGCTAGGTTGCTGTATATGCCTTTTGTCTGGCTCTGTCAAAATTTAAGGTAAATGGAGGTTGGGTCATGGCCTGGTGCCGTGGGCCTGTTCTGTCCTGTTGTTGTTGTTAATGCTGTAAACAGAGTAGACACGATGTATCCAAGCCGCCTCAGTATGAAAGTGTTCTCTCTTCTCTTCTTGCACTCCACCGTAATTGATGCTTTTTTTTTTATTCATTGATTTTTCAATACCCCTTTTGTTTTTCCATCTAAACTTACAGGCCGGCCTTTACCCTGTGCTATACTGGGAAAAACAACTCACACTTACCTTACCAATCCGCATCAGGCAGGCAGTGGTGCCCAAGATTAATGTGCGGAGCGTCCATTGAAGATAGGACCAAGAGGTATGACGAGATTCAACTCCACAATTTGACCAGGATAATACAGTAACTTTAGTATCATTCATCATTCGTCTTTTAATTAATTTGATTCCTTTTTTCTCTTCAATCATTACGACTGTGTGTTGTGTTGTTGTTTGTTTGCTAATTGATCCCTACAACTATTTTTTAATTTTCTTTGCTATCTTTAAAAGTAAGCCCGGTACAACATGTAATTTGGGTCTCTCTGAGGGCATACAGGCAAGGCAAATTGCATAGAATATACTGCTGCCCTGTACTGTCTAATTGTCTAGTAGTAGTTAGTAAGTACTACTCATTAACCATCAAGTTATCTTCATCATCATGCATGCATTTCCTTTTTCTCCTTTATAGATTTATTGGATAAGATCATGGTCATCTGCCAAGATTGTGTTTTGCTTTTGTTGTGTCCATGCGTACTGTTTTTCTTTGTCAAACCTTTCCCAAAACCCCCCTTCCCATCCATTCATCAAACCCTAACCCTCTTCCCCCGGGCTGTGTGATTTATATTGAGGTGTGATGTGACTACATTAAATGTACACCAACAATTGATCACACGCTTTCTGGGATAGATGTGGTGAAAGCAACACTAATTCAATTTCAAGGCAGGGCGAGGATCTTCTTCTGCTTGCCCACCCATGCTCAGTCTATGTGCAAGCCAATTTTTTTTCCAAAGGGACCTAATACATCATAATTAATTGCCGGCATTGATTGGATTCATCATCAACATCCTACCACACAGCAGTAAAGGTTACGAATTACGATTGTGTTAAGTGACTCACTCGACACAACTACAGTTTGTAACTTCTTGTACTAGGCTGTCCCCGCCACCATTATGTTTTATTTTACTTTAGCAGTTGCAATATTGTTTGTTTGGCAGTCTTCTTCTGTACTGTACTTTACTTCGTTCTACTACTCCTCCCACTGTCTCTCTCAGGCAAGTGTCTGTACCTTTTTTTTTTTTGCAAATGCTACTGCCAGTGTCTACTACTACCACCACAACCATGGCATCTTCTCCATTCTCTTGGGAAGCCATGCAGCCATCGCTGTGCCGCACTTAATCATCATCAATCACAGGTAAGATAAGTTTGGTGGGAGGTATAATGGACTAGGAGGAGAGACTGACAGTACTGGTAGGACAAATATCTTAGTGAGGGGTACCGCATCTCTCTGGTTGTGTGTTACATAATCGGCAGATTATTTAAATCAAACACTGGCTGCGGCCCTGCAGCAGCAAGGAAACCATGTGACGTAAATTCGTAAAACAGTAACCCCCCCACAAAACATTAACATCGTATGTTTAAGTATAAATATAATTTATTACCCTAACAAAAATAAACTATCCCACACCTGACCCACCCCTCTCCCTAACCCCAACCAATGTCCAAAACTAAAAAAGTCCAAACAATGTCCATAAACCCCCAACGCCCAACTCCCACCCACCAACAAAAGGAATAAGAAAGGGGCAATCCAACGGGGTCCTAGATAGATCTTAGATTCGGCAGGCTTTAAGGTGTTTGTCCACGAGGATCTTGACCCGCTCCTCTAGGTGCTCCTCTAGGCGTGCCATCCGGAGGAGCATCTGGCAGCGAAATGCCCTGCAGTGGCATCCAGGGTGGGGGGCAGCAGTGCTGGATGTTAAAGAATTGCGGCGGCGGGCTGCTGCCTGACTGCGGCGCCGTACCACTGGAGGCGGGGTCTGGCTGAGGCCCGGGGCATTGGAGGAGGCTGCAGCTGCTGCCGCCTCCTCCTCCTCCTCCTCCGCCTGAGCCACCAGCCACGGTACTCTTGGCAGATGGCCTCCAGTTTCCGGCGCCGGGCCCTGGCTGCCAACTCCTTCCGTGTTGGTTTTTCTTGGGAAGGAGGATCTATATGAAGAAAGAAAAAGAATATTGTTGTAACCAATACTCTTAGCAAAACAGTAACACAAAATTAATTCAACACATAGTGGCACAGTAGCACTATCAAGCACAGTACATAACATTTGTGGTAATAATCTATCCTCCCACTTCCTCGGCCTCTAACATTTGTGGGAGTTTCAGGCATTATACTAGCACTATGGACTCCAGTACACCAGTCTTCTTCTTATCTCTAGTTTAGCGAAATTACATAACCTTGTTGTAGCCGGCATGCCAGCTCAGTCAGCTAAGCTTGCACCCAAGACAAACATATGAGTCATGACGCAGACTCACGTTAGTTTTATTTACTACTGTCTGCAGGTGGGGAAGCTCGTATTTTTCTATTACGGGTGGCACTGGCCATACTCTCTGTTACATGAAGGGCAATTGCTCAATTTCACTTTCACCCTGCCCTGACTACTACAAAAAGGCAGATTACATATCTGATCCAATGATCATTGCTTATATATGGGACGACGACATAAGGTCAGTAGCGGTCGGTGGTGGGAGTGCTGCCGGGCGGTGACGTGGGGAGGGGGCAGGGCAGGGTGGGGGGTAGTAAACTATGGATTACGGCCAATTACAGGTAAGTAAACATATAAATAAATGAAACTAATTTTGTTGCACGCACTGCATCGCATTTGGCGGTGCAGTGCGCACAATGAAATTCGCTTTATTCATTTTTATGTTTACTTACCTGTATTTGGCCGTAATCCATAGTTTACTACCCCCCACCCTGCCCCTCCCCCTCCCCACATCACCGCCCGGCAGCACTCCCACCACCGACCGCTACTGCATAAGGTACTTTGCTTTGATTGATTGTGTAACCAACAGATAGGCCACCCTTTGCAGGCTGGCTGACACAGTCGAAAATAAATTAACATAGGTAGGGAGTGGTCCTCGGAGCCGGAGGAAGGCGCTTGATAACTAACTATACACAATATATATATATATATGATGTGCTTGCAAACTACTGTGAATCAACTGTATTCTGAAAATACAACATATTCCCCTCGGCTTTGCTACTCTGGCGCGGTTTCTTTTACATTCTCTTCAAACTAAGACTCTGCATCCAGTGACAGTCTCCACCTATGCTGTCTATGATGAATACATCCAGGCATCCATCCATTCAAAGTAAATGTCTATCATTCTTCTTAATCTCTCCACAAACCTTTGTTTGTTTCACCAACAACCACCCATGCGTCCACTCCTTCCTTGCTTGCCTTGGCTTTGAGTTTGACCCAAACACCGCTGATGATTCTTGCTATCCCCAGTATCCACCCATACTGTGTCGCCCACCCAGGCAGGCATCTTCTTTCACCTTCCACCCATCCTTCAACAACCCATGCATCTGATTCCTATCAGCCACCTATGCATGCTTCCAACGTATCCTTCTCTGCCAGTCATATTACATCTCGCCCGTCCTTCCTCCTTCCACCCTTCTTTCCCTTTTTGTTCAACACATCCATCAAGGTCATCTGATCTGACTTTTAGTCTTCTCCATAAAACTTTTACAGCTGAGTTGGAGTCAGATAGAAGAGGCCATTGGTTACTCAACTCACGCTGCTAATGCTATTGCTAATGCATTGCTAATGCTAAGTAAAGGGTGTCTTCTTCAACCGTTGTATAATGTTCACTACAACTTCATACTTAATAAGTCTCAACAGTACAGTGAGTGAAGTGAACACCCTTCCAGCTAGTGTAATGTCAATAAGTAATGAATATAACTTACCACCGCCCGCCACTGCTGCTGGCTCACCTCCTGTATCTCCTGCAGGTGCCACATCTCCTGCCCCCTCTGGAATGGCCGCATCGCCATCGCCGCTGGCCCCGCCAGCACTGGTGGTCGGTAGTACGCCTACAAAAAACATTACACATTTTTAGATGCCTGTACACCTCCCCCTATTTATTCGTTTTCACTAGCAAGATTGAAAAAAAATGTAATACATACATATACAACATACATCACTAATCGAAATTGGGTACTAGAGTAGAGTCAGAAGACACTAGTAGTGTTATGGTCCCTAGGGTCATTATTGTAGTCTACTCTACTCTTTGCAAAGTTAGCCTGAGCCATGCAACCATTTTAGCTTCATGTCTTTTGCGCATGTTACCTCGCAGCTTGTTGTGCAGTAAGACGCCTTTGAGCCCACATGAGCTCATACAGCTACTGTCTGAGCGTTGTGTACAAGAGGTCGAAAATCAAGCCACTTTGTTATGGAGTTCGGTTAGTCCGTATTGCTTAGCCATAACATGTTACTATTTTTGGCATGACTGAGAAATGCTTGCATTATACTATCTAACGCGCACCATTTTTCTCATAACAGGTGGAAGATTCCCTTCTACGAACCAGAAATTTGCAGAGCTTATGATGCATGTAACCAGTACTTCTACATTCTACGGTGAGGGGTCTCCCAGAATTCGCACAGATCTTTTGTCTTCTATCATGCACTTGTAACAATGTTTATTGTTTTAATCTTATGCATTTTGCTGTTGGAGCTGGCTGTATTACACTGAATTTTATAGAACAATGTACAGAGCTTGTTAGTTGAAAATAAACCTTTTCAACTTACACATAGACTCTGTGGTATTTGGTGTGGTGGTGGGCTTACACGAGTGAGTGAGCGAAAGAGTGTTATGTTCTGGGTTGTGTAATCATTGGGTATCTTCGGGTGGGGGTTCGGGGACCTAATTAGACACTATAGCTAGTGTCAGGGGATTGTGGGTTCACTTCTGACTGAGGTGTGAGGAAGGTCCAACCTCCCATCACCAACATCCTATTTTCTTGTGCAAAGTTCTGTATGTGGCTGTGCAGAATCCCCACAACAGTAGTAGTATGTACTATATCCTATCAAAAATAGTCAAATATCTGGTTGGGCATTTTGTTGGTGGGAATTGTCAAAGCCTCAAGATTAAGAAGACTAGAAGAGGACAACCCAAAGGACTGGACTCAGTGGCTAGAGCTATTGGTCAATCTGAGTTTTATTCAAAACCGTAAAATAAAGAGTGGCAAACTGGGCAAGCTTAGCTACAGACAAATAGTAGTAGTAGCACAGAGAGTCATAGCAGAGGCAGTTAGAACGTAGAGGCAGGGTTAACCAGAATTTAGAAACAGATATGCAAGATCAAAGAAGCTTTTGTAAAAAATAGAATTAGGAAGTGGAACCAGAATTAATAGTTCGGAAAAAATAAGGTGCAGTAAAAGTTAGGGGAATATAATTGTTAATATTAACCACTGGAGGACTTACTGGGGCCAGCAGCAGGGCCCTCGGTAGAGGAGCGGTCCTCTGATTGTCCCGCTGACTCGGACCCTGTCTTCTTGCCCCTGGGTGCTGCTGATCAGTGATCATGTAAGATATAATAAAGAAAGAGACAAACATTAATGATTGCTGTGAAACAAATAAATTATTTTAAAAAACGCTCAAAAAACATTTTAGGAAACAACAATTGCAATAAAATTGACCTATCTAATCAGATCGACTACTGGCTTGTGGGATTCACGGACCGTCTACTTATTTATGAACACTAATCCAGTGTTCCATTCTGATTGATTCGAATCCAGAATACTAACTAAGCCTAAGTACCACCTGACCTAGCCCACCTATTCCAGATGGGCCAATTGTTCACTAAGTCTGCATTTCCATTTTTTTAGCCCTCAAAAATGCATAGATGAGATGGAGGACACATGCATAAATTTGTGCATACACCAAATTGTTGGTTCGTTGCGTCTGATGTTCTGCTACTGACTGACACTGCTAAGCCTACCACTCACTAAACAAACTACAAAAGGTTCTGCTAAGGACTGGGGTAAGCAGCACTCGGTGACAGAGGATGCGTCACGCAGACCGCTAAAAAATTATCAACTAATACTAACTAAACCTAGTATCAATCCATCCACCACTATTTGACAGGAGGACAAAGGAAGGACTAGAGTCTCTCTAGCAATAGCATTACCTAACTTAAGTTCTCTAAAGTAAACTCTTACATAATAATCAGCCCAAGCGAGCGCAAAGTTGCAAACAAGAGTAGCGCCGAGCACCTGTGTCCTACAATCACAGAAGATTTTGAAACGTAATTTACCTGCAATGTAAGCAGCAGTATTCTTGTTATTCGTAAAAACATTATACACAATACTTATACTACTATATATTAGCTACTCACCAAGCCCCACGACATCGACACCTAGCAGGTCCAACAGGTCCTGCTCCCGGTCCAGGATGTCTGACCACCGGTGGGCCAGCTGGTTATGGGTGCGCCGGACCCCTGAGCAGCGAAACACTGCCCGGCGCACCTTCGCCCACCGGCGGTGACGCTCCTGGGTAGGGTACCCGGAGCCTGGCCTGCCGCCTGCTGCCAAGGTGAAGGGGAGGTGGCGCTGCACAAAAAAAACAAGGGCGGCCACCTCCGCCTCGCAAAAAAGCTGCCGGGCTTGCACCCCCGCAGGGCGCAGTCTGCCGCAAGGCAGGCGGCTCTTGGGCGCAGGCGCCTTGCCCTTGGAGCCGGTAGTGCTACCCTTCGCCATGGATCTGGGGTGTGTGGGAGGCGGAAAAGAAAAGTTAGAAGGAAAAAATAAAGTTAGGTGAAGAAGTAGGAGCTTAAAGAAGGAAGTAATATAAAACAGTAGAAAAGTAAAAAAAACACAGTAAAAGTAGAAATAAATGCAAAATATAGACTTAGGGACAGAGAGAGTTAGATAATAAATAAAAAAAAAATCAGAAAAACAGTGTAAAAAACTAAGGATTGCAAAGATTGAGGGAGGATAGAAAAGCAGGCCCAGAACCATAGCATAGAGTAAAAAACAAGATGGCCGCGCCCATCGCGACCGCGTGGGTAAGTTCGCGCAATATTTCCCCCCCGAGCACGCAAAAAGCGTCGCGAACACGTAAGACGCGTTCCCGAACATGAAATGCGCATCGCGAGCACGCTATACACAACCCGGAACAGGAAATAAGGCATTGTGAACGGGCAGGACAAGTGAAAAACAAGATGGCCGCGCCCATAGGCGACCGCATGGGCAAGTTCGCGAGATACTATCCCCCGAGCACGCAAACAGAGTCCCGAACACGCACAACGCAATCCCGAACAAGAAAAACGCATCGCGAACGGGCGTGACAAGCAACTACGCCCATTTGCGTGGCTCGTGTAGCGCTTAACATCTTCGCGTAGCTTCGCGTAGCGTGACTACGGGAACTACGCCCAGGGTTAGTTATAATGCACTTAAGAGTATATGGTCTGGCTGCATCACAAACAACCCCGGAATAAAGATTCCGAAAGCTGCAGAGGGGCTCTGCTCATGCATGGGCACCGTCTCACATGAAACCCAGCACCCTGCCTTCAGGATTGTTAAGGCCTGCCATAGGGGTGACTGATAGGTTTACATGTGCAGTGATATGGAGAGATATAGGGAACCTATATCTCAGTAAGGGGTGCATATACCACCTTACACAGGCACCTGTAGCAGACCTGTTGTGTCATTTTAAAAGGCTTCCCAGGGGTGGCACAATACATGCTGCAGCCCCTGGTAGGCCTCTGGAGTGTACCTAAAGTACATACAGTCAATTTAGAGTAGAAAGCAGATAGACTGGGGTCCTGATTAGCAGGGCCTCAGTCTGGCTAAGTCGAAAAACAGTGAAACATCAGCAAAAAGTGGGGGTAACTATAAGAAGCAGATCCTACTCTCCTACACAACCCCCCCCCAAACGTCAGGACATTAAACTAACCTTGACCAGTTGAGTCTTCATGTTCTAAGTGGAAATATCTGGAGAGTCCATCTACATTGGCATGGTTACTCCCAGGTCTATGTTCCACTGTATAGTCCATCCCCTGTAGGGAAATGGACCACCTCAAAAGTTTGGGGTTTTCACCCTTCATCTGTTTTAGCCATAAGAGGGGCTTGTGGTCTGTCTGAACAATGAAGTGAGTGCCAAACAAGTATGGCCTCAGCTTCTTCAAGGCCCAAACCACAGCATAGGCCTCCCTCTCAATGGCTGACCAACGTTTCTCTCTGGGGGTCAACCTTCTGCTAATAAAAGCTACTGGCTGATCCTGACCTTCATCATTCAATTGTGATAACACAGCCCCTACCCCCAACTCAGATGCATCTGTTTGGACAATGAATTGCTTGGAGTAATGAGGACTTTGCAGAATGGGAGCAGTGCACATGGCCTGCTTCAGGTCATCAAATGCCTTTTGACAGCTAACTGTCCACTGAACTTTTTTTGGCATTCTTTTAGAAGTTAAGTCATTCAAAGGGGTCACTATGGATCCATACCCTTTGACAAATCTTCTATAGTACCCAGTCAGGCCCAAGAAAGCTCTGACCTGAGTCTGGGTAGTTGGAGCAACCCAGTCCATTATGGTCTGGATTTTGCTCTGCAATGGTTGAACCTGGCCTCCACCCACAAGGTGGCCCAGGTACACAACCTGACTATGCCCTATCTGGCACTTGGTGGCCTTGATAGTTAGGCCTGCTTTTTGCAAGGCCTCCAAAACATTTCTCAGATGGACCAGGTGATCCTCCCAGGTGGAGCTAAAGACAGCAATATCATCTAGATATGCTTCACTATAGGCTTCCAGGCCTGTAAGGACTTTGTTCACCAACCTTTGAAAAGTGGCAGGCGCATTTATCAAACCAAAGGGCATCACCACAAATTGGTAGTGCCCACTAGGGGTAGAAAATGCTGATTTGGCTTTTGCATCCTCAGCTAGCCTGATTTGCCAGTAGCCAGCTGTCAAGTCAAATGTGCTGAGAAACTTGGCTGAGGCCAAAGTGTCTATATGCTCATCTGCCCTTGGTATGGGATGGGCATCAGTCCTAGTGACTTCATTGAGACCTCTGTAGTCTACACGAAACCTCATCTCTCTCTTACCACCCTGGGTGTGAGGTTTAGGCACTAAGACTACTGGACTAGCCCAAGGGCTATCTGAGGGTTCAATCACACCCAAATCCAACATCTTCTGGACTTCAGTCCTGATGCAGTCCCTGACATGGTCAGGTTGCCTGTAAATCTTATATTTAACAGGCAGACTGTCCCCAGTGTCAACTTCATGTGTGCACCAGGTAGTCTGACTTGGAGTCAGAGAGAACATATGTCTGAACTGATTGAGAACTTTTCTGCAATCAGTTTGCTGCTGGTCAGTGAGGCTGCCTGCCAAGGCTACACCATCTACTGATCCATCATCAGGGTTCTGTGAGAGCAGGTCAGAGAGTGGATCACTCTCTTCCTCCTGTCCCTCATCAGTAGCCATGAGCAAGCCCATGTCTGCCCTGTCAACATATGGTTTCAGTCTGTTGACATGGAGCACCCTGTGGGGGCTCCTGGGAGTTCCAAGGTCCACCAGGTAGGTAACCTCTCCCTTCTGTTCAACAATGGTATGGGGGCCACTCCACTTATCCTGGAGGGCTGCTGGGGCCACAGGCTCCAACACCCATACTTTCTGTCCTGGCTGATAAACAGTCAGCACAGCCTTTTGGTCATGCCAGGCCTTTTGTAATTCCTGGCTAGCCTCAAGGTTTTTAGTTGCCTTCTTCATGTACTCAGCCATCCGGGAGCGGAGACCAAGTACATAGTCCACAATATCCTGTTTAGGGGGTTTGAGAGGTAACTCCCATTTCTCCTTCACTAGACACAATGGACCCCTAACTGGATGTCCAAACAGAAGCTCAAATGGGCTGTAACCAACCCCCTTCTGTGGAACCTCTCTGTAGGGAAAGAGAAGGCAGGGCAAAAGTATGTCCCATCTGTGCATAAGCTTTTCTGGGAGACCTTTAATCATGCCCTTCAAGGTGTTGTTGAACCTCTCAACTAAACCATTGAATTGTGGGTGATAAGGGGTGGTAAATTTATAATTTACTCCACACTCCTTCCACATAGCAGTCAAGTAACTAGACATGAAGTTTGCATCTCTGTCTGATACTACCTCCTTAGGAAAACCCACCCTGGAAAAGATTCCCAGGAGGGCCCTTGCCACCACAGGAGCTGTGGTGGTCCTGAGGGGAATTGCTTCTGGGTACCTAGTGGCATGGTCCACCACCACTAGGATAAATCTGTGCCCAGATACTGTTTGGGGGTCTAGGGGACCAACTATGTAAATCCCTACCCTCTCAAAGGGAACCCCCACCACAGGCAGTGGTATGAGGGGGGCCTATGTGGTGCTACCTGCCTTACCACTGGCTTGACAGGTAACACAGGAGCGACAAAACTCCTTGGTGTCTTCAGACATATGAGGCCAATGAAAGTGAAGGACAATTCTGTCCCAAGTCTTGTTTTGGCCTAGGTGACCTGCCAATGGGATATCATGTGCTAGGGTCAATAGGAAGCTCCTAAACTTCAGAGGTATAACCAACCTCCTGGTGGCTCCAGGAATGGGGTCTCTACACTCCGAGTAAAGGAGTCCATCATCCCAATAGATCCTATGGGTACCACTAGCACTCCCAGCAGCCTCAGCAGCAGCTTGCTGTCTGAGGGGTTCAAGAGAGGGGCAGCTCAGTTGCTCCTGGCTCAGATCTGCCCTGGAAGGGCCCCCTGTCCCCAAGAACTCAACCTGATCAGGCTCAAGCTCCTCTGGGACAGTTCCTTCTTCAGGACTGAGATCATCTCCCTCAAGAGACTGATCTGCATTCTGAGGCAGGGGGGAAGACACTGCCTTAACCCTACTCCTCTTGGGAGGCACCTGGCCCATTATTCCAGAATCCAGGGCCTGTTCAGTTTTAGACATTTTTGCCTGTGACCTGGTCATAGCAAACACATTTGCAGGGATGCCCAACATTTCTGCATGGGTCCTGAGGTCAACTTCAGCCCAAGCTGAACTTTCCAAATCATTTCCAAGCAAGCATTCAACAGGGAGGTCTGCACTTACCACAACCTTCTTAGGGCCAGTTACCCCTCCCCAGGAGAAATTAACAACTGCCAGGGAATGGTCTGTCCTGACATTGCTAGCATTGGTCACTTGGTACATTTCACCAAGTATGATCTGCTCAGGGGCTACAAGATCTTTTGTCACCATTGTGACACTTGCTCCTGTGTCCCTGTATGCCAAAGCCTCACTTCCATTAATTAAGGGATGCTGTCTGTATTTGCCCAGATTACTGGGACTCACATAGGAGGACATATTTATGTCTCCATCACAGATCAGTACAGCCTGAGTTGGAACTCTGACTAGGCCAGAGTCCATCTCATATCCCAGGGTCAACCCTACTACACCCTTATTAGGAACACCACCACTTGGAGCTGAGCTAGGGGGAACAGTTGCCTTAGGGGCAATAGTGGCTGGAGTTGAGTCTTTGGTCTTTGTACAATCACTAGTCCAATGGGTTTTCTGTTTACAGATTTTACACCATGGTTTCTTTTGGCCTTTTCCTTTGTTAGATTGGCACTCCCCACCAGATGCAGATTTTTGGGGCCCTTGAGAAGACTTCTGGTCTTTACCCTTCTCCCCACCCTTATCAGAGTTTTTAGAATCTTGCTTCTTGGAGTCACCACCTTGGTTCTGAACCTTCTGCCTCACCCTGGTTCTGACCCACTTGTCTGCCTTCTGACCCAATTCTTGGGGAGAGGTCAGATCAGAGTCCACCAGGTACTGATGCAACAGTTGATTTTGACAGTTGTTAAGGATCTGCTCTCTCATGATTAAATTATACAATCCTTTGAAATCACACACCTTACTGCCAAGTAACCAGCCTTCCAGAGCATTAGTAGCACAATCAACAAAGTCAACCCAGTCCTGAGTCTGTGCCTTTTGGGTATCTCTGAACTTTAACCTGTATTGTTCAGTGGTTAGGCCAAACCCTTCAATCAGAGCACTCTTCAGGACTTTGTAATTGTCAGCATCCTCTTCTCTTACAGTGAGGAGCTTATCTCTACCTTTGTCTGCAAAGGAGAGCCACAAGATTGCTGCCCACTGCTCCTGAGGGACCCTCTATACCTTACAGGCCCTTTCCAGTGCAGTTATCCATTTGTGGATGTCATCCCCACTCTGGTAGGGAGGGACAATCTTGTTCAGGTTCCTATGGTCATGAGTATGATCTCTACCTCTAGGGGCACTGCTGCTGCCACCATGGGACCCTAGTCCCAATTTCTGTGAAGCTTTCTGAAGCTCCAGGGATTCCCTGTCTAAGGCCAATTGCTCTCTCTTGATTCTTAGCTTAGCTTTCTCAAAATCAAGCAGTTGGCATTTCTTCTCATAAGAGGATGCCCTTTTATGAGAAGCAGAGGACCCTATAGAAGTACCAGAACGATTAGATTCCTGAGAAGGAGATCTTGATCTTCTTGGTAGACTATTAACCCTTCCTGGGGGACTGAAGAGGGGGCCACTGAGGCCTTCCTCTCCTTCAGGAAGAATTGGATTTTCCAGGTGGGAATCAAGTTGATCCCCCTGGCCAGCATCACAGTCTGGGTCATAGTAGTTTTCACTACCTGGCCTTTCCTCTTCTACTGCCCCACCCAACCTGCCTGCCTCATCAGGCCCTGTTATCTTTCTGAGGTCATCTAGCAGCAAAGCCTCTATGAGGCGTTGAGTGCTTGCCTGTCTCCCTGTTTTCAGTCTCCTAGAGGTACACATATTTCTCAATTCCTTGAATGTGAGATGGTCATACCTAGTGGGCAAGGAGTCACTGACTTCAGGCCTAGCAGACATTCTAGTGTGGTGTGGTGTATGCACCTACCTACTCTAGTGGGAACTGAAACTCTCTTGAGTTGTAGAAAGGGTTTGCTAAGCCCTTGACACACAACTCTAAGTTCAGTAGAACTTACTGTATTCTAAACTTGATTTATATGTACCTATAGAGTTTTTCAGTTAGTCACTTCAAAGAGATTATCTGGTAAAGCAATAGCAAGCATGAATCCAACCGCTGCACACCAATGTGAGAAGTTGGCCTGGCATATGCTGTCCACTAGTTATAGTGGGCACCTTGCACCAGTCCAAACGACCCTTATTGATGATAGGTTTAAAGACAACCTTTATTGAAAGCTATCCTAGTGGTAGCTATGGAGAGCAGCCTTCAGGCTAAGTCTTGAAGGAGCGTAAAGCAGCTTGGTTTACCAGATTATAACCTCTTGAATGACTAAATGAAAGGAGAACCACACACGATATATATAAAATATATGTATTTATTTCTAAACACTAACTACTAATCCCTTTATGAGATTAGAGTTCAAGATGCACAGTATCACAGTATTAAAACGACAGTAAATAGCACAATACACAGTGGGCTCCAGGGGAGACCAAACCATATACTAAGAAAGTGGTATAAGAACCACGACTTGACTAGACACAGTGCCTAGAGCACGTAGAATCGCTGGGACCCCAAGGAGCCACCCAAGGTAGTGACACAGGGGACCCATGGGGACGTGTGCAGTGTGCGAACACAGACGCGAGTGCCGTAGGATTCAATGCAGAAAGTCGCGGTTGGAATTTTAAAGCAAAAGGACACTTAGGAGAGGACTTTGAGCAAACCGCTTTAGACTTAAGGGGTTCTAGGGCCAACACCCACGGGAGCACCGGAGTACTTGAGTTACCTCACCCAGGGAAGCCGGGTGCATAGGTGTCAAAGGGTGTCGGGAATCGTCGTCGTTTTCAATGGCGATCTGCTGCAAAGTGCTGCTGCCGGGAAGAAGAAAAGTGTCCGGGGTGATCCAAGCCGGGATCGAAGATGTGAAGAACCTGAAACAGAGGGGACAGAGTCTGGGTCACTAGCCAGTGACCAGGAGCGGAGCAATCGAATGCCCACCGATGTCGGGTGCTTCAGGTGCGAAGAGGTGAAGCTTGACTCTGCAGCCACGGGGTCCTGGAGATGTCGACAACAACCAGGAGCCAGATTCGAGCTGTCCCACAAAGGATGTCGAGTGCTGGGGTGTCGGTGATCGTATTGACCAAAACAAGCCTTGGCAAGAGCAACCCACGCAGGAAGAGAAAAGATGCTTCTGTGCGGACCAGCAAGATCCTGGGGACTCACCAAACAATGGAGAGTCAGGGCACGTCTGGAGAAACCAGGGAAGCCCAATAAACATTAGAGTTGCCTTCTTGGGGACCCACAGGTCAACGGACCAGGGATCGCAAAGGGACCTAAAAGAGGAATCACAAAACGGTGGCCCACGGAACACTCGTGGAGTGTAGGCCTGCAATCTTCAGTGCAATTACTGCTCGGGGTTAGGGCTACAAGTAACCCAAAGCTCAGCCTCAAGGGTTGCCGGAAAGCTGATGCTTCTGCAAATGGTTGCGGTGTCCAGGGGTTCAGGTTGCATGGTCTTCCACGAGGGATACGGGACTCAGACTTGCTGTGGGCACAGATCAACCTCAGAGATTTAGGAAAACCCATCTCCTGTGTGGCAATATTCTTCGGAGTCCATCGGAGCTCGGAGATGCCAACCGGTCAGTTGCGTTAAAGTTGCCTACCTTGCAGGGGAGTAACTCCTTTACTCCAAGGGAGATTCTTCAGTCGTCCAGCGTCGTTCAGATCGTCGAAGTACTTGGTTTCTGGTATCAGAGTTTAGTCCAGGTGTAATCTAAAGTCCTGTAGTCAGGGTTTCCTACCTTATACCCAAGGAAGGGGTTGGACAAACTCTGGGGACCCACCTATGGGAGGGTCAGGAAAGAGGGGTGGCTACACCCATTTCCTTTGTCCAGTTTCGCGCCAGAGCAGGGGTTGTGTGCCCCTGCAACCGGTTTGAGCTGGACTATGCACAGGGACACCAAATGTGCCCCCAGTGCAGACTTCAAAGCAGTCTGAGAGTGCACCCACCCAGCACCAATACACTAAAGCCTGTCTGGGAGGTGGTCACACCTCACTGTGACAGGAAACCTATTGTTTTCAGACCTCTCCTGCCGGAGTTTCGTCCAGCAGCAGGAGGGCAGACTCGTGCCTGTTGCTGCAGCATCCATTTTGTGATGCCAGGGTTCTGTTAAGCTGGTACCGGGTGTACCGGTGATGCCATGTGCCTCCCTCTAGAAGGGAGGAATCATACCTCCCACCCCAGTACTGGGGTGGAGGTATGATTCGAAGGTGTTTGACACCAAACACGACATGTTTCCATGCAGCCATTCTCAAGTTAGCATTTACCGCGGGGTTATAATGCACTTAAGAGTATATGGTCTGGCTGCATCACAAACAACCCCGGAATAAAGATTCCGAAAGCTGCAGAGGGGCTCTGCTCATGCAAGGGCACCCTCTCACATCAAACCCAGCACCCTGCCTTCAGGATTGTTAAGGCCTGCCATAGGGGTGACTGATAGGTTTACATGTGCAGTGATATGGAGAGATATAGGGAACCTATATCTCAGTAAGGGGTGCAAATACCACCTTACACAGGCTGCTGTAGAAGACCTGTTGTGTCATTTTAAAAGGCTTCCCAGGGGTGGCACAATACATGCTGCAGCCCCTGGTAGGCCTCTGGGGTATCTATGCTCTGGGTACATAGTATACCATATACTAGGGACTCACAAGGGTACCCCAGAATCCAATCTGGAGTGTACCTAAAGTACATACAGTCAATTTAGAGTAGAAAGCAGATAGACTGGGGTCCTGATTAGCAGGGCTTCAGTCTGGCTAAGTCGAAAAACAGTGAAACATCAGCAAAAAGTGGGGGTAACTATAAGAAGCAGATCCTACTCTCCTACATTATATTCACATATTATAGCTATCAATGTTTACCTTGTGATGTAGTGGTATGATGATGATGTAGTGATGATACACATGAGATACACCATTAAGATTTAAAGTTCTTCAGCAGGAAAGGAAATTGCATGTCATTTCATATCAATGTGCCATCAGCAAGGTGTTTGGTGCAGCACAACTCTATCTCAGAGAAACTTTGGAATGTTGCACCTTTTGGACAACCTGATCTACCCCTTTTTGAACTTCATCTAAGTGGTATGTCGCTTGGATGATAGCGAGTTGACAGTAAGCAATATGAGATTGATTTAAACACAGTGTAATGTCTTTTACAACTCAAGATGCCAACATTTGTTGGAAGCAGTATGATGGAAGGGCTATTTAACACTGCCTTGTAAAGAGTACCCTTCAAAATATATACTCTCACCAGGTTCCGAAGATGGTCCTGTAAAGCTATAGGAGTAGGACCGAAAAGTCAACATATTGGAGCGGTGAAGGGCAAATTACCAGCATTATAGAAAGTGGTGCTAGGAAATCTAGGAACAGTGATTGACACCCTTTCTGAAAACAATCTTTGTTGCCCTCGAGTTCCTCCCTCCTATTTTCCCTCTGTGGCTCTATTCTGTTCCTTTTAAATCTGTGATATCATTGTGTCTCTATATCTTTTTAAAGGGGAGGGTTTGATTTTTAAAAAAAACTTATTTTGGGTACATATAGAACCATTTGTAGATTTGGAAAATGTATTAACTATAGCTTATATGAAGTATAGTTTTGGGATACAGTTATATATATATGGTCATGTAATCAAGGCAGGCGAACTGCGTCATGGCGGTGCTATTTTCTAAGCAATAAAAACAATATAGCACTTACTTTCGGACCACTCTCGTTTGTCTCCTGCGGATGGGATCGTGTTGAAGAGCGAGGTATATATATATATATATATATATATATATATATATATATATATATATATATTCCTCCTTGATGGCCCTTCTCGAGGGCCATACACGAGGCGCACACTGAGGGATTATTTTCCTTGATTTATTGAAGCCACACACAAACAAACACACCCGACAGACTCGTTTCGGCTACACGCCTTCGTCAATGTCGGTAGGGTAAACATTACTTTCTCTTTTTAAAAATAAAATCATCGACATAGAAAGGGAAAAGCAGTTCATCCGGGTTGTGTGTAGAGAGCAACAAGGGGTTATTGCAAATTATCACAAATCTTAGGTTCAAACAGCGGCCATCTTAAGATGTCTTTTAAACCATATTATTTAACAGTTAAATTATAAGACCTACTGTTCAATATTTACATTTGTTTACTAAACGTTCTTTTTGTTCATCCTATGTACAACTATTTACACCATGTATACATAATTTTATACAATCCAACCCTGAGTGGTACAATAGATATTATAAGTTTCGTATAACTCCTTAATTTATGTTAGTGAAATCACAAATTGTGGATTTAGCATTCCTGTTATTATGCCCTGAATGGGCTTATTTTCACAAATACTTCAATCGAAAATTCAATATATCACAGTCCATCAACATTTAGATGTATCATAAATTATTCAGTGGCTTAGACTTTAGTTCATAGTACATAAGCATCTCGCAATTCATAACCCCCATATGTGCTAATGTAATTACAGTGCAAAAGTGCTTCCTGTCCTCCCTATAATACATATTTACAAAACTTCCTTTACTAACTTCAAGGAATATGAATCCATAATTCTTCTTCATTGTTCAAGCCTGCCGGACTTTTCGTTTGCAATTCAATTATATATTTCGATTCCAACCTCCTAAGTTTCCTTACTCTGTCCCCACCCCTTTCATCTTTGGGGACCTGATCAATACAGAAAAACTTTAAGAGGTTCTGATTGGATTTATGATGATCTTGAAAGTGGCGGGCCACTGGATACGTGGCATCCCGGTAATTTATAGCACGCATGTGCTCTAGAACCCTTTTTTTAGTGGGATGGATGGTGCTCCCCACATAACTTAACTCACATGGGCAGGTCAAACAATATACTGCAAAATCAGTGTTGCAGTTCATTAGTTTATTGATTTTCCTTTTCGTTGTTCTGCCTGGGATGTTAAATTCCTTGACCTTTTGCAGTTCTTACATGCCTTACAGTTCATGCATGGATAGAACCCTGTCACAGTGTCTTTCCTTTTGGGATTTTTAGAAAAGGGACTCCTCACTAGTTGGTCTTTCAGGGCCGAACCTCTCCTGTAAGTTATCAGGGGGTTCTTCGGTATATGTGGCCCTATAATAATATCCGATTTCAAAATCTTCCAATTCCTCCGAAAGATTTGAAAAATCTCTGAGGACCATTTGTAGATTTGGAAAATGTATTAACTATAGCTTATATGAAGTATAGTTTTGGGATACAGTTATATATATATATATATATGGTCATGTAATCAAGGCAGGCGAACTGCATCATGGCGGTGCTATATTCTAAGCAATAAAAATATAGCACTTACTTTCGGTCCACTCTCGTTTGTCTCCTGCGGATGGGATCGTGTTGAAGAGCGAGGTGTATGTATATATATATATATATATATATATATATATATACATATATATATATACACATATACATATACACATATACATATATACATATATACACATATATATATATATATATATATATATATATATATATATATATATATATAGTTTTTCCACTATTTGTATGTTCCCTTTTGTTAGTGGGATTATTTAACCCAATGAAAAAGTATGTAATATCCAGGTGGCACTCTCTGATTGTGCTGAGACCATCAAGTATTGGACAGTATACACTTGCTACCCTATACAATGCAACAAATAGGTATCCCAGCGAAAACCTCTAAACGTGCTGGCAGCAGAAAACATTGCTGCTACCAATGCCAAGCATGATTTGTATTAAATAGAAGTCATTTGATATTTCTCACTGCAACATGGTCTTGCTCCGAGTACCAAGTAGACATATTTTTAGACCAGCATCACAGGATGAAGCAAGTATATTAACCTTTAGGACTTGCATCATTGACATGATTTTCCTGCCATTCGTATTACTAGCCAAAACTATGAATACATCATGAAGATTTTCTTTATGACTGCAGTCCTGAATATCGACAACAAAAATATTGACCTATCAAAATCACCATGTCAAACTATTGACTACCAAAATATTGTGATTGTCATCCTATAAAAATATCTACAGTTAAACTATATATACTATAAAAATATAGATTACAATAATATTGAGTAATACAATTACTGTTAGAAATATCACATATATAGAAAAACTAAATAGTGTACAAATATTGATAATATAATGTAAAAATAACAAATGTACTTAATTAAAATTAATTCAATTTTTTGGAAAGTTGCAATAATTTAATAAAATCTAGTTTATATAATTAAATCAATTTATTCTGCAATTTTTTAACAATATGCATTTAAAAAAAAAATATTCAAAACTAATTTTTTACATTAAAACTTATTTAAATTATATAACAAATCAATTAGAATATTTTTGTAAGCATCTCCATATCTGAAACTAAAATTTTGTATCTTCAGAAATAAATGTATTTTTCTCATTTTAAAAATGTAACATGATTTTTTCAAAATGTATTACAAATTTTATAAAAATCATATATTAACTTTTACTTGAGAGGAAGGTGAAATGTTCTATTCTAACTCCAGTCCAACTAAAATTGGGGAAGTGCATCTATTTGGCGAGGGGGAGTTCGGGGTGAGTGTTCAGATTTACCATTCTAACACCAATCAAACTAAAATTGGAGAAATGCATATATATATTTATATAGCAGAGTCCGATTTACTATTCTATCACCAGTCCAACTAACACTGGGGTACATGCATATTTTTAGAAAGTGTTTAAGACGCTGGGGTCAGATTTACTATTCCCACTACAAAATAAGCAACACTGGGGAAAGTGCTAAACTTCAGGGGGTGGCGGGAGGGGCAGATTTTCTATTGGGATGCGGATGGGCACAGACGGGCTTGCCTTTCGCATGCCAGTGGCGGGGCTGCTGCGTGCATCCAATGCACGGCTGCTGCTGTGGCCATTATGATATATACAGGCTTTAACTAGGAACCTTGAACACTAGAGCGCTGCCAAAACCTTTTTTTTTAAACCACTTGTATCCCTTAAAAGAAACGTCTGTTTTAGAAAACTTTCAGGGTAACAACCCCCGCCTCCCAAGGCTGCCAGCACGATTCAGGGAATTGGGTACCGGTCCTTCTCAGGGGTCTGAGGGGTCTGAGGGGTCTGTAACTTATCAATGGTTTGCAACTGCAATTGTGTTCATAAACCATTGATACATTCCTTTCTGATTGGAAAATATTAGAGGGACGCCCCTTTCACTCCCCCTCCTGTTTGCGATTCAGAAATAATTTCCTGACTCGTAAAAAGGCTTTTGTACATAAAGAAAAGCCCTTTTGGATTGCAAACTTTGTGAGTTTATGAATCACATTTTGTGATTGCAAAGGGCTTTGTACATGCCCATGGTGTGACTTTCAATTTTTATAGCTCTGATTAAGAGATAGGACACTCTCCTAAAACCTCAAGTGCTCAAAATGTTCTCTTTTAATTGTTTTTATTATGACTTAGAAATTGTGTATTTTAATCAACATTTAATTTTGTATTCTTCTGAGTGTTTTTTTTACGAATATTGCATTTTTTGAGAGTTTTATGGGTAATTAGTTTACCTGAAATAAACTATTCAAACTGAATGCAATAGTTTACCATGATCTAGCTAATAAGAGAAAAATATATATAGGTACTTGCACACTTCCCAGATAAGTAACCACGTTAGCATATATGTTGTTATTTCCCTGGTTGCAAGTCATTTCATCTAAAACTAATAGCTAATTATTCACGTTTTATATGGCCAGTACTACTGTGTCTCATATATTTGTTCTTAATTTCTAAAGTGCATCAGTGTCCAGAATAACAAAAGTCTTTGTTCACAGTCAAGCAATTTCTTCCAGTGAGAAAGTTCGCATTAAAATTCTGCCCCCCCTGGTGATATTATTATTATTGCAGTTTATAAAGCGCACGGCTACCTCCGACGGAAGTGTCCCGGCGCTAGCGACAGATACATTGCGGGCGTGGGCTTAGGGACTGGACAGGGTTTTAAGTTTGGCTGAAGAGCCAAGTTTTTAAGGCCTTCCTGAACAGGAGTTCTGACTTCGCCTTCCGAAGGTGCTCCGGCATGGAGTTCCACAGGGAGGCGGTTTTCACCGAGAAAGCACGACCCACAATCCTGGCTTTTTTGAAGTGCGGAATCACCAGTAAATCCTGGTGATTTGACCTCAGAGATCTAGTCTGGTGATATCTCCGGAGTCTGTGCTTCAAGTATTGGGGACCACAATCTCTGGTCGATCTGAAGGCCAATGTCAATGCCTTAAACTCGATCCGCCTCTTAACCGGCAGCCAGTGAAGGCTCCGCAGGTGGGGAGAGATGTGGTGGCGAAGTGGTACGTTTCTGATCAGCCTAGCTGCCGCGTTTTGTATAATCTGTAGTTTCCTGATCAGATAATCTGGGAGCCCCAAGTAGAGACTGTTCGCGTAGTCAAGCTGGGATGTGACTAAAGCATGGACCACATTTTTCTGCAGTCCATTGGCAGAAAATGCAGAAATCTCCGCAAGCTTTTCAATTTCCAAAAACAAGCAGAAGAGACTTTACAAATCTGGGCACGACCTGATAGGCTGGAGTCAAACTTGAACCCCAGGTTCCTAGCTGAGCTCCCCGGGAGCGGAGGGGGTTGAGCTCAGCTGGCCACCAGAGTTCCGACTGTGGGGGAGAAAGTTGGTTGAAGAACAGGACCTCTGTTTTTCAGTGTTCAACTTCATGCAGCTGTCTGTCATCCAAGATGAAATTATTCGCAGACACTGCTTGAAGTTCGAGAACGCTGCCTCCGTGTGTTCTTTAAATGAGAACACCAGCTGAGTGTCGTCAGCATACAAGACAACCTTCACACCACATTGTTCAATCAGCGAAGCAAGGGGGGCCAGGTATACATTAAAAAGAGTGGGGCTCAATGCCGAGCCCTGCGAGACTCCACAATCAATGGGTCTAGTGGAGGAAATAAACGGGCGAAGGAACACGTTTTGAGACCGACCCTCAAGAAAGGAGCGGAACCAGTTTAGAATAGTTCCCTTCACACCCAGGAGCTCAAGTCTCTCTAAGAGGATCTGGTGTGACACAGTGTCAAAGGCTGCGGACAAGTCCAACAACACTAACATTGCGCAGCTACCCTGATCTACCATTTCCCGTATGGTTTCTGCCACTTCGAGAAGAGCTGCCGCCGTGCTGTATCCTGTCCTAAAGCCCGACTGAGAGTCGTGGAGAAGATGGTTGTTCTCCAAGAACTCTGTCAACTGCTTCTGAACTTCTTTTTCCAGCACTTTGGCCGGTACCGGGAGGAGAGAGATGGGTCTAAAATTCTTTAGATCTGAGGGGTCCGCATCTTCTTTCTTAAGAATTGGCTGGACATACGCCGTTTTCCATGGCGCTGGATAAGTGCCCAAACTCAGGGAAGTGTTCCAGATAGAGTTTAATAGAGGGTTGAGCCAAGGAGCCAACAATTTGAAAAACCTGGCTGGGCAGGGATCGGTCGGAGAGCCCGATTTAATTTTGCTCAGTTCCACCAGAGAGGTCACTGTGCAAAAAGGACGAAATTCCGACCAGGTGTCAGAGTGGTAGGGATTATGGACTGGTGTAGCTGGCATTGGTAGAGTCCCAGTCAAGGGAAACGAAGAGTAAATCTTCTGAATCTTATCATGGAAGAAACTAGATAATTCTTCACATAAGGGGGCTGATGGGGGGATTATACTCTTCAAGGCTAGTGGCTTCATAAAGCCCTGGACAATCTTAAACACTTCTTTCATCGACTTGTCAGAAGTTTTGATCTGATTGGCTACATAGTCCCTAATCGTGTTGCGTTTTAATCTATGAAATTTCCTTAAAGCGGTTCTGTATGTGCATTTGGCCTCGGAGTTGTAATTTTTTCTCCACGTACGCTCCAGTTGCTTACATAAGCTTTTCTCTAGCCGGAGTTCGGTTGTGAACCAGGGGGCAGAAGGATTTTTTCTGAACAGTTTCGTGGTTTTGAGTGGGGCAACTTTGTCCAAGGCCAATGTGATCCAGCTATTAAAAAGAGAGGCATCTTGACTGGGCTCTCCAGTCATTACTGGGACTGTGTTGTGTAGCACAGGGCCAAAGGCCTCCGGCGAAACCTTCCTCCAATTTCTTCTGATCTCATGCGCAGGACTGGCCTGACTGTTACTGGGAGGAGTAGTCAAGTAGAAAGGGACTAGAAAATGGTCTGACCAAGTCAGTGGAAGAGGGTCGTCCGCTCTTAGGGTATGGATGTTGGTAAAAATAAGGTCCAACATATGGCCAGCCACGTGAGTAGATGCAGACACCTTTTGATTCAGATTTAACCCTTTGAGAGTATCTGACAGTTGAGAGGCCAGAGGACATTTATCATTGTCCAAGTGGACATTGAAATCGCCAAGGATCGTAAAGTTGGCATATTTTAGTGATAGGTCAGCAATGATGTTGTATAGTTCAGACCAGTGAGCGGATGGTGAGTCCGGAGGTCTATAGACCAACAATCCTGCGAAGGGAAAGGTGGGGGAGTTTTAACACAAAAAGACAGTGCTTC
Source organism: Calotriton arnoldi (assembly GCA_963921515.1). Lineage (NCBI taxonomy): Eukaryota > Metazoa > Chordata > Amphibia > Caudata > Salamandridae > Calotriton > Calotriton arnoldi. Next base: position 639,682 of record CAWUFW010000295.1, on the reverse strand, counting down.
AATCATCCCAATATTCTCCATTTTCTTGACCGTGATCTCCCAGTCCTTTCTATGGATCACCGCAAGTCCGCCCCCTCGCCTATTGCCAGACCGGTTGGCCGCTGCCATCCTGTAGCCTTCTGGGATAGCTAGAGATAGGTCAGGGTTTGAATGATAAAGGTGACAACTTCTCTTATCAATCACATCTCCTCAAGAGCAAGGATGTTATTCTATATTTCAATAAATTATGATTGGTATGCGCGTGTTTGTTCAACATAGGATCAAACATGCTGATTCTATGGCATATTATATACTTTGACACCCCCTTCCCCCCCAATTATGTCTAGCTCTCAAATATTCTATGGCACAGGTGCTGCTTCTGTGTACCTTTTCCTTTTTAACTTGGTGTACATTGCCAGGATGTTACAAAATGACACAGCATGGCATCATGTACAGAACCGGATTGTTGCCATGACTACCGCAATCTTAGATAGCTGCATCATCACTAATGAATGACAGTTTGGGAACCAAATCAATTGTAGTTTGAGAGCAGACTATGCTAATCTTTGGGAAAAATAGGTGTGTTTTATGTGAATTAAAGGCGTATCATTAGTATATAGCAAGTAAAGCAACTATTCCTTCAAAATCACACTGAAAATTACCTGCAATACTATCTAATGCTAGTGGCGGGAGGTGGAGTCCACATTCCAGATGAGCCCTGACCCTAGGCAGAGAGCTAGCCTTTCTGATAAGGCGGTTAGCAGTGCTAGAAAAGAGGCCCAGATTCTTAAACAGCATGTGGTACCTTTTCACTACAAAATGCAATTCCTAAACTACATGACGAGTTTTAGGACTCCGCACTTCCAGCGGTGGCCCATGCAGTTAAGAAAGGTGGGGCGGTGGGCCGAGTGGGGGTGGTTATTTCAACAGACTACGACCAGGGAAAATTAATTATTTATTTAATTTTCCCTCGTCATTGTATGTCAAAATCCCCCCCACCACCCCACTGCTCTTACCTGCACGGTCCGCGGCTGCGCACTTCCTTTAGATGTGTGCAGTGTTCTCCACCCCATCTGTAAAGTCTCAGTTTGTGGAGAACTCCACACACATAACTATAGGGAGTGCAAAGTCATAAAACTCTGCATGTAGTTTGTGAATTCCAAGAAAGAAGAAAGAATGAATGACTACATTTCTAAAGCACACAGCTACTACGAGAGTGTCCAGGTGCTAAGACAGATGGCCAAAATGATAACATCAACCACCCTATAATTTAAATAAATGAGTTTTCAGTTGCTTTCGAAATATATTTTCATCTGGAATACATCTGAGTTGGAGGGCAAACTTGTTTCCGTACTTGGCTGCCAAAACAGAGCAGGCAGAACCGCCCCACTTTCTCCATTTGGTGTGTAGAATAGCCAGCAACCAGGCAGACTGTGATCACAAACATCTTCTTGGACAGTATTCAAAAATCCTGTTGGACAGGTATTTAGGACCAGCCTTGTGAAAGGCAGAGTGCACCACAGTCAAAGCTTTAAAAAGATTCTTTTTTCACCGGTAGCCAATGCAATTGTGTACAGTAGTGGGAGACTAAGGTATGTTGGGGGAGTTTAAACAAAAGGTGAATTGCCGTGTTCTGCACCATTTGCACCCACTGTATTAGACAGTCTGGGACCCCTAGGTAAAGAATATTAGCGTAGTCCAATCTGGAGAGGATCAATCCCCGGACTAGTCTTCTGAGCCTCCCAGGGTAGGAAGTTAAGATATTTTCTTAGCATCCTGAGTATCCAAGAGGAGGTTTTAACTACTGCTGAAATCTGAAGTTTGGATTGAAATGTGACATTTTACCCTGAGCCGGGGCATTCTTTGATTTAAAGCAACGCCAGTAGGCTCATTGCCCTTCATCTTTGAAAAATTGTCCTGCATCTTTAAACTTTTGTCCTCGAAGAACACATTCAACCTTGTCCATAGAGATGTATTTGTCTCGAGTGGGGGTGCGGTTACATTTGGATCCTTGAATTCAGACACAATTTTAAAGATTTCTTTGGCGTCATTATGTGCTTCATTACTTTTGTTAGCATAGAGAGTGCGTCGTGCAAGATTCAGATTATTATGGTATGTGCTCAAGGCAGCTTTATACTAAGTTTTGTCTATTTCAAATTAGTGTTTTCTCCACTGACGTTTCCTGCTAGTTCATTAGTAAACCAGCGGGTGAAAGGACCATTGTCTCATAGTACTCAAGTTAGACTCAGAGGCAACCGTGTTTGCGGCCGATATAAGCCAGTTATTTACCATCACCTCTTCTGACGCAACTTTGCTGATTAGTATAGGCATAGAAGATGCTAAGATCTCCTGCAGTGTGGCTATATCAACCTTGTTCGAAGTACGGCTCCCAGGGGAAGGACCAACTCTCGTCTTTATCTTAGGAGAGGACCAGGGCCAGGAGAAAGGTAGTAGTAAATGGTATGGCCATAGGATCTCCCTAGGGCTTTCGAGACCTATTGAGGTATTAGAGAAAATTGCTTCAATTATGTGACCGGCTCTGTGTATCGGGCCCATGGGGGTCATAGATAGATTAAAGACTGCAAGCGTATCAGGCAGCTTCAGGATTAGGCTATCTGAATGTTTGTCCATCTGAATGTTGAAATAACTCAGGATTGTGAAGCTTGCATAGTTGATGATTTTGTGTGCGAGTGCCTGGGTGATAGAGATGCAAAAGTAGACGCTCTGGCAGACCGCATCGAGGTTAGCACCAACAACACCAAGGAACTCTTAACCATCGTCAGAGAGTTCTCCTGCCCAACAGGAACTCTGCGACACTCTAGCGAATCATTTCCACAACAAGGTACCCATCATCTACAGGAACTTTGAGCCCCAACCCACCGACATCCTCACTCCAGTGGAAGCTTCCTCCAACTAACACCTAATCACATGGGAAATGCTCATCACACTGGACACCACAACCATCATGAACTCCATCCACTCTTCAACCTAGGAAGCAACAAGATCAGCCACCAACTCACCACTATCCTCAATGCATTCATCGCCAAGGCCACCTTTCCCAATGCATGGAAGCAAGCAGAGGCCAGACCTCTACTCAAGAAACCCCAGCTTACTCCAGAACTATCACCCCATCCCGCTGCTCCCGTTTCGCACCAAAGACCTGGAGAAGTCCATCAACCATCAGCTCACCGAACACCTGGAGAGAAACAACCTGCTAAACACCTCCCAATCCAGTTTAACCACAGCACGAACACCGCCCTGATCACCGCCACAGACGACATCCGCACGCTTCTCGAAAGAGGAGAATCGGCCGCCCCGATCCTTCTCGACCTTTCCGCAGCCTTCAACGCCATTTCCCACCACACACCCATCAAGAGACTGCACCATATCAGACTAAAGGGATACACACTCAGGTGGATTGCATCATTCCTCATGGGACGCAAACAGAGAATACGCCTTCACCTCGGAACCCACGAGCACCATCTGTGGCGACCCCCAAGGCTCCTCACTCAGCCCAACCATCTTCAACACCTACATGACACCTCTAGTCAACATCGTCAGAACCCAATGTGGTCTAACCCTTCTAGTCAGAGAGGCACTCAGTCAGATTTTAAGGTTGCAGTGCTTTATTATTATAGCTTGGGAGAGCTATTAGTAAAAGTAAGGTCTCCTTCTCTCTCCTGGAAGTGTCCTTCTCTTCACTCCGATAGGTGTTCCCTGCTCTCATCAGGATGTCTCCTCTATGTCTCATCCCTCTTCTTTGCTCTCTTCCTCTCAGGTCAGAAGTAATGCGACCTTCGAATAAATGATAATAGGGGATCAGAGGGATGTAGATAGAATGCAAGCATTATCCTTTCCGTTTGTGCGTCCATCACCATGCCTGTGTTTCCAGTGGAGTGGTGTTCGCTATCTAACTTGTGCTCTTAAACCCCACCGAGACCCCTCCACCACATGGCCACATTCCAGCCCACCACCTGAATACCACTTTCTGTACCCCGGGTACTTGCCTCAGGCCATGGCCCTCCAGGGTCATAGCTTCGGGAACCGCAGCATCCTCCTGTGTCCTGGGACTGCTGGGTTTGACAGCAGGGTGGCGGTTGTCTGGATCTCTGCACTCCTGGTCCTCACGTGGTGTGCTTGGCCCGGGCATCTTCACTCCTCCTTGGTTCGCCTCACTATTGCAAAGCTCGTCCAGTGGTGTCTCGCTACACACTTCCTCCTGACTTCAGGCTCCTGAAAAAAACACCTTCTTTGACCCCATTTCCTCCTTTACCTGGGCTACTGGCATTGACCGCGTGACGTCACAGTGAAAGACTAGTGTGCTGCAATGCTCGTCTTCTGGGAACTCCACATTGGCCATCTTGGATTCCTCAGGTGTGGCAGATGCCCGATTACATTTCAACATCAACATTATATCCTATGCCAACAACACCCAGCTCATCCTCTCAGCAGACCCCGCCACCACCAAGACCTATTTCCACAACTGCATAAAGAACATCACAGCCTGGATGAAGGACAACTGTTTGAAGCTCAACACAGACAAACTCAAAGTGCTGATCTTTGGCAACCACACTACCCTCTGGAACGACACCTGGGGCCCTCTGAAATTGGACCCACACCAAAAGACCATGCCCAAAACCTCTGCATCATGCTGGATAGCAAACTCACCATGAAATGACAGATCAACACAGTCTTCTCTGCCTGCTTCCACACTCTCCACATGTTCCAAAGAATCTTCAAATGGCTCCCCATAAGCATGAGAAAAACAGTCACACAAGCCCTAATCACCAGCCATTTGGACTATGGCAAGGCACTGTACGTAGGTACCACCTCCAAACTCATGAGAAGGCTCCAGATGATACAGAATTCAGTGGCCTGACTGATCCTCAACCTGTCCAAATGGACCCACATCATCCAGCACCTGAGGGACCTCCACTGGCTCCCTGACCAGAAGAGATGCCAATTCAAACTACTGACACACACCTACAAAGCCCTCCATGACCAAGAACCAGCATACATGAACCACTGCCTGAACTTCCTCCAACCATCCAGAAATCTCCACTCCAACTCCCTCGCCATGGCTCAGACACCGCACATCCGATGCAGCCACAGCGGTAGCTGCTCCTTTTCCCATCGTTCCTCCAAGTACTGGAACACCCTCGCTCTCCTCCTCCATACATCTCACTCCCTGGTGGACTTCAGGAAGAGACTCAAGACCTGGCTTTTCAACTGAGCCCAGCAACCCAAGCGCCTGGACACCATCGGGGGTGATGAGCTGCGATCTACAAGTTCTGACTGATTGATGGATTGAGTAAAATCTCTTGCATACCCCGAGGGGTGGTAAAGCAAGATCTTTGCGTAGGAGCAACTGGCGGAAGGTGAAATTAAAAAACCAAGGGTTTCTGCGCCTACTATTTCTACAACCTAGAACAAGGAGCATTTCAGTGTCTTTTTAAATGCTATGGCTACCCAATCACCCTGCCTGCCCTCTCTATCTAAGTGTATACATGCGTGATTGGGAGGGAGGCCCAATTGCAAGTCTGGGCAAGACTCCTCATTTAGCCAGGGTTTGATCATAAAGAGGATATCTAATTGCTCCTCATCAATCACCTTATAAATGTACAAAGCATGTTTGAGGGGGAAACAACCTTTACTATGCATGCATTACATCGCATGCCATTAGATAGCGGTCTTTACAACGCAAGTCGTTACAACGACTTGCGCTGGAGGGCGCTATAGGACAAGGAATAGTTTAATTTACTATCCAACACCTTCCCTACTGTACGTAGGCTGGAGTTGGAATAGTAAATTTAACTACTCCTAAGTCCAGCGCCCTCCAACGAAAGTCGTTGTAACGACTTGCGTGGTAAAAACCGCGATCTAATAGCATGCGATGTGAATTCATGCGTTGTATAATCATACAACCGTTTGAGGAGAGAGAGAAAATTTATTAGAGCTGCTTTTAGTCTATTCGGGGTCTCCCCAATCCCTAGATTTAGAGGGTGATGGGGAAGTTTGCAAAAGCGGCAGTTAACAGGACCTCACATTCCAGTAATACAGGATTACACAGTTCCTAATACGTGTTCTTGCGTCATGCAACTCAGCGGAAGTGTAAGTGATATTGGACCCTACCTCGTGTATGCAACCAGCATTATGGCTAGTGCTGGCCGCGGTCGGGATGCTTGCCTTTGGCGCGCCCGCTGCGCGCATCCACTCTAAGTCTGCACTGAGGACATCATTATATATACAGGCTTTAAGGGGTACCTGGAACACTAGAGCGCTGCCAAACACAGAATGGCACCTCTTTTGTGCCAGTGCACCGCCCTCTTACTGCAACTTTTTACTGACCTGTTTTTAGAGGCTCAGAATAATCAGCAATAAAAGATTTTTAAAATCTATTAAATTCAAAATGATTTTTTTTCTTCCCACCAACAGCATATAGATTCGATCAAAGACAGTGGAGATTACGTGTAGAAAGTTGCAAACTTACTTCCAAATGTAAGTTTACCTTCGTGAATGAGGTCGTCAGGATACAGCGGCACATCACTAGTGTGATTACCGCTATGAAGATTATTACATGGATGAGAAACGTGACTGATTTATACTGAGACAAAGAAAAATGTAGGACAATGTGGAGAAGGGTTTTGCCAATTAACTGGCACATGCATCAAGGAAGGCTTTTGCGATTCCTTAATTGCGATTATTAAGGAATCGCAATTAAGGAATCGCAAAAGCCTATGCATGTAGGAATCGCTATAAAATTAGTGATTCCTAAACATTCCTTAATTGCGACTCGCAAATTGCGAGTCGCAATTAAGTAATGGCTTCCCATTCATTCCTATGGGCCTGCAGGCCCATAGGAATGAATGGGAATTGCATGCGCAATTTGCGAGTACCCATCAGGTACTCGCAAATTGTGCATGCAATTTCAAGGGTGCCAAAAGGACACCCTGTTGCACCCCTGAAATTGTAATGTGCACCCATGTTGCGCACACACATGCCCCAAGGGCATGTGTGCGTGTAACATGTAACTTTGAAAAATGCACTTTAGTGCATTTTTCAGAGTTCTTGCAAATTACCGACCTGTTTTATTTTTCGGTAATTTGCGACCCCCTAATAGCGAAATCGCTATTTTAAATTCCTTCTAGCATTGCATTTAAGGAATCGCAATTTGCGATTCCTTAAATGCAATCGCAATTTCCGATTTTTGCATTTGGGATGATGCATCCCAAATGCAAAAATACCGGTCGCAAAGGGGCAGATTCTGAGATCTGCCCGATTGCGACTGGTTTTTACTTTGATGCATGGGGCCCTTAGTCTCTCTCAGAGTAGAGCAGGGTCGTCCTGGGAGGAAAGATTTTACTTTGGAAGTTTGTGGAAAGAGCAATGTGATGATTTTCTGAGAACCTGACATAACCCATTGACGTAAAGAAAGGGATTATGAAGGAAATGGAAGCAGAGACGATTCCAAGGAGTGGCATGAATGGTTCTACTCTTCCGTGCTGTCAAGTAACGCAGAGTGGCTGCACTTAGGCTGGTTTTCGTTTGCATCAACTGGAATTCCCACAGGCCCGCATACAGTGTGTTGAAAAGTTATTTTAGTTTGAAGTCTGTATTGTGCTTTTATCCTACAGTGCTTAGAAACCATCTTCAAACTGTCACCTGCAAGTCTGAAGAAATATATAATCCTTACAGCTCTAGCTAGTACTCAATTACTAAACACTCGTACCTAACTAGGACGTAACCACATGTTGTACATACCGATAGGACAGAGACTTCTCTGGAGGTGAAGAAGGGAGAGGTAGGGTTTTTTTTAAGGTGAGCTAGAGGCACAAGGTAATACAATGGTCCTCCTAAGGTTCATTGAGAGGATCCTTGAAGATATGATCTTTTTTCGCTCTAAAGTGCAAGAGTGATGATGTACGCCTCTTGTGAGAGAGGATGTTGCACTAGGTGCACTGTGTGGGGAAGGAGGTGGCTTGATCCGTTTTTTCCGTACAGGTAGGCCTATTCACCAGTTGTTGCTGCTTTGTAGGTGATGCATCGGATTTTGTTGAGGCAGCCTGCTCAAGTTCCTCCAAGTGGTGAGATGGGGCCATGTTTTATCAATAGTTTCATTAGATGTGGGTGACAAGCAGGATATCCATCCCTGACGTCATCGTAGAGGCAGGGACATCGTGAACAGGGTGGTACCCACTAGACAGATAGGAGCAGATAAGAGCTGGGAGTATGGTTCTGAAGTCCACTTCTGGGTGCTAAGACCTCACTCTCTCCATCATTGCAAGCTGGTACAATCTTGTTTTGGTTTTCTTGAAAATGTATGTCTCGAAGGAAAGGTCAGTGCCGAGGGTGAATCTATGTGATCCGGAGTTACTTGCAAGCTGCAGTATTAATCTTTTTAGCTTAATGTGGGCATGTCAGTCTTCTGCCGAGCTTGTCTGTTCCTACTAACCTTAAAACAAATCCTTTAAATGTACAAGAATAGACTGCATGTGCGCTCTTAAAAAAGAACCTAGGAAACATACGTGAAAAAAGCAATATTGGGTCAGAATAAATCACCCTGCAGTAATTCCAGAGTACACCTTTGAAAATGAAAACCACTAAAGCTAAAGAAGCATTGATTTATGCTGCAACCACAAGATATTGTGTATTATTTCATGAACTGAGCGTTTGCAGGTCTGTTTACTCCTTTCCCAGCCTCCTGACTACAAGGATGGAAAGTGATATTTTAATTGACTGAACCCAGTGCTTCGGCGCTGCAATACATAGGGCTGAGCACTCAAATGAAGCTGGGTCTTTGAAGACGAGCTATCTTAACGCAGTAACCTTTGCTGAACCATGTACAGTCTATGTTTTTATGACCAATATAGATAGAAGAAAATGCTGAGCTGTTGTGTAGCATTTCTGCACAAGGTCATTGCGACCTGCTCTATGGAGTACAATGAGTGCTTTGAAACAGGAAATTGTCAGCATACTGATCATTTGGATACTTGTAACAAGCTTCAGCTAGTAAATAACATGATTCTAAATAACATATATGTCCCTTCACATGGCTGTAAAGCAATATGAGCTATACAAAATGATCCAATTAAATGCATGTACTATAAATAAACGCATTGTATCCTAAGGTGGTGGGATTCTTGGTTGAAGCTATCGGGCAAGAGTGGCTTTATCACTTTTTTTCCGCAAGTTGGTGTAATGTCAAAGCTCAGTTAGGCTGGGTGAATTGATTTTTCATTCTAAGGTAAGCGTAAGTGGATTGTCGTGCATATAATTGAAGTTTCGCGAATCTGCTTCCTCCTGCCATGTGCTTAACAAAAGGTAAAAACAAACTGCAATGTTCGTGGCAGTTCGTGTGGTTTGTTGGCTAGGGTGAACCACAAAATGCAGACATAATCACAAAACGTACGAAAAAAACAAAAATTATCCATTCTCTGTTTCCCAGTGGAGTGAGGTTTGGGCCTAAAGCCATTTCAATGGAGAAATTTGAAAATTAAGGCCATGTCACATTTCGCAATTCTTTTCTCCCTACCTTGTGTGCCAAAAAAAAGCATGCTATTGAGTTACAAACAACAAAACAATTAACTAAATTAACCCGTGGCCAAGTGTGGATCTTTCTCTTCGTCGTGGAGGTGGTCCAGAGCTAAGGTCCTGTGAATTAAAGCGTGACTAGAGTTCAAACCTAAGCTCCGCCTCTTGACTTCTTTGTGGGCAAACCACTTTGTCGGTGCAACAGTTCGTTTGGTTGACATAAAAGAGTGCCTCAAATTATACTACACACTGTTGAGGAGTTATATCTCCTTTTGCAGCTTCTTAGAACTCCATTTTTGTCAAACTAGTTTCAGCTAGTAATACTGACCTCTAATAATGCTGTTGAAGCTTACATTTCACAGCATCAATAGGAACGCACCAAAAATGCTTCATTAGCCTATAAAGAGTACCAAGGAATTGCCTGAAAAAGGGGTGATTGAGATGTTTGAATCCCTCAATCCATCTCAGTACTTCCTTATTCTGAAGTTAACTGAATGTTAGTAAAACATGTTATTTGCAGAAATGCAAAATGGAAGTGACACATAAAAATAGGTTTTTAGTGATATTTTTACTTTTTTTCAGTAAGATGCAGGTAGACCCATTCTGTGGCCCCCTGATAAGGACTAGCTTGAAAGTCTCTCAACATCTCAAACACACTTTAAAACGAGAACGTCCATTATGGGTTGCCAGAGGTCGTAGATGAAATCCCTTACTTGCGGAGTGAGTGTGACCCCCTGGCACTTCCCTTGTGACAGCTGGCCTTTAAAACAACTTTTTCACCCTGAAAGCATCTTTACTCCTCACCCTGGCCTTGCTACTGAAACAAACTTTTCAGGAAGTTGGTTGGGGTGTGAAAGCCACTTCAGTGTGATAGTGAACTTCACTGGGAGCTGCAGACAACAGAATCTGAGCTGGTGTGCCCACTGGGGTTAGAATGCTGAAAACCTGCTCACAAGCCTTATGGGGCTTGGCTTTCAATAGTCCAGTGGCACTGTGAATCATATGTGAGAGGGGCCCAGTGTGCCCTTCACCAGCTGCAGCTACTGAGGTATTCAAACCCTCATATTTTGTTGTGCCACTGCCAACCTGGATCTGACCTCTATGTCTGTTCTGGCGGGGAAACCAGGTGTGAGGCAGACACTGAAATAACACATTCTGAGTCTTTACAGAAGAAGGGTGTATACTTTCAGTAAGAGAGGCTATCAGCACAGTGACATTTTGGTCTTTGTCACAAATGAACTGGTTTGTAATGGGTGAGTCCTGGACAGTCATGCAGGGCATGCTGGATGGTTGAGCCTGTGCACTAGCAGAACCAAAGGTGCATGCAAGAGCGTGTGCCCAGCCCGGAGAGACAGAAGGCAGCTATGGTGTATGCCACAGAGAAAGTCGGAGATGGGGCAGCCTAGTCAGTCTTTTTGCTGTAACTGACTGACAGGTCATACCCGGAAATGACAAGGGCAAGGCATGAATTGTGTCCTCTGTTGGGTGAGTGGTAGGAGTTGTAGTGAGGTATGGACAGGTCCATAGGTCACTAGATGATGGCTCAAGGCAGAGCAGACTCTTGGCACAAGACACTCGGCATAAGTGAGTTGCTGAGTGCTTAGGAAATGAAGGCCCTCTGAATGTTCAATCTTCCTTCTGCCAGTATAATCTGTGATATACATGGAATTACTCGTAGATATGTTCGCATGTAGAAAGGGGTGCACTTTAAGAGACTGTAAATACTAGCACAGAACTCATCTGATCAAGAGTAAGTCATGTCACCATTAGTGAACGCTCAAGAAAGTGTGTAGAGTCCCAGATAATGACCACAATCCTATGGTAGGTTTTACATAACCTTGTACATATAGCTGCACTTTATACAACTTTATTCAATGAACTATTTTGTCCACTGCCTATTGGATATTAGGCAGGTCCCAATTTTCAGCTTCCTGTGATTGGCTGTGATCAAAGGGATGGGGTCCTGCAAGGGACAGCAGACAGCCATCCCTCTTATTTCAATCCAACACAGAAACTGTGTTTTTTGTTTTAAAGCAGCCCATGTGCAATAAAAGAGCTGGGGTTGCTTTAAAAAAGGTTTTCCATTTTGGAAAACTTCTGATGGAGCAGCCAGTGGTCCCCTGGACAACTACCTACTTCCCCCATGGCTGCCCCCTAGTTCACAAAGAGGAACATATCTAAAGAAGACCCATTGCCCTTTGTGAATCAGCCATCACCCAACTAGGGAGTTGATAACTGATTAGTGGTTGTGACTGAAATTCTGGTTGCGGACCATTCATACATACGATATTGACGAACAGTTTGGAAGAAACATCTAGTTGACATGCTTTTCTCAATCACAAAATGGGGTTAGTACATAAGAAAAAGGGATTTTGTGACCACAAGCCCATTGATTTGGCGAATCTCTGGGCTTGTGATCACACAATCCCTTAGAACTACAGGCCCAATGTATATAAAGTGTTGTCTAATCCCCCGACTGCAGGAGGTTCTGCTACTGCTCCAGACCAGTTTGCACTTTGTGGGACTGCATGCAAAGTGACGTGTGTCGGGGAGGGGAGCTCTGCATGGGAGGAGGGAGAGCTCTTTGAGCGGGAATCAAATGGGATCCATGTTCAGTATCTGCAATATATTGCTGGCTCTGTTCCAGTTTCCATTATTGGTTTGGCAGCCTGCGGAAAGGTGCTAATATGGTCCCATAAAAAGTGCACTACTTAAGCTGCAAAGAACTGGTGCTTCCAATGGCTAGAATAACAGCCCCTCTGGGACGTGCTTGTACTGTGCACGTTAATACTGTTGAGAGATGTTCACACTGTGCTTTCCTGTTATAACAGCGTTGCTGAGAAGTGTTTGTTACTGAGTGTTACTATAAGCCGGTTCTTTTCTCTCAGTAGACCAATGCATCCCATTCAAGGATCTGCGTTTGTCCTCATGACCACAGGTTTGAACCTGCGAGGCCACTCAGCTTTACACACTGTTGAGCATGATATACAAATGCACCAGTTGTAGTAGCATAGTAACAGTGAGTGGAAACATGATTGCAATACTGTAGAGGTGAAGTGATCGGTGATTGCAGTATATTTTACCTCTACCACCTCTCACCTCCTAAAAATGAAACAGATTTTTTACTGGTACTTCACTCATCCTCCATCCGGGCAAAAAAACACTCTTGAATGTATATCATTACAACCTCAAATTGAAAATGGTTGGATTTCAAGTGTAATTTAAAAAAGTAAGGTAAGCTAATGATATTTCCAATGATGGTATAGTATAAAGGCTCAGCATGAAACTGCAGTATGCTCAGGGTCGAAGGGGCTGTGCGCACTACGCACTGGCGGCTAGAGCTAAGAATTTGAAGGTGGCACTTGGCACTGAGGGTGGAATTGCTGCTGGAGAGGTTGTACTGCACATTGAAGGCTGGGGCTACACCTGGGGGTACTGAATCTGGCCAGTCGAAGCTGGGTGTGCACACTCCAGTGGTCCGCTCATACATCAATAGCTTTCTCCGTTTCATTAAGGCGTGAAAGAACTGTTTGCAACTTGTGGTGCCCTATAATGTCCAAGTACCTTTATTTGTATATTTGATTAGATGAAATATACAGTAATTGATTTCCGTCATATTAAATACACAAGATTAGGGATGGATGTAACTCACGTAATTCCGTCAATCATGCGTAATTACCTACGAATTCCACAACATTACTCTTGAATTATGCAAGAAGAGTAATTCTGTGTTTAGCGCAATTTCTTAGTGCAATCATGCCCCCTCGCATCCAAAAAGGGCACGAGGATGCACTTTGCACTAAGAAATAGCGCTAAATGCACTAGAACATGAATAGCGAATGTGAGCAGCTGCTCATCCTTGCTAGACGTGCTCTTGGGGTAGGATTTTCCCAATTTACTACCGACCTTTAGCACTATTTCCTTAGTGCAAAATGCGCCCTCGCATGCAAAATGGATGCAAGTTTGCATTTTGCATTAAGAAACCACTAAATGCAGAAAAACAAGAATTGTGAGCACAAGCAGCTGTTTGCACTCACTAAATGTGCTCTTGCGGTAGGATTTTTTTCCCCTAAATTACTCTTAATTACACAAGCAAGAGTAAATGCATAAGTATCAGTAGTTATGCATCAAAACGCGGAATTACCGAAATTACTCTGATTACGGCGGTGTAATCAAAATTCTGCTCAGGCCTAAACGAGATAGCACATTCATGTCAGCATAGGACATGAACCACATTTTTCACATGAGATTTGGATTTGGCGGTTATTGCCTGTACCCTGTTACATTACAAGCTATGTCCTACAGTATCTATTTAAAACATTAGGCCTACCTAAATAGACTTTGTATAGATCTGTTTATGTAACTGCTGTGTCTTTTAAACAATGGCGCACCTAATGTACTGTTCTAAATTTTGAAGCTATCCCTTACTAAAATGTCATCAGAGTTAAAATACATGAGGTATCACCAGCCCTGTGACATAACTTTGTCAAACCTCATATGAACTCACTTCTTTTGATGTAACTGGGGGGTCAAAGGGTGTGTAATGTCACTTCCACTACCCCAGGCTTTTTGATGAATTAACATACATGCATATGAGGTAGGAAAGCAGGAATGATTTCAAAGTTTCCTGAGAAGAAGGATTTCTCTGCATAACATCCACAATGTCCTGCAGGCCATTTTGGTAGCTTTCACCCCACATTCCAGACATTGTCCACTTCCAATATTTAAAAGTCACACTGTAACCATGTGGTTTCACCATGGAATGGAAACCCCTGATTCAAATAAGCTTTACTCCTTCACAGTGAAGGGTTAACAACTTTGTTTACTTGTCTTAATGTTAACAATTGTTGGATAAAAACAAAGCGAGAAAGTATTAGAGAAAATCGAAGTCTCATTGAAAATGCAGCTTCTTTTAGGTTGAGGGTAATTTTTCTCTAAAAGGAAGCACTGTGAAGCAGCTGCACGGAGTCTGGTTCAGAAAGAGTACATTGCCGTAAGCAGTAAGAAAACAAATGCATACACTATCTCTGCACATTAAATAATTTCACCACAATCAATCAGATCCCAAAACGAGTTTATATAAATCAAAATTCATCGTCTTTCTCTCTTCACTGTGCAGTCCCCTGACAAAAGCTCGAGATAATGGAACACACCAAACGGTGGAAAAAAAATAATTGAACAAAAGATTGGGTTATTAGCAGCTTAGGAACAGATTTTAAAGCGGGACAAAAAAAGCAGCTTATCACAAACACAAAATATTTAATGAGGATAGTCGTTTTACAGAAAGAGGCATTGCACATATAGAATACCAGAGTAAATCTTAAATGCTGCTTGGCACGAGAATAATAGCGTCTTAAGCTAGAGACCAGAGGGCAGTGATTTGTATTTACAGAAACAGACAGTAACAAGAAATCGAAGGCTCAACATCATACACTGTGCTAAGGATCATTAGTCACCCAGTAAGATTTAACGATACTTTGGTGTAGAACGCTGGTGGGAGATTTTTCTTCACATATAAGACCAACAAGTAGCCTCGGGTGAAGTTTCATCACGCTTGTGTAATTTTCGTATTTTCCGCAATTTTGGGTTACACGTGCTATGCGAAATTCCTTGAAATTGCACCATTTTGCCACATTGCATAATTGCAGCTGTTCGTGGCAAAATTATAGTGCAGAAGTGTGGGAACAATGCCAACATCCACAATGTGTGCAAGCATTCTTTGCAGAAATTGTGTTTCATTTTTTTAAATTAAAAATACTCTTGTATCAAAAATTTACATGAGGATGCGTTTTATGCTCAAATATAGTGCTTAATGGCGGATTTGCATTTTTCAGAATTGTGTGAAATTTTGCGTAATTATGTGAAAGTAAGTTATGTAAAAATCGCACTCCCCTACGTACAAGCGCAACGATAGTTTAAAAACAGAACACATAAAGGGCCTGGATATCATTACATTTTGAGTAATTAAACAGAATAAGAAGTACAATACGTAGGTAATTTAATCTATTAAACCAGCAAGCAGTTCTTATGCCATAGCTCATAAATGTTATTATTTGTTTAATCTTAGGTGCCATGTCTTACAGGGTGCATTAGTCAATTCCACATCATTCATATGAATTATTTAATATTTAAATCTTCTGAAAGAAAATAGTGGGGGTGCCTCTTTTGCGGGTAGAGTGAGAGCATAAAAACGTTTGAATATCAGAGAATCCCACATACCTAACCATCAGGTTCACTTTAACATTTATTTTTAGAATACAAATGACACTTTGAATTAGGTTTTCAAATTAAATACATATCCCCAACCATATGAACGTTTCTGTTGGGATTTGTGTCTCTGTCTTTCTTGAAATCCTCAAATGTCTTTGTCCCTCAATTGCGGGGCATTATGTAGCCACTCCTTTGAAGTGGGCAACTAGGGTGTGAATGGGTGAGATCACACAAAGTTATGAATTGGTCTTTTGGAAGGAACTTAAACTAAGCACAGGCAGAATATATTTCTTGTTACATATTAGCTGTTAAATTAATAGGTAAAAGGAATTCGGCATTGGTTTTTTCAGCCCAGGTTACCACCATCCTACAAGTGTAGTCTTGAAAGCAAGTTCCTTTAACTGTTTAAAGGTTTTATTGTTTTTCATAAAACAGAAGTATGTCTTGCACCAGGTGCTGCAGGGAAACATGTATTATAACTTCGCATTCTGTGTTTCAGAAGTAGGTGGTACAAATATTCAATTTGTTTACGACCTTCTCATATCTGTAATTATTTTAATATTACAAAGTGACAGTGATGACAATTAGGAAAGAAATTAAAGCATGTTTGCTTTTAAACAGAGCACAAAACAAGGCCTAGTTTGGAGAGTACAGAAACAGCTATGTTGATGTTAGGGCACAAACAATGGCAGTAATGCAGAAAAAGATGGATTTCCTTGTTCTATTATTTTATTTTGTGGTCAATTGGAAAATCTGAGACCAGAAATAAGGTATCTAAACTCCTGTGTCAGCATAACATAGACACTAGGTCACACTGCTGTATTATACAATAGATCCTGCCCCTCTTTTCTGAATAAGGTTTTTTCAGGTGATATTTCGCATTGATAGTACCTGTACTCCACATGCTTTGAAGCTTCTGTTGTCCAGCTTCTGACTTCTAGTCTTCTGTCGTTCTAGAAAGAAAGTATGATGAGCCCAGTTTAAATTTGTATACACTGTGTAGATGTATGAATAAGCAAGCATCTTTAAACATGCACAGAAAGCGTTTCACTCACTGATACTGTGCTCTTACTTTTGGTAGAGGGGTCTTGTTTAAGTGTGAACAAACAGGAGCACAGCTAATGAGTCAAGGACAGGTGCATGTGATGTGGCAGAAAATTTGATTTCTGGGTACATGTTTAGTCAATATTTTCTATCAAGCATGTTTGTATGTTTTTTTAAATATTGATATTCCACATATTGACAAATTCACCTTGAGGAATGCCTTTTTCATGTACATAAAATGCATCTGTTGGAAAGTGGGCTATTGGTAGGGGTACATATGCACCTACCACTAGTAATAAGGCCACCTACATGGTATAGGGTCCAGTAAAGGTCTAAGTAAATTAGCCCCTTGCTCAACCCTTGGTAGCTGACAATGAGAAGTCAGGCCTAACTTAGGAGACATGAGTGAAAAACATTTAAAAACACCAATATATAAAATAAGCAAGGCACAACACAAAATAAAAATCCCAAAACAATTTATAAAAATAGGAAATACGTTTATGAACAAATAGACACCAAACCAAAGTAGGGAACCGGAGATAAGAATTTTTCAAGATTAACCACTTTATAGTACTTAAAAAAATATAGGGGCTCATTACGATGTTGGTTGGAAAGACTCTGAACGGCAGTCAGATTCACCGAAACCGTGTTGGAACCTATGTTTCCAACTAGGTCGGAATCATTTCCGACCGACCGATTACAATGTACTCGGTCGGAAAGCAAACCGCTCGGTCAGTCTGAATCGGTTCTGACCGGCATTCAGAAACTCTGAGTCGGTCGAAGCCGAATCGTACAGCTCTACGGACCGCGTTTCCGACCGGCGTATTATGATGTCGGATTTTGACAGCCTTTCCGAATCAGTCTGTCCGACATGGAACGGCGGTCAGAAACTGACTTTGGGGGCCCGTAGCAGGACCCCTTCACCCTGAGGCCTCCGGCTGAGGCCCGTGGGGGTACCCATGGGACCCCCCTTTAAAACCATGCACAGAGTGGCAGGCACCATGGGGTGCCTGCGACAGGGATCAAGGTTTTTTGCAACCACCCTTTTTTTTCCAATGGGAGCCTGTGTTGTCAGTAGGAACACAGGCTCCCATTGAAGTCAATAGGAGACTTTCCGAACGGTGTTAGGAAACATCGTAATCGGTCGGTTGTACTCACCGAATGCGAGTCCGTCAGAATCGATTATGACAAGGAGTCGGTTGCATTGCTTTCCGACCGACATCGTAATGAGGCCCATCGTGTCACTCTGGGACATCTGGTCATGCTTGACCTGGACAAAGTCAAAGTTTGAGGCCAACCGCGATGGAGCCCTGGTTGGAGACACACAAGCGGGATGCACCCGGTCAAAATTTTACCTTCACAGTTAAAAACGTTTCTGGAGCTTTTTCTTCCGATATCGCTCGACCCTCCACAGCAGGCCAGACTCGGAGAGGGTTCACCGGCTTGACATTCAGCAAGACCCGGTCAAATCCTGGAAGTCTGGAGCTTTCACTGGGGTGAACCTGAAATCCTGGTTGAGTCGCAGTTGAAAGTAGTCGGCTCGACTCTCGACGTCGGATCGGTCACCTCATGAAGCTCTTTCACAAAAGTTCTCCAAAGTTCTCCAAACTTCAGGAAGTGCTTCCTGAATATTTCCTTGTAGGTTCAAAGTGTCCAAATTGCCAATCCGAAGGTCTGGCATCTCCAAGATGGTCTCTGGGATTCCTGGACAACAATTCCCACAATGCCCCTGGCCAAATCATTAAAAGTCCACTGGACGCACCCCTGGATGGGAACTCTTGGTGGAGATGATGCAGGTGGCTCTGTTAAGCTGTAGCTTGCCTGAAGTCCACTCCTTAGTCCTTCTTGAAGCAAGGCACAGTCCCCAGGCCTATATTACCAGATTGTGCAGAAGGTTTAGTCATTCAGAGTGAAGGCCCTTGGGTGCAAATACAGATTCCAGCAGGGCAGTCCTTTTCCTTGTAGTTTCAGGCAGCAGATCTGAGATAATATGCAGCTCTCACATATTTATTTAGTGTTCTGGGGCAACAAGAAGGAGGCACCTCGATCCAATGAGATGCTGGGTGCCACCCAAAGCCTTGACAACTTCCTGCAAAGTGTGCAGCTTGTCCCACAAAGCAATGCACTTCCAAAATCCAACATGAATAATTTCTCTCCAGAGGAGTCAGAGCTAGCTAAACCAATCCACAGTGTGGCCCATTTCCATTAGCTAGCATCCCCCTGACTTCTGCAGATTCCCGTCCTACCCCTGCCATCTGGCTCAGGCACATGACGTGGGGGTAGGTACGCCTGGCATTCCTTACTGATCTGCTCTCTCTTTAAGCTCAGTTTGATTTACCCAGCCCCCTCTGCTTCAGAGCTCTCTCTATCAGCTAACCTCTGCTCCGGCCAGGTCACTTATCACAAAATCAAAGCAGCCTGGCTAAGCCTGTTAAGGCTGACCAATCAGCAGAGACCTCTAGAAGGCTGGATTTTGGCTTACAAAAGAGAAAGTTCTATAACTTCTCTTCAGTACTAATTGTGATATATTCACCAGTGGCAAGTTGTTGACTTTATCAGTACTGTTTTTTAAGTCCTTGAATGATATTTCATTCCTTCTCAAGCAATAGTTATACCTAAATATAATATTGCAATGTTAGCCTATGG
Organism: Calotriton arnoldi; assembly: GCA_963921515.1. Classification (NCBI taxonomy): domain Eukaryota; kingdom Metazoa; phylum Chordata; class Amphibia; order Caudata; family Salamandridae; genus Calotriton; species Calotriton arnoldi. The sequence continues at coordinate 620,272 of CAWUFW010000295.1, read as the reverse complement.
AGTGAAGTATCTACAATGGGGAAAAGTGAAATGGGTAGTTTGTTCCTAACCAAGGCACATATAACATCTGTTATAAGGTCCCTGCTTATACACCCAGGTGAGACCTTAGGGGTGCCTAATATGCAAAAATAAGGTAGATTAACACTTTTAAAGTGCCCATAACACCAAAGTCGAGTTTGCACACAATATACTTTTAAAGGCAGTCTGCAAAGCCAGGCTGCCTTTAAAATGACAGCAGGTACTCAGCAGTGCACACATGCAAGTGCAGGAAATATGCTGGGTCTCTAAACTTCCATGCCTATTATATACTAGGGACTTATAGGTAGTTTGAACTCCCTAGGCTATAATAGGGACTTACAGGATCTGTCAATTCCAAATGTGAGAATTTACTTTTAAAAGCAGGCTGCAAGGCAGGACTGCCTTTAAAAGGACAGCACACAGCAGCGCACACATGCAAGTGCAGGACATCTGCTGGGCCTCTAAACCTCCATGCCCCATTATAAACTAGGGACTTATAGGTAGATTTTATCCCATTGCCATATTATCTACTATGGACTTATAAGGTCTTTCATTGCCAACTGTAAGTGTACCCTATTACATGTACTTTTTAAAACATAGTCCTGGTCCTGGTTAGCAGAGCCCAGGGTACAGTCAGAGTCAGTTGCCACCAGTATCATTCATCAAAAAATGGGGTTGAACAGGGCAAGAAGATGGCTATCTAACAGTATTTGTATGCCTTTTGTATATAGATCTTGTAAATTCTTTCTCCTTTTTCACTCCGTCCTTCCTCTCTACAATTCATCTTCACTATCTGCTTTCCACCGACTCTCACTGTTCCATTAACTTTTTTCCTTTTTTGATGAAAGGTTGCTTCCTACCCCCGTCCCCCACTCCTTTTTCTAATGCATCTCTCTCCCACCTCTTTTTCATTGCTTAATTTTTATTGTTCTTCCCCCTGCTTTTTATTGTCCTCTTTAGATTTTGTTATATTATATGAAGAAGCAGCCAACCACCATAACTCACCCAGCTTCTTTTTACTGGATTTCCCACTTACCCTCTCTAGTCTGTATTGCTTTTATTTAATTTCCTTACTTCAATTTCTAACCAACCTGCCTGCTTCAACTCCCTGATCCCCACACATTTCTTTTACCCCTCCTCTTCCCTTATGTTCTCCTACGTCTATTCCTTTCTTGGGTCATGATACAGTCTGTAGTTCTCCCAATGCTTTCCACGTTCTTTTTTTATTAATTAAACGTACAATTTATAATATTTAAAGACATTTAAGAAATGCAAGTTTTTGTTTTGTTCTTCCGGACCTGGGTTTCATTAGTGGGTTGGGGTTTTTAGTTTTATGAAAATCATGAAGGTTTTAGACAGTATTTGATTAACTTGGTAGTTCACTGAGTTGAAGCTTATGCAAACTGTTTTGTTCAGATGATGCCTCTCCAACTTTTTTATTCCATAAGATGAGGTAATGACAAGTGCACGGGGATGCACATCATGTGAAAATCTACCATACTGCGGCTCGTGTGCTGAACAGCGCGGCTTTGCTAAGCGCACTGCTTTTCTTTATATTCAGTGTCAAAAATATGCCTTAATGGTCCAGGTAGTATGATAGTCATGTTACCAGATTCGCCTGAATTATTGACAACTTGCCTTTTAAGGACCTGGCCAGTGGGTTTATGGTATAAACCATAAACAAACAATTTGATGAAAATCGATTGCGACAACAGGAAATTGAAGAACCGTGTCTAGACTTCACTTCCTATTCCAGAATGTTTTGCAGCTTTATCATATGTCATTTTTCCCGCAGCCACTGTACATCTCCCTCATTAAAATGGCTGATATTGGGTTCAGACATGTAGAGGCATTATATGCAAAGATGTAAAAATCAATGATGGGATTCAACAGGTGCGGACCTGATTGTGTTAAAGTTCTGAAATCGAAATATTTGACTGTGGTTTGAGAACTTTAGTGCATCCCAAGAACAAAGTATTCAGCACTAGCAACATGTGTTCTCATAATGACCTGAAAACTAAAGTAAATCCAAACGGAATCCTAGACACTATATTTTGCAATATTACACATGTATATTTTGTTTATTTATCTATTGCTGGAATACAAACAGTTTGACCGGAAATGATATACAAGGCAATAGTAACTCATAAGCAGCTATCATTTAGGATAGCTCTATATAGAGAGGTTTATGCAATTTATCATCCACCATCCAATATTGGATGGTAAACATATACATACCGGTATCATACATTACTTTTACCATCACTGGAAAGACAAAGTGTCCAAAATTGTTCATCTAGTAATATGATTAGGTCAAGTAAGGGTTATATTATGTGTGACATCCTGCCCAGAACTAATGTCATCTCTTTTCCAATGAATTGTGTTGATAATGAATTAATGGAGGGATTTCTAAAGAGCATAGCTACTCCGAGGAGCGTCTAGGAGGTGCCAGGGAAATAAGAGTCAGAACAATAAGTGAAAGAACTCATTAGCGAGTGAAAAGCCAAGTCTTGAGTTGCTTTCTAAACAATTGTTCATTGTTTACTTGGCAGAGTTCCACAGGCAATTTGTTCCAAGTTTGAGGGCCTAGGAGGGAAAAGGATCTGTCTCTGGATCTAGCTCATTTTACCCTTGGAACTTTGGCCAGATGGCCATGAGAAAAGCGCAGAGATCTAGAGGGAGAGTAGAATTGGATTCTAGAACACAGATAATCCGGGACAGAATGGTGCAGCGCCCTATGCATAATGGTCAAGGACTTAAACAAGATCCTATTTCTGACAGGAAGCCAATGCAAATTCTTCAAGGGAGGAGTGATAGAGGCTTGCTTGTGTAGATGCAAGGCCAGGAGAGCAGCAGTGTTCTGAACAATTTGTAGTTTCTGAAGTAGATATTGTGGGAATCCAGCATAAAAGGCAATAGCATATTCCAGTAGAGACATCACCACAGCCAGAAGAACCGTGATCCTAACAGGCAAGGAGAGGATTCACAGAAATGTTTTGGCTGTGTGCAGCAGACCAAAGCATGTACTAACATGATAAGGCTGATAAACATTTATAACAGACTTGATTATGAGTCAGGCAGAGCCAAATTTCACAATATTTTATGTATTAATTAGACTCTGATTACAAATCATTCTGCATGCAGAGAAATCGCATGCCAAAATACAGATCAGTAAAAACGCATACGAGTGCTTCTCTTGCGGAAAAAATTAGGTTCAAAATAACTTCCAAAATATTCACCTGCAGAAACACACCCACAATTACCGAGAGGTAAAATGAAATGCAGAAAATGGAAAACCGCCATAATGAAGTGAGTGGTAAGAATTTCCATTGGAGGAATTAGCACACAAATACTGCTCCTGTCCTGAGCAGGTGCAAATCATGTGCAAAAAGTAAAAAAACAAGTTAATGCACAATCATAACTCAGATTCAACCAAAAGTGAAACATATTACATCATGGAAAATTAGTAAAATATGTCATTTTGGAGGGGGGAGAAAAAAAACCACAGACATAACCCCACATCAGGGAGCAACTGGGCACCGGTAACTCCAATTAGCAAAAGTTTCTAAAACCAACCCATGAATAACCACACTTGTCATCTGCTGCCTGACCATGAATCATGCACATGTAGTGGAGTAGTTCAACCAGCATGGGATTTAACTCCTCATCAAGGGGCAGGGCAAACTATGGGCGGAACAGGAGGGGGCATAAAATAGTTCTGACATCCCTAGACCCCCTGAATATGACTCCAACCTATCCGTTGAAGACATACAGGCTGCGAATGGGGAGCATTAACCATGTTCTCAGTATCATAGGTGTGGGATTGGAATGAAATATTACCATCAGGACAAAAGTTCTCCCCTCCATGAAACTGCTGGCTTTCGAATACGTCATAGAGGAAGACCAGATATTAAGAGGCCATCTACATGGAATAAAGCAGCCAAGTTTGATATGGTGCTTAGGCAAGTAATAGGTTTATTTCTCACCACCATTTCCCCACTGACTCACACAATGTCAGTGCAGCAAAGGCAAAATTCTATGTCATTGGGGTGGTCCCAAATGTGTTAGTAGCCATAGACTACACCTGCTTATTCCTTGTACCACGAAGGGCGAGTGACCAAATCTACTGGAATCTGAAACAGTTTAGGGATAGTGTGTGACGTTGACCTTTTGTTCACCCACTGCTGCGCACGATCCCAAGAAGCAACCTACAACTCCATAATCCTTTTGAAAAACAGGATTCCTTCTACCATGGTGACCTACTGATCGAGAAGTGCATAGCTACTGCTCGAGTACATTCATTTCTAACTACCCCTGACAACACCCAAAAGTACATACAACAGGCAAACAAATGCATAATACTATTAAGCCTAAAGGATGTTATCACCTGTCATACAGGTATTTGAAAAGTACAATGACAATGCATTATTGATGTTGTAATACTATTCAGAATTGATCTAACAAAATCACATTTTCAAACACAACATACAGGCTACATTTGAAAATGTGGAATTGTGTGTCCTAACAATATGTTCTCCCCATTAGGGTGTTGTTGGATATTTATTCCGACCTTGGCTAGTGATCCATTCCATGACCCCGAAACAACAGCAGAAAGGTCTATAATCATGTGCAGAGTAGCACACAAAATGCTATATAGCCTGCTTGTGGACAATATAAGGCATGGTTCAGGTGCCTACATCGAGCAAGAAGTTAGTTGCCCTATGCACGTGAAAAGGTGTGCAACACCACCCTCCTAAGCTGCATGCACCAAAACATATGTGTGCTGTGACATGTGCCCATGCCCGTGGAAGATGATGATGCAGACGAACACCCAGAAGATGATCATGACCATACAGAGTCACATGTAGGAGAATGGCAATCGGCAGCATGATGCCAATGCCATTGAATCAGAAACTGCCTCATACACATTTCTAGGCCACTTGTACACTTGTTTAAAATTTCATAAAATAGCAACTTCACACAATGTCAATGAACAGTGCGTTTTATTGCAGTAAATGGCTGCCACCAAGAAACAGAGCCCTCATTTTTCCCACCCACCAAATACCTCTCCACAACAAACCTATCCTAATACACCTTACTAACTTCCATAGTCCACCCTATCTCCCAACAAGCCCACAACTTACGCCCTACAACTACGATCACTCTCCACCCACACTACTCACTTCCCACTTCATTCCCTCCAATACCTACTCCCTGGCAGCTGCATAGCACCCTCTATACCTACCAAACTAAACCACATGTACTACCTATATGCTGAATCGCAAACTGTCATATGAACAATGTTTATGAATTTTCTTAGTGTACTCTTTTGGATTGTGCCTGGGTTAGGAATGTTTGGCAGTACCCGCAGACCTGATGGAGTGACCTTATGAGAAGATGCGGAAGGTTGAGGAAATGGCTGCTGGAACTGTTGCCAGAGCAAGCGTCTATGTGTTGGGCAACTGCTGGAACTGTATCTGTTGTAGGGCATGGATACGTGCCTCCAGTGACAAAATGCTCATCTGCAACCATGCATATATATTTATGTACAGCATGTGTCATGCAGATAATGGCCCTTCTGCTTGCCTTGTTCTCTGCAGGGTCAACCACACGTTGCCTTTGGACACACCTCATGTTGATGCTGCATTTGAACCTGATGGCATGTGGCAGGTCCATGCTCTTGTAGCTGCACCCTCACTCCTGACCGATATTGTCACAAACACAGACTGCAGATGATTACACTCCATCACAATAGCTTATGTGGAGTCAAATGAGTTTGCTTGCAGTGCACCTTGATCTGCCTCTGTGGCAGCAATCCTTTGGGACATCTGATCCAATATCTGGGCAACAGTGGTGGTGGGCACAGGGGGACATATTTTAGCTGCCATCTGCTGCTCCACAGCCTCTTCAAGTGCTATCCAGTCTGAGTTTGCTCCTTGATCTGATAATAGCACATCCTCTTCCTTCTCCTCCTCCCCACATCATGCCTAGTCATATCTCTGCCACTTTTTGGAATTCATGCTGCCACCATGGGTGTAACAATGGTGGCAGTGGCACCGTTGATGCCCCGGTCAGAGCTTGAGCAGTGGTGATAAGCCTCAGTGAAGGCTGGCTGGGTGTGAATTGGATAGTTGGTGTGGAAGTGGCAGATTGAGTGCTGCTTGCTGCAGATCTGGAGCGGACAGTGGCAGTACTACCAGTAGAGTGCACATTGCCACTATCTGTGTGCTATGGATCCATTAGTCTCACTGGTTTGGTGGGAAGTCTTGCCCATGATGGTGGTGGTGGTGCATTGCTTGTACAGTGCCTTCCTGTGCCAGGTCACCTAAAAACATTGGTGCTGGATTGTTTAATGACCTGACAATCCCATTTCAGAACATGCAGCAACATAATGCCATGAGACATGTCTTCCCTTTTTGGCTATATGTGAGCAATGTATGATCCAGCTATTACAATCTTGCCATCATATGCTCATAGTTTTTGTACTGTCACCCATAGGGATGCATTGTCTCCCCTATTTGCTATAGGTGATGTCTTGCCAGATATTACTTTGTTTCCAAATGGCCCTATCCCTCATACTATTCACTATCATGCATATGTCACATAACATATACACATCAGCATGTATAGAGAGTGGTTTCTTCCACTTACTGGATCCTCAACTCCTCTCAATTCGCCCTCACCTTCTATTCCTTCAATGCTAGTTAAGCTGATAAAGTTCCAGACCTGCTTCTCCCGGTGAGTCAACTTAAGCTTTGGTGTAGATCCTCCATCAGTAGCAAGGCTCCCAAGTCTTTGTTCGGCAAGTAGGTCCTGTACATGACTTTTAAGGCTTAAAACCTTTTCTTGCAAACTTAGACTGTTGGGGTGGGCTCAAACTGCATTCACCTTCTTCGTTATTTGCTGCCAAGTTTTGGCTTTAGTGTTGTCACTGGTCTTAGGCACTAAATGGCCCATCAGCTGAGGTCTTCTCTGACAGCCCCAACTAAAGGAACCTGCAATTCAGGTCTGCCAAATTTGTACTTCTTACGCTGTTCAGGACCATGCTAGAAACTTGGCAGGCCTGACGGTATGGATGGAGTTTTGTTTTGGTGAATTTTAGTAGATTGTGAATCCACTAAATAGTCTCCAAGTGGTGTTAAGATTGAAGGTGGCTATTAGAATGATATTTTGGCTAAGCTGGCTGTTCAAATGCCATAAGGATGCTATCTGCACTAGCATTGCGAGTGGCACCAAGAAATTACATATTTCCAGTTGCTTTATGTCATTTTTGGTCAATACTGGGTTTCTATGTATGCTTGTTTTATCTGGTCAGTAATATAAGCTGGTAAAACTGCTTTTGTGAGGAAAAAACTGACGCAGAAAAATTGCTCCTATTATTTTTAATTTCACAGGTTCCAGTAAATACTCGTAATCAGATGGACTTACGGATCCTACCCTGTGGTCTGATTCAGCGGCCGGCATTGGTAAATACGAGCGCTACTTTTTTGCACTTATTACCTCTTCATTCCTAATCGTGGCCACCATCTAGACAATATTGCCATGAATTAGTGTTTCCTAAGCATGGTGTAGATGTCTTTCATTAAACAATTTTATGTATGTTTGGCAAATTGTTAGTGAAATGCAGCATATGCTTTTTCTCTGTATCCTTTGACAACAAATGGATTAAAATAAAAGTTACCAAAAAGCTCGTGCTGAACGTCATAAATATTGCTTGTAATTTTACAGTTCTATTATCAACTGCTGCAACTCTGTGTAGCACAAGTGACATGCTGTTATTAAATCACCATGGGTGATTGAGTGATAGTGCAAGTAAAAGGACCCAGAGTCTCTTTCCATAAGCAGAAAAAGCCTGTTGGCATCTGTATTCCTTTGGATTTCCGAAGTGAACATGTATTGTACTTTTAGTTTTGTGGGCGGCACGGGGCAAATACAGTTAACATATTAAATGTTAAGACGAGGATTGAAGTGCATGGAGTTTCATTCTCATACTTTGAGGATGGTAGAAATGCAGACCATTGATGAGTGCATTAGAGTCCAATTCACAATCGGTTATACTGAAAAACGTTTTTGTTTTTTAAATTGATGTGTACATGTAATTGCTTAGAAAGGATTTGCATACATAAACTAGGAGACTAGAGATGGAAAAGTAATGGGACAAGGTGCATTTTTTGTTTTTCTAAAAATAAGGAAAAAGGATAGAAATTATGTAACCTAAGGTTTTTCTTCATGAAATGTTTACATTTTTTAATTTTTTTCAAAAATTCCAAATGAGACCAATAGTCCGCGAACAAGATTTAGTCACAACGAACATCTGCTGTAAATGAACCAGGCACAGCAAATCATAAAATGGAAGCTAATATCAGTTCAGATACTGCTGGCCTAGTATTAGACCTCCTTGGAGGAATACAGAGTTATTCTCCGGTTGTCAGAGGTTTCCTCAATGTGTCAAAGTTAAAGATGATTCAGATTCATATAAAAGAATCATACCACCGAGGCAGCGTGACATCCTAGGAATGTCAGGCCTGGTAGCTGACAGGCGTGAAGAACATGAAGTCCCTGTCTAGGGAAGAAAAGTGACAGTGTAAGAGTCAATATGGACACCCGGTGTCAGATAGTGACCTCAGACCAGTGAAATGATGTCAAGCAACTTCTAGACTGAATAGGGAGAAGGTCAGAAAAGAGTTGCTCCCGAGAGCCATGGATCAAGTACTTGCAGTTCAGGCATGTCAGTAGTGGGAACTTGGAAAGCAATATTTTTTTTAAATATCAAACAATGAAAGAAAACCACCAGCATCTCCGCTCAGAAGACAGAGCGAACAGTAGCTGCCTGCTCACGGTGGTCACCAGGGCACATGTAGAACTCATTGATTAGATGTGCATGTAGGGGACTGGCAGTCTTGTTTTTTTAGCTGTATCAAGATCTCATGTTGTCACACAACATACACACAATATACACATCAATACCGATTGTGGGTTTAGACAGCCCCTTTAAAACAGGCGAGTGCACTTCAGCTGGATTTAGGCATTGGCTATAGGGACTGTCATCACCATTTGCATCAACCCATGACATTTTGTGGATGTACTTAAAAGTAGTTCACATGCACAATACCTTTAATGACTTAATTATTTTTTTCCAAGTAATAACTGCTAAAAAGGCACCATTGAGGTGAGCCATTCTATACTTCTGATCTTCCTGCTACCACCTGCCATCACAACCTAGATGCTTTGGAGTGCTGGTACAAAGAGAGACACTCTCCCATTCATACACCACACAGTCATCCCAAGTATACAAACACAGCTTTGGCGGCCAATCCAAGATGGCTGCCAGGAATACATACTGATTCACCTTGCTTGGAGCTCCTATGGACTTATTTCACTTCAAGCCATCCAACAAGCATGTCTGGTGGCTATTTTGGATATTGGATAACTGCACTCAGGATGAAGGGAAATTAAAACCCCTCCTTGCCGTATCTTCTAGGCTTGTGATTATTCACACATTCCTTGGGAATCTTTGCTATGGCTAGCATCATAAGCAACCTGACATACAGAGTCACTCTGCACATTACACTGTCTACAGTTTGTCAGTCTTAGCTCAGTCAGACACAGGCTGCAGCTAATCTTAGTTGCGCACATGGCAGAGCTGCTGAGTGGAGCCTTCATGCTTGAAAACATTCTGTGCTGTGCTGTCATGCAGGGTTCTCTCTCTTTCAAGGTGCCTTTCCTGTCTCCAGGGTCGGATTGGTAAGGCGGGCACTCGGGCAATGGATGAGGGGCCGATATCGAAGTTCCAACTGTGGGCTGCTTTTTTGGCAGCCAGGGGGGCCGAATTGGGCTGTGTCTGGTGTGTGCAGATGTCGCCAGCGGCCCAGTGGGGCCCTGAGTGGCCTTTCTGGAGGCAGATAGGAGTCCATTACCTCCCTTTCATCAACGGGCATAGGTGTCACTCTCTTTCTCTCCCTAGGCCGGCCAATGAATGTGTGCATACTAAGCGGGGGCAGGGGGCCTGAGCAGAAGTGGCCTCGCTTGTTTTCAGGTGTCTATAAATCTTCGCAGAAGCAGTGTTTTACGGAAAGGCAATATGCAAATATGGGCCACTTTTTTATAGCGTGCCCGGGCCGATTTTTTATCCCAATCCAACCCTGCTGTCTCTCTGGGTCTTTCTTCTGCCCCCTCTCGAGAGTCTGTCTCCTCTTTTCTCTTTAAGTTGCCACCTCTTGCGATGTGCTTCACCTTACGGAGGGACCAGAGTGCAATGCAGTCATCATTACAGAGGGTGGAGGCAGCCCTGACTGTGTGCAGTGCAGCTGCCTTCTTGTGCATTCACCAACAAAGCAGGATGGGAAGGCATTGGCCACTGGGGGATTAGCCCATCCCTATTGGTATTTGCTGGAGTCTAAAGTAGTCTGGGTTTAGAGTTTTTTATGTGATTCTCCTGTGGCATACCCCACTCCTTCCCTGACTGTGAATTACCAAGGCTTGCACTTGACTGTGTCACCTAATTACTGTCCCCGAGCAAATTCAGAACACGCAACTCTCAATTCACTTGGATAAAATAAACAAATTGGCAGATACCACCTTTCCCGTTACTATTTTATATTTCACTGTCAAATTTTTCTCAATCTCTTATCTGCCTATTGCAGTTCATCACTCTTTCCCTCCCTTTCTCTTTTTATGTCTCTGAAACCGGTTTCTCTGCCCACGTCTCACTGCTCTCATCGCTTTCTTTCCTAGACTATGTCTCTCTCACTATACTGCTCCATATTCTCCATTTCCTCCTCATGTTAACCCCCCAACTCTTGCTAAACCTTTATTTTTTACTTTCGCTTTGCCCCCAACTTTTTCCCCATTTCTCTCCACATACTTTATACCTCCTCATTTGCCCACGTTTCTATTATTTTATTTTAACAATTATCTTCTCCAAGTACACTAGTTTATCCTTTCTACTAGACTGAGGGCCATGTTAGAACAGTAAAATATAAATCATTGGCAAAGCCAGTAGGTCACCACTTGCCTGTTGAAGGTGTGACATGTTGGGTTTGGCAATGCTAGTTTCAGTTGATGTGGCTTTTGAAACGTTAATCAGCAAAACGGTTTTAGACAGTAACCGATCTCATGCCTTCAGAGTCGACCATTTCCTTTCAGTAATGATACTATGACACTTTTTGTACCTGATTATCTTGTAAATGCTTCGAGAACATTAATTTGTAGGTTTTTGTGAATCTTCTCAGACCCTTTCAATCATTTCGGAGAGATGTAAAGTAACCCTGGGCAAAATTCACCTGAATTCATCTGCTCGAACTATGCGAAATGCCCAAACAATTGCATGAAATTGTGTGTTATTATGGAAAATGCCAGCTTTGTCATTTTGCACAATTTTTTTAGCAAAAAATGGTCCGTGAGGGCATTATTTTTGCATGGACGAATTTTGCACTAAAATATCCGCGCAAAATTCTGCGTGACACAAAGAGCAGTGGCTAGAATTTAGTTTTCTTGCATTCTTTCTGTGCTCCAGCAATAGGATTTTTACCCAAACAACGACTCAATTACGCGCGTTGGCCTACTAGCCTAATCTTATGCATTTCACATAGCAATTGTAATGCAAAATGATGGAAATCATGCAAGATTATGCTGGATATCGGGGTCTAGGGTAAAGGAATGTATGTATGAGACAAACATTCACACTGTATAAGATTTAAAAAAAAGGGTAATGGATTTCTTCAGGGAAGATCAAGGAATGTGAACGCTGGTCCTACTAGTAAATCCATTTGTAATTAAAGTAAGTGAAATATCAGGTGTGTTATTGTGACGAGAAATCAAGCAAGGCTGTACATAGCCGGTTATGTGGCTACAGAGGGTCAATTTAGGCATCATAAAAAAATATTGAAATATACCATTATGGTATTTAAGGCAGCCAGTCAACCTCCTCTGCACTGGAGCTCTTGTGCAGTAACTTGTGCTAACACCTAAAGAGATATCTATTTGAATGTACTTTGCTTGAATACCTTCAGATCCAGATCAGAGGAGGGCTTTTCATCAGTTTTTAGCTCATCTGTTCTATTAGAGAAGGAGCCCAACATAAATAATTCCAACCATGCTCATATGAAGGGGCAGTCTGGCTTGGGCTGCTGTTCCACCTTCCTTCTGTATGGACAGTCAGTAATGCAGGACCAAAGATGATAGCACCAAGGCTCCATTCGTGTGGAGCGTGGGAATGCTGTGAATAAGGTTCCTCCAGAGTGAGCTCACCTTAATAGGGATAATCTTAAACTGTCCAAGGCACAGCTGAGCATCGGAGACATTATAAATCAGAGGTGGATGGAAGCACAAGAGGGTTGATGTGCAGGTTGTTGCCTTGCATCAATAGTATTCATGGATGGTCACATGTACCTGGTCCATGCCATATTACCAGGATTTCAATTTAGATTAATTACTTGCAAATCTATCCCTTGTGGGTGTCTTAAAATCTTGTTGGCTCTTTCCCTCACACACCAGTGGTGGACACCCCTGCCTTGCACGAAACACATCGGCTTGTGATAAGCCCCCCAATTTAAAATGCAATCTGGAACTAATTAAAGATTTTTATGTAGTTTGGTTGACATAGTAGGATAAGATCTCACCTCCTACTCCCTCTGCAGTTGTGTCCTTCGGTGTATCTGCCACTGAGTCTGTATGGAATAAGCTGCCCTTATCCCCCGATTGGAGAATATATGCTGATCTTAGTATGAACCACGGCCAAAAGGGAGAACATATATCCTATAGGGGTGAGCAGGGTTCATGCGGTTGCGTCTGCAGAGGACTGTGCATGTTTCAACAGAAGAGCTGTAGTCCAACAAATGCTAATGCGTTTGATTACATGGGGGTTTCTCCAGTTCATTGTTGCCTAACGAATTAACACTTCATGTGTTTGACTAACTTTAGAGTTTATTTTTTTTTAATAACTTGTAGCAGACCTCTAGAGGCTAGTACTGGTGATCAGTGCTTTTTCGAGATAGCTACTGCTGTTACATCTTTTTTTAATCTTAACAGCTGTGCTTTGACAAGCATTAGTCATTTTGTTTTTTCATTTTAGAGGACTCACCTATCCTTTGGATAGCTAACAGGCAGCTTAACCCAAATGGTGGTGCATTCATTGGTAATTACTGTGGATCCAATCCAGTTTAATGTTGATAAATAAGGATGGTCTTCACTGGTGACCTGGTGCACGTTCTGTAAAAGTCTTCCGCCATTTTGGAAGATAAGAAGAATGCTGTGTAGTGCAGGTGAAAACTCCAAGGGGATGTGAGTTCGGATGGAAAAATTAAAGCTGCAATATCTTTGGACAACGTCAATCAAAAATATCTGCTAAAGTTGCCTTAAAAAGCCCATTATTGAGAGACGGTGCTCTGTGTACCTGTGCATGCTCTTTGGTTAGCTGTGCAGCAAAGCTTACATGACATTTCACTTAGACTGAGATTTGTCAGGCCTGCCTTGTCAAATATATCTTTTTCATTGCAAGAAGAAACTGCCATGTCTCCGTGAAGGCAGCTTCCTGGCCCCCCAGGAGGAGGGAACCACGATATTAATGTCTTATTTTAACCGAAGGACGTCCATAGAAGACCCCTTCCTGATGAGAGATGACAATCATAGGATTTCAGCTCTCTAAGGAGGAAGGAGACGCCTTCTGCATTTTCTATCTTCAATCATGGCCTGCCAAGTGATTCTGAAAGCACAAATTATATCCCTTCTTATTCGTGCAGTCACCCTCCCTTCCCACTCTTACTTCTCATGCATCAATCCTTGTTTCTCCCCCTCTGGACTTTTAAACCTTCCCTCAACTGCTTTATTCCACTCTTCATACCTTGACTTAATTGTTTATTTCTAGATAGCTACTTTGGTAAGGACAAGTGGTGCTACAAAGATAATGCTCCTGGGCTGTCCTGACACTGCTGGTGAGCGTAAAGTTCCTCGAAGAACCTCATTGCACCAATTTTGCTTGTAAGTAGGAATTTATTTACCAAGATCCTACACAACCAGCAGGGTGGAGATCCAACTGGCAACTGCCATTCTCAAATCTCTGCCCAGCATATACGTTTCCCATTGTTTTCCCCAACATGCCAATACCAAAACCCAACAGTGAGGCTCTGTAGCGCCAAGACGTAGCCCAGGGGCCATAATCAAGAGCATCCTGGTGAATTCAGTCCTCTCCTGTAGTGCCATAGCAACAGGGGAGACAGACACTTCAGCAGCACACAAAGCTGCATGCTAAAGAAAGACTAGCATGTGGAAAGCTCCAGTACTGCATGTATTAGGTCCTGGACCAGCTGCCATTGCAAGATGATGAAGCAATCATTTGCAAAAAGAGCAATAGTGATCCACTATTGCACTAAACGGATGTTTCACCATCACTGCACAGCAAGGGACGCACTACTTTAACATGGATCCAGTTATTTCGGAGGATGCATTCTGTTACTTGAAACTCTAATAATGTTCCCTGTGTAATGAGCTTAACTAGGACACACAGAACAGGTACAATATTGGTAGCAGTAGTGCCAGTTTCCCTTATGAACCGAGACGGTCATCATAGCGCCAGCATGGCAAGCTTTCATCACACTCAGAGTACACATACAGCACGTTTATCATTTTCAGCTGCAGTGTAAGGCACACGCAAAGTAGGTACAAAATGATCAAACAGAAGCAGGAGTAATATCAGATTACGCAAGAATACCATTCATTCCAATTTAAGTAAAAAGCAGTCACTCTGCTGCCAGAAGAGAATTGCGGTAATGACTGATGGAAATCATGTCCACAACTAAGGCCCTGATGACAAGTCAGGCAGAGTGGAATTCCTGTATGGAATGCTGCTACACCTGATCACGACTGGACCAGCTTTCTAAGGTGCAGGAACATGACACCTGTTTTTACCGGCCAATAACTCCAGACGGTAAGATAGCAGGGATGGAAGCGGTGTGCAAAATGTTCGTAAATATCAACAAACTTGCAATATTGTGGGATCTCGCCACATCTTGAATGACCACCCTCAAAACAGCACTTTTTCCTGCCCCAGCCTCAAACGTGCTATATACCGTAGTAACATATTTTGCCTATCACAAATTGCATTTTGAATAATGCTTTTGACTTTGCTCTGTAAATCAGGTTATGGAGTTTCCTTTATGCAATTCACTTTTAAAGCCTGGCTTGACAGCACAGTTCTCTGCAGGACTTATTAGTGATTTTTTGCAATACACAAGAGAGTATATTACATCTGAAAAGTGCAGTAATTATCCCACATTCAATTCTTTATCTCATACATGCATTGTACTCACAAAGCAATCCTTCAACCCCTAACCCCAGATCATTCGCACACCTAAGCCTCTGCAGATTGTCCCCATGGAAGTAAGAGAAAGCTGCACATAGAGTGCAAAGAGAGATGAGATAAGGGCTCTTCCTTGCACAAGGCACCACCTGACCCATATCACTGCCTCCTGAGTTCCATTTTCCTGATGGCAGCGATGTGCCGGTGACTGTTCAAAGGGGTTTGCAGTGCTGCTTCTGCCCCGTTACATACCCAGCTGCACCAGCAGTGCTCCCGGTGTTGGGCATCATCTGGCACATACCAAGTCACTGCTAATGCTCCTGTCTATGCTCCATATAACTCTGATGCTGCCACATGCTCTCTCCTGTATCTTAGCGTTCCTCTCAATGTTCGTTCATAAGGTCTCAAATAGCTGCCTAAGGTCTTCAATAGTAGATTTCCGGTATTTTCAGTCTGACGACATTCTAATGGTAATGCTTCAGGACCTCACTCTGGCTGGTTGCAGCGGTCTTTCAGCTCTCCTAACATGCAAAACGCCTTGTGTGTCTCTCTTATATTATAGGCAGTCCTTTCAGCAGCACAGCAGTCCTTCTTGGCTGGGCCTCGACAGGCCCTGAAGCTTAATGAAGAGTTGTTGTCTGAGGTCCATTATTTATACCAGGTGCCTCCTTTGAAGTGGTAGAAGCTTCTAAAGGTTTCCCTTAGAAGTGCACAGGTTTCCTGCGTCCCTTGCCATGGCTGCAGGCTAACTACAGGGGGTATGCAGCCCTTTGTGTGGAGGTAAGACACAGTCTATTCAAGTGTAAGTGGGGCTGTGCCCAGCTACGCCCTCTCATCCTGCCAGCAATGGTCCACCCAGGCACACCTAAGCTCCTGTTAGAACTGGGGGTCTCTAGTTGGCAGAGGTAGGTACCTTTGTCCAAATAGGGACCCTTGCTTCTAGTCAGGGTAAGGGAGTACACTCCTGAAATAACCCCTGCTCACCCCCTTGGTAGCTTGGCACGAGCAGACAGGCTTAGTTCAGAGGCAGTGTGTAAAGCATTTGTGAACACATACAGTAATCCAGTGACAACACTACAAATGGACACCACACAGGTTGTATTATAAAAATAAGTATCTTTTATATAGATTTACCACAAGACCATAAACGACAAAAAGAATCCACAATACTGTACTTTAAAGATGGTAGAATTAGCTTGAGTCTCTTAAAATGGAAATGCGACACTTTGCGTTCAATGTACCTGAGATGCGTAACGCGATACAACAAAAAGTGGTGCAGGGAAGGTGATGCGTCGGGTTCCTTACACGCAAGAACGGTGATGCGTCGGTTCCCTACTGATGCGCAGGGGACGGTGATGCATCGGTTCTTCTCGGCGTGGGGAGGTGATGCGTCGGTTTCTTACTGCGCTTCTGTGGTGATGCGACAAGCAGCGCCGTGATGCGATGAAGATCTGGTGCAAAGAAACAAAATGGCGTCTTCTTGATGTTGCGACAACGAAGGGGTGATGCGTGCACGCCCGACGGCCGTGCGGCGATTTCGACGTATCTTTGGAGCCGCGACAGGCCCTGCGACACGCTTCCCTGGCGATGCGACGGCATCTGATGCAAGGTCGACGATCTTCTCCTGGGATGCGGGGTGCCTCGTGATGCGATGCGTCGGCGTCTGATGCGAGGTTGATGCTCTGCTCCGGGGATGCGACGGCGTCTGATGCGACGGCGACATTTTCTCCGGTGCTGAGAGGCGCTTCGAAGGATGCGAGGGTGTCAGCGGCACGCTGTTTCGGAGATGCGCCGGCGTCTGATGCGACGTCGACACTCTTCTCCGGCGATGCGAGAAGCAGCGGCTGCGGCGGCGACACGCTTCTTCATCTTGAGTCGCGCTTCCAGCTCCCAGCGACACGCAAGTGTGTCAGAGGGTCCAAATTCCCAGCAAGGGAATACAGGGGAGCTGGTGGGTGAAGTCTGTTGTTCCTGAGACTTCAGCAGGAGGCAAGCTCTGAAATCAAGCCCTTGGAGATCCTTCACAAGTTGATGAAAGTACACACAAAGTTCCCTTGTCCTTTCTTTGGCAGACAGGCAGCCACTGCAGGCAGATCCCTCTAGCTTAGGGATAGTCTTCTCCTCAGTTTCTTCTTCGTTCCGCTCCTCAGCAAAGGTTTCTTCTGGTTTCCCAAAAGTGATCTAATTTCCTAGGGGTCTGGGTTCCCTTTTTATACACCTTTTCTCTTTGTTCTCTGAAGGCAGAGAGGCCTTTGCCTAGTCCAAAACCAGTTCTGGGCAGTCCTGGAGCACTTTGTTTACAGGACTCCTTCTTTCCTTTCAGAATGTGGGGCATAGTGCTCAGCCGCCCGGCAGGAGGTGGAGCCAGCATTGTGGAAGGCAGGCACAGCCCTATTCAGACCCAGGTGCAACTCCTCCCTCCACTCTGGATGCAGATCTCTCTATTCAGCCCTGTGCTGACTCACCCTGTCTCCTGGAGTCCCCCAGCCCCTGTCACTCACAAACCCAGACAAGGAATACACAACCTAGCAGGGCCAGGCTTGGATAGTTAGGCAAGAAAATACCTACTTTCTAAAAGTGGTATTTTCAAACACAGAATGTTAAAACCAACTTCACTATAAGATGTATTTTATCATCCTGAGTTCAGGCATACTAAATTTGTTTTTCTACCATGTTCCCTGGGTCAGTTAGGATTATAAGGTGTAATAATCAAACTGCCCAGTCTTGCCTATGGGGAACAGGTAGCCTTGCAATAGTGAAAAACGAAAATGGCTGTAATTCACTATTAGGACATGCCACACACACCAGGGCATGTCCTACCTTATACTTACAATGCACCCTGCCCTAGGGCCTACTTTAGGGGTGACCAACATGCAGTAAAGGGAAGGTTTAGGGACTGGTAAGTGGGTGTACTCACCAAGTCGACATGGCAGCCCTAGGCTGCACACAGGCTCTGCAATGGCAGGCCTGAAACACACTTTACAAGCTGCTTCTGTGGGTGGCACAACCAGTGCTGCAAGCCCACCAGCGGCATTGGATTTACCAGCCCTGGGCACACTCAGTGCACTGTACTAGGGACTGACAAGTAAACCAATCATCAAATCATGGAGTCACTAATACATAACACAATTTACAATAGGGAGAGCATATGCACTTTAGCATTGATCAGCAGTGGTGAAGTGCCCAGAGTCATAAAACAGCCAACAACAGGTCAGAAAAAGTACAGGAGGCAGGCAAAAAGTTCAGGGATGACCCTGCAAAAAGGGCCAAGTCCAACAGCTCCCTATTGTGTGTAGCTGTCTAGGAGGAATACACAAAGCCCAACTGTTAACTACACCCAGTCATGTGACCCAGTGGCATGCTGCAGGCACTAAATGGCTAAAGTAAGAAATGGGCGATTTTCTTAAAGTGCCATTTTCGAAATTGTAATTTAGAATGCGACTTTACCATAAGAGATGATTTTCCATTACAATTCCAAAGACACCAAACACAAACTGGTTGCCTGTTCCCGTTTGGAAGTTATGGCTTATTAAATGTATTATAGTAAATCCAATGTTATCCTATGGGAGAGGTAGGCCTTGCAGTAGTAAAAACGAATTTAAGAATTTTTCACAACCAGGACATGTAAAACTTCAAAGTACATGTCAAACATTTTAAATACACTGCATCTTGCCCTTAGGGCTGTTTAGGTCTACCCTAGGGGTGATGTAGATCTATTAAAAAGGAAGGTTTGGGCCTGGCAAGAGGTTTATTTTGCCATGTGGAAACAGTAGTTTAAAACTGCATACACAGGCTGCAATGGAAGACCGGAGACATGTCTAAAGGGCTACTTAAGTGGGTGGCACAATCAGTGCTGCAGGCACACTGGTAGCATTTAATTTACAGACCCTGGATACAAGTAGTACCACTTTACTGGGGACTTACAAGGAAATAAAACATGCCAGTTGGGGATGAGACAATATTACTATTTTTAAGGAGAGAGCACCAACACTTTAGCACTGGTTAGCAGTGGTAAAGTGTGCAGACTGCTAAAAGCCAACAAAATGGGTTAAAAAAACAGGAGGGTGAAGGCAAAAAAGTTTGGGAACCAACAAGGGTACTCAATCTAAAGCATTGACAATGCTAGTATGTCTTGCATTCCCAAATGTAGGCAAGTAAACAGCATCTCCATATGTCTATCTTTGAACGCTAATAAAAGCATGCATTTGCACTTAAAAGCCAGTTATATTAGCTTTACCAATGCTTGTTTGCATATGAAACCAACTTTTCCAGCTGTGGATGTAAGCTGCAACTGCTCCTTGCTAATGAGACCTTCAGGAACAAAACACCATTCAATAACACAACTAGCAAGCATTTGCAATACAATCGGTCTCGCCTTTGGGACCTTATATGTATTTAGCTATGCAGCACATTTGACTGGGTGCTGAAATATCTACTGTTCTTTAACATGGAGGGAAAGTAAGCACGCCAGGTATGGGAACACATGGAGAGAAATATTGCCTTTCAGCGGGAAATGGTATAGTCCAAAGCTCTGTTTTTAATATAAAATCAGGGCCTTCGGTGGTCATATCACTGAAAATACAAGATTTGAAAAACATATTATTGTCTACGGGTGCTCGTGGAAGACAATCTCTATGGACTGGAATCTAGAGAATGCTAAAATGATTCTGGTATTTTACTGACCTCTGCTGGTCGTTTTCGATCAAGAAAGTTAAATAGAGGCAGTTGCCAGAAAAATAAAAAAAATAAAGTCCCTCAGCAGAAAGCAATTCTGGTATTTTACTGACCTCTACTGGTCGTTTTCTATCAAGACAGTTAAATAGAGGCAGTTGAACAAGCAGAAAGCAATTCTGGTATTTTACTGACCTCTACTGGTCGTTTTCTATCAAGACAGTTAAATACAGGCAGTTTAACAGAAAAAAAAAGTCCCTAAGCAGAAGCAGACAAGTCCTAGGGCTGATCTCCAGAGTCCCCAAAGTACATACACATATAAGTATATACTAAAGTATATACAAGAGGTCTTGAATGCTCGACCTAAAAAGCAACTTAAGCTTTACCCAGAGGACGGCCATGCTTGCTGCCTTCTGTTTTATTGACTAATTCTCCACATCAGTCTATACAAAGAATACCTCATCACAAGCAATTGAAAACCTTTCTTTCACCGCATAAGGCAACCGTGACGACAACAATGAGCGACCTACCACCAGGCGTACCCAACACAGACATAATAAACATTCCTTTCCTCTGAGAGAGGAAGACCCATCTGTTCGGAGGATATTTCCATGAGGTCTTCCAGCTCGGAAATAAACGCCTGAGCAATTATGATTCTATCTGCAGGTATCGAGCTTTGAGGGCAATGCATAAGTATGTGAATCACTGCAGAAACCTTGACATAAATATGATAAACGATTCTTCATAACACTTGGAAATTTCTGGCCACGGTTCCGGGAGCTGCTGAGGTATTTATAACCTTTAAGCTGGTATTTAATTGTACTGGCAGATACCTATCAGGAAACCACTCAACCTTTGTGCAAGTTTCTTACAATGGCAGAATTCTAAATGTGAACTCAGGAGCAGCAGGCAGAAAGGGCCACATGTTAGTTATCATATTTTAGATATCTTGTAACGCATCCTTAATCATCCCCTTGTCCAATTTATATTCTGTTTTGGAATCTCCTAAACTGCAGCTTTCCCTTTTTCATTTGGTAGCTACACAAATGTACTTCTTCTGACACCTCCTTGAGTTTCAACCTGAACTTAATTTGAGCAGGTGGTTGCAGGTGGGGCCCACCAGCACTCGAGTTTTTGGAACTGGCGGCTTATTTTTCCTCATCAGCCTTTGACCCAGAGGAAAATAGAGAAAAACACAAAAGGAAGGAGGAGGAAGAGAAAAATGGAAAACTGTGACAAAGGGGTGAAAACGAACCTGCAAACGTGAAATAAAGGGACATGTAGTTCCTGGTAACGGTGGAAGAAAGAAGTTAGCGGAGGAATCAAGACTTGGTATTCAGAATCCTGACATTTATCAGCACCGGCTGTGGGTTTCTGAGAAAATCTTTGGGCACTGGCACTTATTATTTTACAAATTAAACAATGGCTTCAACAGCCTCTTTTCACAATTCCACCCATATTATGAATATGGGAATATCAAAGACATGTTCCAGTGGAAAAAAACTCATTTCATTGCAATATAAGCACATTTTGTATTTTCTTAGTTTGTTTTTAATTTACAGCAAAGTGCATCAGAGAGCTGACAGAATAATACTGGCAGTCTCAAAGAAAAGCCCAAGATTTCTGGAGTCCTGTTGTGTTGAACATTTCACAGGCAACTGCTAGATACTGAAGCAGCAGATGAAAAATATCAACCCAACATTTAACTTAATTCTGAGCATCTAAAACCTTCTACTTAAAATATCAGTCCTGCATAAAGCAAACAAATTATTTGCATTAGTATAAGGTACTATTTCTTATTGTAGAGTCATCTGCTGAGTCCTGGTGAATGCATGGTCCTAAATGAGAATCACTGATGTGGAAACCCTGGGCCCCAATTGCCAGCAATGATGTACACATAAATCAGGGGTTGACCTCCGTATTTTGTGGTGGCTTTTGTCTGAATAATTTGCTTCTGTCCTCCAGCCTTGTGCTAGACTATGGTTTGGGTGATCTATTTTGTTATTAGCCTCAGTAAGGGTAAACTCAGCAGTGGCAGCTGGAGGTGTTTGAAAGTAGGAGGCTGTAATATTGCCTTGAATTCAAATGAGTGAAATGTTCAGGTCGGGGATACTATCAACTGAGGCAGTGATTTTAACCCCCAAATACGTTGCTTCAGTAATAACAGGGACATCGACAGGACACAGAAACGCTGAATGTAGGATCTGCGTCTTCTCGATATTCAATTTATACCCTGATGTTGAGCCAAATTGCTCTGCGAGAGTCTTTAAGGTCGCAAAGGCCAAAGCAACATCCCTAGTTAAGACCACGATATCGTCCGCATAAGCTAGCGTTTTATAGTCTGTGTCATTGACCCTAATCGGCAGAATATTTTGATTCCCTTCAATTTTGCTAAGAAAAGGGTCAATGTACAGAGCAAAAAGCAAGGGCGAACACGGACACCCTTGTCTAGTGCCCCTGCTAATGTTAAATGTCCCTGTTTCCTGACCTGAAATACGGATTGTTGCGTCTGGGGAGATATACAACGCCTGTAGTGCCTGAATAAATTCAATACTGATCCCTTTGCAGCGAAGCACTGCCCACAAAAATCGCCAGGAGACCCTGTCGAACGCCTTCTCGGCGTCCAACAGGATCACCCCCAAAGGCGACTCTGTGGCCTGCGCCCAATCCAGCAGAGCGATGACCCGTCTAACATGGTCAGCCATGTCCCTTCCAGGAATAAACCCATGTTGACGTATGGACACTAGCGGAGTGATGACTTTCGCGAGCCTAGTGGCTAGGATTTTTGAATAAACCTTACTATCCGTATTAATAAGTGAGATAGGGCGATAGGACGAGGGGTTTAACTCAGGCTTATCTTTTTTCTTAAAGAGAACAATGGTTGTTCGCCTCCAGGATTCGGGTATAACACCCCTTTGTGCCTCCCGAAATACAGATAAAACATCCTGTCGGATTTCTTGAGAGAAAGCCCTATAAAATTCTAACGGGATAGCGTCAGGGCCAGCGGCCTTTCCATTGGCCAAAGATCTTATGGCCGTTTCGACCTCCTCCCATGTAATTGGTACTGACAGAGCCTCATTCTGTTCTGCTGTAATTTTAGTAGTATCAATGTCTTGCAGGAACCCCTCCGTCCAAGACTCACTAGACATCATAGTCCTTTCCTCCGTATATAGCGGAGTGTAAAATTTTTCAAACACCTCCATAACCCCCTCCTGTGTATCCTGAATCTGACCATACTGATCTTGGACTCTGAGAATTCTATTTGCTACATTTCTCTGCTGTAACCGTTTAGCAAGAACTCTACCAGAGTTTTCACCGAATTCATACATCATAGTACGATATTGCATATACTTTGCGGCCAAGTTTTCCCCAAAGTGTTTTAATAATTTGGATTTGATAACGGCCACCGCTTGTTGACTTTGATCAGTATCGTGACCATCCTTAATATCCTGCATTAGCTCCAACTCTGCTACCCGTAATTGCTCGATGCGCCCCTTAGTCTGTTCCTGAGCAGTCTTCCAGCGGTAGGCAGCAAAGCTCTTAGTCTCACCCCGTACTACAGCCTTGAATGTATCCCACACTATACAATCTGAAGCGGTCTTTCTGTTAATGCTTAAAAATTCCGTTATCCATTTAGACATATGGTCCCGATAGGCTTGATCCAGCAATAATTTCCTTTCAAATGTCCATGGCCTTGGAACCCTATCCATATGCCCCCAGGGACATTCTACTATCAACGAATTATGGTCAGATAATATTCTTGGGGGAATTTCAATAGAGATTCCCTCCACCAGCTGGTCAGACATAATAAAATAGTCCAGACGGACCATTTTATTGTGGGGGGCAGAATAATACGTGAAGCCATTATCATCTTTTTTATGCCTAAACCAGGCGTCCACTAATCTGTGTTCACATACTAGAGTTCGAAGTGCCTTAAAAACTCTCGGTTTCCTCCCCAGATATTCTTGGTTACTTAAGAGATTAAAGTTGCCTGCCAAATGAATATTTAAATCCCCACAAACAATCAGTGGATGCGGCCACAATGCTAGCTCAACTTTTAAGAATTTCATAACCTCTGGGTCATCTAAATTTGAGCCATAAATCGAACAGATAGAAATAGGCCTATTATTAATCATAATTTCAGCCACTACCCATCGACATGCTCTATCCTCTTTCACTTTTTTGCAGATCCCAACTCCCCGCCTTACCAACATGGCCACACCTCTGATCATAGATGATTGTCTTGTACAGGCTACTAAGTCAAAGCCTAACCCTTTCAAACACTCCCGCTTCCCCCACGGGATATGTGTTTCTTGTAAAGACAAAACATCCACCTGCATGGTTTGTAAAACTTTGCATAGGAACCCCCACTTCTTGCCATCATTTAGGCCACAGACGTTCCAGGTACAAATACGCAACCTACCCCTCATTATTTAATAAAGACATAGATCCTGAACACAACTCAACAAATAGTAATAATATGTTAACACCACCATTTTTACTCATTATCTCCGTTCCAATACCAAGATTCACATTACAATTGCCATGACTACAATTAAAGACCAAAACCCAGCGTGCCCACCAAACCCCACCCCCCTTAACCCCGCACCTACCCCCACCCCTTACCCCACCCCAGCCCCCCACCCACCCCAACACTCCTCCCCCCTTGTGAGGCAACAGGACTGAGGTCCTTGTGATGGTATAAACTGGCTACCCCCGCTCTCCCCTGGGTTCTTCCTCCCATTTTTACCGAGGAGGGGATCTGAGCTACTACAAGCCAATATAGTACCCAGAAAAAAAACATTTTCATTAGCTCACCCCCCACCTCCTTAACTAAACTATGATAATCCCAATGATGGAAAAAAAGGTTGATTCATTTGCACTTTCTAAATTGAATTCAAAAATTCCTTTGCCTGGATTTCAGACAAAAAAAATCTTGTCTGTCCCTGAAATATTATTTTCAACTTAGAAGGATAGAGCAAAAAGGCTTGCGCCCCTTTTGCTTGAAATGCTGCAATTAGCTGGCGGAGCTGCCACCTCCTCTCAACTGTTGCCTGACAGAAATCGGGTCTGACAAAGAACTCACAGTCCTTCCCTACTCTCTTCCTGTCTGGCCTTGCTAGATCGTAGACTCCTTCTCTGGCTAAAAAATTGTTTAGACAGATTAGTATCGTCCGAGGTTTATCCATGGCTGAGCCTGACTTCTGCCTTAGCTTGAAGGGAAACCGGTGTGCTCGCTGCACCTCTGCCTGCCAGGCCCACTGCTTCAAGTCCGGAAATGCTTCGGAAAATAGTTCTACAACAAACTGTCGGGCATCCGAGCCCTCCTTGCCTTCCGGAATTCCTAAGATTCGTAAGTTATTCCTCCGGGCGCGATTCTCCAGGTCCGTCAGTTTCCACAGCATATCGTCCCTTTGTGCTTTAATCGAGTCCGTAAGGCCTTTCTGTACTGCAAGATCATCTTCTAACATAGAGATCCTCTCTTCAGCCTCAACGATCCTAGCTGCTATATCCGAACACGTTTTGGCCACTCTCCGAATCGAGTTTTGCATCTTACGACACGCACCCTGTGTACGAGAGCTTTCCTGACGTGTCTCTTCCCGATGCGCCATAATAATCTGATAAATGGTGGACAATGTTATCTCTGAAGGGGGTCCCTGAGTGACATCTGAACCACTAGTATCAACCACGACGGCACTCCCGATAGTTCCAGGCTGAGTTGAAAAGGAATAATCCCATGCCATTGATCCCATTATCCCAGAGGCTTTGTTTGTCATGAAACCCCCTTGATCTCTTTGCTTCATGGGCTTGCGAACCGTTCCCTCAACTCGCAGCGATACTTCGCCCGTTTGCCCTTCTCCAAACCGCCAGTCAGCGAGATCGCTGTCATCCGTCCACTCCTTCTCCGGACCTTCATCCTCCGATGATCCCGAGGGGTCTGACATTGAATAAAATTTGTCTCCCCCTTCAAGCTCCTTTACAAGCCCACTAACATCGCCAAGATCCCTTGAACCAACCCCTTGAACTTCTGTTCTTGTAGGGCCATCCTCCTTTCTGAGCGATTTAACATTTTGTTGATCTCCTATGGCCTATAAATACTAAACTAGAAAGACTAGATCATCTGCATCTTTCGCTATACGGCCGTTGTAATATACTTAAAATGCTGGTTCTTCCAAAGTTTATGTATTTATTTAGAACCATCCCCCTAGAGTTTTCTCAAGAATGCCTGGTTAGGGCTGAGAGGATATGCTCTGGATTTCTTTGGGGCTATCATCGATCGCACAGGGCTGCCAAATGGATGTGTCTCCCTAGGGACCAGGGTGGCTGGGCAGTTCCCAATAATTTGCTGTACTACTGGTCATCCATGCTGCAACATTTTGAAGTACTTTTAGTAGGGGATAGGGCTGAGGTCCCGTTGGCTAACAGACCGACTATTTATGAAATAGGTCTGGGGGAGGCGGCAAAGGGCATTCTAGTTCGGATATTGGAACCGAGTTATTTTAAGAAAACAAGGTTTAAAGTAATCAGCGCTGCGTACTCGATTTGGTGGAAAATTCGGCGTAAATGGAAAATCCCGAATATCAATGCTTATATGCCGTTTTCGGCTGCTGGTATTTTGCCATCGATTTTTCAGGATCAGGTTATCTTTAGATGGCAGCGGGTGGGTTTGAAGGTTATTGGTGATTTGTGTCAGGAAGGGCAAATGGCATCCTTTTCTTTTTTAAGGAAGAAGTTTCAGCTAAATAACTACGACTTTTTTAAATATCTTCAGATTAGGAGTTTTTTTGATAGACATCGAAGTGGGGCTACTTCTGTGTTTGAAAAGATCTCTATAGGTGAATTGGGCCGAAGGAAAGTGAGTGTGGCAGGGGGTCAGCAGGGGCATGGTCCCATGCCCCCGGGGGCACCGACAAAGGCCTATTACCGCCGTGCAGCACCTCAAAGGCAAGACCGGAAGACCAGGAGGTGTGGGCGGAGACCGGAGAACGGAAGAAGGAAGACGGAGCCAAGGAGACAGAGAAGGAGGAAAGTGCGGAGGACGAGCCGGAGGAGGGCGGGACGATGGACGGCAGTGAGCCAAGAGACAAGCCGGAAGGAGGACGGGCGGAGGAGGAGACAGCCATCGCGAGCCGAGGACCCAAGACGGAGGGCGCCATTAGAGGAGGGGTTCCCCCGGGACAAGAGGCCAACCCTCAGGAGGACGCGAAGGACGAAGCAGCCGTGACCCTGTTGCAGGGTCACGGTATCAGGCAAGTGGGGATAGGGATAACGGGTGCTTTGCGCGGCTGGGGAGTTTTAAGGGTGGCGTTTGGGGGCTGGTAAACCTTCAACTGCAGGCTTCTCCAACCGCGCCAGTGACTCACAGAGAGTTCCAGGAGACGCAGAATAGACGGGGCACAAAAAGTATTGAGAGTGAAGACAACTCACAGTGTTTTGTTGGTACCCTCTCCAACACGGGCGGGAGTCACGTCCTTCACTACCCAAACCCTACAGGAACCCCTGGTCATTTTCCTTTTACCGGGTGAAGTAACCCGCTATAAACAATAAAACCCTCACACGTTCTGCACAAAAGAGGGAGGGAGCACATAAAGACGCCATAGGCCAAACTACTAATTGCCTCCCCCTTGTTTTCTTCTTTCTTTCCTGAGGAGAGGACCTTTTCATCCAGCTGAAGACCCCAAAGTCTCCTGAAAGACGCCAACGAAGCGGACACAGAAGTAGCCAACCCCTCTGTTGTAGTGATAAGAATAATAAATCACCTTTTCACAACCATAGCGGGGTGCGTGTCATTCTTCTTGCGTGACAGTGAGAATAGGCATAATTTATCAATATCTTCTGTCTTGTTTCCCGGATGATATCGATGATCAGAATATCAAGTGGGAGAGAAAACTTGGTAAGAAGGGGGTCGATATTGGTTACATCTTAGAACTAGCAAGCCAGATCTTAACCTCTGGCAGCCTTCGGACTCAATGTTATATGGCGGTGTTTGATTTGTACTACACACCTGCGAAGATTGCTAAGTGGGGGGGGCGGAAGGGCAATAGATGTGGCAGGTGTGGGTTTCAAGCAGCTGATGCGATCCATATGTTTTATCTATGCCCAAGCCTGGGGGAATTTTTTCATGAAATTGAGTATTTTATAAATACAGCTCTAAAAATCCCGGTCGTAATTTCCCCAAAGTTGGTCATAATGGGTTATGAGGATACCGGGATGGTCGGAAGACCCAGATACACTGCCGCCTTTTTGTTTATAGCAATGGCGAAGGCTCGGTTGTGCATTACGTCACAATGGATAGGCCCGGAAGCTCCTACTTTTTCTAATTGGAGATCTAGGATGTTGGCACTGTATAATATGGAGTCGTCTGTGTACCTCTTAAGGGGGAAAAGGAGGCGGGAGATGGGTATTAAAATGTGGTCCCCTATCAAGGAATGGTCTCAATGATAACTGTTACAGGTGGGATCGGCCGATTGTTGGTTGCATAGGTATATGTCCTATCGTGCTCTTCATTTTTGTTTTTTAGGCTCCACGACGGATCTCAAAGTTTATGTTATGTTTTTGGTTATGTTTTTGTATTATTGTCTCTTTTCCTAATGAATCTCTTTGTATGTTATTTGCCATGACATGTGTTCACGATCAAATAAATAAAAAAAGTTAAAAAGAATTCAAATGAGTGACCAAAACAATCAAATCAATCATTCTCAACTTCTTCCTGCTGCCCCCCACCACTTTAAATAAAAATGGGGCTGATTAGTGAATTGTAAACCACAATTTTCACATACATTTATTTAAAAGTGGTAAGTTCTGAAAGGGTAGTCACGTATTTACAAAGTGTGCTAAGATAATGAAGACAAACGTTCTCCAGGAGATGACCCCATTTTTTTCAAACTGTCCAATGGATGCCCCTTGATATCTCAAAAATTGTTTCCAATCTGCCAGTGCCGACATTTTATCATTGATGACTACCATATCCTATTGGTACCTTAAGCCAAGAATTACATACAACATATCAGTGACATAATTTTGTCATTGATGCTGTAAATGTTCAATGAGTGACCTCTATGTCAAAAACTGCTTCTGGTATGTCGGAGTCACCAGTTTGTAGCAACTTGTCATGCTTCAGTGCCTTACCACGAAAATACCATATTTTCCCTCCCTAAGTCAAGATTTATCTCCAATATGACAGGACTACCATTTTGCCATGTGCACCCCTCATTTCAACAATTACATACAGTATGTCAGGGTCAGCGGCAGATTCACAAGCATAGCACATTCACTCTCTAACTCACACATGCTCACTTACATTCACTCATTCATACTCTTTCTCACTCACACACCCTCACTCATTTTCACTTATTCATTCACTCGCATTTTTACTCTCAAGCTCTCTCAATTTTTCATTCTGTTTCACTTATAACTTCTCACTCTAACTCACTATTCTCACTTATAGTTACTCTCAATGTGAACCATTCTCACTCATTCTCAGACACTCCACCGTCACTCACTCAGTTTCACACGCACACACACACAATCATACATACACACATGCATGCTCACACAAACACACAGTCTCATTAACACACACTCTCTCGCCCTCTCACACAATTCTGGAAATATATTTTTACTTACTTTCAACTGCTGGCACTGTTTCTTTTCAGCTTTGCGGATGCCAGTGCCGCAAGGACCTTTGGGGCAGGCACACAGTTTCCTCCTGCCTGAAGCAGGAAACTGAAAGCTTGAGATTGTGCAGTCTCCTGGTTTTAGCTAGCTGTCCTGCAGGCTCCTGATTTTTTACCCCACTCTCTCCCAACTCACCACAGGGTGAGATCAGGGGGGTTTCAGACCCCCACACTGTGATGGGATAGGAGAGGGTTAGGTGACAAGCTGATTAATGGGTAGCCCCAAACTCCACAGGACTGAAGCCTAAAACATTTGGCTTACCTTTACCAGTGAGACTGCAGCACATCACAAATAGAAAGGCACTCAGGAATGCCAGGCCACTGAGCCCAGGCCAGAGCCTTAGAGAGCCTTGGAAACACTGTCTGATGGCTGCTGCAGGTACCTCTCTGCACATACTATTATATTAATAGTGGATCATAGATTTTTATTTCCTATTACTATTTTAAAAAAGGGTTGAAAACAAGCAGGGCATAGCCCTGACACCCATAAGGGCGAGCCGATACATTGAATGCTAACTCACTACTCGCTCAAATGAATAATATATATACCACATTTTTGCTTAGAAAATAATGGATATTTTCCATATCTAGCTACTATCTGAAGCAAACACTATGCAACTAAATATAGGAATTTACGTAACCATTAAATGTTCTTATATTTTCATACATCATGGATCATATAAATGCATTTCCTGTGGCATATCTAAAATGCTCTTCCAAACAAACAATCATTGTCGCTTGTAAATATTATCGCCTGTTTAAGAATAACTGCAATGTTTATGAGAACAAATTAAAGTAGATTTGCTGCTGAAATGACAAAATAAATGTAACATCATTACCCATTTGTGGCAAACGAAAGACTTCTAAATTCACGTCCAAAATTCTTGAGCCTCACTGTGATAGCAGAATGACCAAATTATTAGGATATTCAAAAGTGCCAGTTAGACATAACTTTACTCTGCAAAAGGTGTGAGCCCCTTATTCATACTCCATCTACATTTTCGCAGGGTAAAGAAGTATACCACCTTGCCCCCATTTTCAGAGATCAGTCGTTATAGATTTTCTGACATTAAACATATTGAATACACTTGTCATGAAATCTGCAATTGTTTATGTATCTTTAAAATATGTTATCTATGTTGTTCAATTTATGACTGGCATGAACAGTGTCCACGTGGGCCTCAAAAAATCATTTTGCAAGCAAAGGCATTGCTTTTGCCAACTATGCCCTTGAAAATATTAAAGTGCATATCTTCCTGTGAACAAAATAGTGTTGTGGCTCAGCATTTCACCATTAGCTGTACAGCGCTTCGCATTCTTTGCTGATTGCCAGCCAGCCGCTTTCTGGAGCCCAACTGTTTTCCTATTCATTTTCATGAAATTTTAATAGATTCTGCTGTAATGAAACACACACGGATTCTCACGCACCAGTTATTCAGACTAAGCAAGATTCAAGCATGTATTTTCAGAACAAAGGAGCGCTTTCTTAGCAGTGCTGAAAACATAATTGAGTTTTACATGTTCCTTTTCACTGGCTTTAGCTATGTACTTAAAACTGGAAAAACTATTTCCAAGATGTGCGTAATCAGCTAGACTGCTCTTTTATATTTCGAGGGGCACCTTCCATGATTTTGGTTTTTTGTTTCTGCAAGCAGCTCTTGTCATCTCTAACATGCCTCTCATAGCACTGTTTGCAAGCCACTGCTCAAGATTTAAAATATGTAGGTCCCTATTCATAAAATTTAATTTGGCCTTAAACGAAGTTTAGAATAGATTTTAACCGTTTTACACCTACCAGGAATTAAGAAAGGGATTCCTGGCAGGTGTAAACCCATTAATGTGTGGGGCGATCTCTGCCGTGAGTGCAGAGGTCTCTGCATATGTAAATCCCCACTCAAGGGGTAGTAAAATGGGAATTCCAAAGCAGGGTTAGCCTTTGAAGTCTGTGAATGTCCACAAACATGGACGTTTGTCAGCATTTGCAAATATCTTTCATCCCTCTTCAACCCCAAAAACGGTTAAGTTTTTACACCTGCAAAAGGGCTGGCATAAATCACTTTTCATGCTGGGAAGGAGAATTGATTACTGTCAGATTTGCTGGGGTGTAGAGGAAGGAGTTTCATCATGGGAAATTGTATTTCCAGTGGAGCAAAAGATGTGCATTTGCACAGAAGAGCTTGTTTCCCCTGTGTGTATTTCTCCACAAAATGGGAACATGATCCCACTAGGAATGTTAGATGACCTTCCCGGGAATATGCCTGGAAACCGGAGCCTGGTGCAGCCTTCCATACAGATTTCAGCGAATGTATGTGAATCACAGAAAGCAGTAAACTACACTTTCATGTAGGTGTAAATCTGCAAGTGTAGATTTCCTTTTGTTTATGTGAATCTGGCTCTTATTGTCAGAGATTCCTAGCAACTGCATAAATGCAAGACTATCTTAAAGCACATGCTTCAGAACCAAATATTTTGAATTGACCAAAGTATAGGAGGCTTGCGTTAAGTACCATTGGAGAAGGAGCATACTACGAAAGTCTAAAGAAAAGATTCCCCAATCCGCCATCAATTAGAACATGACATTTTATACAGGCTGTTGTGTGGCTGTGCTTCTTGCATTAGCATTATTCACTCAATCATTTTTTCCATTTTTCAAATTTTCTGTAGAATCTGGGAAAAATATTTCAGATCAATTGTATTCAATACTTTATTCCTATCATGCAATGACCAAACACACAGTGTTGTTTGCTACAATAAGTTATTGACTAGCCATAAACAAACATACTATTTTAAAAATGAAGATCACTCATAACAAGTCGTGTAGTTGTTTGCAAGGCCTATTATTATGTGAGCCAGTTTCTTATCCCCACTCAGAGTGTAATTGATTACTATCCCTAGTCATTTGATTGGTGTTCATTTTGAATTATTCAAATCAAAGGGTATGTACACTATGAGTTTGCAGTGATGCTGCAGGTTTCAAACTCCAAAATGGGAAATCGATGGTCTGAAGTCTTCATCAGGAGCAGTTCATATAGGTGTTTCTTGTACTTCCAAATGGTTGCAGAGTACAGTTCGATATAGTGCCTGCAGCTGCATTTGTGAACTGCCCATGCATGATCCTGGAGGCATTAGATTGTTATGAAATAGAATTAAATTCAGCCGCGGTCTGTGCAGGCAACAGCGGCGGGGTGGTAGGGCCGGGTGAGGGGGGATTTCAAGGGACGATGCAGAGGGAAAATTAAATAAATAAATATTTTTCCCTTGGCATCGTCCCTCGAAATCCCCCCTTACCCGGCCACACCGCCCCACCGCTGTTACCTGCACGGACCGCGGCTGATTAAATTCAATATTTTAAAGCCCAGTATCAACAACCGACAGGTTACCAGGGATGCATACACCGTGGCATACTTTGTAACATTCCAAAGACTGGACTTTGTATTTGAGTGGGTCATGAGTGATACTCATTTTTAACATTGTATTTCGTTTATAGCTAGTGAATAACTGTTGTTGTGTATAACGCTGTGTGTGTGAGACACTTTCGTGGTGGAAATAAGGCTTTGAATAAAACTGAGTTGAAGTCCTTTTAAATAATGGAGAAAATGATGAAAAAGGAATAATGCTGATGAAAGGTGCATATACAAGGACCAACCTGTTAAAAAAAAGTGTCATGTTCTGATTGATGGCTAATTGGGGAATTGATTTTTTTAATGAGGCAATTTAAAGCATATGATTTCTTTTTAATAACTCCAGTGGCGGTTTCTCATTTGGGGCACAGGAGCGTCGCCCCGCCTGCTGTGAGCACAGCAGTCAACCATCTTAAATAATAAAATGGTTTAATTACCATTTTATTATGTGCATGCCATAACAGGTGTGAGGGCGGAGCACATTCTCTGAATGAGAAGCGTAGGGGGCAGCAGAGACGACATTGTAAAGTGCAGACTGAGCATATCGGATTGGCCGGTTGCCTTGCGCCAGTCCACCCAACATGCACACTTCTGCGTGCTCCTATAGCAGCTGTGTTAAACAGCCAGGGGATTACACAAGCAGGCTTTCAGTCTCCAAAGGAGAGCTGGGTTAGCCTGCTCTGTCCAATCCTGATGCTTCTCTCATGCTGAAAATAGCATGAAAGTAGCTGCAGGATTGGTTAGGCTCGAGCTGGAGGAAACTGCAGTTTCAGCCAACCTCGGCCAGACTGAAAAATTGACTCTGCAATTGAGAATGGGCTGAGATACTGACTGGGAGTGACCAGGGTTGTGAGGGTGGCTACATGGCAGCTGATGACGAGTTATGAGCCTCAACTGTTTGTCTTACAGGCCATAGAGGAGCCTCTTGTTAGAGTGGACTGCACTGGCTGAAGCAGCGAGTGAGCCCACACTATATGGGTGCAACGAGGAATAGCGAGCACATTCTTGGCCTGGCTTGACTGGCTGCAGCTGGAGTGTGATACTTTCCAACACACACAGACGTGTTCCTGAGCTGTCTGCCTGGTGGAGGGCCCTAGATGACACAAGCCCTAGGGGCCCAGTGGTGACCTGGAGCAGCCCAACAGGCACAGTGACTGGAGGTGAAGTGGGGGTCTCCACTCCGCTGCTAAAGACAAATGCGGTAAGAAGGTAAAGGCACTGCCCACCCCTGGCTTTTTTCTGATTTGTATTGCCAGTGCTGAGCTCAGACAGTCCTCCTCTAATCAGTTTCACATCATGTGGAAATTGTGGAAGACTGTACTCTTACCACCTACTATTGTAGCCCTTATTATGACCGGGCCACAATTTGTGCACTATCGACAGTGCAAATTGTGAACCTGGTAAATGAAGCATAGGGTACGATATTTGCTAGTTTGCTTTGCACCATATTTTCATTTATGCACCTCAGGGGACTGCCCTTATTGCCTGCTATCTTTAATTTATGGGATCCCAGGATTTAGTTTTGTATTTCCCGTAGTGATTGTGGTCGACAGGACCCAAGCTGTGGCAATGAATGACCAGACACTATCACTTCTCAGGGCCTGCTGTCTGTAATGTAGCCACGGGTTCTAATGCATGGATTAAAATGGGCCCTCTGTCTACTGTTTGAATTGTAAATTCAGCAATAATCATGATTTAGTGGGCACCTCGATCATTTGAGCCCTGGTGTCACTGAACCTGTAGTGCTGCACCAATGGAAGCTACGCCCCCTTCCCACTGTACACAGAACAGTGTCTCTACCATCCCAGATGGTATCATTCTCTGGTATCACAAGCAGCAGTGAAGACCGTCGAGTCTGTGTTCCTCAGAGGGACTAGAGGTGACTCTGGGATGAGGGACTGGTGGTGAAGGGGGGGGGGCTGCCAGAGGGAGAGAGGCAGAGAAGGGGCAGGTCAGGAAGTGGTAAGGCAGAGCTTCACTGTGGCACACTCATCTTCCATCTCCACGCATCCACCAACAACACTCTCTGTTCCATTTGTAAAGACTTGCAGCCAGAAGCTAACAGCAGCACATGAACAAGAGGCCCTTCGGGAATTGGCACCCTGTGCCCAGCCACCACCAACTCGCTGCTCCATCACTCAGAGATATTGGTTTTGCTTAAGGTGCAAAAACGGGGGCATAAGGAGGGGTGTAGAGTACATCTAGTAAAGGAATAGAAGCAAACTTGATATTTCAAAGCATCTTAAATAAGCCCTGTTGATGGGAGGCAGAAATGAAATTCCATTATTCAGAAAAATTCCAGAGTGCTCTGGCACTTGTTTCTCACCCCTTTACTGCTCCTTTCACACCTCTGAATCTTTATTATTCTGCAACCTCCTAGGAATGCCACAGCCACATCTCCCCCCACCCACATGTGACCCTCTTTCTGAGCCTTAAATTTCCCATGCCTCCTTTACACATTCCCACATTGGCTTGAAAGAATGAGTCGAAGTCACCTGCAGAAGGGTTTCTTTGCAGTGGCATTTGTGACTCTATCCTGTTGATTGATATAATAAACACCCCCCCAAAAATGAAGAGAGCAAAGTAGAAATTAATTGGCTTTTAATGATTGTTTTAGTCCACGTGTAGCACACTCTACCAACCAAAATGAGGCTTCAGATTGTTGTTCCTCTGTCTAAACACAATTAAATATTTATTAAGAACAAAGATATTGCAAGTTTCCCAAGTTTTTCATAGATTTACAACAGAACTCTGGATGTTGTAACCCCACCGTGTTCTGACATTTCAACCAGGCATTTTTCCCCATCTTCTGCATTCTGCTGCTTTATTCTATAGGTCTTATTGTAATTAGCACACCCTGAATAATGTTTTTACATAATCCCAATTTTAATTGCCAGAATTACTTTTTTTAATGAAAAATCCAAGATTAGAAGTAGCTCTCCAGGGTTCAAGTTTATTATAGCTAGTCCCTTTATTGATGTTATAACTACCCTTTCATAATTGCCTTATTAACCTTCTTGCCTTCTCAAATTTGCTTGAAAATGGCCCATTTGCCCACTCTTTTTTCAAAACTTTCTCGGGGGGGGGGGGTAATCCCCCCAAACTCTCCTTATGACAGTCGGGCTTGCGCATCACTACGTCATTCTTACCAAACTTTTACACCTCACCACTTTCAAATGTCACCAGCCACCACTGAATAACTCTTGTCCTTACTATATAGGCCTCTTACTCAAACACACACTTACAAAAGAGTTTCTGAGTTACATTATGATCTTTGTTTTAGGGCTGGACCCAACTATCTATTTACAGACAACCTATTATATTAAATATAAACTTGGAGTGGGCTTTCTTTCCACTCCTTTCCCATGGATGGCTTGATGTGCTTTTTTGTCCATCCATCTCACTTCTCTGCTCTTATTTGATGACTTTCCTCCCTATTCTTGTATTCAAGCCAGCATTTAGGTCTCACTGTGTTGTTTTTTTTTTTTTACAGCTATCAGACCATTTATTGCAACTATTTCTCCTCCTCTCTTTCTGCCTCCATTCCTTTCCCAACTTGTTCTGTTTATTAAAAACTATGGCCCCCATGTGTCCGCTTTCCCCCAAATCCTTTTCTGGTCTGCGCACTATTAGCCGAAAAGGCCATTTTAAAAAGGATCCAAATATTTCCAAAATGGACATCTGTCTGAGCATGCTCAGTGACTTAATAGAATGATTTTTTTCTTAACGTAAATGAAAAACCATTACAAGTTGGTGATATGTATGCACACAAGCATGCTGGCCATCTTGAAACTATTTATATTAAACAAAAGAAATGCATTACATGATGTACACCACCCATATGAGAGCACATGCGGTGCCCCTCCAGCGGAAACAAAAATGTTGGCAAGAGCTCTTGGTTTTACCAATGCTGTTATGTTTTGTATGAATATGTATTCACACTATAAGTGGGCAATATCCATAGTGCATATATACATTTTCCACCTTTTCGAATTTTAACCCTAAAAATATCTCTATTCATTTTTTCTCCACATTATTTATTTTTCTGAGGGAAATAGTATTTTGAAATATATTTGAGTGGACTGGCACTTCTCCCCAGACTGACAATTAACCTGCCGAGTCATAGATGAGATCTCACTGAGTTAGAGTTCCTTCTTGTGACCGGTGACACAGCCAAAGACTTTTCTTTTGGTTTGTTCTTATCTGTCGAGTGCCCCTGATATCTGAACTTTTGGCTTTTGTTTGTGTGTTCATGATTATTTGCGCAGTGTAAATGCACACATCATTTGTAACCAGTTCGCATAAGTAGAATTTGGGTAATTTTCATATTTTGCTAGTAACACACACCATTATATTGGATCCTTTTCATCTTTTACAAATTAAATAATCTTTGATGGTCACCGTGAATGTAGTGTATGTACTTAAGCCAGCCACACTAAAGAACCCTGACTGGTCAATGAGGGATTTCCTAGAGAACAGTACCTGCTGACGTAACGTATTCTATCTTCGGGAAGCAATGTTTTTTCTGTTGCAGGCCTCTCAAATCTTCTTTAGATCTCAAGACAAACTAAGGCAAGCAGTAAGAGTGCATATCATGTGCCAGCTCTTTTTTAACAGAGTAGCAACTACCCTGGCCAATTAGAGGCTGCAGTAATCATTCGATAAAAAAACTTCAGCTGTAACAATAACGCCATTTGAGAGGCTACTGTTTACGCTGTAACTCTTATTATAATGGCATTAATGTTCCAATTAGAAAGATTACACTCTTATAGTAGTGCTACCAATACCCGAAGAAAGCAGCCTGCAATTCTTCTCTCCTTTCAGCTCAGCACGTAATCTTCGTCTGCATTTCAAAATGCGAGGGTATGATTAAGTGGATTTTGATTGAGATTTTGACTTGAATTTTTTGGACTCTTCAGAGTATCAATTCACAGAAAGAAGTTGATCTTTAACCAAATACTGGTTCTTCATTGTTTTCAAAAACTGCTTCTCAATGATAAGCAGTCAAAAAAATTCAATTCACTGGTACCTACAAAAATTCAATTCACTGTTACCTACAAAAATTCAATTCATTGGTATTCACAAAATACCTACAAATTACATATTTTTTAAAGTTGGTAAAACGGATTCAAAGGTATGACATAGCATCTTTTAGGTCTTCCACTTCAACATCCTTCTTCACTTTCTCCCCTCCAGCTTCTGTGCTGCGTATACATTCACTGGGGAAAACTAACAGTTATGGGTGAGGACCTCGCCTGCCAGTTCAGGCTGGACTTTTTCTATTGGAGTAGGACCAAAACTTACTTGCTAGTAGAAGTAAGAAGTACTCTGTCT
The DNA here is from genome assembly GCA_963921515.1 of Calotriton arnoldi. Taxonomy (NCBI): domain Eukaryota; kingdom Metazoa; phylum Chordata; class Amphibia; order Caudata; family Salamandridae; genus Calotriton; species Calotriton arnoldi. The sequence goes on along the minus strand of CAWUFW010000295.1, from coordinate 581,876 downwards.
AGAGTCGCAGAGTGGGCAAAGAATTATGGCCTGGAATATAGTCCTGATCAACCATCAGTACCTGAGATTAATTAAAGCATTCCATTCATTGCATTTGCTTACCACTTGTAGTGACTCCTTCAGGTGGAGGATGGCAGGAACCATTTTGTTTCAGGGCTGATTGGTAGGTTTACAAGAAACCAAGGGAGGAAGTGCTGCAAAAGGAGGCAGGGAATTAGTGAGAAAATACCTAGGATGAGGGTGGAAGGAATTCTCCAATCACTGGCTACTGCAGAGGAATAATGATAATGTTTTCTGTACTTTCTACTGTAAATCTGTGCATACTGCATTTTTTGTTGTAGTTAACATACTTTGAAAAGGCATAATAGCACCCTCAGGTCTTTCAATAAAATGTAGATTTTCCTTAGTTATCAGGAAAGTTTTAATTTAATAAAGACATGGGAGAGAGTAATATTCCACCGCAACCTGGTTTAACTTCATGTTTCTTTCCTACCCTGACAGCAACTCAAGCACCTACGCCTTCTTCCATCTAAGAAATGCTCCACCTGGACTGTTTCATCGTGGCAAACTATTCCTTCTATGATTTTTCCAGATGTTCCCGTTTCTTCTCCTCCTCCATATGGGATTTGATGACAGGAACTGTTCACTTTTATGTTGGCTCTTTCGATTGTGTCATCTATTTTTCCTTTATTTAATGTGTATCCTTAACTTCTCGCGCAAGAAGAGAGGACTGTTTGCAGTCAAGCTGAGTATTATACATGGTACTGTACTGCTATTGGCCACTGCTGTACTGTGTGTTGTGTTCCCTTTGACTGGCTGTCTCCAGGCCTCATGGGATTCATAGTTTTTTATTTAGTTCTGGACTGCTGCTGTTCAATTAAAGCAAGATCAGAGAAGCATAATACTCGTCTGTGTCTTTAATAAAATTAAGACTTTACTTCATAACTTACTAGGAAAATCTACAGTGCAGAGTATTTCTGACATTGACAGTCTGAATAATGCAGTGACATTTAGAGTTGCAAATATATGCAAAGCGTTCTCTAAATGTTTGACCCAAAATAATGTTTAAACCTTAAAGAAGATAACTACCTGAAAGCTGGATAAAAAAAAGACACAAAAACTCTTGCAACTTGCGACTGAAACTACTCTGCAAGGATCAATAGCGGACCTTCTGTTTGCTTGCTCTATGGACACAAAAGACCTTCTTTTCAATGCCCAGCTGACCACCGTGAACTGAACCCTGCAGTGGCCCTTGTTGGATAGAGGTCAGTTGTTTATAAGCCTGCCCAAAGAAAATGAGGGCTGCTGGAAGAGAGACCAGGAGAAACATGGGATTCCATTTTGTCCACCTCTTGATGATTGGGACAAGGTTCTGAGGCTTTCCCAGAAAGGGTGTACCCATGGTGGGCTAAGAAATCCAGGTACATCACTCTTGAAGCTTTTCACTGCCCAAAGATCTGGGTCAGGAGGACCTCATGAAAAAGATATCTGACCTTCTGAAGTTCTGCATGGCTACAGCTTCCAGTCTTGTCCCGCTGGTGATTTCTGAAACAAAAAAGTGACTTAGTCTGAAGGTAACACCTTGGAACAAAACCACCAGAGTCCTCAGGAGCTCAGTGATAAAGTGTCCATCTTCAAGGGACCTTCTCTCCCTTCAGCTTTGGACTTTGAAATAAGTCCCAAGGTAAAAATATTGACTGGTTTCACCTGCTTCATTGTCATGACCTCTACTCCTATCATGGTCAGCCTGAAACTGTGCTAGGCGCTGTTCAACTGCAATCTTTTTTGATGCTTTACTTTTTACTGGGTGCTTTTGGCCTTAAAACATAAATAAATCATATTTCATGTTCCCCTTACCTGGTTTTGTTAATTTTGCCGTCTTTTTGATCATTAAGTTTTCCCTTTTTTCTAGATTAATTTTACTGTGTTATTTTATTGACTTTAAAATGCTTGATCTTAATGCACATTTATCTGGAGAATAAAATGCTGCTTCTGCCTCCGCTATGAGGGTTGAGCAGAGTTTTATCAAGAACAGAGTTGAGACTTACCACAGTGTGTGCATTACGTTGGTCAGGGCAACCCATTCCCAAATTAACTCACTTTCTGACATATGATTTCTCTGGTTTTGTGAGGGACATGTACTCTTATGTCTAATTTTCATGGTCCCTTTGCTTTTGTACTGTTTCACCCCCTTGATAGGAAAAAATAATAAAAGTTCTTGTAAATACGATATTTCTTGAAATTGATTTGATTTCTGTGCATGAGAGTCATGATTTTCTGGCTCCCTAGTAGTCAGTCAGTCAAAACCACTTTATTCGGTTAATAAAAACCATAAAAGTAGGGGGCGGAGCTTGCCTGGCTGCAAAATGGCCGCTCGGTGATCGAGCTCCGCCAGCCACCGACATAATCTGGCATTATTTGCACCTTCCGCAGCTTGGTTGGGTCACGCGCGGACTGCTGAGATGACCCCCTCTACCTGCTGATCCTGAGGAGGTGTCTCGATCCTGCCTTGTGCCCTCTGCTCTGATGATCCGGGCCGCCGCTGCTCTCATCGGCGCGCGGCCTTGTGGCGAGGCCGACGTGCGCACAGCGGAGTGCTGTTGGTGCCGGCCGCGCCTGCTTCCGGAGGGTGCGCGGTGATTCATCGGCGTGCGCCAGCTGGTGTCGCGGCTTGACGGGGAGCGGAGGACGCGATTCTGGGCTCCGTGACATGTGAGGTGAGCTGCGCGCTCTCGTGGGCAGCGGATTGTGTGCTGGATCGCAGTGCCCCCGATGCTCGCATTGCGCCCCTACCGAGCGGCTGTGACGTGGTTCCCTGAAGACACCTACACAGGTTGGGGATATTGAAGCCCTGGGGTGTTGATGCCGCGCTGGGTCCCGGTGCTGGATTCTGGTGGCATTGGGGCCGCATCAACAGCTATCCCTTCCTAGGCTCCAGAGGGCGGGCGGAGGCCTGCTTACCGCGGGAGTGGGATTGGACCCTGCTGTCCCAATCCCGAGCAGTGAACAATCTGTATGGCGGCATTTGCGAATTGACAGCCCTGATTACGGCTCTGGCCTCACTCCCTAGTTCCCATAGACTTTCTGGCTCGTGGTGTTCTGGGCCCGGTGCTTGTGACTGTGCGTCCCTTGGCATACTTTGATTGTGTGGTTTGTGCATACCACCACTGCAGCTATGGGCAAACCGGATAAGACCCAGCCGAAGCTCACTTTCGAACAGCGCAAATCGAAGCGGCATGAAGACGCGGCGGATGCGGCGACGGCCGACTCGGACAATCCTAATGATGACCCTGTGAGTGACATTAAGCAAATAATTGCATCCATGCAGCGCGGCCTGACAGCTATAGACGCCAAAATCGACACGCTGGCTTACAGGATGGACAGAATGGCGGAACGAGTCGATAAGCATGCGGAACGTTTAGATATGGTGGAGCGTCGTATCACCGAAACTGAGGAAACCCAAACAGATACCAATAATACCCAGCGACAGGTCGAGAGGGCACTGGTTGTGCTGCAGGACAGGGCAGAAGATTTGGAAGCGAGATCGCGGCGGTGTAATCTCCGCATCACGGGCTTACCCGAATCAACGTCCACAGGACCCATGGAACTCTTTATCGAACAACTTCTTAAAACACTACTTGGAGCTGAAACTTTCTCTGCCATGTTCGTGATTGAGAGGGCGCATCGTTCGCTGGGTCCGCGGCCGCAGCCTGGAGCTCCACCACGGCCTATCATCGCCAAGCTCCTCAATTATCGTGACAGAGATGCTGCCTTACGCAGGGCAAGAGAGTTGGGCACGTTGCAATATGAGGGTTCCTCTCTATCCATCTTCCCTGATTTTACCATGAAGGTGCAGGATGCCCGGAGGCAGTTTGCCCCTCTGAAGCGCAAGCTGCGAGACCATTGCATCGAGTATGCTATGCTGTACCCGGCGCGACTGAAAGTTCTATTTGATGGCAAACCTAAAATCTTCTCAGATCCGCAATCCCTGCAGAAAGCTCTGAAGTCCTGGGAGGTGGCTGGCAAGCGCAAGAAAGTTCAGGGCGCCGACACTGATGCCGATGCCTCCTCACAGAACATTGATGATAACGACTGAGTTGGTAGACTGGGATCATAATGTTTCTCTCTTAATATTTTGCAGGGCCTTCTAATGTGTTTTCGTTGCCTTGACATTCCTGGTCATTGGGGGGGGAAATTTCTTCCCGATGATAGAAGTGTATTGATAGAGGTTGTAATGTTATTTTGAATAATATCCTGATAGCGATGGTCTGGAACGCCACGTTGGTGGTCTCGGTATACCGCAGTAGTTTCTCCTTTGGAAGCGAAGAATTAATATCTGCTTATCGGTGGTATGGCGTAGTAGTATGTAGTTCGGGATTGCTGGGTAACATCCGCCCCACAGCATTACCCGCTGATGTTGAACATGTCTGGGAGTTTTTATTTTTTTTAATTTTTTTTTTATATGTGAATATGGTGTTGTTTTTTGAACAGGGAGGGTTGCGTATCGCCTCTGCACAGTTGGGGTATGCAAGGCATGGGAAGTGGGTGGTATGGTCGGGATTTGTTTTGTGTGTCTATGATATTTTCTTTTTACAGGTTGCATGCTGTTGGTTTTATCTCTACAGTTGGGGGGGGCAGGGTCATGTAGACGCAGGTACAATATAGACACGTCCCTATCCTGCATACAGACTTCACAACAATATGGCCTATAAGGCACGTTTGAAACTTTTGACATGGAATGTTAGAGGTCTAAATGACCATAGAAAGGTGCGCAAAATTCTGGCTTATTTGAAGAGGAAGGAGGTGGATATAGCTTTATTACAGGAGACGCATCTCCATCCAAGCTGTAGCTTAGTGACGGGGAGCCGTCTGTTGGGGGTCTTTCATGCTGCTTGCTTCACCTCACACTCTAGAGGCGTTATGACTTGGATCAACCCCGCCTCGAAGCTCAAGATTGACCGTTGTAATACTGATCCTTCTGGTAGATATGTCATTACTCGCTGTTATAACTCCTCTTTAGATATTCTCGTAGTGAACTCCTATGGCCCGAACTACGATGATCCCCAGTTCTATCAATCCCTATTCCGGGCTATTAAGGCACACCCCCCTTCATCTGTATTATGGGGCGGGGACTTTAACTGTGTTCTGGATCCAACGTTAGATCGCTCCCGGAGGCCTATTAGAACTCCATCTGCTGCTGCCAGAGAGATTGTTGATGTCTCGGTACAACTGCAAATGGTAGATGTGTGGAGGGCATGCTCTTATGCCAGAGGTGGGTTTACGCACTATTCGGCCCCTCATGACATACACACACGCATTGATTATTGGTTCATCTTGCAAGCCTTGCTACCCGCGGTTCAGGACTGTGAAGTATTGGCCCGGACGTTCTCTGACCATTCACCTATTCTGTTGACTATATCTGTCCCTCCGCATGGGCCCCTTCCCTTTTTGTGGCGGTTCCCTCCCTATTCGCTATTAGACGCAGTTTTTAAAGCAGAACTGAATGGGGCAATCTCGGAGTATTTTGCGATTAACATCGGTACAGTTGACTCTTTTGTGACTGTATGGGAATCATTTAAGGTCTATATTAGGGGCATAACCATTAGTAAACAGGCTGGAGTGCTCCGCTCCATTCGTAATAGGCTAGCCCTTTTGGAAACCCGGATAGCCGCTTTGGAGATTGATCTGGCACGGGAGTCCTCTCCACACCTCCTTGAGCTCTTGAATTCCACGTTAGCCGAGTTTAATGCCGAGGCGGATGGTGAGATAAAGCACATGGGCAAGTACGCTACAGCTAGAATATATGGTGAGGCGGATCGACCGGGTTCGGTTCTAGCATCTATGGCAAAGTGTAGATTAGAATCCAGAGGCATTCCAATTTTATCAGATGCCGGGGGTTCGACCTGGTCCGATCCGACAGATATCACTAATCAGTTTCGGAATTACTATCAAGAACTATATAGCTCGAAGGTCTCCCCAAGTGAAGAGGAGATATCACAATATCTAGAATATATTGAACTGCCTTGGTTACAAACCTGGCATAGGGAGTTTTTAATGCGTCCCATTGAACACCAGGAGATAAGGTTAGCATTGAACTCTATGCGAGAGGGTAGTGCTCCGGGCCAAGATGGTCTTACAGTGGCATTCTACAAGGCCTTTAGTGATCTGTTGACTCCCCATTTAGCCACATTGATCCAGGAGATTGGGGCTGATGGGATTATGCCGCAGACCATGCGGGAAGCTCTGATTGTCACTTTATTGAAGCCGGATAAGGACCCCCAAAGGTGTTCTTCCTATCGTCCGCTATCCCTGTTGAATGTTGACACTAAGATTTTTGCCAAGATTCTTGCTAACCGTCTCTCCCCATTATTGCCCGAGCTAATTGGCTCTGAGCAAGCAGGATTCATTCCGGGCCGCTCTCTATCCCATAATCTCAGGACGGTGTTTGGAGTCCTTCAGCATACCCGTCCAGATGTCCCTGCTGTGGCTGTTTTCTTAGATGCCGAAAAGGCGTTTGATTCCATTGAGTGGCCCTTCCTTTATGCTGTGCTGCGTCGGGTGGGGGTTGGTGAGGTGTTCCTACAGCTGGTTGAGATACTCTACAACTCGCCGATAGCTCGAGTCCGAGTTGGTGATATGGTGTCTGACCCCATCTTTATATCACGGGGCACTAGGCAGGGATGCCCCCTCTCCCCGCTCTTATATGCTCTGGCAGCCGAGCCTTTATTGAGAGCACTGAGGGAATACCATAGTCACAGGGGCCTCCGCTTTCCTAACTATAATTTAGTACTGTCAGCCTACGCGGACGATACGCTCTTGTTTATAAGGAACCCTGAAGTGCACCTCTCCCCTGTTATCCGTGAAGTGCTGCGATTTGGGGGTTATCGGGGTTGAAAATTAACTGGGATAAGTCTTTAATCTTCCCGTTGACGCCGTGCACGACTCCCGTTCAGTTGGATTACCCTTTGCAGTGGACAACCGATCCGGTCCGTTACCTGGGGATTCAAATTCATTCGGAAGCTGATCTGGTGATCCGTGCAAATTATGGTAGAGCGATTGCCAAGTTGACTGAGGATGTCGACCGTTGGATTCGTCTCCCGCTCTCACTGGTTGGGAGAATTTCCCTGATGAAAATGGTGGTATTGCCTCGCTTTCTTTTTCTGTTCGTTAACATCCCTATAGTAGTTTCTCGTCACCTGCTTAAGGAAATGCGAGTGTTGATGACGAGGTTGGCCTGGGCGGGTAAGGCGCCACGGGTATCCATGGACACTCATGTTGCCTTATTATGCTGGTGGTTTGGGTGCTCCGGATTTTGATCTTTACTATCGCGTTGCACAGGCATTGCACGCACATGCCTGGGTTCATGGTCCCCAATCCCTCCCGCATCTCCAGATTGAAAGGGTTGCTGCTGCCCCTCAGCCATTACCTTGGCTTATATCTAAAGCTCCAGTCAGGCGTTGTGGGGTCCTGGATTCTGTGAATTCTGTGGTACATGCCTGGCACGTCCTCCTTGGGTTGTTTGCCGGAGCTCAATTGTATTCGCCGCGAATGCGTATTGAATGGTGTCAGTGGTATGTTTTTAGCTCAGAAAAGGCATGCTCCGTTCTCTGAAGAGTCTGGGTCTATCTGATATGGGGGATCTATTTAAGAATGGCCGGCTAGTTACTTGGGATGAGGTCATCGCTAATCTAGAACAGCCCACAGCGTTGACACAGTTTCAGTTCTTCAGTACAAAATATGCTCTTCGTGCGGTGTTGGGGGACGAGCTGACAGAGCCTATGGAAATCCCTCCACTAACTATCCTACTTAGCTCCCGCTCCCCCAATAAGTTGGTTTCTAAACTCTATGCTTCGGCCTTGCAGACCAAGATCACCCCGCTCTCTAGGGCCCGGCTTGCATGGCAGAATGATATTGGAGAGCCACTCCCGGATGACATATGGTTTTATTGTTGCGAGGTAACTCGTAAGATCTCTTTTAACGGTAGGCATAGACTGGCGCATTTCAAATTTCTGAATAGAGTTCACTATACGCCAGAGCGACTACACAGATATGGGCTGCGTGAATCAGACTGCTGTGAGCGCTGCGACATGCCGGGTGCAGGTTTTTTTCCACCTGGCGTGGCAATGCCCTCCTGTTGCTGCCTTTTGGAGCCAGGTCTTCTCGGTTCTGACTGACATAGTGGGTATTCCCATCATACCTGAACCCTTATTGGCGCTATTAGGCTACACGAAACCGCTGCGTAAAAACGTGCGTAAATTGATAGCCATGGGCTTATTATTAGCTAAGCGCAGGCTTGCTATGAGATGGATGCGTGGGCCTCTACCAACAGTGGCTGAATGGCCAAGTGATATGGTGTATTGTAATACTCAATCGGACGTTTATAATGAACTGCTCCCACCTACCTCCCGCCCCTTGAGTTTTTGGGGCCTCTTTGCTCAATACCAGGAGTCCATACGCAGTGAGGCTGAATCACAGAATGAATAATATTATATTGTGTTGTTCTCTTGTTCAAATGTTTGACTGATGCTTAGCTATTGGGATATGGAAGACATTCCACGCTACACGTTTATGGGACACAGCTGCTGACTTAACTAGTTCTCTTTTTTCAGGGGACGTGTCACTTTAGCACAGAAGTAGTATCTACTGCTCTGTGTCCTTGGACCTCCTCCTACTCTTGCAGACTGATGATGTAGAGCGTTTTCATGTATGAGACCTGCTCTTTATTGTGTATGGCTTTGATTTTATATTTTTTGTTCATTTTTTTCTTTTTTCTGTAAAATTTACAAATAAACAAATAAAAAAAATAAAAAAAACATAAAAGTACACAACATATATCACAATATACAACACCATATAATGTATAAAAATCATTTAAAATCCGAATACTCAGGTCATGGGGCGACATGAAAAGACAGTCCACAAAATCAGATTTCATAAAAATACTTAAAAACACTGACAAGCAGTAATTCATATTTAGCAGTGTAAAATCTGTAAACTTCAGTAACATATTAAAAACTCATTCGGTATTAAGTATGCTATGGCATTTTTTCCTAAGACGTACAGCTGCAACAAAAAACTTGCGATGTTAAAAATCTCCCATGGGTCATTCAACAGTTGCAGATAAAAAAGAGCAGGTTTAAACTGTATAAAACCTTTTCCCCTCAGAATTGGAACTAAAAACCTCCTTCGAATGACACTATAATGCTCACAGAACATTATAAAATGCATAGTATCCTGGGTTGAAAAATTGTCACAGGTACAGGGACCTAAATCACACGCCCTTCTCCAGCCTTGCGAGTTTCCTAAAAAAGTATGAATTAAGTTAAGACGAAACCTAGTTAAAAGCTGGCGGTGATAGGGCTTCGTGACAATTTTCAGGTATGGTTCAATCACAGTTGCGGTTTTTAGCAGGAAATAGGCTTTTACTGAGGATTTCTTTAACTCCGTCTCCTCCCTCTCGACCGCCATCAGATTAAAAAACTGTGTTCTGACCTAGGTCACATCCTCTTTTCTTATTTGATCTGGGAGAGTAAATAAGTCAGGGCGCCCTAGTTTACTTAAAATATTCTTTACATAATGTAGCCAAGGGATGCTGCTAGCTTTATCCAAGGCCACACAATCCCTGATAATCTGATGATTAAGTGTTAACTCAGGGTTAAGCCAGGTCTTTAACCAGCAGCTCACTGGGGCCAACCTCAGCAAGTCTGACACATATCTTACCCCAACCTCTTGGTGTTATTATAAATGTAGAGGGTGGATCAGTGGAACAGACAGGAGGGAGCGTAAACATTTATTTTCAACTATCTGTACCTCCTCTCCTGACTTATAGCCCCAAAGATCAGAGCCATACAGGGCGATGGCCATGCATTTGGACCTGTAAATGTTGAGCATGGCTTCAATTGGCTTGGCCCCCAGCCGTTGAGCAAAGCCATAAATAGCAGTCATTGATCTTGCCATCAAATTCTTTTAAACTATTTGTTTGGGGGCCCATGTTCCCTTCTCATCAAATAAAACCCCCAATTAGTTAAAAGAGGACATCCTAGACAGCTCAACCCCTTCACAGTAAAAAGATTTTACTTTTTTGTTTTTATGACCCATAGACATTGTTTGGGATTTTGCTATATTCACTACCAGGTCCAAAGATTTCATATAAGCCCCGAATGAGTCAAGCAACCTCTGGAGCCCTATTGCTGTGCGGGCTAATAAGACAGCGTCATCCGCGTATAGGAGCACAGGAACTCCCATGTCCCCTATTCGCGGAATATCCTGGCTAGCATTTTCAAGAGAGTTAGCGAAGTTATTAATGTATAATGTAAAAAGTAATGGCGCTAAGATGCAGCCCTGTCGCACACCTCTACTAGATTTAAAGTGCGTTGTGCATTTTCCTTCTTGGTTGATCCTTATACTGGCATGAAGGTCCCTATGCGACTCTGCCAGCAGATAGACCAGATTTGGATCAATTCCCATGTCTAGCAGGATCAACCACAACTTCGACCTATTGACCAAGTCAAAGGCCGAACTGAGATCCATAAATGCCAAATGTAATGACCCCATTTTGGCTATTGTATATTTCCCAGCTAATAAATGTAAATTTAAGCATTGATCCAGGGTGCTCCTCCCTCTTCTAAAACCATATTGAAAATTAGTTAAAACCTCTCTCATTCTGCCAGTCCATTAATTTAGTTAAAATAACTCTCCCTAAAACTTTTACTGCAGAGTCAATTAATGATATCGGCCTGTAACATCGTGCATCCCCTCTCGAACCTTTTTTAAAAATTGGAATGATCGTAGAGAGCGACCAGGATGGAGGGAAACCCTGAACGCTAGTTACATTATAGACATTAGTCAGGATTTTAGCCCAAAAAGCCGGATATTGTTTATATAAATCGGCCGGTACACCATCAGGGCCGGGGGCCTTATTACTAGTCATTTGCATTATAGCCCGTTGTACATCTCCTTCATTAAAAACAATACCTCGGGAATCCCTACCTCGCTCATGATTACCAAACAAAACTGAAGTCGGAATGGCCTCATATATGGTTTCAAAATGAGAGAGCCACTGAGCCTCAGTGATGTTACAATCTAGTGGGCTATTCTCTATTCCTGAAAAGAAGGGTTTATTAACAATAGCCCAGAATCTGGAACTATTTTTTAAAACCTCCACTGATAAAAGTGTCTCCCATGCCTCTTCCTTAATTTCCTTTTTACGATTAACCATTGCCAACTTATATTGCTTCCTTAACATGGCTATATGTATTTTATCTCGTGGGACCGATTTCAGGGCTGCGATTAATTTGCGATGCGCCACGGAACATTTGTTGTCAAACTGCCTTTCGCCACTGCTTGTTCTAGGAGAAGTTTCCACAGTGAGATCTAAGGCTGCCTGCGCACATATCCCTTTTAAAGCTGTTAGTACATCCGCCCCATGACTAAAATTACCAAGGCAGATTTCTACCTCATCCTCCACCTTCGCACAAAGTTCTTTAAAAAAGAGATCCGGAATTACCTTAGCCCATTTTAGCCTGCGACCCTGGTCGATTACTTTCACACAATTGTCACTACCTAGCTTATCCAGGTTCCTCTTTAAGCCACAATCTCTATTCAAAACCAGGGTAACAGGATTATGGTCGCTATAGGGAGACCACCTAGCATTATAAAAGACTATATGAGAAAAAAAAAATAGGGGAAATAAATATAAAGTCTATGGTAGTGTCCTTCCCTCGTCCTTTAAAGGTGGGAACCCTTTCTTTAATATCCATATAACATGGATCAGAGGTCTGACGCAGCCAAAAGCTCCTCCAAACATTCCCCACATTGTGTCTGCTCAAAGTGGGGAGTCCAGGAGATTACCAGACCTAATGGGTCATCTACTTGGCAGCCCCTCTCGCAAACGTGAACATTAAAATCGCCCATGAGTACGATTGAGTAATAAGTGGTTTGCTTTAAACAGTACTCCTCTAGAAAACATTTCAGTGTACATAAATGTTCATTTAAAAAACTACTCTCCCCAGAATTATAAAAATTAACAAACAAGGTTTTGGTTAGATTGGGGGCAACAGATTCAATTATCAAAAGATTATGGGACCCCGACTCCACCACCCTATTGACACCTACCAGTTCGAGTGAAAATAACATTAGTAAGCCCCCTTTTGGTGTACCTGCCGCAGAAGGACGTGCTGGGACACTAAATGTTTTAAAACCATCCATCCAGAAATTATTTTCCATGTCCCACGTCTCCTGCAAGCTCACTATATCATAAGTTTTTAAAAAAATCAAGCCACCTAGGGTCTTCCTTTTTACTTCTTAAGCCTGCAATGTTCCAGCTGATAATCTTACAGTCGGATACTTCATCATCTAACACCTGTCCTGAAATAGGTTCCTCACTCTGGCTCTGTTGGCAACGGGGCAGCTCCAGCCAATCATTCTCGTCTAAGAGTGACAATGGGTGGAATCTGTTTTGGCACACTAACCCAAGCCCATCGTCAATTCTCTCTAAGGGCGTGGGTGATAGTTGAACAGCATTTACTGATCTCCCATTTGTGCTAACAATACGATTCTTCTCCCTAATATGTGGGTGAGGGAAAAAACTGCCCTGATTAGTTTCGCCAGGATCAGATCCCCATAGGTGTCCGCTAGGCAAGTGTGGCCCCCTTAATGGTGGATAAAAAAAACCAAGAGGTAAAGCCCTAATACTCCCCTGACCCACGCTGTCATCCCCCTTAAATAGCTGCCCGGCTATGTCTGCCATATCGAAGTTGATCACAATAAAATCATCTGTGCCCTGCTTTATTCTATGACCAACCTTCCCCACTCGTCTGGCCATTATGATGTGTGAAGAGACCTTGGAGCCATCTTTACATTGCTGGTCACACCAAAGTTTAGTTTTTTGGAGCAACTCCATGGTTGATTCCACACAATTCTTTCTGAGTGGGGGAACCCCTGTAAGAATAGCGACTAAAGGGGTGGCTTCTGGGGGCAGGTTGATTCTATCCATATTCGGCTCAGTGATGTCCTTTTGAACACAATTAACCCTATTCCCAAACGAGGTCACAGGGTTAGGTGAAGGGTTTTGCACTGAAGCAGTTTGGCTACAGGTACTGGCCCCTACCTGTCTACCCAGATCTAAATCTGACTTAGTTATGGCAATGGGCCCTATCTTATTCCTTGTAGTTATTTGGCTAGATTGGCTACTAAGGCCCCTCTCTCTGTTTTGGGTACTAGGCCGCCTTTGAACCTCGGTAGAGCTGCTGTTTGAACTTGCTATGATGTTGATTTCTGGACCCCCCCAGGTAGGATTCGACCCGCTCAAGTTTCAACATGATCCCCTCTACACAGGTGTTCAACATAATGGAGATTTCCTTTACAATGTTCATTAAGATGGGATCCAAACGTGAATTTAATAAATCCTCCATTGTGGACTTAACAGCCGCTTGGGCACGTTGCACCAGATCTTCAACTTGAACCGAGGTTGTTTCAGCAGTGACATGCCCGTGTCCAGATTTACTTGCCCTTTTCTCAGCTTTCTTTTTCCCTTGTTGGCTCATGTGCTCCTTTTGAAGGGATAAGTGCTCTCTGGGTACTTCCACAATATGATCACCCCCTTCATCATTTGGCAATGTGTCTTTAGATGGGCTACTTTCCCCCCCTGTTCTCTGCTTCAGTATCAGTATATTTGCCTCAGTGGGCGGTGGGATTAGGGAGGTATTATCGGGTAAAATAACGCTCTCCACAAGGTCTGGACTCAACCCCAGTTCAACCTCCGCATTTTGTATTTCCTTATTCAAGACCCCCACCGCCGAAGTCAAATAAGAAATTATTGATGCAGAGTTCCTGGGGACCTTAACCCTGTCACACCCCTGGACCTGGGAGCATGGAGTTTTGCGCTTACCCATTGTCGCAGCTGACAGTGCCGATGTTATGGGGGTGGCCCAGCCTCTTCCAGGCTCTGATGGGTGCAGACAGGCCCACCCTTGGCCCGGGCTTGCCCGGGCACGCCCGCGCGCGTCCGGCGCTGCGGGAGCCTGCCGCTGGTCTTAATGCACCTCCGGGCGCTGGATGGCTGCGTGGGTAAGTGCAGGCGGTCCTGGGACTTGGAGTCCGGTCCCTCGGATGTTTGGTGATGGCCGTTCCCCTCACGGCAGTCTGACAACGGGCTTCCCGCGCTGCGGGAGCCCGCCGCTGGTCTTATGCGCCTCCGGGCGCGGGATGGCTGCGTGGGTAAGTGCAGGCGGTCCTGGGACTTGGAGTCCGGTCCCTCGGATGTTTGGTGATGGCCGTTCCCCTCACGGCAGTCTGACAACGGGCTTCCCACGCTGCAGGAGCCCGCCGCTGGTCTTATGCGCCTCCGGGCACGGGATGGCTGCGTGGGTAAGTGCAGGCGGTCCTGGGACTTGGAGTCCGGTCCCTCGGAGGTTTGGTGATGGCCGTTCCCCTCACGGCAGTCTGGCAACGGGCTTCCCTAGTAGTCACTTATCTTTGGCATTTTTCCAATTATAGGTAAGGACCATAGGTCAGAAAAACTGTCACTTATCTTGATTTCTGATGTTCCACTGTGATCTTTGGAGTGGAGTCAGCCAGCTGGTGCCAAGCGATAAAGGCCTCTGGACAGTAAAACAGGCCTACTTCTAAATTCCTTCTGGTCACATTCAGAGATTACTAGTCCCTGAGAGATAAAACAGCTTATGGTTAGAAATAGGCACACTTAATTGCTCAATGGAGCCATATTCCTGAAGGATAGTTTGTTCGATCTCAGTTGTTGAAAGTGTTTCTTGCTGCTGAAGGGTCAAGAGTAGCAGAAATGGCAAAAGAGTATGATTGCTGTCACTGGAATTGGGCAATTAAAGTTTTAATGCATAGCTATTCTTACAGAGTAGGAATGTGTGGACCCTACCTTCACACATGGATCCCAGGTGAGTCTACCCTGCAAATGGGGTCCAAATCTTATATTTACCATTAAAGGGGTGTTGAGCAAACACTCCTGCAGAGCTCATTTGAATTTGATTGGTGCTTCACCAGGGCTATTCTTGATATTCTGGGTCACCAATCATGGGTAAAGTGTTCTTGTTCACAAATGAAGGTGGGTGAGATCCTTCTATACAAGGTCAGCACTCTGTTGACCTGCAAATTCCTAGTGGTGTTGAAACTTAGGTGGTTAGGTCTCTTTGCGGCTCAGCTGTTCTCAGTCTGGGGAAACTCCACTAATCTCAAGAGGCTGGCTAGTATGGCCCCAAACTATATCTGGTGGTGCTTTTGCTTTGGTGAAATTATGTTTTTGGGTAGAAAGGCAGGCACACAAAGGTCAGTGATCCAGCAAGAAGGAAGTGGGCCCTGCTGGTCCACTACTGGGAAGCCCATTATTATGTACTGTCAGGTCCTTGACATTGCTCAACTGGTTTAATAATGTCAATATCTATTGTCATTTGGGACCTGTAAAATTGCCGTAACTCCAATCAGGAAGGATCAGTTTTCAAGTTTAAAGTCTCCAGTCAGTCAGAGAAGATAGCATTTTGCAAGCCTATATAATGGGAAACTTGAGGGAACTGATCTTGGAGTGTTGTTTTTGTGTTCTAGCCTCAGGCGTCAGACAGAGAGAAGCAACTCGTGGTGGGTGTGGTCAGTTCATGCAGTTGCTATAGGGTGTGAGCTAAATTGCAAGCACACAATCTACTAGAAGGGATTTCACTCACTCTTAACAGTTAAGTTACAACATGGCAATGATGGTAGGACAAGGTGTCATGCAAGAGCACTGAATGGATTTTAAATAGAAGATTTCATAGGCACTGACCAAACGTATATATCAGACTGTCACCAGTCACAGTCTCTCCATAACGAGATGAGAGAGGTTACATTATTGAGGAAAAGTGCCAGAGAATTTGATATCCTTCTGGCCAGCAGCAGCAGGCAAGTCACCTGCCACCACCCATGTATCTGAGTTGGCACCGTGGTATTTTCGGGGGGGGCGTCAAGATCTCTATGAAGAAAAACTAAACAGGGACATCACATGAAACACGTAAAAATACAGGGCTTTGTTCTTTCGACTTTATATAAAGATATTTAGCAAATCGATCTATCAATTGAAAATGTCTGGAAAATTCAGCATGAATGCCAAATGAGGAGAAATCGTGTGGTTTGTTTACTAACATATAAATATTTTGCAATTATAAGGCTAGTACCGGACTTTAAACTGTTCATTCAACAATATCCTTACTACTAATACAGAGATCCACTTCGGTCATTTCATGGACTGGACAAGGGATTAGTGCAATAAATTGGCCTATTTGTCAGTAATATTACCGGGATATGTACATCCATCTTAATAAGAGAAGGCCTCTCTGGGCTTCCCTGATGAAATCGTGCCTTAAATGTTCAGTGTAATAAAAAATAATTGCACAACTTATTCGGCACCATGGCCTGAACGAATTCTCAACTGCTTAATTTCTTCCAATATTAAAAGTGTAATGAGTTTGCTTCAATACGAGGTAATTAGCTAGAGAAAATGTTAAAACTATACACAGCTGCATAAACAAAGGGACCACCTCTTGGAGGTTTGCAACATAAGCTTTGTTCAGTGCTGGGAGAATTTTTTTTTAAAAACATAAAATACACATGCATGAGAAATTTCACACGTGGCACATATTTTCCACTTGTGTGCAGATTTTTCTGGCTGGCTGATTTTGTGGATTTTGCGTAATTTCAAAGAATTCCATGTACTTTAAGGAGCTATTTCACCTTCCTTGGTAAACCATCACCTAACACAAACTATGAATCGGCAAACTTTTTCTTTAGTTTTTCAAAACAAAAACTAATTATCCAGGCTCAGTCTTGTTGAAAGCACTAGACCTGACCGAGTTTCTATAATATTTTAATAAACAATTGGATGCTGAACAGAAATGAAAAATACATGTGCTAGATGATGTAGAACAGGATCTCCTTTCTTTTTTCAGATCAATTTGGCTCAAGGTGAATTTTTGCTCATTACATCCCTTTCCTTAATTCTTTTACAGATTATTTTATTGCTTCTAAGTTATTGATGAACCTTGGCTTATAAAAGATAGTCCCACAACTCAACCAATTGTGCCTCCTAACTTTTCCCTCCAGGCTGCTGGGAAAGTACCTGGAATAATACTGTTTTGATTGTGGGACATAGTAAATGAACTGGGAAGCATTGTAAAGCACTAGTTTGTGACGAATTGTCACTTTATTGGATTGAGACACCGAAATACAGATGTGGGCGAATGATTATCCTCTTTTGTTAGGTGACACGTCAAGCAAGGATTTTTCCTGTTTTGGCAAGGAGGGCAATGGATCAGGACCCAGATTCAGCTGCAAGCAAAGGAACCTTTTCCCTTCTTGGACCTCAGCTCCCAGGATGCGGATTACTCATCCTCAATTTAAAAGATGACTCCAAAAATTATATTTTTTGTATATTTGTTGTAGTTTAATGATGTATTGTGAAGTCCTCTTATTTATTTGTATAAATATGAGGTCATAAGCATTGCAATAAGTGTGAACGTTATTGTTTGCATGGCAGTTGTGCAAGATATGTTTTAGAGTTAACCATAGCTAAGGAATATTAAGTGTTTTTGGTGTAAATACAATGCTATATCTGTGGAATGGGTAGCTGACAGTTGCCATTGACAATGAAATTATTTTTTTATTATTAACTTCAGCACCATTCAATGATTCTTCACTAATGTTTAAAAAAAAGATTCAAACTATTTGCTATTTGGTTACAGCATGGAAAGTTGCATACTTCCCATCAAGTAGGAGTGTGAAAAAATAGGGGGTATAAAAAAAAGACTTTCTCTATTTTAATCATGCTGGGGAAAATGCTGAATGGAATTACACAAAATTTGTCATTAAATTAAAAATGTACTTGACAACTTGCCTTTGCTTACATTAGTGTAAATCTATTCAGCCGTTTTCAAGGAATTTGCATTACAAAAACGTTTCAGATGGATTTGGAAGGGTTAACAAGTTAGACATATATTAATTATTGGTCACAGATGGTCCTCAAACATGGATTTGAGGGCAGTTCATGGGCCCAAATTAAAAAACTAAATGCATTTGATCCCCTGACCTAAAGAGTAAAATCTGGATAGAGCTGAACAGGTCAAGTATCTGCCAAATTTTGTCAGATTCTTCGAAAGGTGCCCAAATTAATAGCAAAAAAACATGTATTTACTATTGAATTGTTTATGCTGCCATAATTACAGACTCACTATATCGGAGTCTTCCCCACTGAAATGGTGGGAGTGTTTTACTTTGGATAGAGCAAACAGCAGAAGCACATTTCCAGAACCTGATTATGACATTATCAGAGTCTAAACTAGTTTGAGAGGGATTGCACAAGGCAATGCACCTTTTTATGTCTGGATTTTGACAGCACGTCTATCAATCAGTCCTAATGTTTCCAACTGAATGATTGGGTTTCTTCAATAAGTCTCTTTCAGTCTTTGGCTTAAGACTTTGTTAATTACCTCTTGGCTCAACCCAGTGGGGTAACCATCTTTCACCTAATGTTTTTGGCTGTTTAGGTGCATACCGCCATCTCTTCTCCAGTAATAGGACACTTTACCCCACATTTTTTACTCCACATGCCAATACCCGCATTTTTTACTCCGCATTAACTTTTACAACGCAGGGCTTTACAACTCAATCCGTTTCAACTCATTCCCCATTCCAACGCAATTACTATTCTAACTCCAGTGGGGGCGTTACTTTGGGGAATGCATTGTAACAGTTTTGCGTGTAAAGCCCAGCGTTGTAAAAGTTTTTGCGGAGTAAAAACCACGGGGTAATGGCATGCGGAGTAAAGCATGTGGGGTAAAAGATGTTTCCCCTTCTCCAGTGCTTACATTGAACTCATTGAAGGCGCTTTTTAATGAGGGAGATTTCAATAGAGGCAGCCTTTAGTTTCTCATCTAGCTTTACTGTGCTTACTCTGCGTGTGCTAGCATATTAACTACAGACCTATGGGCTTTACAATTGTATGTTGGCCTAACATAAGATATTAAGCCAAAATCCTGTTCCTTTACTAATGCAGAGTTCTAGGTAAATTTTAGATAAAGTAAGAAATCTAAGGATTTTGGAACAAAAACGACAAGTGAGCAGTCAATTTAATTTTGTAAATACATATGTACGCATTCTATGTTTTAATTTAGCAATACTTAACCTATAGGTGTAGCAACATCAATAACCAGGAATGCTGAAGAACATTCATATTATGTTCATATAATAGGGAAATATTTTATTTATGATTATCAATGAATTGCTTGAGATGTAAAATATGTATCGCTTTTTCGTTGACCATTTTTATTAGCACTGTGCATAACATACTGAAATTGTGTTATCCAATCAGAAAACCTACAATACTGTACTATATACTGTTTTGGCCTATATTCCAGGTTCAGTAACATGGAAATTAAATAAAAAGGAAGTGTGGACATATGTGCCTGCGTTTTTGGTTGACAGGGGTAATTGCCTTATTTGTGATATGATGTTGTACACTAATCATTATAGATTGCATTCCACACATTATTAGCCCTTTCTTTTGGCTCAGTCCCATGATTGAAGAGTGGGCAATTAACCACAAGTAATGCCTTCTCCAGAGGGTGATAATACATGTGAAAGTCATAACCAGTGTATAGGAAATTGGGTTATAGCTTGAGGGGGATAAACCCCTACTCAAATAGCAAGCACACTCCTTTGTCAAAGTGAAACAGAAGCAAACCCCAAATTAACCTATGCTTAACCCTCTGGTAGCTTGGCAGAAAAGCAGAGAGGCTTAACTTAAAGGCAATGTGTAAAGTATTTATGCAGCACTTCAGACAATAAAAAAACAATTACAACACAAGAAAAAACCTCACAGCAATCTAGAAAAATTGAGTAAAATGTAATAAATTATTTGACACCAAAATGACAAAAATCAAATCTCTAGATCTGCAAATATCCAATTTTAAAGATTTAAGTAAAAACACTGCCTAAAAGCACAAAGTGCCAACTGTGGTTATCTGGCTGCACCGGACTGGGATAAAGTCACAGGTTGAGGCTGACTGTGATGGAGCACGGGCCAGATACAGGGGTCAAGTTAGGCCCGATGAACAAAGTACCTTAAATCCTGGTAGCAGAGCGTTGCGAGATCTGAGAGGGTGTGTTGTGCAGCGATGGTTTTGCTGAGCTGCATGCATTGATGCGAGGTCCTGCATTTAGGATGTGTTGTGGAGCTGCGGTTCCAAGGAGTTGTGTTGCTGCGATGCGAAGTCCTTCCTCGAGGTTCCGAAGAGCTACAGGGTCCTGCGTCAGGGATGCATTGTGCAGCGGCTGTTCAGATGCGGAGCTGCAGGAGATGCGCCGTGCTGCATTTTTTTTGCCCCAAAAGACCACAGCTGGGCTGGCGGAGCACTTTCAGGCCCACTTCCAAGAGTCCAGGACTGGGGTGGCACCACTTGGGTGATAAGGCTCACATCAGGTCGAGTTCAGGTGCTGGGTTCAGGATGGTTGGAGCCTTTTCTGTCCCTGAGGCCAACCAACTAGCTCTTAGAGTCACACTGGTTGTCCTGGGTTCAAGATGCATGTCCAGTCCTTCTCACTCAGGCAGCAGGGCAACAAAGCAACATTCCAACTTGCACAGGTCCAGATGTGTACTGAAGAGTTGGGTCTGAGGGTCCAATATTTATACCTGGTGCCAACTTTGAAGTCAGAGAAGCTTATGCAATTTCCCCTTACAGAGGTATCTGGAATTTCCTTCCTCCCTGCCCTGGCCCCTGCTTGCCTGGGGACACAAAAGACTACTGTGAAACCCTTTAGGAGTGTGCTCATACAGAATCTTTGTGATGTGCAGTGTGGTAGGTGACAGCCCTGCTGTCCCTATCATGTTAGAGATAACCCATCCTGCCAACAACTATTCCCCCTTTGTCTCACTGTCTTGGCACCGGATCGGGATCTCTATATTGGGAGATGTTCTCCGGGGTCCCACTCTTAAATACTTCTCGGACCTTCAGGAAGAGTATTCTATGCCACGCTCCCAATTTTACAAATACTTACAGTTTCACCATGCACTCGCCCCATATCTGAGGGCCCTCACAGCCCTGCCTGAATTCAGCCCACTAGAGGGGCGGTTCCTCATGGGTGACCTGGAGGACCATAACATTTCTAAGATGTACCAAACACTGATCACTCACAGCGCGTCAACACTTTAATCCCTCCGGGTGACCTGGCAAACAGATATAGGTCCCATTGACAATGACGACTGGGGGGAGGCCCTTGAGTCCCCCAGGTCGGCTGCCATCTCTTCGCTCCTGATACAGCTAAAATACCTACACAGGGCATACTATACCTGGGTGCAGCTTTACAGGGCGGATCTCATTGCTTCCCGGGCGTGTCTACGCTGTGGGGTGAAAGAAGCAACTTTCATCCACGCGGTGTGGGCATGTCCGGTGCTGGACAGGTTCTGGAGAGGCGTTCATTGATGTTTGTCCGAGGTGCTGGGGTGGACAATACACAGTACACCACGGCTCGCATTACTACACATCACGGAAGACATTGGGGGCAACAGATATAAACGTCACTTACTATTCCTGGGTCTGACACTGGCTAAGCGTGATATAGCCCGCGCCTGGAAAGCACACTCCCCTCCCCTACTGGGGGCTTGAAAGAGAGGGTTAGATTTTAGCATGGGGTTGGAAGAGCCAGTATTTTGGGCCCGGGGATGCCCCCAAAAACACATACGCATATGGCAACGCTGGGCAAACTTCAGGGGACTAGTCCTGATTCCACCAACCCCACAGTCCATATTGTTGGGCCCAGGGGCTCTGCCTCATGTATAGTGTAACATTCGCATGCACCGCTATTGAGTTGATGAAGAGGATGATTGTCGGGACAGCATCCAGGGACAAGATCATATTTTCAAGACTTAGACCCTTTTTTTATCGCTATTGCAGCTAGTTTTCTTTTCTTTCTTTTTCTTCGGTTCATGTTATTAATGTACAAAAGTGCTATTTTCCATAGGTATGCCAATATTATGTCCTGTCATACATGTATAACATGGCTCCTTGAACATGTTCTTGGCAGAAAAAATTCAATAAAGTTTGTTACTAAAAAAAGAAATTTGACTTTACCATTAAAGAGCATTTTTAAATTACATTTCTTTAGATACCGAACTCAATATTCCTTACTGCTCCCAATTGAAAGTTATCACGTATTAAATGTAATAAAGTAACCCAATGTTACCCTATGGGAGAAGCAGGCCATAAAGTAGCAAAAAATTAATTTAACATTTTTTCGCTACCAGAACATGTAAAAGTTAAAAGTACATGTCCAACTTTTAAATACATGGCACCCGACCCTCTGGGCTGTGTCAGGGCCTGCCCTAGTGGTGATTAATATGTATCTAAAAGGAATATTTAGGCCTAGGAAAGGGTTTATTTTGCTAGGTCGAAATGGCAGTTTAAAACTGCACACACAGACTGCAATGGAAGGCCTGAGACTTGTTTAAAAGGCTACTTAAGTGGGTTACACAATCAGTGCTGCAGGCCCACTAGTAGACTTTAACTTACAGGCCCTGGGCACATGTAGTACCACTTTACTAGAGACTTACAAGTAAATTTAATGTGCCAATTGGGTGTTAGACAATTTTACCAGGTTTAAAAGAGAAAGCACAAGCACTTTAGCACTGGTTAGCAGTGTTAAAGTGCGCAGAATCCTAAGGCCACCAAAAATGAAGTCAGCAAAAACAGGAAGCTTGAAGGCAAATAGTCGGGGAGAAACCATGCCATGGATTTCACAGTGGCAATGATGATAACTTCCTTTTGAAAATACAAAACAGCACTGAAAATGGGCTATTGACCAACCTATTCGAAACAAATACTTGTAGTCACATTGAAGTTAGTTCTGTATATGGGAGAAATAATGAGGGTGAGGCAGGCGGGTGAGGTGAAAGGTGCAGATATTAAATGATTAGATCTACCTTAGGGGTAGGTAGCATTTTGTAAAACGTTTCTGCAATGAGATATATATGTTATATACAGTATATGTTACCAAATTGTTTAATAGCAGCACTATATTAGCTATGTTGATCTATTACTAATAACGCAAATCAGAATTATGATAATCACAATTAACATTTTTACTTATTTTCGTCAGACTAGATCATATAGTGAACACTTCCTTTTTCTACATCTCAGGCATTTTAAAATTAATGTTATTTAAACACCCGGAAATATCATGCCCCTTGCTATCTGCTGATGGTCCACGGTTAAGATGGTCATAGATTTGACTTAACGGCAGTAAAACAAATCAATCCATTATCATAATGCCTCCTCGCAAATAGGGTCAGAGGTTGATGGACACTTTCTTGTCTCCTGTCAATTAAATATAGCTAAAGTCAATAGAAAGATGGGTCCATAAAATATGCAGACCTATTACTGCCAAAGTAATCCTTTCAGTTTCACATTTCTGTGAAAGCCAAGGATAGATAGTGCTTGGCTTTTTCTCAGTAACATCATACTAATGGATTCTAACAAAAGTTATATCTGGTGACTTTTACAACTGGAGTGTCGGCCTGCATATGTTCCTTATGGTGTGTGTTTAAGGAAATTATGAAGCAGAGTATTTTTTCTAGGGCTGGAATGTGAGCACATAGTGTGTTGGAGGCTGCATGTCTCACGGAAAATGATCTAAGTCAAATTTTACTGATATTTTTATCGGTTAATGATTGAATTAAACCAAATGTTACTGCATACTTGGAGGCCAGGGCGTAACTGCAACATTATCCTCCTATAATATGCACAATTTTTTGAAAATTACAATTATTACGCCAAATACATTTGCTCCATTTTCGATTGAAAAGTGTACGCATTGGCATAACCATGTACTAAGTTAAACAGGGATAGGAGACTGATTCGAGCAAAAAGCATGTCTTGCAGCTTCCGCACGCATCAGCTCTGCATTACCTCTTACACATTTTCAGTGGCCGCTCATCCGCTAAGGTGGAGGACCATCGCCCCACTGCTTTTAAGCAGCGTCCATAAGGAAAAATAAAATGATAATAACTCTATATGTTATTATCATTTTATTTTTACCTTGTTGGAGCAGCTTTGCGAGCAGGGCAGGGCTGCTCTGACAGAGCAGGGAAGGGGAGGAGTGGTTTGCACTCCCTAAAGTGCACATGAATGTTTGTCCGGCCGTCTGGGGCCAGCCAAACATTCATGCACACTTTGCATGTTCTCCACCCAGGCTGCATTACAGCCTGGGTGGAGAACATGCCCCATTCCCTGGCTGTATAAACAAGCAAGGCTTGGGTCCTTAACTGCCTGGACTGGACCACTATACTAATTGTAAACAAAAGGGAGTGTCCAGGAAGACTATTGCTCATGAGTTTAATGGACTCCTTAGACCAGCAATTGAAAGGCGCCTCAGCTTTATTCAGCTTAATTTGTAATATTTTTTACTGAAAACACTCGAACTCAATTATGCATTTCTTAGAATGGACAACACTTAGTTGGAATAGCGACATACAAAACTCATTTTAACACAATCAAATTCAAAATATACAACATGACAGATTTGTGTAACATTAACAGGAAACATTCAGGTGAGATACTCATACAACAAAATTAATAACATATAGGAGCACAAAGTCATTGACCAGTCCTAACTTAGGAATTGAACACTAGGCGGACATTCTCTCTTTTCAGGGCTACTGTATAATATCCTGCCTGTGAGTGAGAAATGGGGTTGCACACATTTATCTGGGTAGAACCCTAAAACCACAAGGGGTTCGAAACGCGTTGACTTTTTGAGAACAGGGTATTCTTGACGGGGTGTGCCATAAGGGAATTAGCTTAATTCTTCCCCCTTTTAGGCAACACCCAGATAAATGTGCAGTTGGATAAATAAACAAAATGATCGCAGCTGTGTGGAGGGCAAGCACTTTTTTTGAGGATGCAGACAACTTCTTACCAATCAAAACATGTACTCCTGACTCCCCACATGTGGGTGGATCCAAAGCTCCTCTCAAGTGAAGCTCACATAAGTGTTTGTTGACAGCTGTGCTGTCAAGCCAGACAATAAAAAGGAAGGTGAGGCATTCAAACCCCCTGTCATTTAACTTTAAAATTCATTCACCTTTAGATCTTTCTACAAATAAAACAGCAAAGAACATCGGTTGGTTACGTGTGACAGCGAGCAAACCAACCTAATCTTTGACAAATTGTAATACATAGACCTATTCAACAAACAGTCCAGTGCAGGTTGAGTGGTTGAATGTGGTGTGTTCCCTAGACATTGAACTGGATCTGTGATCGAAAGACATGGCATAATGTGCTAACTGAGACATTTCAGTCAGGCAGTGACACTAAGGTGCAATGCTTATATATCATTTAACACCAAAATTTACTCCTGGTGTAATTAAAGTAATAAACAAAGCAACATTGGCCTTTCAAAACACAGTGAACCCAATTCAAAATAGCTAGTGCTATAACCATGAAATGGTGTATTTAATGCTTGCAGCTGACAACGGTGGTGATTTGAAGGTCATATGTTTTAATCCTGGGTTGGCAAACATCGTCTTCTATCCATCTGATGAGCGTTAAATTGGGTACCTTCAGTTAGGGAATAGTAACATCTGTTGTTGAGTGTCATATTTAGATTTTCTTTGGCACTCGAGAATGCATATTGTAGTAACCCTTGTTCAGAATAACTTTGCATTTTATTAACCTTTTCTACTATTTCAAGATTGCATGATGCCAAACAATATTTAATTATATGTTAAAGTTTCAGAAATGGAGTCGTACAAAAAAATAAATCCTTACGATGACACTTGGCAGAGAGAGAAAGAGTCAGAGGTAGAGGCAGGTAGATAGAAAGGGAGAGGTGGAAGTAGAAAAATAGAGAGTGATCCAGAAAAAATACACTCCCAGGAGGCCCTTAGGCAGATGTCTTAAAACATCTCTGTTGCTGTTTACAGCACTTAGGAGCAACAGATGTATGGTAAGATATGCTGTATTAAAAGAAAGTTATTAATATAATTATTATCATTATCTAAATTCAAACAAGCAACAATGGCATTTTCTACCCGATGCAGCCTTTCTAATATAACTCAGAACAAGCAAACAATTCAGGACCTTTCCTCAAAATTCATTGAACATATTGTGGGATTCTTTAAAAGTAGATCAGTTGTCGAGGCACCATCAAAAACGCGGAGCAACAAGTCATTATTTTTCACAAATTAATTAGGTCACAGTGGAATAGAACACTTACAGAAACCTCAGTATCTCTTACACCGAAGAATAGCTATCCAAAGTATAGTTCCTGAAGAAGGCCACCCCGAAAAGACACCATACTGAAACATTGTCCTGTTTGGGGTTAACATGACATTAAGCTCAAATGTTTCAAGACTTTCCTTTAGAAACAAACCCATTGTGTGGACTGAAAGGAAAACAAGACCACCTAACCAATTAATCAGTGGTAATCCCTCTGTCACTATGTATATGTATCACTAAACGTATATTGTTGCATGCTTCCATTTGACACACACAGCTGCTTAATACTCTTTGAATTTCAAATTCAATAAGGAGGAAATCTTTAATGTACTCTGACACCAGACAAGTAAGGATTTCCTTGTATCCGCTTGTTTCTCATGTTAAAGATGCAGACTCAAATCAGACAGACTGGACCATTAATTGATTTCAATCAAAGTAACATTTGATTAGGATTAGAATATTTGGGCCAGGACTTCGAATACTCACAATTTATTCCAATGGAAAATCGTGTGTTCAAGATGGATTCTTGTTTAGAATTCCAGGGCTGATAGTGAGATATTTCTATTGACAATCTATTGTGGAAACATATTCCTCAGACTTTAACAGATGTACAAAATAGATGGTTACCCTTGCAGAATTGAGTTCCATTTTGGGTTCTAAGTTCGACATAGTGACTAAAGATTTTGTGAGTCACAGGTGGCAGGGAGATAGACATGGCAGTCTCAGTGCAGATCACCAGGACATCCTGAAGTCTGTGTTAAGTATTAGTTATCACTGCTGGTGCTTCTGACCGTGCAAAGCCACTGTGGGCCCAGAACTTAACAAAACATTTTTTTGACAGTACTTTTCATTCCTTTGCAACTTCCCTTGCAGGAGTAGATCAAGCAACTGTCCCACCTCATTGGGAAGAGTAGCAGCATTCATGTCATGCTGGCCCTACTCACTCGCAGCACATGTGAATTAATTCTCTTAACAAACATGGAATGAGTCAATTCTCTGGTGATAATCACATGGAGAAATGAAAGGTCCGTCTGGCTAAATGATCCAAACTGTCCAAGGTAAAATAAATTGCCACAATTAATGTGTGTAGGGATGGGAGTATGTATGTTTTCTAGTTAAGTGTTACCCATGAGATGCTCCTTTTAAACTTACGCTTCACCAGTTGGTCTTGCTCATCCATACCTTTGGGCACTTCCAAAAGAGTCAAACTGAACATCTTCAAGATCATCATAGAGAGCATCCCAGCATATAAACCAAACCAATAATTAAGATGCTACGGTTTGAAGTTAATCCCCATCTGGCTTAAACTATTGCATTATGTTACTTGTATTAACATGTCCAGATGGAATCAGAAATACAACGTAACACAGGCTTCCTTGAGCAACAAGAAGCTGAAATGAGTACCTGGTAGTGCCTAGATCAGTGAGTATTCAGCAAATAGTTTCAGAAGAAAGTAGTGAATGGGCCAGGCACATGCCCAGTCAGCATTTGGAGAAGTCCATGCACCTAGAAGTGTGCAATTGAAGCTGCCCTTGTAACCAACAAAAGGTGTGGATTAGTCTGCAGTTGTATGGAGCAGGAAGGAGTCAGGAAGGACCATCTAGGTGCCACCAGAAACCTTGGGTTTCAACAGGAAGAAGAGACTACAGTGAGCTTGGGGACAGTAGCATGGAGAGAAGGTGCCGCAAAGGAGTCATCACAAGGTGATCCACCAAGAAGCAGAAGCAACAATGGGGAGATGAGGAAGCAGCGTAGGTGATCATTGCGGACTCGGGTCATCAGCAACCAGCAGCTGAAGCAAACCAAAGTGTGTGGTAAACCTGCCCTGGGACAAAGGGGAAGCATATGGCAAGCTCCTTTGCTGCTCTCCAGTGGCACTGTTATTCAGTCTGATGTTCCCAGAGACCATTTGTCTACCATCCCTCAGCTGGGT
Organism: Calotriton arnoldi; assembly: GCA_963921515.1. Lineage (NCBI taxonomy): Eukaryota > Metazoa > Chordata > Amphibia > Caudata > Salamandridae > Calotriton > Calotriton arnoldi. The sequence continues at coordinate 553,682 of CAWUFW010000295.1, read as the reverse complement.
GGCTCCAATTTCTTCCTACTGCAGTGAAGTCAAGGAACACTTTGGCAGCCAGAAAGAAGCATGGCACCCATCAGTTGCACAAGCAAAACTCCTCTGAGCTTCTAGATTATAAATTCACTTACATTCCTTTTTTTCTACTTGGGCTATGCATATTGCCTTACAGCACTCCAGAGTGTTCTATTGCCATCGTGTATGCATATTTGTTAGTAAGGTCACACAGTTGAAATAGACAACATAAGGATAAGAGGGTAATATGAAAATGACCCAAGAGGAACAGGGACTTAGTTCCTTCATAGTGTTGCTATAATTCAAGCATTCTGATTATCTCCCAATAAATCATCTAGCCACCCAGCTGCAATTTTGAGTTCGATTTTTAGAAATAATTTTTTGTCCTGTATCGAATTGATGCCCATCCACATAACAAAAAACGCAGCTCAGCCTGCCAAAAAAAATCTGATAAATATGATTTTTGCATTTTTCAAACTGGAATATCTTAGTATGTACTTTATTGCAGTGACCAACAAGGAGCAGATGTGAAAGGATGCCACAGCGGTAGCTGTTTCTGCTGCTGAGTTCCTTTTGCTCACAGTGGCAACTGTTTGTGCTGCAGACTCCTTTTTGCAGACCATATTATACCAGCCGTAGAAATGACCAACGCTATTCTAGCTGTATGTTTTGCATTATTCACATCGATAAAAAAAATTTTTTTAAAACATCTCCTCTCACCTTAACTCAGTTCTTGCTGAACTCCATTAGAAAATGGAAATCATTTCCATTTCATCCCAGCAAGAGAATCAGAATGAAGGTTCACAACAATCTCAAATAAGGCATTTGTACTATTCATTTCCTTCATTCTCTGATGGCCACTGGTACAGTTCTTCCACATGCATGATGTTTACAAAGTCAAGCAGGCTGAATACAATACTTCTTTTTTTAGTTGGTTTTGTAAGTTTAGTGAGGAATCCGATTAGTGAACGTAGACAAATGTCAACATCAAATAACACTAATGGATACAGAGGATGATGATTGGTGCAAATGGATATGAATCAGCCAATTGATGATTACATTTTTATGTACAATCCTATAGCCATTTAATCAACAATTTGATTGAACTAAATCACAATTTATAGATCCCCTTAATTGTATTAAAGTTTTGGGATAACAATGATTAGCAGCTAAGCATTTGAGTGGTAGTCAGCTGCCTGCAGACCTCCTTCTCATTATTAGGTCTTTGTACCATGACGCAAGTGTAATTTAGCATAGACCCTGATTCTTGGGCTTGCCCTATTTCATGTAATTTTCTGTTTTCCTTATGCTGTTCAGCGTGCATAGCTGTATCTTTTGGCAGCAGAAATATCAAACAATCAAACAGCATTTGTACAGCACAACACTGTCACCCCTTGGGGTATCTGGGCGCTCTGTCTCAGTCGAAGAGCCAGGTCTTGAGTCTTTTTCTGAAGTCTGCCAGCAAAGGGGCTGTATGGAGCTGGAGTGGAAGGTCATTCCAGGTCTTGGAAGCAATGTAGGAGAAGAAGCAGCCACCTCTGCGGCTGCAACAATGCAGGGGGGGGTGTGCAAGGGCGAGGAAAGAAGAGCGCAGATGTCTAGAGAGTTGGTGGAAGTTCAGTCGATGGTTGGTGTAGGCAGGTCCTCGGTTGTGGAGGGCTTTGTAGGCATGTGTGAGAATCTTGAACTGTCATCTCTTCTGGATAGGAAGCCAGTGGAAGTCTCTCAGGTGGGGGGGCGATGTGGGTTCATTTGTGGAGGTCCAGGATGAGTCTTGCTGCAATGTTCTGTATGGTCTGGAGTCTTCTGAGGAGCTGGTTGGAGATGCCGGTGTAGAGGGCCCTGCCGTAGTAAAGGCGGCAACACATTAAGATAATGGACATTGAAATAAACAATGGACAGACGTACAGGGAAAGTGATTGAGAGCATTTATTCTGTGAAAAGATGGTGAAAATGGAAATTTCCTACAGAAAATCATTGAGGAATTCCCTGCTCTCAACCTGTGACTACCCCCCTACCCTGCTCATGACCAGCAGGCCAACATTGTATGTTAACTAGTGCATTTATGTTATAGGCGATGAAATTCCCACATGTATATATGCATGAATTAAGATTTCTGCCATGCGACCATAGACCGGAAGCAACAGACTGATAAAATAGGCAAACCTAGGAAGCAACAGGTCTTTAAAAAGCATAGATGTGGTAAGTGTAGTCTGTGGAAGCTGGGTGCTCCACATAGATAACACTTAAATTAAGACTACCAGGTAAAGTAATCTCTTCTTGTATTATGATGCTCTCCTCCCATAGTAAGTAATTTGACCAGAGAGGGTGGGACATTATTTATTTTTTTAACTCTCCTGTAGGTGATGCTTCAGGATTTTTTCCACCCAGCAATGGAAACTTCATCAGTTGATTGAGTTATAAAGTCCACATACACCCCTCAGTGGGCTTTTGACACTAAACCTAAAATACTCTAGTCGAAACTAACCAAGGCCTAGGGACCCTGCTGGTGACTTCCCCAGTTAAAAATTAGTTTTGATTGCTTTTCTTAAGAATATGTGTTATTTGTCTGAGAATGAGGCAGAGCATAATCCACATTTTATGAGCCAGAAGTTGAAAGAATCTACCTGTGCACCACCACACTTTTTTACTCTAGGAATTTAGAGGAGGGTGAGCCAGAGGATCTTCGAGATGACCGAGGACAGTGGTGCCTCAGGTGACCTGCAGGAAGTTGTTGATTTTAGTGTGAAAGAGATTGTGTCATAGTGGATAGCAGAGATCCCATAGAGCCGTACCTGCTGCTCGGTTGTGGGAACAGAGGAAGCACACGTAGATAATCTGCAAGTTTGTGTAGTTCATAATGATGTAGCAAAGAACTCTTCACGGATGTATAGCTTTCGAGAGTCAATGAACGTTTTTTGAAGGTTGGGTGTCAGAGAAAAGGAGGCGAAAAAGATCTGAGCATCACTAGTGTAGGTAGAACTGAGAACCAAAAGGAGGAAATTATGTAAAATAAGGGGGTTAGGTGAAGGGAAAGCACAAGAGGACTTAGAAATGAACATTGACAATGCTGACGAGATAGAGACAGAGTGAAGAGCACCAGGAAATAGAGGATGAACACTGCTTTGCAAATAAAACCTAAGGGTGCAAGTATTGCAAGCATGGCTTAGCTGGTCACTGTGTCAAATGCTGCTGATAAGTAAGGGTGGATGGCACTAGAAAAAAGGTGACCTTGGTGGACAGGTGCTAAAAAATTACAAATGTCTAGTGAGCCTATTGAACAACAAAAGAGATTTTGAGATTATAAGAAATTGCTAAATATCCACTATCCAATTAGAAAAAGAAGGGGGTTGAAGTAGGTGGCATGGTGGGCTGAAGAAAGATGGTTTGGAATGCTACCCCAAGCAATTGCCACAGGTTAGACTTATTACAACTATTCTTCCCATCACCTTTTGCGCTATTCATGTAAAATTTCCAACACACGTATTTCCTGAGCCCTCAAGATTGCCTGCATAAAAGAGAATATGGGTGACTCATGGGCTGATGGTTGCTAAAAGAAATATAGCAAGAAAATGGAGGGCGCAAGAGCCACCAACATTGGACGAGTGGGGAAAGACATGGACTGGTGTATGGTGACAGAGAGGGCAATATATGAATCCAAGGGGTGTCCCACTAAGTGGGCGCACGTCTGGGAAAAATGGAATGAATATAGGGGAAGACTTTGTGATCCCCCACAACCCAGAAGAGGCGAGGATTCAAACGACCGGCCATAAGTGGGTCCAGTGCAAACTGTATGTAGCCAACACGTGTTCGCAGGTTTGTTGTTCACCATTTGCGAGAATAACACTTCAAATGTACATGATTGTATGATGTCTAAATTGTCTAATCTTGTCCTCAATAAAAAGTTATGATTAAAAAAAAAAAAAAGATTGCCTGCATAGAAATAAGAGTACCTAAGAGACAATGTTTTCCAGTGTAGACTGGCAGTACGTAGTCGGGTTACAGAAACACCATTACAGCAGAATGCAGGGACTGAGAAGACCGCAGAGCTTGAGGTGCTCCTCTAGACTGGGGTACAACCTACATTCTCCTAGGGAGGGTAAAATGAGAAACAATTTTGCTGGATTGTTCATTTGACTGGACCAATGGCACTGGATCTTCGGTTTATAAGCAATTCTTGCTCCTTCCCCACCACGCCACTGAATGGGGCATAACCACCGTGACCATATTGCAAAGAATCTACGGTGGTGCAAAGCAACCATCTTTTTAAATCTGCATAGGTAACACTAAATTAAATATTTTGTGACACTGGGAAAAATGAGAAAAAGTACTTGTGAAACCATTTCTAATCATATTTAACAAATTTTATTTGCGTAAATATAATTTTCATGTGTGATAAATATTTTAACAAAGAAACCCATGTCCTGATATCACTGATTTTGCCACTCATGTAATAAAAAAAGAAAACAAAATGTTTTGCATTAAAATAATTTTGCGTAGCTATTGGTCCATCCTTGAACAGACCTAGAACTAGATGCCACAAAGAAGCACTACAACGTATATGCATGTTTTACCGAAGCTGCTGATTATAAAGAGCAGAAGCTCTATAATTGTCTTGGGTGGCTTGTAATAACAAAACATTTATTTTACACCCATATAAAGGGGTTTAGGCAATTTACTTTGTCATGTCAAGTAGTCCAAAAGACGGGTATGTCATGGAAAATTTGAAGACCTTTTTAGCCACCTAAAAAGGAGATCAGTTCAACATAACGTGTATTTTGTGAAATGCACATTCGCCCCAAGGGAACTGAATAACAGGTGTATACTACAACCCAATTCAATATCGTTCAGTTCACTTTATCGACCTTGGAAGAATAAAATGCTAAACAAACCCACCAGGACTCATATCTGCGAGGAGGAGGTCAAACAGATTCCTGCAGTGCATGCATTACACCATTTAAGGAGCAGACCCATGGAACAAGCTATGCAGGAGGGAGGTCTTAAGTGAGGAAGCAGATCAATGTGTGTCTGGTGTTACTGTCAAAACGATCTGGCAGAGATCTAGCAAGTGATCCGAGCTTCCTACTGTCATAGACATTGTATGACAACCCTTGCACATGCATCTCATTAGTCAAATTCGGCAGATTTCCTAGTAACAACCCCCCACCAATGAAAAGAGTATTGTGTGATAACAATGAAGCTCTCTTGTATGGGGTGGGTCCATAAAAAAAACTCCAGCGTTGGTGGCTTTTTGGCCCATTGACATTTATATGTGTGATGTCATTGACTCTCAGTCCAGATAGGGGCACTCTTAAAGGGTCTGCATGGGATGTGTGCCTGAGCTTAACATTCATCAGCTTGTATGGTTGTATGGTTCTCTTCCAGCAATGTCAGCAATGTCCTTATATGGTGCCGCTGAGAGCAGACCCACTCAGTCCTGGAGTGCAGCACTCCAAGAACGGGCTTAAAGATTTGATATAACGTTTCTATTTACAGTCTAATAGCATTTCAGTTCCACTAACCTTCATTCAACGAGGAGATTTCTGCTGCATTGCGCTCAGCTTAAGTGCTTAATACATCTTTGCAGTTATAAATATTTTAAAGCACTGACAATGTTAACTCTTTAGAAGGCTAAAAGCTGCAAATAAGGCAGTACAGTGAAAAGGTCCTAAAATAGCGCTCAAAGATCAGATCAGTTCTGGTTAGTTTACCACCCAGGAGCTAGTCACATTAATCTTGGCTGGTATAGGATTACATAACGCTTAGACAAGTTTAAAATATGTGTTACGGCCTAATAAATCAAAGAAAAACCTGCTTACTGCCTTAAAGATACCACTCCATAATGACTTTACAAAGGAAAACAGTGTTGTTAATGTCCTAAAGACCTATTCGACATGATTTTATCTCACTTCATTCATTTTAACTCCAGTATCCTGTGATTGGTAAACACTTTTGTAAATACTAAACACGAAGAAAGCAGTCTGGCACAACCAATACGTACAATATGAGTCACACATTTATTACCTTGGGATGTTGGAGGAACCTACACTCCCCCTCAGCTATGGGGATCAATAGTAGGGGTGGGTGCAATGTTTCATTCCACCTGTAGAAGTGGTGGAATTTTGGTCACACTGTGTTACTCTTTAACGCGGAGTTCAGGACAAATTCCACCAATCGCCTCATGGTGAAATTTTTTTTATGCAAGGCTCCATAAAATGCGAGCTGATGAGCACGAGCGGAATTTGGCGTCTCTTAGCGCGATTTTCTAACACAGCTCTTGCGGTCAGATGGCTGCCGCTTGAGCAGATTTGCTGCTGTTCGAGTAGATTTTCATTCAGCAGCAAAATGAACTCGAATGGCCGCTCTTTTGTGCAACGCATGGTGCTGTCCGCGCTGATTTTTCAGCACTGCTCGCGCTAATGGTGCTAAATGACATTGCAAGCTGCATATTTTCCACCTGCTGGCGGAACTCTGCGGAATGTCATGGAGTTTTTATGCATCTCTCTTCGCATCTGCATATATAGTTTATGCAGTGATGTTTTACATGCACAACAGTTGTAAACAAGGATATTTATTCATGATTGTTATGGCTGTTAGCATTATTAATAAGAATGCTGATAATAAAAATATAATAATAATAATAGCAAGGATTATTAACATTTGCTACAATTTCAAAATGTTAACATTAGTACATGCTGGTGTTAATAGTGTATGATGATGAGTTTCAAGTATTGTATTATTATTTTTATTGTTTTTAACATTAATAATAATAAACTGAAACCCATCATCATATAACGCCAATGTTAGCACCAGCATATACTGAAATTATATTTTTTAAATTTTAGCAAAAGCACGCAATCAAACTATCTTTAATTTGTTTGAGAGTACATGACTAAACAGTGCCACAAGATGAACATGCCTTTTAGGGAGAATAAACTTGCTAGAAAATACCTTTAAGAACCTTTAATATAATAAAAGGGAAATCATTGAACCGTTATTTCCCACCCGAGACACCTCACCCATTGGAACACTGCAATTGTCTCAAAACAGCTACACATGAAAACAAAATAATGAGAGAGGCCTTTCTGCTGTACCTGATCCTCCCCTCCCCAGAGCCCTGCAGTGTCTCCACTCAGCACATTAGACAAAGGCTTCCATTGATCCAGTATTACTGACCTGTCCCGGCAGCTGCATGCATAGGTGGAGCCAAGCTGTACAGTGCACCAGGAATGCACAGAACAGCTTATGAAATAAGAGAACACGCATCCCCAATAAAAAAACGAATAAGAAATGTGACATACAAGATTGAAATCAGAACATACGCTATCAGGGTCGACTATCCTAGAAAATTAATTGAGCAGACCGGAAGAGTTTACAAAAGGCACAATGTTTAACAATAATTGCTGTTCTAGTCTATTCACCCCCACCTTTAGTACACATGCTTTAAGAGATGCCTATCTACTCACAGCAGTGCTTGTTAGCTGGGTGAATGTATTAATGATGAAAAAATCCATACGGCTCGACTGGATGCTAAGGACCTTGTTCGGTTTGCCTGCTGTAGTGTGTTTTTTTCAAGCCTAGTTGGAATTCACTTGAGAAAAAGGTACCATGTGGGCCCAGCTCGAGGGGGGCAGTCTAAGCGTCTATGGAAAATGCTTAATTTGAGCCAGTGGTTTCCGGTGCTTGGCACCAGCACTTAGTGACCAGCGCTTCTGACTGTCTGCCACATGGTGGCTCTATCTGCCTAATTTAGGTATGAGCCCAACAACAGCTGTTTATTCATTCAATTTACATTTACAATGACTAATACCTGCCTCCCAAGTCATTCTTTTAGCTTTAAGGGCATGGAATAGCATGAATTGTCACACTTGTAAGAGTGTGATGGTTAATTGTTGTGTTGGAACTGTCATTGGCAGCACTGGCAGGAGCAATAGATAGTGCCTGACGAGGCCCCTGGAACTCATTTTTTTTATTTTCTAAATTAAGCACGGTCCCCTGATAACGCTTTAATGGACAACGTTTTTTTTTTTTTTTTTTAAATGTTCGTACTTTTTAACAATTAGTATGAAAAAGCCCATTTTTTCACAAAGATGAAATGTTGAACATTTTTAACAGCAAGCTTCAATCATCTGCATAAATAAGGTCTAAATATATGAGGTAATACAATCCTTTCAGATAATTTACATTAAAGTGGTTATCACTTTCAGTTATTATATTTTTTTCAATTTTTATTTCTTGTGTATATATGGACCCAGAACTAATGAAATAATATTTAGTAGATCATGCCCAGATAGCCAAATGGAGGGAACAATCTCAAAGATTCCTTAGACTCCTGCTCAAGCACGTAGAGTGTATTTTGAATCGGTAGATCTGCAAATGTTGCTGCGACAAATTATGTCCAAATTATCAAAAGGTATGAGATATAGGAGTAAAGAACACTGATGTTCTTGATGGAAATATTTTTCAATGTAGTAAAATGCACCAAAAGCTCGCTGGCAGACTTTGGGTAACGCAATGGGAAAAGCACCAGAGGCGTTGGGAGAAAAAGTATAAACGCGAATGGCAAGTCCATTCCTGGCTCCCACTTGTCCGGAATTAGTACAGATGAAGGCACAAGCAAGAGAAGTAAGGCAACAAGGGTGACCCGCTTCTGTGGTTCTTAAAATGTACCAATTGTGTGAGGACAGCAAGAGCAGAAAGTATATGACTTAATTGGGTTAAGAAGAAACAGAAAAGGATACTTTTCCTAAGTGCGAATGACTGTCTCTTTTCCATCACTCATGCAGGATATATTTTTGAAGTTTAGACTTAGCATACATCCAACTCGGGATGGAATACCAAAATGGCTCCAAGAATGGCCAACTAGCAGTTGCAGGCTTTGTGTCGATCCACAGGAATCACTATTACATATAGTATGTGTCTACCTAAGCCTGATATGTGCTAGCCGAATTTTATGAAAACCTGTTATTTTAAAAGCAGGGTTAAGAACATGCTGTCAAGCCCTTTTTCTGTCTCTAGCTAGCAAGTCAACTCAGATCACCTGCCGGTTTGTTCATTTTTTTGAATGAGGTGGAATTTTTTTTAATCTCATCTTAGCTGCTGTTTTTCTATTTTAACCAACAATTTGATTTTAATATACGTAACTGCAATATGAACTAATTTATGATAAATTCCTCAATGTGGTTGGGCATGACTTGCAAATGTTCTGGACATACCCCATTGGGATTAGTGGCTTATATCATATGTCTTATGAAGGTTTTATATATGAATTTCTGATAACCAATAAGTGAATAGAAGTCTAAAGTTGCTAAATTAATGGTTAGCACTTTAGCAAAATGTGCACAGATTCTGTGAATGAGCTGTCTATTGTTAAATAGTGACATATTAGAAGGTTAATGATGGAGAATCAACGTTAAGCACTTCAGCAATTTTTGCCCATGGCCTTGTTAATAATTTCCATGTCTCACCTTGAATGATGACCTAGCTTTTGTATAAAGTGAACTGCTGTGAACATGTATCTTGACATAAAAGTCTTATATATGTTTGTTACATGTCCTACTGTCAACAGCAGCCGACCAATAGCTAAAATATGGTGAACTTTTTTGTAAGTCTTGAACAGGTCTTACAATTTGTATATGTCCCATTTCGAGTGAAAACTTAGATTTGTGAAAAGTAAACTCTTGCTATATTAAGTTGCAGCTGGACGTCCTTTAGATATTTATTGTTTTTAACCAACTTTTTATTTTTCCTGCTGAGTTATAGCAGGGGTAACTTTGACTACATGTAATATGAGATGTTTCTTATAACTGAAATGTAAAGTACTCGAGATGATTTTATCATGGTGTTCCGAAATGATTGTAATGACTAATTAATCGAACTATAAACTTATACGCAGACTAATTGGTAATGGAGAATATTAGGAGCTAACCAAGACCTTTTGACTTTACTGAAGTTATACATATGACATACTTGTAGGGGCTTTCAGTCTGCTTTCTTCATCTATTGGTCTGTTGTTGTGTTGTTTACATTTTTCTTCCACTAATTACCACTTACATCATGGGAGAATGGGTCAGACAACTTTTGCAAAAACTGTGACAAAACTAAATAAGCATTGACAAAGCCAAACGTCTGGCAGCCAATACCAGAACTATTGGCTCTGCCAAAGCTTGTTTATCTATGTAATCATTGTTGTTTTTTTTTTTAGATGCTGTGAAGAAGCAGATTTTTGCTGTGGTATAACAGGAGGAGGCACAGACACTTGTGTGGTTCCTTCTGCAATATAACTAGTGCCAACACACCAACAGTGCAGCTGTGGGTGCAGCGGCAAAAAGCCATCAGGATGTGCCCTGACATATGAAGTGCTGTACAATCACTGCACCCTGGGGATGTCCCTTGAGTGGGTGGCTTGGCAGAGACATGGAACTCCTAGGCTTGGAACTCCCAGGCTTGGAACTTCCAGGCTTCCGCTTTAGGTGTGAGCAGTCAATCATCGCACCCACCTACAAGGGCTTTTCTGTGCTGCTCAGTGCAGGTGTGAGTTCACTCTGTGGATAGTGCGTTTTGTTATGGTCATATTGCACACAGTCTCAAGCTTTACATGGTATGCTTTTGCCACACCGTTGAGTCATTGTTATCTTTCAGAAGTTAACTATGCCAGAGACTTGTTTGTGCTCTGGCTGGTACGAATTCTGAGATGTGTGCTAAACTGTGTTATGCATGCAGTGTAATACTGTATTATCGGTTTGGTGGTATATCACGGTTATTTATAGATTGTGAAGGTACAGCATTGGTTTTGTAGGACAACCCTTTCACTCCTAGCATACCATGGAAGTCTCTGCATGTCCACTCGATCCGCTTAATAAAATGGGGGATAGAAAACTCAAGCAAAACCCAATGTGCCTTTACCAGCACTAAATAGTCAGACCCTCCAGCTTTTCGCGATTCGCAAAATAATCGCAAAATAAGCTGAAGGGCGCGATGACCGCGATATTGACCTTTTTGGCCGCGAAAAAAGTCTCCGGCAGGCAGCAAAAAAGATGGTGACATCTTATTGGCTGTATGCGCCCACGTCACTACGTGGGCGCGTACAGCCGTAATAGCTGCCTGCTTACTCCTTCGGCATTAAGGCATCTGTGTGCGTGTGCTTTAGATGAAGAGGCAAGTCTCTGAGAAAGCCGGGCAATGTTTGCCTTTCCACTTTCGGAAGTGCTCTTTCCTTGTACAATAGAGTTCTGAAAAGTATAGTACAATACAAGTACCCCTGAGAACACTTGGTGTGGAGCAAGAAAATAGCAACAACAGTTTTCCTTATGACAACTGCTCTTCATAGATTTTTCACTCCTGAAAAATTAAACTAAGTGTTTGTGTTCTGAAAATCTTCAACCAAATGTATTCAAGCAAACAGGCTACCCGCATAAGCAATTTCTAGGTTTATCTGCCAGGATATAAAATAACCATGTAATTTTAGAGACCTGGGAATGGCAGCAAACTGTGCGTGTTGAAGAACACTGATTAGGAGGAAACAACTGCTAACAGCGGCTGAAATAAAAGGCTCACTGACAAATAGCCGTTTCTTCATTTGAATGCGCACACATCAAGATTCCCTCAAGAATAGAGAGGGTTCTTTCTTCTTCATGAAGCAAGACACCAACATTCTCACCTAGCATCCCAGCACTCCCACAACATTCCACGTGCACCTAACACTCCGCCTTTCATTCCTCTAACATATCACCAAAAGCCACTGCGCATCTTTCGTTTCATGAAACTAACACAAACAACAAAATCAAAGAGCACAAAAGACCCAAGATCAGAAGTAAATATTAACCTCAAAATCGCATAAGGAGCATTACAGTCTTTGAAATTGCAAGGTCTATTTCACATTTTCCCGTTACTTTCTCACTAACCTGACCAAGTTGTGCCCCTTCATTTCACTACAATATCATTCTAGCTAATAGCATGCTTGGCAACACAATTAGGAATCCACACCCAGACACAGGGACAGCACATCAAGCAGTTCCTAACTGTAACGGGTTTCAAAAAGACACAGGCACTTCTCCTTAGAAACTACCCTAAAGGAACTTAAACCTCAACATCACACTGTCCTGTACACAGGTTACTTTCACAGTCCTTCTAAAATTGTACTTCAGTTTGTTTTACACCCTGACAACTTTCTGGTCCTTCCTCATCTCACTCGTGCAACTTCACTTTTTTTTGCTCCTCTTTCTCCAACCTGGACACAACTGGGGGTTGATTTCCAGCAGGGTAACACATCAAACATCTTTTTAGTTATGACAGCATGCAGCATCACAGGACATTTTCCATAAAACCCCTTAAAAATTACTGCAAAAAATTGATGCCTCTGACACAACACCCTCAAATGCTAAAAATACAGCTATTAAAGGAAGGATGCAATCTGGCCTGGTAATATACCAATTCCAAGTACATTGTGCTAACAAATTATGCATTACCCATGACAGAGACCAGGTCATTCACAGGAGGCAAATGAAACCCGTTCAAATTGTGAAGGTCAATGTACAATGTCATCTCACCCGACCCTTTATGGGAAATAATCACTGAGGAGAACCACTCTTTAGTATTTGTTTGTTCAATTAGTGATTCCTCAAAAAGCCTATCTTCTGTCCCAGTTTCTCTCAAATTTACCAGAATGCTGCAGATGTCATACTCCACCAGCCTGTCATTACCCTCCTCCGGCTCCTTACTGAATAAGTGAGGAAGCATCTTCAAATTCAGTGTTTCTCCTTTACAACCATTCTAACCTCCCCCCAAGACATCATTCCGTTTCTCTTAAATAGGATATGCATTGCTATTTGGGTGTATCACCATGCACAGATCTCTTTGGTAAGTGCATACTAATATCAAACTTACTTACTTGGTTACTCACACCTTACACTTGGTCTCAAGTTTTACAGTGCATTCTAGCTCAAAACCTTACTAATGACTGAATAGGTGCATCACCATATCTACCCAGCTTGCGAGATTCAAGACAGGTTTGTATAAAGTAATACTTAATTTTAGCTAGAGTTTACGGGCATATTTTTGCAGCTTCTTAGCATTGTAACTATTAGGTGTTATTACCCAGCCGTATGGCGCTCGATTTACCCACCTCGAAAATATAAATGAAAGTCTGTGTCGGCACTGCCAGGACTGAACCTGGTCTGCAGGATCTCTGCACTGGGCGTTTTCTCGCTGTAGTATTTTACACAACAGTGACCACATCCAGGGCTGGCTTTAGCGCTGGTGGGTGCCTGATGCCACAATTTTTTTGGCGCCCCCACATTGACCTCCTTCTGCACTAATTTGTTCACTACCACCTAGTGCTTAATTTGTAAAAAAAAAAAGATAAGTGTCAGGGCCCTCATCAGGTGGCTACTGCAGCTTGCACCATCCAGTGCCCCTGCCAGCTCTGCCAATGACAGAACCAACACAACTACCAACCATCATACCCTACAAGTGAGACTGTTCAGATTATTACAGACCCCCAAATCTAAAGGATTGGCTTGGGCGGCTGGTATTAGTCCCTTTTAAAGAATATTGAATGAATAAACACTATTGCTGTGTTCATCTTGAAAGCACAAATACATCACCACTATGTGGCAGACTGTCATCAGTGCAGATGTTGACAATTAGGTGACGATGCAGAGCACCGGAAACCACTGGCTCAAATTAAGCCCTGCTACTACCCTCCAACAGTGCCCCTCATATCTCCATAGCCCCTCTCTGACATACATTTCATTTTTATAGCACTACTCATTGTTCACTCACACTCAGTTTTGCCATCTCCATGGCACACGTTCTTTGCAGCAGGCAATGCACCTCCACCAAATACCATCCTGCGCCCTAGGGCGTCTGATGAAGAGGTGTCATGCCTCTTGGGTCCAGGAGGCAGCGGTGCCCCGGCAGGGGTGCGTACAGGGGCGCTAAAACATTCCAGGGAGAAATAGGGCCCCCTTTCATGAGGTTAGGATTAGAGCTGTGCTTCTGTAAAGCTGCAGGCACCTTAAACATGCCTATTTCAAAGTGGCATTCTCTGCTACAATAGTTTCCATTGATTTAAGGCTGAAAAAGAATGATTACTAGTAAAATAAAGTGCCACAATAATGCCGCTAAATTTCCATTGTTGTGCCGCTAAATTTCCAAATCTATGCCACAATAAACTGGGGGGTCTGAATAGTTCCAAAAACACAGTGCTAATTACCGCCAACTATATAATACACAGCTTAATTCAATCCATGCTGCAATTCAATGCACATCTCGGTGTATGCATCAACAAGTGCAAGTTAATTCATCATAACCATGGTGCAGCACAAAGTGTACTATGACACCATATTAGTCTGAAGGTGGACAATATTAAGCATTATATGCAAATACGGTTGGGATTCTCAAAGTCATACTATAGGACAATCTTTAACCTGGAACATTGAGATAATCTGACAAATTCATCATTGCCTATGGTCCTCTGTGGATCCTTCCACCTGACTCTCTAGATTAGAGGTGGGCGGGCCCTTAAGATCTCGAGCCTGGCTCGAGCCAGATGCCCGGCTCTGGCTCGGGGTCCTCAAAGACCCTCGAGCCCAACACGATCCGAGCCCAGCCCCTCCCCCTGAATCAAGAAACACAAATACTTATAAATTGTCTAGTGGTGTCTTTTACCAATGAACAATGCGCCTGTGTTGGTGTTTTTTTTATGTTGTAACAGCTTGTTAGTTTTCACAAACAGTGAAAAGCAGCATTGTGTTACAACTCTGAAAACACCAACAGGAATGCACTGCCTTCTAGCACCTCTGTTTATAAGACAGTGTGCCTGTGTTGGCCTTTTTTAAAGTTGTAACAGAACGTGGAGAGAGAATGTGGAATTAGAGCCAGAACTGCCTTCTTTTGACGGGGGAACCAGTTTCGAGGTCTGTGTCGCTCAACATCCTGTGATTCTGGCCAAATCACTTAAACTTGTGCCTAAAAAAATTAATGGGAGTTTGTGTAATGTTACTGGTACTCATGAAAAGGGCTCCAATACTTTTGGGTCATGTTAGAGCTATATAAAACTGCAAAAACAAAAAAGAAACGTTGCTTTTCACTGGCTGAGAAAAGCAGCATTGGGCTAAAGCAACACAAACTCACTGCATTTTAGCATGTCTGTCTAAAAGACAATACACCTGTGTTGGTTTTGTAAAGTTGTAACAGAATGTTGGTTTTCAGAGGCTGTGAAAAGCAGCATTGTTCTAGAATTGTAAAAACAGCCACCACGAGAAGAGAGGCACTGCCTTTTAGCACATCATCACGGATCCCCAGCCCAATGCCCAAGAGGAGTGCTGTGTTGATCACATTACACTCAGCCTGCCCGTAGTGCCTTTTAGCACACGAGCATGGCAAAACAGGAAACAATTAACTCGACTCACAAAGCCCCAGCCCAATGCCCCACTGGGAGGACTTTGTTAATTTCTTTATACTCAGCCTGCCCTCCTCATTCTTCAGTTTTTGTGTGCTGGAAGCTGTGGGCTACATTTTCTTAGTTTCCATGCTGATTTTGTTTTTCTGAGCTCGGCTGGTACTTGGGCTCTTTGAGTCAAGCCGGACACCTGGCTCGGCTCTAGCTCGCTCGCCCCATGAATTCTTGGGCTCACCCACCTATACTCTAGATTGTTGGCCAAATGCTTGAGATGTTTCTGCTGTCGTATGCTTTCCCCATAGTTTTAGGTGTTAGTCTCACAGGAAGCAACAGAACGTATAATTGGTGTTTCCTTCTTTGCGTTTTGCTGACTTGCAAGAGATTTCAAATGGCCATGTCAGGACCTAATGCCCTCAACAACACATTTGTTGCCCATGATCCGCTTGAATATTTCAATCATCTAAAACACATTTTTTATTACAAGTGTTGTACTATGGACACCTCAGCTGCTAGCTTTAGAATTTGGCCTAACCCATTAGTGGCTTAATGTCGTGTTACAATGTCCACTCAAATCGATGTGTGTACTTTTGTTCATTTTTCAAAGATGTCTAGTTGTCTTAATGAATCTATCTAAGTGAACAAGATTCACATAGTTCAGACTGTTTGGCATACCCAGACATGTCAACACATACAGTGCCATTGTGTGCCACAGGATATCGTCTCCCTTCACACGGTCACATGGTGAGGAGCCAATATCTCACGGTGGTAGGAAAGACGAACTGAAAACTACTACAAAGAGTGTTTCAATAGCTCGTTTTTGGAGGTTCTGGGCTGTCAATGTCTTAGCACCCGCACTGTGCCCACTCCAGGATGGCATGCAAACTTTTTTACATATGTATTACCAAAAGATAGCCAACACGCGTTGCAGTTTTGTGGTCGATGTTGGCCACAGTTTTATTACCATTGTGCGCATACTCATTTTACAATCCCCTGGTTATAGTTTTATGTCCAGGGTCATAAATCATTATCATGAACAGTCATAAATTAGGTGTCATAAATCATTTGTGTTGCTTGTCATAAATCATTTGTCATAAATCATTTGTTTGTCATAAGTAATTTGTATCATGGACAGTCATAAATTGGGTGTCATAAATCATTTGTGTTGCTTGTCATAAATCATTTGTCATAAATCATTCGTTTGTCATAAATCATGTGTTTGTCATAACTCATTTGCACATCATAGATTCGTAAATCGCCCTGACAGTTCGTTATTCCGCTCTTTTGCAGCCGTATCTCCTTTCTTGCCACTTTTGGGGTCAAAAATTGTTCTATTGGTTTCCACTCCCCTTTGCGTGTGGGGGGTAGCCCCCTCCCCGAGTTAGGCCCCAACTCGGTTCCTTGCTAGTCTCTTTTTGTGCCTTGCCGTCTGGCGGGGTCTGGGCTGCGAGCACCGTCTCCATTTGCTAGCCCCTTTTGTCAGGCCTACTTACCCTGCCGTAAGGCATCCCAAAGTGAGTGGCCCTCTTTCTACACACCGCCATGTCGGTGTGCCTCCATAACCAACCATTGTACCCCTCTTATCAGCCAGCACTGCGACACTGTAGGTGTGGGTGGGTGAGCTTGAAAATCCTGCTGCACCGCTCCCCAGCTCCACGGTACAATAATGAGCTGTAGTATGGGGGGCGGCGCCTTATAATCCCCCTATGATTTTCCCGCCCGAGAAGGCGGTTGTTTGCTATTGGGGGGGGGGGGTTCAAACATCACCTGGCCCCCCATTGGCCAGGTGACTCGGTGCCTTTCTGGCATGAGTTTCGGCATGAAGGAAGCACCCCTCTAGCTTCGGGGCGCTTACTGGCAGCTAAGACCAGATCCATCTGGGGCCCCGGTGTCCGTTATGGTGCCCGCCCTCGATGCCCCCTTCAGGGGCGGCCTATGCAAATTAAAGGGTCTGAAAACACCCCTAGGACACCGTCAGCAGTCTCTGCAAGCTTGTGGTTTTTTTTGGGGGGAGAGGGGCTGGTGGAGGGGGGGCAGAGTGCCTTTTAGGTAGCTCTTGGCACGAAGCCCCGCCTCCTTCTAGGTCACGCCCCTTTTCACACAGTGAAATGGTTTGGAAATTGGCAGGTCTGCATACCACTTTAACAGAAGGAGGCTGCTACGCTGGTATCCTGAGAGATTACCTGTACTGCTAGTTATGCCATTCAGAGGGAGTAGGGATAAAATGTGACGTTTTGTTGTAGTGGTATGGATTATAAACAAAATAGCTGATTTCTTGTAAAATGCTTACTCTGAAAGTACTTAAGCAGAAGTGTTCTGTGAGTATTAATTTCTAGAGTCTCAAAGGAGATTTATTTGAATGTAAATACACAATGAAAATGATTTACGGAAATTGCCTCCCACTGAATTTTATTTGGAAGTTCATACCACACTTCTACCGTTTCTAAGCGCTACAACTAACAGGTGTTAATATTTCCCTTTTGAATGGGGCTCAAGTTACTGACCTTAGAGGTTTTGAAGGTTAAGTATCTTTTAGCCCTTAACTCGCTGAGTCACCATGCTGAAATATGTTTACTTGGTCCTTAAGGACTGCGAAATAGATATGATAATATGGAATTAAGTCAGTTTTTTAGGTCGAGCCTAGCGGCAGCGCGCTTGCGCTGCTCAATCTGCAAAGCATGCTGTATTACGGTATGCACTGGAAGCCCCGCCCACTCCCCACCCATATTTGTCATTGGCTTGTGTCATTGTCCTTCGTAAATGCTGGCTTCTGATTCGTACATAGACTTGTTAGTCCCTCCTTGGTACTGCCTTGTCTGCATTTGTTACCGCCCATAACGACTGGACCTTTTACTTGGCTCATTACACGGTCTGCGTTATCTAGTGGGTGAGCACAATTTTCTTTAATGTTCTTTTCCTAGTCCACCCACACATCGCTGCAGCCGTCTTTTAACTGTTGTTATGTTTTTGTTTGTGAATTGCAGCGCGGTCCGCTTTGCGGTCGCGCTGCTTTATTTATTTGGCATCACCGCAGCCCTCTTTTACATGGTTGTTACGTATTTTTTATAATTTGCAGCACTGTCCGCTTTTGCTTTAGCGGCCGCACTGCTTTATTTAATTAATTTGCAGTGCAGTCCGATTTCACTTTAGCGGCCGCGCTGCTTTATTTTACTTGCACATAAATAATTGGTGAACTTGTTGGATGTTCTGCTGTCAGTACGACAGCCAGTGAGCCTTTCATTTTCAAACCCCTACAGTGAAGGGAAACGCAATTGCAAGGAAGCACCACGCTTTTTGTTGAGCCCTTAAAGGGTAGGTCTTGTTCTCCTGCATACTAGTGTTAATATTTGTCTGCTAAATCGGCAAGCCGCACAAAGAATTGTGGCGTCTTTTTAAAACCACAACCGTCTATCAACAAACTATAGCGCCAATGCAGATTACTATATATATGGCAGAGGAGATGGGCAGCTGTGCTCGCTTGCTTTGCTATAAGCGTAATAAAAAGACACGATGTAGAAGAACGGCTACGCCTTTTAATGCGAACAAAGCAGCAGAAATACAAGTGGTACGACATCCGCTGCTTAGGTTCAAAGTGTCAGGACCAACGTTCTATAAAATGGTGTGCCACATAGATCTAGGTAGGGCCACTGATGTGGCCTAACGGCCAGAGCTGCCGACTTTGGAGCGTTGGCTCCACATCCTGTCATTCGGGGCAAATCACTTCATCTTCCTGTGCCTACCAAAAAACTAATATGTCCTTGTGTAATGTAACTGGTGCTCATGTTAAGTGCGCCAATTCCTTCGGGTCCAGTTCGCACTGTATAAAACTGCAAAAAGAAAAAAGCATTTGCAATGCAAAAGGTCTCGCATTTACGCGAGTTTAAGCTATTGGCATTGTAAATGACAATGCCTTTTATTTATGTTTTAAAAACCAAAACATAAATAAAAGGCATTGCCATTTACAATGCCAATAGCTCAAACTTGCGTAAATGCGAGACCTATTGCATTGCAAATGCTTGTTATGTTATATCATCATTTGTAAATAATTGGGCAAATGGTACATATTGAACACATTTAATCTGTATTTTAAATTTAAACTTCAAATTTCACAGGCTTGCGACTGTCGAGGTGTTAATGGCGTGTTTTCTCCCCCTTTTAGTGTCAATGTGCATTTTTAGTGTTACCCACTAAAATGTTGATTTTGTTTGTTTGTTGCGCTGCAGATGTTTCAGAATAATCACCACTTTGTCACTTGTGAGTGTTAGTATGAAAGATCCCTAGACCCAGTAGTTGTCACATTTAGGGTATGGCTATCAATAAGGATACTGTGTTGATTGAATGAAACTCTGAAGTGGTAAAAGGTTGCAAGTTGCAAAAATATTAAATAAACGCTGTGGATAACAATGTTTGTAAGAATTGCACTTTTTTCCTGTGTGAAAACATATGGTGCGCATTTATGGCCAACGTATAAAACAAAAAAAGAAAAATGTAATTATTAAAAGAACAAATTCATTGTCTTGCGAAGGGGCTGACAAAATTTCTACCTAAGCCAGTAAGGCTTCTGAAAATCTACACCCGTAGGTATGTTTTTCTCGGAAGCGGAACCATTTAAATAGTAATTTTAATATTTACTGTTTTTCGTTAGTCTTCCATGATGACAGTGATTGGGGTGGGATCATTATCATTCTAAAAAATAACATTTTTTTTTGTTCTTTACTGAAGGTGAGGAACACAATCATCACATAACACTAGTTGCTTTTTATATAAACAGGACATCATTGTGTTATGATGCATATGTGAATAACCAGGCACTTACTACCTCAATTTGTATTGCGTGGTAGTGTAGTATCTCAAGGAGCTGATCGATTCAGGATGGCTCTAATTATATAGTAAGAGGCGGCGTCCGTTTATATCATTCACCAATTTGTATTTGACAGGCAGGATAATGAATCTGACATAAAATGTTCCTGGATTATCACATATTCAGGATCAGCAGCTAAAACAGTGTCTGAATCCTCACGGAAACATCGGCATATCAGAGCACACCTACTTCAAAAGCAGAGCCCTGCAAATTACGACTGCATCCTTGAAACACCACGAAACAGGTAATCACACTCGAGTTTTACAGTCACTGTGATGATGACTCGTACGACTGTAAACATATTTTGTAAAGTGACTGTAGGTCTGTAGAAGGATTTCCCTATTTGTCCGCGTCACCGTAACCCATTACACTCCTACAATGTGTTGTGTGATTGTATACCACAGTATTACTGAATATTGTCCTGGCAAAATAGCTTCACAATATCAACTACCAAGATATTGTGAAATATACAAGTATAAATACTAATCTTAACATCACATGTATGTACACTGAAGATGCATGTATCACCATATGCTCCTATTTTTTGTTGTGTTTTTGTGTAGTGACAGGCAGTAGGAACAGTGGCGGCTCCTCTGCTATGGTGGAGGAGTGTCGCCCCACTACTTTTAAGCAGTGCATCGTAAAGGAACCATAAAATGATATGAACTTTAAGCTATTATCATTTTATGTTTCTGTGCTGCTTAGTTTGTGGATGGGCGGGGCTGCTCTGCTCTCGAAGCAGGGCATGGAATGAGCAGTTTGCCCACTCCTAAGTTCACATGACTGTTTGGCCAGCCCTCTCATGCGCACTTTCCCCTTTCTCCATGCAGGCTGCATTACATCCTGCATGGAGAACATGCCCAGGCCCCCATTCCCTGGCTGAGCATCGAACCAGGATGCTCAGACCAATCACAACGCTGCATTACAGCGTTATGATTGGTCAGGGGAGCCTGGGTACTTACCAATCACAATGCTGCATTGCAGCGTTGTGATTGGTCAGGGGAGCCTTGCTGTGCTTCCTGTTCCACGAGTCAAGACGAGAAGAGCAGGAGTAGAGATGCGGGACCCGGGGGCAAGGTAAGTGGGTTTTCATTTTTTTTACACTGCCCACAACGGCACTACCCCACCCTCCGCGCCTACCACGCCACCAGCAAGCCATGCCGGCCACCACCGAGTATGAAGGAATGCCCAAGGAGCTCTATGAAGCTCGATGCACATGCAATTGCTAAGGTCCTGATTTGTAGTACAGGCAGTTGGGAAACCGTCCCCCAGGTCTCCTCTTGGAGACTCTCCAGTTCTCTGGCCATAGTGATGACTCAGACAAGTGTCCAACACTCTTCTCTGAGCCTGTGCTCTGTCACAAATAACGGCCCATGAAAGAAAGGCAGTTTCTTCTGTCTTGACACGCAAGAGTACAATGTAGTAGTAGGTAGCAGTTTCTGCAGATTGTAAGAGAATGGGTCATGCCTTTCTAATTCCAAAGCCTGCATGTCCTAAGGCCTCGGTTAAGCTTTGACCATTCCCCTAGCACCCTATCAGGATACACTTTCATTACTGTTGAATGCTAAGCGGGTAACATAGTGAAGTGGGCCACTCAGCATACATTTTTGATTCCCCGCAACAAACCCCCAAAGCATGGGGTTGTTGCTGGAAAACAAAAAAAGTTCCTTAAGCACAATGGCTTTCTTCCTGCACCTCAGCAATATAACAATGTTTTCTTTCCTGCGACCGATATGCCTTAGGAACAAAAACATGACAGGTTGCAGCCCTTTCCCAAAAAATAGGATTGGGAAAACACCACTGTGGACTCATGACTCAACGGTGGATGGGCCGCCGGGTCAAGAGTTTCTGTCAATGGTGCTGGGTAAGGCACAGCAAATAGTTACCCTAACTCTAAATGGATAGCAGAACAGCAACTTTGTAGGGAGGCAAGGGCCAAATTATGTGTTCACTTATTCAACCAAACTCTAAATGACCCCCTAGGATGGCAGTAATAAAAACTATGGGGGTTTTATTTTTTGTTAATGCATTGAGAGTGGTATTGTATATCTCTATATTTTAATACGTTCCTTTAAAGTTTCTAAAATAGAGGAAAGTCTGGTACAATTCCATAATGAGAAAGGAAAACGTACTTTGGGTATGTTCTTAATGGGGCAAATTCAAGATGCTCCTTTGGTGCAATTGAACTTAACAGTTGTTTTCTTCAAATAAGCATCCAATCACATCTGGGCAGAGACATGAGCCAAAGTAACATACAAGTGAACTTCAACAACTCTCTTACACTTTGAACACTGCTTGTTATACACTTATGTAATTCCTTCAGTATGTCCCTCTGTAGTATTCAGTAATGGTGAAAATTGTGAGGGGCATATTTAGTTACATTTCACGCAAGGCAGCAAAGTTGCTGCGCTCTGTTGCGTGAAAGGGAGACAGCAGAAATGTGCCATATCTACTATGATACGGTGCATTTCTGCTGTCTCCTAGCGCTGGCGCACTGTGAGCAGCCTAGTGACAATGCAGGCACCCTTGCACTATGGTGCAAGGGTGTCTCCGTTACAAGCAGGATAGTTTTTGTGCATGAAGGCATACCTTCCTGCACAAAAACAAACCTTTGAGGCAAATACCTCTCACTATGCATGCTGCAAAGTTTGTCGCGCATAGTGAGAGGACGCAACAAGGAGAAACAGAGAAATGACTCCTCCTTACGTTTTCTTCAGGGAGGCGTAGATTTTTGGTGCATTTCAAGGGTTACTAGCTTTATTAAATCTGGGAATGCGCCAAAATCCTTGGGTGGATGCACGGGAACACCCATGCTTGACCCATGGAACACCACCCTAATGCAAAGTAACACAAGGTAGAGCTAGGCTCTGCCTTGCATTGCTTTATCTTTACTAAACCATGCAAAGCCACACTGTGGATTAGTAAATGCCAAAAAGAATTTTGGGTCGGGCTAAACTATAAAAGTGATGCAACCCGAAGCAAAACCATAGTAGATCTGTCCCTGAATGTCACACCCAGCAAAAGGTACCATTATGGAAGCCCACGAGGGATCTTCATGGTCCTTCTGATCTCTTTTTGAGGCCTCCTTCTACAGTCACTTGCGCAACAGGAGCCAGCCATTGCAAAACCAGTACATGCTGGAAAACCATACTCTGGTAATTTGCAAAATGTCAACCACCCTTCACTTACTGTTGTTTAACTTGCTCCTGCATTCAATTTGATTTGGTGGAACATTGATGAGGATGAAATGTACTGTCCAAGAGCCTGAATTAAGCATTCAAAGTTCTACTTTGATGGATGGGATATAAGTAGTTGTATGAAGAACTTCTGCAGAAGCACCAGTACCTTTCAGAAGGTAGCCACACACCCATTTTAGTCTGTGTTATACTTTATAGATTGTGATAGATCGACAATCTTCATTTTATTTTTGCAAAGTATTGTGAAATAAGCAGACCTTCAATTTCTAGTGTTATCAGGACCAGCACCTGAAATTTCCAGTTTGCATACAGTGTTGTGGGAATGGAAGTAGTGATGCTCAGTCGCCTCCTTTCAGCGCAACAATCATATTGTGCACATGCACCCTCTCGAGTTTGCGAACTGCATTCACTCACATGTGCCATCAGAAGACAATAGTGGGATAAATGATGCCTACTTTCTGCGCTCCAATTGTAAGTGACCTTGCGCTTTGCACAAGGAATCCATGGACTGGAGCCAGTGTTAAAGTCTACATTTTTCATTAAATTTGCCTTGGTTAACAATGAAGAAAATGTGCCTGACATTATAAAATGCTTTTAACTTTATCGTATCTGTAGAAGAGAAAATGTAAAACACAGAAAATGATTCTTTAGAACGTGATAAATAAATCATGTAGCTTTAACCATAGGAGAAGATACTTTCTTGAACGCGTAAAAAATAAAAGGTGCAGCCTAAATAAGTAGTAGGCTCTCATTCCTAATGTGCTTCTACAAGGGCCTGAAAATTATGTAGACTTCTGCTTGACATTAAAATAAAATGCCTCCCAGAAACTGCTAATTTAATCCTCTAACTGTAAAATCGTTCATCACTTTAAAATGTGCCACTCTAAAAGAAATGTATTTCTTTGCTTCTTCACACCATATGATTTCCTCATTTCACTAAACAATGTATTTTGCTATATTTTATAATGAATAGAGCATTAGCTATGTTGAACTTTCTGAAGATATTGGCGGGACCCGGGGGCAAGGTAAGTGGGTTTTCATTTTTTTTACACTGCCCACAACGGCACTACCCCACCCTCCGCGCCCACCACGCCACCAGCAAGCCATGCCGGCCACCACCGAGTATGAAGGAATGCCCAAGGAGCTCTATGAAGCTCGATGCACATGCAATTGCTAAGGTCCTGATTTGTAGTACAGGCAGTTGGGAAACCGTCCCCCAGGTCTCCTCTTGGAGACTCTCCAGTTCTCTGGCCATAGTGATGACTCAGACAAGTGTCCAACACTTGTGTGGTCTCATCAAGACTTACTGATAGAAATGTTTCATTGCTTTAGACTAGCCCTTTGGCCACACAATGGGATACTGACAACAGCTAACAGAATAGGCCTGCAAAGGTTCTCATGAGAACCTTTCCTCATGTATCTAGTGCAAGATAGATTAAAAACATTTAGATAACTGATTAACATGAATGTTTACCGTGGGAAATGGGAGGAGACACGACAGACCATTGGAAGACCAGCTTCCATTGGATGAACTGTGCTGAATGTTGCAAATGATTTATGCTTTTATATATACACGTGTTCCTAGCTAGAGATTAATTAATGCCATTCTTTCTTTACCATGCCACCTTACCCTCAATGCTTTATTCATTCTGTTTCCTTTATTCTTGTCCAGATTGGTGTGTGCTACTGCTAACAGTGGTTTCCTATTATCCTGATCTTTTTGCGGGGAGACTTTCTCTTACAGTTGATCATAGCTGCTGCTGTGATTAGTTCTCCTTGATTAATTAACAGTTGCTTCTGCAACTTGTTCGGATACTCGGCTGAGTTTCCTGAATTACTCTTTATGAGGAGTTCATTCTTTAGCTAACTAAATGCTCAAGAATCTTGTTCTTTTCCATGAGAACTCTTTATGGGTTCTTATTTAGGTTAGGACTCTTAGACTAAGATAGGAATTATTTCTTTTATGGAACATGCGGTCTATATTATGCTGATTCTAATTAAACCTTTTCTCGATATTTCTGTAAATGTACTAATCTGAATAAAAACAGCAAAAAGAATACTAATCTCTTAATGAGAAATAAACCTTTCATATTATTCCAAACCTCTCATCATTGACTGAACATTACGTTACTAAAAGTTTATGATTATATTTGGAATGCAATTTGTTACATCTCCATTCTGCCACAGCGGCCAAGCTCTGTTGGCCTGAAGACAGATGAGCACCAAAGATGGGAGGCTTTTGTTGTAAGTGTTTTCAGTCTGCACTGGTCATCAAATTGCCCTCTCAATGTTTGGGCACTAACACCAATGAGAGGCCAAACCGACAAGGATTTCTATTGACTATATTTGAATGCAATAGCAAATGGCTGGGGAGTTCCCTCGAAGGAATATCACAGCCGAGCAGCAGGTCTGAATAGTGACAAAGTCAGGGGAGCATTTTATTTCTTTTCAAATCAACGTTTGAAAGCATATTTACACACACCTTTAAGGGGAAAGTACCTATAGTTGCATTCTTCTGCAATCTTGTGCTTTGTTCAGTGTCCCTCATTTCACTTTGCCTTTTTCCATAGTTGTAATCACATAATGTTAATTGAAATGAAAACCTTGAGCTCTTTTGTCTAACGCGCATCTTGCTACATTGATGGATAGCAACAATAAAATACATTGTGTTACGTGCCCTGCTATGCTCGCATCGACAACTGAACTGAAGTCACATTCTATATTTACAGGATACAAAGCCATTCATGGGTCTTTTGTCCTGAAGACTACAGATAAGGAAACGTAAGGAAAGCATTCAAGTCTCCCTATTATTTTGAATATATTCATCTTGAGCACCATTGGACGTAGTAATTTCTGCATAATAAACAGGAACCGGGAAAGGACCCTTGCTACACTTCCCTTACAAACAGCTTTGCAAATTGATATAACATGTAATTTCACAATCGCCAATGGCCATGGCCAACTGCAGGGAGGTTACACTTTTTTTCTATTTGAACAATACGCTAATATAACAATGATGTAGATTTGGCATGTGTTTCAATTAAGCAGATTTGGTATGTTGTTCCTGACAATGGGCACCACAACGGTCCACATGCTTCAGGTCATTAGATTAGCAGGTTTAACACTTGGAGACCATTTTGAAAGTTGTTCGCTTTTGCTGAGGTGAATATAATTCAAAGTCTAACATTTGGGAACTGAAATATTGACATGATATTTAGAAGTTCATATTTGAGCAGACTTGCAATAATTTAATGAGACCCTTTGCAGGAATTTTTGGCCACAGACAGGGCTGATGATTGGGCTAAACGTCTTGAGGCAAAATATGTTTTTTCATCAGTATAGTTGTGTTATGCAATGTGTAAAATACCAATTGCAAAATCTAGTAGACAATGCAATTTAGCATCCATGCCCTTGATTTTGAGAATCAACCAATCAGGATTTATAAAGTGCGGCTAATCACTCAATAGGGTATCCAGGTGCTTGCAGGCCCCAGAGGCATATTCGAACAGCCAGGTCTTGAGGGCCATTCAGAATTCCGGAAGTGAGGTGACTGTTGCAGGTCTTTGCTGCAATGTGGGAGATGGAGCGTCCTCCACTTCTGCTTCGGTAGATGCAGGGAGTAGGGGCAAGTGAAAGGGAGGCGACGCTTAGTCTTTTCAATAGTTGGTGGAAGTTTAGGAGGTAGGAGCATTTTTAATTTGGTTTGAATGGAGGGGTTTAATTTTTGGGGGATCGATTGTATGTTTTTGTTGTAGACTGGTATACATATTTAATTTATTGACAACGTAAATAAAGAAAATGGGGTACATTTAGAGTTTGATAGAGCTGTACACTGTGTAGATCGGCGGTGCTCCTGCCTCATGAATCTCGCAGTTCCCCCCTCTATGTAGAGTCGGGGGAAGTACTGGGTTTTCAAAGGCAGAGCCTCAGCTAACTTCATGGAGGAACACCCAGGACTGACGGCTCATCTACCATAGCTCTGTCAGGTCCCAATTGCAGTTGACCGTTCTTATTCAGGGTAGGGCAACTGTTATTATATTTCCATGCCAGGACTGCCAAGCGAGACAAGGCTGTCAAGGTAGGGAAATTCCACAAAGGCCCAATGTGCAGGAGGAAACCTTCCTGTGCATTAGGGTCATTGTTATTTGCTTTTCAAGGAATTGCCTCCTGCTTTGGGAATTTGTTTCTTGCAAACAAAAAAAACTTTGCAGAGTGGGTACAACAAATATTTCCCCAGGGCTGCAAAGTTCAGTCCACTGAATTAAGTCACCGCATGAACTGCTCTGCTGAAAGTGCACATATCTCGTTCTGCCTAGCAGAGACCACTAACTATGGCGCTGACCTCCACTGGCCTAGTAGTTCAGCGGACCACTCATCTGGATCTCATTGACCCCCAATGATTTGGAACATTCAGTTTTGCAAATCGACCTAAATATTCCCTTTTCCCAAAAAGTATACAAATGAATTGTCCCTCAATATAACCACCGTGGACAGCAATTTTTCAGATGCTTTTACTGCTGCAAATAGGCTGTTGCTCCAGAAATGCGTTGTTCCTGAATTAGACCCTGGCCTCAATTCAACTTCACTTTCTTCATTATGAGAAATAAGTGGTCACGTTGTTGACCTGCCATTTTTGTAAAAAGGGCAGACAAGCAAAGTAAATGAGCGGACATTAAAATGGCAGAAAACACACGTCTAATTACCACCTTGGATGAAGGAAGGAGCTTAAACAGACAAACTTTCAAACTTTAATCATTAATCCTCTAATAATTACATGTTAAGAATCAGTTCAACTAACTGGATGTCAGGGAGACCTCTTATGGGTGGATGTTAGTTCTCGAGTGCATCATTCAATTCATCAAAAATCTCAAAGTTTCTGTCATTTGGGTTTAGCTGGACCCCTACTTTCACCGTGTACCAATGGGAACTGGGCTCTCTCTCTTTAAAATAAAATACAGCACTACAGACCATAGACCTTGGCTACCCAACCACAGTAATTTCTCCATGATTTGCTGTTCCTTGAACGTGCCAGGGCAGCCTAGGTCTACAATGAGCCCCAGCAAAGAAAAAAACCTCTCAGATCATTTTTGTCCACATCATTGATTTCCTTTTGTTTTAATCCACATGCTACACTATCTCCTCAAAGTCACCTGCAGGTCACACCTGATGAACCTTAAGGATATGCCTACTTAAGTGCTGAAAACTGCAACATCCATACTGCATTTTTGCCTTTTTTTTAATGCATCTCCAGACGATGCCCTCACCATCATCAGAATATGAAACCGCAAATAATGAAATCGCACCCATGCAGGGAGCCAGACACAAAATCTTTTGAACACATTTGGTGTTACTCAGGTGTGCAAAAATTTGGATTAATGGTAATAGAAAGCAAATCTTGATTAGCAGAGTAAGCAGTGGCGGCTGGCATCTACGGAGGGGGCGGCTGGCGCACACAAAATACAATTTTAAAAAACTTACCCGAGCGCGACGCAACGTCCTCCGGTCCTCTTCTCACCACTTAAACTGGGAGCAGCAACGTTGTTGACCAATCAGTGTGGTGCTCTCATGCAGCATGAGAGCAGCACCCTGATTGGAGGGAGCGGCCTCACTCGGAGCTCTACCTCACTCTGGAGGCTTTGGCAGGCTCTATCCCTGATTTCTTACGGCACCTGTGTTAGAGCTGTTTAAAGTGCACGTGTGGTTGGATGTCTCAAGACAGCCAGCCAAAAAGACATGTGCACTTTAAGCAGTGCCATACCAGCCCACCCTCCTCCCTGCTGCTCACTCAGAAGTGCCCCCTCACCCTCGTCCTGACGCTCAGCTCGGGAAAGAAAATGAAAGGGTAATGAATTACATTTTTCAGGGGCTTGGGGGGATTTTAAGTGGGGCGACGCTCCTCTGCTCCAACGGAGCTGCCCCCGAGAGTAAGGACTCTGTAGTGTGTGGCTGGATTAGGAAAGGAAAAATGTTGAGGGTGTCTTTGGCAATGAAAACTCTTGTACACACCCACAAAGGTAGGAATTTCATAGGTAGCCAAGCACATGACCTTTTTAAATGTGTTTTTCACCCTTGCAGCAGATGGAAACACTAGGAGTAAGTGGGCTTCCAGTGCCTAAACAGGCAATAGATGTAGAAGAAGGGCTTTTTTTTCCCACAGAGACAAATATCTTCTCGCTGGATAAAAAAAGAAAGCAAAGTTGCATGCAGATTTACACTGTAGGTACCCCGTGTGGATTGTCCATCTGGCGAGCAGCCTGTCTAAGTTAAGTCTTGACTTCCTTTCACAAGTGCATTATAGTCAATGGCGCTCTAAACATGGCAGCCGGGACCATCCAACATGTTTTGGTGAAACCCTCTGCTGCGCAAACTCTAAACAAGGGTCTAAAACCTGTTGTATCTATAGACATTTGAACGTTTTGATGAGTTGGCTGTAAAGTTTTCTCTGGAGTGCAGTCAATGAAAAACTGCATTTTTCTACTTGTCGATGTGTTTTTTTTCTTGGGGGACGAAAGTCTCCAAATCTGAATGACGCTGAATCAGCCCCTCCTCTTACGTCAAGTGTCATTATTGTGACATTGAAGAAGCAGCTGCCTGCTCCTCTTGATCGCCTACTAGGGCTTTACTGAGTTAAAACCAGATCAGGGCTGGCTTTAGGGCATTGCTGAGAGGTGAAGCTCGGGGGGCATCAAAAGCACACCGAGTCGTAACCTGCAGTGTGCACGCACCTTGCTTTTCCCCCCAGAAGCTGTGTGGGAGCGCTCACGGAACTCTACACACCACAGAAAGACAGTGACAGCCTCAGCTGCTCATCATTTGAAAAGACGAGTGGATTGAAAGTTTGACTGCACTGCAGGTATATCCAGTGGGGTTTGAGGGATCATAGGCCTGTCATGGGATCAGGAGGCCCTCAAAGGCCTCCTGCAGCACAATTACCATCAGTAGAGCCCCTAAATTTAAAACAGGTGTATACGGCCTTATGTTCATGTAATTAACTTTACATTCTAATACACACCTCAATTTCTCATCAATACAGTAATCACCCTCAATGTAATCCATGCAAGTGGGGTAGCCCTCGTTTCCAGGTCACGTTTTACTTCATCTAACATCCACTAAGAATGTTTGCATTTTTCAAGTATTGTGCTTCTGTAGGTTTAATCATGCAACACAGGTCTCTTGTACTGAGCGCACGCTGGACTGAGATATAGGTTTCTGCATGATTTCAGGGTGGGGATGGGCTTTTGTGATAGGCCATGACAGAGAACTTGGGAATCCATGCTAAAGGAAGTGCATGCTTCTCACAGTGCCTGTCAGTGGGTCATAAATATATGCAAATTACTGCTCATGCAATCATTGGCCTCCCTGCAGAGCGATGATCTCTTGTGTGTCAATAGTAATTAAAACTTTACATGAAAGTATGTGACGGAGGTACAGAAATATGGACTTTGCCAAAGGAAAAGAAAATGTTGCGTTTTTAAGTGAGAGCGTGTGTGTGTGTGTGTGTGTGTGTGTGTGTGTGTGTGCGTGTGTGTGTGTGTGTGTGTGAGAGCGTGTGTGTGTGTGTGTGAAGTACATGCAAAAGATCAGAGCAATATTAAAGTGATGAAGAAGGAGATGGTGTGTGAGATATGCAAATGGAGGATTTCAGAAGGATGTGGGGTGAAAAGGGGTCTCACTGTACAACAGAATGGAAGAATGCAAAGGAAAATTATGCAGAAAAAAGAATTGTAGTATATTATTCACTCTGAAGCTGCCCCTCCACACAAATTAGCAATGGTTGATTCACATTTTCATTTTGGAGATTTGAAACATTATCAGTTCTAATGATTCACAACATTATCAATGGTGTTACTCGTTCATATGATACTGCTAATAAGCATGAGCAAAGCCAATAGACCTTGCTTGCTTCAGGCACCTGTCCATTTCTGTGGATACCTCTGAATACAATTACAGAAAACTCTGAGAGGGACCGAAATACTGCTCTGTCTTAATGACTGGATTCTAGCTCAAGTTTTAAGCCACACAATTAATTAAATAGGCCATGATTTTCGGAAATAATTCTTAGTCTTCAAGGGGTACTTTCGCAGACCCCCACCTTTTTTTATCTCACTTAAAGCACTGAGAGAGAAAGAGGAAAGGCGCAACAAAGATTAATTAATCTGCACCTTTAAAAGAAGCCTTTACTTTTCATTTTGTAACTGTGCTTTATGTAGTGAAGGATCCTACCAGTGGTCTAGACCTGCCATAACTACAAACTGACATTGAAACATGTCTTTAAAGGGACCTATAGTCAAGTCCTTAATTTTAGAAGTGAAAAACTATAGCCTGCTTCTCAGCAACAAGAGCAAGAACCCTTAATGTAATCCGAACCTGTGATGCAATCTTTTTTTACGTTTCACTCATTTTAGTTCATGTTGCATGGTATATGTGTTCCTAACCCATAAGGATTCTTCCTTTTCCCTGACGGTGTGTTTCTGTAGTTTTGCATTTTATGCAACGCATGAGTTTTGTATAGTGCCTAAAGTTTATGACTCACCTCTGGGTGTCTGCGTTCAGAGCGTGGAGGTGTGTGGAGGACCGGGCATGTTTGATAGCTCTGGAGGCGAGACTGAAAGCAGTGCATGTTTTTCCCAGTACCTGTCACTGGGTCAGAAAATATCTAGGCTACATGCTCATCCAACCCTTGGCCTCTCTGCAGAGAGAATGATGGCATTGGTCACATATTCTTCCCTTTTCTGGGTGTTCCCTCCGTGTCCCACACACTGTCAACATTCATCCCATCTTCTCTGTCCTCCCTGTTAAGGAGACTATATGGAGCATGTGCCGACCACATGGCTGAGATTTATGGAGAAAGATCGATGGTCACATATGGGCCAACTAAAATTAGGATTATATGGGAAGTGAAGCAGGCACATAGCTGTGGGAATATGGACAACACCAAAGGAAAATAATGCAGTGCGTGGGAGTGCCAACAGAGATTTTCGGCACCACCAATCCTAAAGCCATCCTTGCACCAAATCACCCAAGAATTGATAACATCAGCACCTTCTGCCCAGCGCTGTATTCTGCCCTCATTAATGTTCACATACCTTACAGAACATGGTAGTCTGACTGCAATTTGGAATCAAATCATGTGATGCTATTGCCCAAAGTACTGACAATATCTATTTTTAAGAAAATGCCAATGCAAATTAGCATTGTTTGCACCCTCATCAATTCAAATGATGTCATAACCAATCCAAGAATATAAAAATATTTGCTATTATAAATGCTTTTTTCTTCTTCAAGCCAACATCAAAGCTGTCTTTAAGAGTTCTACTGTTTGAGGCATTGGATCAAAGTAGCCTCATTTTTGCACTTCCAATTTTGATCAAGGACAAACCCAGTGAAACACCAAGATGTCTCAGTAGCACAAGCTGCATTTATTTAAACGTTATTAGCAGTGATGCCAATGAAACCCTCAACATGCAGCTCAACCACCTCGTAGGGACACCATGGATGTGCCCTAATATTACCGGAAGACCCTCCTTTTTCTCCCAGCCATTTAGTCATGAAGAGGTGGCCTCCATCGTCCCCCTTAGTTTGATTCCAAGTTGGAGACTCCATCATGTAGTTTTGAAGTCCAGTAGTTGTAACCGTGCGAGTTGCCTATTAACTTCTCCCATACACATAATGTCCAGCAATACCTAGCAAGCAGGTCCCCAGTGTGATTATTTCTATTCAAATAATGTGGACTGTTAGACCTGGCTTTGCCAGCTGGTTTATCCCCAGACTTTTTGGCCTCCTGTTTTGGACTCTGTTTTTGTTGGTTTTATGACTCTGGGCACTTTACCACTGCTGATCAGTGCTAAAGTGCATATGCTCTCCCTGTTAATTGTGTTTATGGATTGGTGATTCCATGATTGGCATATTTGATTTACTGGTAAGTCCCTAATACAGTGCACTGTATGTGCCCAGGGCCTGTAAATAAAATGCTGCTAGTGGGCCTGCAGCACGGATTGTGCCACCCACATGAGCAGCCTGTAAATGTCACTCAAACCTGCCACTGCAGTGTCTGTGCGCAGTTTGTACTGCCATGTCGACCTGGCAAGTGCAACCACTTGCCAGGCCCTAACCTTCCCTTTTCTTACATGTGAGTCACCCTTAAGGTAGGCCCAAGGTACCCAGGTGGGCAGAGTGCAGTGTATGTAAAAGGTAAGACAGGCCCTGATGTTTGTGGCATGTCCTGATAGGGAAATACTGGCAATTTCGTTTTTCACTATTGAAAGGCTATCTGTCCCATAAGATAGAATGGGAGTTCATTTATAACATCTTATAAATATAATTTCGCATTGGGACAAGATGGAAAGAAGGAGTTTAGAGTGCCTGAACTCAGAATATAAAAATGCATCTTTTAGTAAAGATGATTTTTATATTGTGTGTTTGAAAATACCACTTTTAGAAAGTGGGTATTTTCTTGCTTAGCCATCCTGTGTGCCTCTGCTAGTTTGTGTGTTGACTGTCTGGGTTTGGAGTGACAGGGGCAGAGGAGGTGCATTCTCTCAGACAGCCACCGGGGGGGGTTGATGTGTGTCCTGCCTTTCCTGAATGAGTCAGGGCTGGGCTGAATAGACCTGGGCTGCATTCAGAGTAGGGGGAGGAGTTCTCACTAGCACCTGAATAGGCCCGGTCTGCCTTACACAATGCTGTCTCCACCTCCTGCCGGGCAGCTGCACCAGAGAGGACAGAACTGGTATTGGCTGGGCAAAGAGCTTCTCTGCCACCAGAGAACAAAGGAATTTGTGCTATAAAAAATGGGGGCCAGATCCCTGAACTTTAGACTACTGCTGAACTAAGAAACTTGCCAGGAAAAAGAACCGGGAAAGCTGGAGGAGGAGTACTGTCCCTGTGCTTTGTGCTGTTGGAGTTGGCCTGCAGTGGTTGCTTCTGTCTTAGGCAGGGAAAGGACTGGACTGTGCTTTCATCATCCTGCTGTTACAGTTTTCTCCAAGGGTTTGAAGTAGAGCTTGCCTCCTGTTTGAAGTCTCATGGATAGAAAAGACTTCAAAGGTCACTCCTGGGAATCAAGAGGAACCTTTGCCAAGGAGAAGAGCTGGAGAAACTGAGGAGGAATACTGCCCCTGTTCTGTTTGCTGTCTGGGGTCAGCCTGCAGTGGCTACTTTCGGCTAAGGAAATGAGAAGGACTTTGCTGTGTGCTGTGTCACCTGCTTGAGGAAGATCTCCAAGGGCTTGAAATAGAGCTTCCCTCCTGTTCTGAAGTCTCAGGGACACAACGTCTTCACCCCCAGCCCCTGAACTCCTTTGCTGGGAGTTCTGACCTGCTGAGAGGTGCCTGCTAGTGTTCTTGATCTCTGGAGGTTGTTTTGGGACTGGAAACTGTCAGAACTGTGAAAATCGACGCATCGCCTGTTTCCGACGGATCGCAGCAGTGCAAGAAGAATTTTCCAATGCATCGCCGCTGCAGAAGAATTGATGCAGCGCCTGCTCGTGGCTGCAGTGTCTGCTGTGCGAGGAATCCTGTGCACCGATCTCCGACATCCGAGATCACCACACCGATTCTGATGCAGGCCAGGTTGGAGAAGAACCGACGCATCGTACCGGATCGTCACCACTGGTGTAACGAAACTTGAGGGGGCCCCCCCTGCCAGGTTCGTAAAGGGGCACCCTCTGAACTCAATCAGGAGCTCTCCGGTCAGAGTATTGTGCTGAGGGGGTCCCCTGGAGGTTGGGGGCCCCCCTGCACCGTGGGGGCTGCTGGAGCCTGTGTTACGCCACTGATCGTCACGCATTGCCTTGAAGCGTCAAGCCTGTCGCATCAGTGCCTACATAACTCAGAAATCATTGAGAACATTCTGCATATATGAGATTTACTAATTTCGAAAAAAGGGAATATTCCCAGAAAGAAAATCAATTTAATGTACTTTAAATACATTGTCTACTTCTCCATATCACTTCAAGAAAACTCATCAAGATGTGCATTTTGATATCTTGTTACTTATATAGGAAGTGACAGGAAGTCTGCCCATACAAGTGAAATTCTATGCATTTATCTGAACTTTTGTTGAGTAGGATGGCAATCAGGCAATGTACATGTTTTCTCTTTGGGAGTAGGCAAGAGCTCAGAAGGTTTCAGAACTCAAAGTAGTCCTTCCATTTTCTGGATATAGTTTCAGATGTACATTTGGGAATGTTTATACCCATTTTATTTTGATTTTTTATTTATTTTGACAGTTTTGTATAGCGCGAACAAGACCCTTGCGGGTATCAGAGCGCTTTACAAGGCAGATATAGGTGGATGATATATACATATAGAAAACACAGAATTATGCGAATACAGATATAGGTGGATGACATATACATATAGAAAACACAGAATTATGCGAATACAGATGATTTCAATAGTAAAGAGGTGTTCTCCTTTTTGAGCAGTGGTGTCTTAAAGCCTCCCTTAAAAAAGGGTGCTAAAACAAGAGGTTTTAATGAAGGCTTGCCATAGTGTTCAAAGATAAAAAGACCACACTTGAGATTTATGTTTATGTTTGTAAAATGAGGTCAATCTATGTCCCTCGGTATGAAGATTTTTATTGAAGTATAGATTTAGCCAACTGCCGACTGGTGAGAATGTTTGGATTAAAAAGGAGGGGTTATCCTCTCATCCTTGCCGTCAATACTGTGGTGCTGCAAGACAGGATTTGAGTCATGTTTTATTTTTTTGTCCGGGACTTTTATATCTTCAGGGAACATTTGTTAATCCAGTCATTTCTAAGCACTTTATAGTAACGTATGAGAAAGCAGATTACCCATTGTTAAATCCTCCAATAGTGAATGCATATTACTGCTTAATGAGGCTTTTTGGAATGTTTCTTGTATAATAATAAAATTCCCTCTTTGAGATGTTTTATCATTTGTATTTTAATGTGTTTTATTCTATTGAAAATGGTATATACTGATGCACTGAATTATCTTGTGCTCTTTTTATTTACATTTTGTATTGTATTTTATTTTTTTACTTTTTAGTAGTTTTCAAGTGTATTCTGTGGGAACAGTTAAGTTGTCAATAAAATTAATATAGTTTCAGATCCCATAGATACTCAGAAAACATCCTCACATGGCTTGTTCTATTAGAATGCATTTAATGTCACGTGAATGCATAGTGTTTGCTAAGAAAACTCTTTAGACATTATTTCAGCCTGCATAATTGCCACCTATTTAAAAAATATACAGGGTATCTTGCTGTAAGACATTGGGCTACTGGTCGGCATGAGGGGTGAGCTCTGAACAAGCAGCAACCACAATCCTTCTCAGAGTAAGGCACAAGCAAACCCCAAATTAACCTGTGCTCAGCCCCCTGATTGCTTGGCACAGAGCGGTCAGGCTTAACTTAGAGGAAATTTGAAAAGTATTTTTGCAATACTTTAAACAGTAAAAGAGTGAATATTCCACACAAAAAGACCCCATACCAAGTTAGAAAAATAGAGCAAAATTTAGTAAATGAAAAAAGATCGAAATGACAAAAATCCAATCAGTCAGACTGGTGTTAGAAATTAGGTTGTAGGTTGACTGGGGCATGAGCCCTAGTCAAGCAGGAACTACAATCCTAGTCAGGGTAAGACACAGGCTAACCTTTAATTAACCAATGCTCGCTCTTTGGTAGTTTGGCACAGAGCTTAACTTCAAGGCAATGTGAAAAGTATTTGTGTAACACTTCAAACAGTAAAAACACCACACACAAAGATTGCACACCAGGTTAGAAGAATATCTCTTAATTTTAGAAATAAAACAAGACCGAAAAGACATAAATCCAATAAGTAGAACTCGAGATATTATTTTTGAAAAAATAAACTGTAAAATAGCACTTAGAAGCAATAAAACGTATTTGGGATATCGGGTCTTGCCGGACCAGGACAAAGTCAAAAGTTAAGGTTGACCACGATTGAGCATGGGCCGGATACAGGTACCTAGTGAGGCCCGCTGAACAAAAATACCTTGATCCTGGCTGCATCGACATGGAAGATGAGGGCCGAAGCTATGCGTTGATGTCGATCCACGCAGAGGAGTTGATGCGCTGGTACAGATACCCGCAGCAATGACAATGCATCTGCTCCAATGAGCGCAGTGTTACGATGCAGAGATTTGTCATGGTTGTCTAAGATGCTGTCAACGGAGATGCAGAGACTTTGTGCAGTGGTGGTCTGGAAGGTGATGCGTCGGTGCTGAGCTACACAGTAGAGGCGATACACCGGGTTGGATCACGCAACAGGAACGATGCACTGGTTCTGATCCACGCAACAAGAGTGATGTACTGGTTCTGATCCACTCAACAAGGGCGATGTGTGGGTTTTGCTGAAGCAAGAACCTTAGGGCCCACTTCCATGGGTCCAGGACATGGATGGCGCCACTTGGCAGGGCAGACTCACAGATGGCAGAGTCCAAGTGCAGAAGCAGCTACCTTGGAAGTCTTTTATGTCCCTGAGACTTCAGATCAGGAGGCTAGCCAGCTAGCACTTGGAGTCACTCTGTTTCAAGTGATGCAAGCCCAGTCCTTCTCATGCAGGTAGGGGAACAGCAGGCAGCAGGGCAGCACAGCAAGGAAGGAGTCAAGCAAAGCAGTAGTCCAGCAGAGTGGCCTTCCTTCAGCAGCACAGCAGTCCACCTTCATGGCAGAGTCTTCACAGGTCCAGAAGTGCATTTAAGTCATGGTGTCAGAGGTCCAGTGCTTATACCCAGTTGATGTGGGGGAGACTTCAGAGACAGGTCTCTGAAGTGCACCAAGGTCCTCCCATCCTGGCTTCGCTCCAGACTCACTACAAGGAGTATGCAGCCTTTTATGTGAAGATAGGACACAGCCTATTCAGGTGTAAGTGAGGCTGGCTCCAGCTCCTCCCTCCCATCCCCCCAGGACAGGCCATAAAGTCACACCTAAGCTCCCATTGTGTGTGGCTGTGTAGGGGAATACACAAAGCCCTGACTGATCTGAGACAGGTAGCACGCTCCAAATGGCTAAAGTAAGAAAATGCCAACTTTCTAAAAGTGAGAAACAGAAAAACAGCTGTGTTGCACTCAATTGAACAAGAAAGTAAAACACTGTATTCAGCAGAAACAAATATATTAATTGCAGCATGCACCCTCTGAGGTGGTTCTACCCAACCACCTAATTCAAAAATGAAGAGAAAAACTCAGACCTAAGTCTTAGACAAAAGGTACACTACTATTATACACTCTAAGAGTGTCTACCACATAATACACTTTTAATAAACTCATTCTGATCAATAAGCAAACATAACAGAATCACAAGCAACAGTCCAATTAATAACAATATTTCAATGAGTTGTCCTTGACATGGTTGTTTTGTTGCTTCTTCGTTATTTATTATTCAAACGCAGGTGCTTCATGGGACAAACATTTTATCATCTTTTAGATGTCATTCAAATAGTTCCTGCGTGGATTTCACAAGTCCCAATGCATTTCGGGTATCAAAAAAACCCTTCTTCAGGGGAATCTACAAACAAATTATGATAACAATGAGCGTACTTCATATAAAGCTGATCGAAACATTCAAGTATAAAAAATGGCCCCTGTGTCCTATGAGGTGGACTTTAACTACAGAATGTGTGAATCTCCTGCAATGAAAACCAAAATAACAGCCATGCTTCAGCTGATGCCAGAATCACATGAGAAAGTAGAAAAAGTAAAGGAGGAAAACGTAAAGGAAAAAGAAGAAGCCAAACGGTGAAGAATGTGTACCAAAACCCTCATCTGACGTGCTCACCCCGAGCAATACAGTCTGCACAACGAACTTGATGCAGTGCACGTGTCCCTGGCAGCTAGCTGTAATCACATGGATATTTGTGAACCAACAAGCAAACCCATGCATCAATGTAAGCTGCTCCTCTATCTGAATTAAATACCTCCACGCTAGGCGATTCGGCAGCCAGTATCAACTGTCCGATTTCCCAATGAGTGTAACTTTCACTGGTCCTGCACTGACTCCGAGACAGTGTGTAGTCAACCTGAAATGGTTCCTGCTCGAATATCAAAAATATCCAGGTCCATGCAGGTACCCCAGCTAGCAGGGACGACTCCAACTATAAAACAAAACCAATTG
This sequence comes from Calotriton arnoldi, assembly GCA_963921515.1. Lineage (NCBI taxonomy): Eukaryota > Metazoa > Chordata > Amphibia > Caudata > Salamandridae > Calotriton > Calotriton arnoldi. The sequence continues at coordinate 514,115 of CAWUFW010000295.1, read as the reverse complement.
ATTGGTCTCCAAACACATATCCATAATAAACACAGTGACAGTCAGTGTCAAAATTCTAAAAGAGCTACCCAACTCACAGAACTCCTGTGTAGGATGTTGTATACTCCCCAGTCAACTGAGTCCTCAACTGACTCCAAAATGAATTGTGAAAGACTCCAAACAATACTTGCTGGACTCTCCAATGTGTCCAATAATGTAGTCGAAAGTAGAGCACCCCCGCACTACGGGAGCAGCTCCCACTGAAAAATAAACAGAACAAACCATTAATTCTTACTCACATTTGAATTACAGATGTGAATCTTTGTGCTAGCGACCCGCGGAAAACCCCGCTCTACTCACCAAACCTTTGTGTTCAATGCCAAGGGTGCCCTTTCTTTCAACGCTGTTACAGTGCTCAATTCCCTACGCGACTCTCTTGTGATGGGAAGAAAGTGAAGCTATCACTGCGAGTGTTCCAACCTGCTCGTAACTAAACGGGTTAGCTCCAGCCACCACTCAGGGAAACTGGACACAACCCCACCAGGTGTAGACATAGAAAGAGGACAGAAGACAAGTACGACAGACAGAAGGCAAAACAACATGTCTGCCATTGTACCCAAGTCCATTACAATGATGTTTAAAAAGTTTTGAATAAATGCAAACTGATGTGTGCTTTTCTCCTATGAGCAGCCAACTCACATTGTCCAATGTTATGTATCTGTTACTACTTTAAATAGACTTGAAAAGTTGATTAGATACAACACATAACTGTTTCTATTGTATGTATGTTCATTCTAGATCTTGTGATGAGTATGCTCATAGTTCATGTATGAATCATTATTTCACACAGGCTAGAATTATTTATGAGATCAGCCTTTTGGATATTTGTCACAATGTGAGTTGGCTGCTCCGGGTAACAATCGAGAGCAAATATGCTTGTCACATCCATTCAATTGCATTGCAGTATTTTGTTTATTATCATAGGAGAAAAGCACACATCAGTTTGCATTTATTCAAAACATTTTAAACATCATTGTATTGGACTTGTGTACAATGGCAGACATGTTGTTGATTCATGTCTGTAATTCAAACGGGAGTAAGAAATAATTGTTTGTTCCGTTTATTTTTCAGTGGGAGCTGCTTCCGTAGTGCGGGGGTGCTATACTTTCGACTACATTATTGGACACATTGGAGAGTCCAGCAAGTATTGGTTGGGGTCTTTCACAATTCATTTTGGAGTCAGTTGAGGACACAGTTGACTGGGGAGTATACAACATCCTACACAGGAGTTCTGTGAGTTGGGTAGCTCTTTTAGAATTTTAACACAGACTGTCACTGTGTTTATTATGGATATGTGTTTGGAGACCAATCAATTGGTTTTGTGTTATAGTTGGAGTCGTCCCTGCTAGCTGGGGGACCTGCATGGACCTGGATATATTTGATATTCGAGCAGGAACCCTTTGAGGTTGACTACACACTGTCTCGGCGTCAGTGCAGGACCAGTGAAAGTTACACTCATTGGGAAATCAGACAGTTGATACTGGCTGCCGAATCGCCTAGTGTGGAGGTATTTAATTCAGATAGAGGAGCAGCTTACATTGATGCATGGGTTTGCATGTTGGTTCATGAATATGCATGTGATTGCAGCTAGCTGCCAGGGACACGTGCACTGCATAAAGTTCGTTGTGCAGACTGTATTGCTCGGGTGAGCACGTCAGATGAGGGTTTTGGTACATATTCATCATAGTTTGGCTTCTTTTTTTCCTTTACGTTTTCCTCCTTTACTTTTTCTACTTTCTCATGTGATTCTTGCATCAGCTGAAGCATGGCTGTTATTTTGATTTTCATTGCAGGAGATTCACACATTCTGTAGTTAAAGTCCACATCATAGGACACAGGGGCCATTTGTTATAATTGAATGTTTCGATCAGCTTTAAATGAAGTACGCTCATTGTTATCATAATTTGTTTGTAGATTCCCCTGAAGAAGGGTTTTTTTGATCCCCGAAATGCATTGGGACTTGTGTAATCCATGCAGGAACAATTTGAATGACATCTAAAAGATGATGAAATGTTTGAAGCACCTGCGTTTGAATAATAACGAAGAAGCAACAAAACAACCATGTCAAGGACAACTCATTGAAATATTGTTATTAATTGGATGTTTGTGATTCTGTGATGTTTTCTTATTGATCAGAACGAGTTTATTATAAGTGTATTATGTGGTAGACACTCAGAGTGTATAATAGTAGTGCATCTTTTGTCTAAGACTTAGGTCTGAGTTTTTCTCTTCAACTTTCTAAAAGTGGCATTTTCAGAACTGGAATTTAAAATCTGACTTCATTATAAATTGCGATTCCAGAGATACCAAACTTGAAAAGTCCTTCTCTTCACAATTGGGAATTACACTTAAAAAATGTAATAAGGTAATCCTAATATTATCCTATGGGAGAGATAGGCCTTGCAGTAGTGAAAAACGATTGTAAGAGTTTTTCACTACCAGGACATATAAAACTTAAAAGTACATGTCCTGCCTTTTAAATTCATTTCACCCTGCCCTGTAGGTTATCCAGGGCCTAATTTAGGGGTAAACACACTAGGGGGCTGGAGAAGTTTTTAAGGACCAGCATGAGCCAACTCCCCACTAATTTATGAAATCACAGAAAAAGCCACGGGTCCGGAGTCAAACGGAGGTCATATAACTGACTGGGTGTACTCTACCACGTAAGGAGAGGGGTTTCCCTTTTCAGGACGGTTCCCCTCACACACCAGAGGTGTCATGCTTCATCATAGGGGTGCCTCCTCACGTGAAAGACCTAGTTTTCACACGGGCTACAACCCCCTCGTTGCGAGGGAGGAGCTCAGGGATGTTTTTATTGAGTCAGGGCGGGTGTACTAAAACCCTATGTGAGTCTGGCATGTACGTAAGAGTGCAGTGCTGTGATGTGAATCGTTAAAACTGGCTATCGGGTTAGCTATGCTATAACTTTATTCAGCCACCCGGTGTCAGGATTAAAAACAGTGAATAGCTGGTAACGCAGGTGCCGTCATTAGAGGCAGCTGTGTAAGAACTAGACCAACATGTTTCATCCAAAAGACCTAAGGTAGTGTCACGGCCTTCTTCAGGGTCAATAGTTCAGCTACTGCAATAAATAAGTGCAATAAACGTGAAAAAAACATGAAAAACACGTGCATAAGAAAATAGTGTAATACTGAACCAGTAAATTGACTGTTCAGTATGCTCTGCATACAACCACTGTTGGTTGTGATTTTCACTACATCTGTCCCGGCATACTAGCCATGTGGTACGTGCGCCAAAACCACAAGTTGTGGAGTCGTCGGGTCAGTCAGCACACGTCCGGGGGCAGGGGTGACATATATGTACAAAAAGTGATAGTTTGAGCCTGGGAAGAGATTTATCTTGCTAGGTCAAAATGGCTGTGGAAACTACACACACAGGCTCTGCAATGACAGGCCTAATCTATGGTTAGAGGGCTACTTAAGTGAGTGGTACAATAAGTGCTGCAGGCCCACTAGTAGCAATTAATTTACAGGGCCTGGGCACATGTAGTACACTTTACTAGGGACATATAGATAAATTAAATATGCCAATTGGGGACAATATTACTATGTTTAGGAGAGAGAACTCAAGCACTTTAGCACTGGTTAGCAGTGGTAAAGTGCACAGAGTGCTAAATCCAGCAAAAACGAGGTCAGAAAGTGGAGGAGGTAGGCAAAATATTGGTGGAAGACCACCATAGGGCTGTCAGGTCTAAGAACCCGAGTTATGCATTTTTAAAGATAAAAGTGTCAAATAGCACCTAACAGCACGAAGTGCCAACTGCAGCCATCTGGTCTTGCTGGACTGGGTGAAAATAAAAAATTCAGGCTGACCGCAATGGAGTGCAGGTCGGATGCAGTCCCAGATTAGTCCTGCTGAAGGTTTACCTTCTCAAGTTTTGTACCAAGGGTCCTGTTCATGTTGCAGAGGGTCACGGGAAGCAAGGAGTGTTGCGGGCGGTTGTCTGTGTGGTGCAAAGAGCAGGCTGGGAGTCAGGGATGGGCGTCTGGTACTTCACATTGGTGTACACTCGGGCAGTGGATGCTGCTGTGTGAAGAGACGGGCTGATGATGGCTCACACCGATTTTCAGTGCAAGCTGTGCGGTCTCAGTGCAAACAGGCCCATTCACAGTCATGAAGAGCCCAAAAACTTGATTTAAGAGCCCATGAACCACACCAAGGGTTAAAGACCTGAGAAGCACCATTTAGGGCTCAGGAACTCACTGCAGCTGGGTTCAAGAGCTGTTTAAGGAGACTTTTGTGTCCCTGAGGCTTAGATCAGGAGGTCAACAGACTAGGACTTTAAGTCACTCTGGGGTCCTGGGTTCAAGGTGAGGTTGCAGGTCCAGTTCTTCTTCCCCAGACAAGAGGGCAACAAGAAGCAGTTCAGCACAGCAGGGCAGCAGTTCCTTTTGAACAGCAGAATGGCTGTCCTTGGGGTAGAACAGCAGCCCTTCTTCCTGGCAGAGTATTCTCAGGTTCACATGTGTACTGAAGAGTTGGTGTCTGAGGTCCCCCTTTTATACCCTTGTGCCCATGTTCTGGAAGGTGGGAGAAGCTTTTAGTCAGTGGCTTTGAAGCCTCCCCTGCCCTAGCTCCAAGTTGGCTGTAGTGACAATGTAAATGTAGGGTTGTTAGTACCTTTGTGTGAAGGCTATTCAGTTGCAAGTGGGCTGTGCTCAGCTCCGCCCCCATCCTGCCAGCAGATTGCCCATCCAGGCACACCTAGTCTCCCTATTGTGTTACTGTCTGGGAGGAATTCACAAAGTCTACGTTTCACCTACACTCAGTCATAAGACCCACGACAGGCTACAAGCACGAAGGGGCTAAGGGCAGGAAAATGCCAGCTTTCTTAATGCAGCATTTTCAAAATGGCAATGAAAAAATCCTACTTTACCATTAGAGAGGGTTAACATTACAATTTCATAGACCCCAAACATGACATAGCTACCAGCTCCCAATTGGAAATTTCTGCTTATTAAATGTAACAATGAATCCCCAGTGTTATCCTATGGGAGGGTTAGGCCTCAGAGTAGTAAAACGAATTTATGAGGATTTCACTGCCAGGACATGTAAAGCTTAAAAGTGCATGTCCAACCTTTTAATTGCACAGCACCCTGCCCTATAGGCTACCTAGGGCCTACCTTAGGGGTGACATACATAATAAAAGGAGAATTTAAGGCTTGGCAAGGGGGTTTAAATGCCAAGTCGACATGGCAGTTTAAAACTTCATTCAGGCTGAAATTGCAGGCCTGGGACATGTTTTAATGTGCTACTTAAGTGGTGGCACAATAGGTGCTGCAGGGTCACTAGTAGCATTTAATTAACAGGCCCTGGATATATGGTATAAAACTCTACAAGGAACTTCAAGAAAATTAATTTGCCAATTGGGTATAAGGCAACTCTACCATGTTTTAGAGAGAGAAAGCACAAGCACTTTAGTACTGGTTAGCAGTGATAAAGTGCTTAGTTGGTATTTCATGACACAGGATGGGATCTGATAGACCATGGGTCACTGTTCCAATATGCTGTGCATACTGAGCATAGAATCCTGAGCCATGGAGACAATGAGGGACACTTACAGCAGTTTCAATGGTCTCTTGTATTTATTTATTTAGTTGTTTTGTCAAGTACCAGCATGTCACCTTTGGTATAACATGCAGCTCTTAAGACTAAGTTAGTAAAGATCAAGACTGTGCCTTCCATTGATGTATCACCAAATCAGGACCAATGGTACAGGCCCTGCCTCGTATTAAAGGAAGATTGTCCAGGTAAAGGTATAGTGAGAGTAAAATGTCCCTTTTACTAGACTTGTCTTTAAAGTTTCCTTGAAGGCTATTAGACTGTGTTAATTCCCCGGAGTCTGGGTGAGATTGGTCTGAAGACTCGAGTAAAGAAGTTTTATGGGATTTCATCTATGTTTAATAAAGATTAAGTCATCTCGATGATTTAGAGCTTCCCAACCTGAGGATGCAGCCACTTGGGTCTACGCCTTCAAGTACTTTGGCCCTTTCCCAGCAGAGACTACAGATGACGCATAGAATCTTGAAATCTACCATCGGTTGCACTGGAAACTGATGGAGCTTTGTCAGAGGTCAGGGGTTGTGGTCTGATTTCCAAAGATTTATACAAAACAGGCTGCTTAATTTTGGATTATCTGTAGATTTCGGCTATCTTCATTTGGTGATCCTGTATACACTCTGTTCCGTTTGATGCTTTGTTTGAAGAAGAGAGCCGAACCGCCTCATCATCATCAATTTGAGCACAATTCTTATTGTAATGGTATAGATCTGTTAATTAAATGGCAGGTTCTGTTCAGACCAGATCACCATACTTATTAAGTTCTGTAGCAGTGCTGGAGTTCTGAGGCCATAGATCAGAACTGTACTGTTTCGCACCCCAGGAATCAAGATCTATGTTTTGTCCCCATTTAAGGAAATAAGTTTTCTGGAGGGAGGTGGAATAGGAGGTGTGTTTCTTAGCTCTGGAGGTATTGAAGGTTAGATTTGTGAGTGGCCGACATCATGATCCTTATCTCACAATTGCACCAAACATAACTCAAGCTTCGATAGAGAAACTTCATAAGACTGCTGCATGATGGGTAAAAATGCAGCAAGGCACTTGGCTTGCTCCGTGTGATTACCATTGTCTCCTTCACACTCGCGAGGCAACCTCTTGCTCAGCCCTCCGCTCTGCCTTGTATTAGATGATGTTCCGCAGCAGTGCACCTGCATTGCTCTCTGCATGACATGCTGTCAGTAAATAAACAAAGCCATGAATAAATCAAGAGGGCTTGTTTTTTGTCTTTCATGTCAAGTGCAGACATGGTCGGTCGGCCAGCGCTACACGGGTGGGAAGCACGAGCCATCTGACTAGGCCCGACCGCCATGACAGTCTGGGGCTTCCCTGATACTGGGGCTTGGATCTCAGAGCAGGTTGCATATTTATAAAACACAATTTCTCCTTGCTGGTAAGAGAGTCAAGCGCCCAGCGGCCTCACATAGCTCAACTGGCAGACAGTGGTTTTGCGCAGCGAAGAGCACTTTGTACCCCGTGTTTTCCTCCCAAGAGGCGGATATATTTCCACTCCAGTGTGCTCTTAAAGTACTGGCATGATGCCACACGACCAACCACTAATGGGGATGAAGGGAACATAAACACACTCTATTTGGCACAGACAATATCCACAAGCAAATCCTTCCTTTGGTCTCTATTTGTGGGGCCACCATCAAGCACCCCAACAGGGTTTCCTAAAAAGTCATGCACCTCATTTTGTAACGTCTTTTTCTTCTATACCGCCTGCAGGTTGTAAATTGCGTTGCTTTTAACAATGAGGAAACAGCTTCATAAAATGCATGCCTGGGTCCTTTGATCAGGCAGTGGGTGATGGCTGTCTGAGCGAGCTCGGAGGACTACTACACCAATGTAATGTGCTGTGAAACTGCGCATAAAGCTGCCCCGGGCACGATAACATACACCGACTGTACATTAAATTATCCCAGAATAATGTTTTCCGCAATAAAGTTAGCTGGCAGGCAGCAGGCACAGATGGGAAATTTAAGCGTGGAACTGGAGCTAAAAATACATTTGTGTTAGCGGAAGACAGTGCTGAAGATGGAGGCTTGGACTGGTATGGCATTACTTGCAGCAAAAAAAAAAAGACAGTATATCATTTTCGAGTGTATGCCGCCACAAATACGCAGCAAGCTAAATAAAGTCAAAATAAGGTTAGACTTTGCAAAGTGGGCAGCTCTGGCATAACGGCCAGAGCTGCCGACTTTGGAGCTGGGGAACCAGGCTTGAGTCTCGGCCTCAGCTCAACATCCTGTGATTCTGGGCAAATGAATCTCCCCGTGCCTACCAAATAAAAACAACAAAAAATTGTGTCCTTCTGTAATTTAACTGGTGCTCATGTAAAGCACTCCAATATCTTCAATTAAAGTTTGTGCTATATAAAACTGAAAAAAACAAGAATGGGCATAGCCAATAGGTCTTACCTAATGGACCTTTTAAGTGTTTAGCTGCGCAGTACATTATCCTGGGTGCTGTGCCACCAGGAATTGAAGAGCTTTACAATTACTATACACTGGGTCATGCAGTCTGATTCAGAAATACATGCTGGCCTCAGGAAACATTTATGGGCCATTTATGGACACATTTCAAGGCTTTTTAATGCACGAACAGAAAGACAATTGCCTCGATGCAAGTCAACAGCACTATAACATTTTATGTGCTGACATCTTGAAGCTGTTTCCTTGATAAATGTTACAAATAACGGAGTATGTATTAATACTGCGTAGCAAAAAGCAACAAGAGGACCAGATGCAAAGAGTGCTGAGGAGTGAAGAAGTCAGAGCAATGTCCAAATTAACAATGTGAACGTTTTTCCTTCCAAAGAGTCCCAAAGTACTTTGCATGTATGGCACAGACTCAACTTTAACTGTGGTGTAGTGGAGCCGGCGGCTAGAGACCCCTACACAGTAAAGGTGGATGGTGCGGTGATGTCATCTCCTTAGAGAGCAGGACATGGCTGACACCAAGACGTAACCCCATGGTGCTCTTTGTGTTCGGGCTGGGACGGGGTGTGAGGGGGCAGACAAGAAATGCCTCACAGCCCCTGGGTAGCTGCCGTGAATGTGCTTTGAAATCAGAGCTCGGAGAGGAGGCCGACAACAGGAAGAGGCAGTGGACATCCTACTGATATCCAGCCATGGCAGTGGCAAACCAAGCTCCAGAGTAGGCTGAAGAGAGTGCACTATCAGCCCCCCACTTGCATTCTACTAATTTATCTCTATAATCTGTACTCTAGAACTAGAAAATGTGCACTCTCAGAGTGTTTCATAGAAAAAGGAGCGAAGCAGAAGGCAGGGAGAGTCACACGAACGAGAGAGAGCAATGAGGGAAGGGGGACAGAAGTACATGGGCACTGGTCAGGGGCATATTCCACTGCACATACTGAACAAGCACAGTGAATACAACATCAAATGCTCGCTCCCCATTAAAAACAGTTACATGACTCTCCTCTTACACACAAATGCTAAAAGGGCATCAGTACAGATAGGGCCACATGAATCAATAGTGAAAATAGTGATTACTTAATTGTGATTTTCTGTGAATCGCAATTAGGTAATCGCTTTCCAAATGTATGACTCTCCATGAGATTCATTTAGTGACTCCTAGTGGGTAGCAAATAGACCTACCTCATGAATATTAATGAGGTAGGTCGCAATTTGCGTCCCATTAGGAATCACTAAAATCACGGGGATGGTGGCCTGCCGGGGTCAGCAGACCACCACGTCTGTGATTGCTCTTAAATAAAGCAATCATTTTTTTTTTAAATCCAGCCCGTTTTCCTTAAAGGAAAATGGGTTGCTTTTAAAAAAGAAAAATGAAAAGTTTTCTTTTCATTTTTTAAGAGCAGGCAGTGGTCCGTGGGACCACTGCCTGTCAGGAAAAAAAAGTTTTCGCTACCATTCCCAAGGGGAAGGGGTCTCTTAGGGACCCCTTCCCATTTGCATATGGGTTACCACGTACTTGAAGTAGGTGGTAAAATGCGAATGTTTTGTGACCGCATTTCGGTCACAAAAGATTCTTACATGCTTTTGCGATTCGGTATTAGGAACGGCCTCCCTAAGCGTGCCCCTTCCTAATACCGAATCGGTATGCATTCCAGTAGCGGCTGGTGTCAGGGAAACTGCTGATTGGGCAGCGTGGGGTAGCAGCGTGGGGGGGCTGAAACAATAAAAAAAAAACATACATACCAGTCTCCTTCTCATCGCTCTGCTTGCCGGTCTTCTCCTCCTCTGGGCACAGGCTGAAGCTCCTAGCTTCCCCTGTGGCCAATCCCGACGCTGCTCCCACCAGGGATAGGGATTGGGCAGAGAGCACTGGTTTTGCACTTCACTGGGAGCTGGGAGCTGGTGCCTGCTGGTTTTTCCACACAGCAACACAGCTGGGTTGGAGAGATGTCTGTGCGCATGACGGTTCGACCATCCTAAGACGGCCGGCCAAACTGACACGCACACTAACAGCAGGGCCCACCACTCCTCCCCCTGCTGCATTGCTGTAGCCATGCCCCAAGACTCAGTCACAGGACGAAAAATAAAATGATCTGCATTTAGATCATTTTATTTTTCGTTTGTCTCTGCGGGCAGTGGGGTGATGCTCCTCCTCCATAGCGGAGGAACCGTCGCTGATGTATTCACAAATCCAAATTGCGATTCAGTAACATGTTACCGAATCGCAAATTGGAATTCATCCCAAAATGCATTTTACCAGTCACACACAACCCGATTCTGTGACTCGGGCCGTTTGAGACCGGTAATGCATGATACATGTGGCCAATGGTTTCCATTGTGCACAGTACGCGTAGCATGAGCGTATTATGAAATACCCTGACACACAAAAGGAGCAAATTCTAGGTTGTGAGCCAGGGGTGGAGGTACAAAATATCCTGTGGTATATGTATAAATGTGTAATGCTCTTGTTGGCTACAGTAACATAGTCCAGTTAGCGTACATGTCAATAGCTAAGTGCAGAGATACCAAAACACACTCAAAACATCATACAATTTAGATCGGTCTGATACGAAGCTAGGATAACTTTTTAGCTCAGAGTGTCCCACTTTACAAAACTCGACAGCCGCCCACAACCAGTTTAATATACTACATTTGCTTCAGGGCCTGATTTAATGTTCCGGCGGGCACTTTGCACATGGAACGTTGATCACATTGTGAGTGTGTAAACACCCTCTGTTCAATGTTACTATTGAATGACAATTCATAACTGTACATGGCATGTTTTGAGAAAACTATCAGGCCCCTGAAATGAACCCCTGGGCAAAAACTGCTAAATGTCCCTGTTGTACACTTGGACCTTGAGATCCTTGCAAAAGGTGGATGTGAGAGGTGTTTGCGGTACTGAAAGTGTGAAGATTATTTGGCTTGCATTGTGAGGAGGGATATTCTAGAAGAGAAAGTTGAAATAATGTTGTGAAATATCAATCTCAGGTGAAAAATGAAGTCTCCTTCAGCTAAACAGGGAACACTGTGACGTGGAAATGTGTGCATGAACTTGACAAAGCTATTCATAATGCTGTTATTCGATGTCCTAGGGAGCATTTTCAATGCTCACTCAGCACCCTGGTTCCCCTTTGAACTGAAGAGGAAGTGACTGTGCTGTCGCAATGTCAGAAGCCAATGCCCGAGCAAAGGTCGGAGGGATGTAGCTCCTGTTGTACTGACTGACACTAGACCTAGGTTCGCATATGAACAGTCCAATCAGACAGCTATATGCTTTATGATTAGTCTTCTAGTATACCAAGTACTAAAGACAACTCGAAATCTACTAAATTTGGTTGCGAGAAATCGAGGAGACCCTTGTTCTTACTTCACACATTACAATTTCGCTAAAATTCTACAAGCAACTTTAAAATACATTATGTTAGTTAGAGAAATCCATGTTCTTTGCTGTTAATAGCCCTGGGTGGGAGATTTGTTTTGGTGGGAGTGGGTTATTTATTCTCGCATTAAAGTATCTTTTCATATTTACCAGGGCACGAAGAACATGATGAAATGTGGGACCACGGTAAGTGCGCGAGATAACATCTCGGCTCTGTAGAGGTGCTTTGCATGGGGGTCCTTCTCCTTAACCAGGTCGGAGTCATCAGTCTCCCCGCTGTCGGACAGGAGCACCTGAAAGAGACCGAGCAGGAGTAGCAAGCACCCACGGGGGGGGAAGACATGATATCCAATGGCTAGGTCCAAGGAAAGAGAGTCTAGTAGAGGAGGAGAGTGACAGGGAGGCAGCCAGCCGGGCAGGCAAGAAGGTGGCTGATGGTGGGTCTGTCTGCTCTCTCTCCTGGGCCTGGCCAGCACATGTGCTCCTCGTGCAGTCAGCGCCACTTCATTTTACTGCAGCTGCTGCAAAGTGTTGTCCTGTATAGGAGCCAGGGGAGGTGGAGCCTGCACTGAAGTGCACACCCGGGAGCTCTCACACTCTGCTCTCCGCTTTCAGCCCCTCTATGCCAACTGTTGTGTTGAAATTTATTTTTGAGTTATACTAGTAGTTGCGTATGCATACCTTTAAAAGCATACCCTTAAAAAGGATAACAAGTTTAAACAAGCAAGCGCCAAATAGCTAAAAGGTGCGCAACCACCATTCTGAATCATGAAACCCAGCAGCAATGAAGTGGGCACCTCGCTGATAAATTCAAAAGAAACAGCCTCCTGATGTGGCTGCGATGGTGACATGAAAGTGGGCACCATGCTAAGCGACAGAAGCACTTGTGTTAGGAGCTCCAAACAAGCAAACGAAGAATTAAGGGAAATGAGCAAGCGTGCATAAATAAAGAAAGGGGCGCAGCCTCCCGAAATGGCCCCATGCCGAAAGATGAAGTGCAGCATTCGTGAAGTGGGCATCGTGCTGATCAAGAGAAACACACAACACTTGTGTGAAGAGACATTGGAGGAGTTGGGAGGGAGAATGCTGCATTTCTGTGTGCGGGACGCGTCGGAGACGACGAGTCATTCCTAACTCGCTTCTTTGGAGTATTGATTTTCCATACTTCTCTTCAAATTCGGAAAGAGACTATTGCCTTTCTATTGGAGTTTGTCAGGCTTGGAGTCTCCTTTTAATTCAACTGCGATAGAGATTTTCAATCTACCAATATAGGCGCCTATTTGTAAGGCCCTTGTGGTGTTTTCAATACTTGATCGATCTGGTTCGAGTTGCCCACCGAACATGATCATAGGGCCTTTTTTAACAATCGACTATGTCCTGAAGGTGGTCTGATGGATGATATTGCCACAACAGACCGAAACGTCGACTGTCACATCTATTTCCCTAGCATTTGAGGCTGTTGAGGAATTGTTTTCTATTGTTTTAGATTCATTTCCTTCTTTGTATCCATTCGGAATAGATGTTTACACCTATGATTTGTAGGCTCTTTTATGTACCCTCCATCATGGTGTTTTACTGTCTTTGAATGTACACTTTGCATTTCTGTTCACATTAAAAAGTGTGTACTTATGAAAAAAAGATATACCCATGTTTTTAAGTGTTCTGCTGAATATTCATGTTATGAACAACTACATTGATGTTTAGATTTTTTCAAGGTTTAGTCACCAATTGGGGTTTAACATACAAGTAACGAGTCTGTATAAAGTTTGACTAAGATTAGCGAATGAAATCCCTTGTAGGCACCTTCATCCAATACTAGTTTATTTGCCCAAGCCTCCAAGGGTGTATGGGGTTTCCCATTGGTTTGCTACTGCATTAATATAAAGCAGCTGCCGAAGCTGAACTCAGGCAAACAGCAACATGAGCAGAAGCTGAACACAAGCAAACAGTAACACGAGGAGGTAACAAAAAAAATAGTCCCCCAAACAACAGATAAACAACCAAAGTGTAATCATACAGTACTTGGTCTCTGCTCCCTGAAAGGAACGAAAGAGAAAAAAGCAGGACAAAGAGGCAGGACTGACTACTAGCAAGCAAGGATTTTTAAAGGAAACTGAAATAATCAAATGAAATGACTTTAAGCCCACAAGAGAAGTATATACTTGTTAGAAATGGGGTTTCTGGTTGGTTAGGGTATGCACCTAAGCCAGGCAGAACCCACCACTCTAGTCAGGGCAAGGGAGTTAGTTACACACTGAAGATAACCCCTGCTCACCCCCTTGGCAGCTTGGCAGAGCAGTCAGGCTTATCCCAGAGGCAATGTGTAAAGTGTTTGCGCAACACACTCACAAAGCAGTGACACACTAGGCACACCACAAAAGAGACCCCACACAAGGTTATATAAAAATATCCTTTGTATTATTCACAAAACACACTAGACCACAATCACATAAATTACTGTGCCACTTCACAGGTATTTACATAAATCACTTGGCCAACCGGGCCATTGCATTAATCATCACAATTAGGCTAACCAGTACTTACTGGTAGGATTGCACTTAGCACAACACATCACATCAACAGTGCACCAGAGTAAATACTTGTACAAGGCACATATCATAACCACATCATGCCCTCCTTAGGCATCTGCAGATCACCATCACAGTACCTAGGGCGCAGCCCAGACAATGTAATACCAATTACATGAGATCCTCACTGGCAATGTACCCTTACATCAGGGCAAAACACATGCACATTAGGCAACTTCCAGTACTCACAGGTACCTGATTCATCAAGCCCGTATGTAGGGCACCGAAGTACGTGCACCTCTACTCCAACTCTGCAGCTTCAGCGTTTACCGTGTGGGCTGCGCGGTAATTGCAGGAACAGGACCTCTGTCAAGGGTTGCCACCCCATCCTGTTCTCTGATCTCTTGTGCCCCCAAGTGAGTGATCACCATGGGTAGGGGAGGCACCCGCTCTGCCCACATTGGCCGGGGACCTCCCTTCACCCCAAGGACTGGCCCCGCAAGCGCACCGCCCCGGGGCTTACCATAAAGAAGCTCAGCCCCACTCACCACTCCTTGGGGGCTGAGCAAGTTAGGTTGCAGCCGTCCGCTTCAACTGACGACCAGTGCTCCTGTGCTCCAGGTGGGAGGTGGCCAATGGTGGTGCTCCGATCCGGCCCTTCGGGACCAGGTAGACACGGGGTGCTGTCTCAGTCCTCCTTTCCTCTGCTTCGCGGTCAGGAGCGCAGTCCGGCTTCACACCGCCCACAACCAGGCTCAGCCACACAGCTGGGTGCTTCTGCCTGGCTTCCGGCGGCCGCTGGGCTTCCTGCTGGGCAGCAACGAGCCGCGACTCCTTCCCTCAGCTCAGTTGAGGGTTCAGAGCAGCCCTCCTTCCTGGCACAAGAATGCGGGGTAGGCTCCTGCCCCGACTTGGGATCTGCGGCGTCTCCTGCCGCACTTTGAGAGAGTGAGCCCACATCTCGGGCTGGGGCAATGATTTCATCCACGCGCCTCTGCCGGGTAGGAGCAGCACCTTTTGAGCACAGAACAAGGAAGCGCTCCATGGCAGTAGGAACTCACACCTAGGGCTCAGACAAATAACTCCAGTGCGCCCCAAGCCTAGGTTCAGGGCCAAAAGCGATCCCCAGACCCTGTGTAGCGCACACCACACGCTATGTTTTCTCAAGCCCAGAGCAGACTGCAGGAGCAGCACACAGCGCTCCTTTCGTGCTGGGCTCCATGAGAGCAATGGGACACTCAGGTTAAGAAGTCAGGCATCAGGCCAGCACATATGGTCCCAGTGCATAGGGGCAGTTTCTCCTGCAAAGCAGCTCCCAAGGCAAAGTTCCAGTGGCAGTTCCCTGCCAGCACAGCTTTCTTCTCGTTCCACTCAGTGTCTTCCTTCCTACATGGAGTCACAGCCCCTTTACTTATAGTTCAAGTGTCTTTGTTCCGGGGGCACTTAAAATACAATTGCAAGTGCACAACACCTCCCATTCACAGTGTAAGTCTTGGCCCCACACACAGCACAGGGGGCAGAGCCAGCATTGTGGAAGGCAGGCACAGTCCTATTCAGGTCCAGGTGCTCCTCCTCCCACTACTCGAAATGCAGATCGGCCTATTCAGGTTGCAAGGGAAAACTCCTCACGCTACTCTAAATTCAGCCAAGGTCTTTTCAGTCTAGCGTTGAGTCATCCAGGCAGGGCAGGACACACCTCAACCTCCCCTCCCCCCATCCCCCCCAGGACTGGCTATAGTGAATGCACATCCCCTCTCCCCTATCAGTCAGAACCAGATGGTCAATACACATCCAGGCAGGCACAGACACATAGCACACAGAAATGCCCACTTCTAAAAGTGGCATTTCTAAAATGATAATAATAAATCTGCTTCCACCAATAAGCAGGATTTACCACTGCTATTCCAAACATACCAAACATGGTCACGCTACCCCTCTCATGTCGGGAATTACCACTGAAGCACATATCAGGGAATCCCCAATGCATCCCAATGAGAGGGCAGCCTTACAGCAGTGAGGAACCAAATAGGCTGTTTGTCACTACCAGGACATGCCACACAGTTAAGGCACATGTCCTACCTTTTACCTACACAGCATCCTGCCCATAGGGCTAGCTAGGGCCTACCTTAGGGGTGACTTATATGTAGTAAAAGGGGAGTTGCAGATTTGGCAAGCACTTTATATGCCACGTCACGGCCGCAGTAAACTGTGCGCGCAGGTCCTGCAGTGGCAGAGGCCTGAGACTAGTTTAAAAGGCTACCTCGGTGGGTGGCGCAAGCAGCGCTGCAAGCCCACCAGTAGCATTTAATTTACAGGCCCTGGGTATTTGGGATACCACTGTACAAAGGACTTACAGGTAAATTAAATATGCCTAACAGGTGTAGGCCAATCTTACCAAGTATACCAGAGAGAGCACATGCACTTTAGCACTGATCAGCAGTGATAAAGTGCCCAGAGTCATAAAACCACCAACAACAAGTCAGAAAAAATACAGGAGGAAGGCAAAAGTTCTGGGATGACCCTGCAAAAGAGCCAAGTCCAACAATACTAAAATATATACAGGAGGTCTTGAATGCTCGACCTAAAAAATTGAGCCATATGGTCACACATGTGCATTAGCCATGGTTTGAATCAAAGTTTAGTAGCGTCTTGTAAAGTCTGCTTTTGTTGTTTTTCTTCTTTTTTTAACCCATATTTATTGGGTTTTACACTTTTATTCAAGTAGAATCAGTACAATAGCGGATATCATGCATCACTAAATATAGGTAGTGTAACAATAAAAATACAACTTTGCAAAACCGTAGCAAGCCTGATCATATGGAGTATGCAGCAAGAGTAAAGGCAGCTTATTGTCAGTGTCCGGATGTAGTCATCCACAGGTCTTTCATCTCACAACGTGAGGATCCGCTGGAGGGCTTTAGGGCAATAAGGTGGGGACCAGTAGATGAGAGGGCTTATAGCAATAACGCGATGTGGTGCGCGGGCCAGACTAGAAGAAAGTCTGCTTTTGTGATAGTCATGTTATCTATCCATTCAGTTAGCTTAGTTTTCCTTTTAATGTAAAGAAGATTTAAAAAAAATATATGAATCTCTAACCTCAGATGAATGGTGGCAGTAATGGTACTGACATGCTTTTGCATAATGCTTCATTATACAATTTCTTATGTCTCTACTGACTATAAATATCAATTGTAACTATTACCTCTCAAATGGATAAAACTGAATTGACCTTTCTGGGATTGTGTGTATTAAGTCACAGCTGATGTCAGCAGTGACCATTTAGTTCACTGGGCCTTCTTTCCAGATATTGAAGCAAGCTGCTTGCTGATGTGAAGAAGGACGGGCCCAGATCCAAGCTCAGGCAAAATGGAGCAAGAAGACTGTGTGGCATGCGTGGATTAGACAAGAGAAACTTAAACTGAAATGTGAATGCTCTGTAGGTGTCAACAATTATTTGCCCAGACTATCTGAAACTATTTTGATAGTTGATCAGGGCAAGTAGATGGCACTCTCTTCCCAATATAGAATGTTTGGGGCAAATAATCCATTATAAACAAGTAAACATGCCAGGAGGATCATTTAAATCCAAAATAGAAACTGTGAATGATGGGGAGCTTCTTTCTACAGAAATCTTTAAAGATGGCTTCTTGCAGTCGGAGGGGATAAACATTTCTGTTGCATCCTCACATGCAATCTGACCTTCATGAGAGATAATGCATATACTTAGCCTATGGATCTCTCCTAGGAATGGGCGTAACTCGCGTAATTCAGTGTAGCGTAACCACGCAGAATTAACAAAAAATTCCACAATATTACGCATAATTATGAGAGAAGAGTAATTCTGCATTTTGCACTATTTCCTAACACAAAAATGCCCCCTCACGTCCAAAATGGGTGTGTAAATGCATTTTGCGCTAAGAAATAGTGCTAAATGCAACAGTACATGAATAGCAAAGGGTGAGCAGTCACTTGCGCTTGCAAAATATGCTCTTGGGGTAAGATTTTCCCCAACCTACACTGGCATTTTCCGCTATTTTCTGATCACAAAATGTTGCCCTCTGGTCCAAAAAAGTCGCAAGAAGTCATTTTGCATTAAGCAATAGTGCTAAATGTGCTGTTGGGGTAGAAGTTTCCCACAACTTACTCCCGAAATTAGGCACTATTTTCTTAGCACAAAATGCACCCTCATGTCCAAATGGACATGAGGACGCATATTGCATTAAGAAATAGTGCTAAATTCAGCAGAACACAAATAGCGAGCACGAGCGGTCGCTAAATGTGCTCTTGCAGTAGGATTGCTTTCCCAAAATTATTATGATAGAAGGTGTGAGCTCATTATTGGTATTTCTACATCAAGAAGTAACACGTAATTACTGAAATTACTCTGATTACTCTAGCGTAATTAAAAATATGCCCAGACCTAGTCTCTCCTCACTTAAAAAAAAAAAAAAAAAGTGGAGCCTTCAGACTCAGAAATTTAACAAATCGATCGTACATTGTGAAAGCTCTAGATCTCGTTTGTAGTGAAAATATGTTTGTTAGGGTCTCATTATGGATAGGCCAGCAAAATGGGGTGCTAATACCAGGCCTTTATTACTGCTTCTGGGTGGCACTACCTCCTGTTGAAGATGATCATCAGATTTTTGTCTCAACTGTTTTTGCTTGCGTTAGGACACTGTGCACTTTACCCCCGCTAACCAGTGGTAAAGTGTTTGTGCTCCCCCTTTCATCATGATTAAATTGACCCTAATTGGCATATTTAACTTACCTATAAGTTCCTAGTATATGGTACCCAAAGTGTACCCAGGGTGTTTCAGTTAAATGTCACCAGTGGCCTTGCGCACACATTGTGCCATCCAATGATGCGACAGGCAAACATGACTGCTGGTCTGTCATGTGCAACATGGTGTTGCAGTTTTTAACTGTCAATTTGTGTCAAAATAAACCCTTTTGGACAAGCCTGAACCATCCTTTTTTAATATTAATAAGTGACCCCGGAGTAGACCTTGCTGCATATTAGGCCAGGGTGCAGAGTATTTGAGAGTAGGACATGTAAATGTTTAATGTTAAACATTTCCTTACAGTGAAAATGCTCAGAAGGTTATTATCTTTGCGACAGGCTGAGGTTTTCCCATCAGAAAGCATTGGGATACAATATTAAATGTAATATTGCTATTTCCGCTTAGGAAACAGCTACAGAGTGAATTCTTGGACTTTTTAAAATATTTGTTAGAAACCCAATGCATTGGTAAAGTCAGATTTGTAATAAATATTTTAGAACAGGTACCTTAGAACCTTAGAACAGGTACCTTAAAAAGTTGTATGTTACTGTTGTTTGCAATTTCCACTTGCTTTTAGCAGGTGGAATTTGTGAATGGCAAATCAAGTGGTGAAACTGGGTGTGGTATTACTGTGTGCTGTAATATCTCCTGGCTAATCCATTACCTATGAAAATCATGGAGTAATATACTCTCGACTACTTGAAATGGAGGTCAATGTGTGTAGATATCTGATAACTTTTTAAACCTGTCCTGGTAGGGGAAAGTATCTTGACTATCCAACACAGAAATCCAACACTGCAGGTGCTTCTTGAAGGCAAGGCCCTGTCTGTGTCAGATGACTCGGAGCAGTACATTACTGAAAGGAGTAACAATTTGAAGCCGCCGGTCAGCCTTTCCTTGGAGACAGCAAAACAGCGTCCATTTCAAAGGCAGGTAGAGATCTCCCTGCAGGTGGGTTCAGAAAGTGATTACACTGTCCTACAGTGGGATGTTTAGTGGGTCCCTGGGACTGCCATGCAGCTTCATAGGGGGTGCTATGGCAGGGTGTGCCCTATGCCCCACTTCTATATGGTGCAGATAGTGTGCCTTCTAAAGGTCTATTTAACTCTGCACCCACTTCTGCAATGTGACTCGGGGACAATGATAAAGAATGTTCTCATTAGTATGGGGCCACTCCCTCATGCAAATGAGAGCATGACCTCTTAGGATTGTGCCAGCACACAATTAACACTAATACAATCCATTTTACAGTAAAGACTAAGAAGGCACCTGCATCCGCTTCTGTAATACCGTAGCACCTGGGGACACAAAAAAAGGTCACATAAGCCCATTGCACCCCTGCAGAATTATGCATAATATGCCCCATGGTCACTAACAAAGCCTTTCACTTTGACCATGTTTACTGTGTGTTGGAATCTTTGTACTGGTTTCCAGTCTGTACAGGATTCAATTCAAGGGTCTTTTTAATGGGCACTAATTGTTTTATGGAACTGGTCATTTGTTTGTAAAGGACATGGTCTACCATTATCAGCCTATCAGATATCTACACTCTGAAAGTCACCTACTTTTAGAAGTCCCTTTTTTCACTGATCTAAGATGTGCAGTAGACTTTTATCTGCACAGGCCTCAATTATATGGAGTTTCTCACTGCTGACATTGTCTTCTCAATCTGTCATCTAAGCATCTGCAAATTCCTTAAAACGAATTTATGTCATGTCAGTATTTGTCAGTTCACTTGTAGCCTGTTTCTTTTTGCAGTTATACAGCATAGCACTAAAAAGGCAGCTTTTTAATAAGAGTGCACTTGAAATGCTCTGTCATATACCACAGCATAACAGATGTAAGATGTGGATTGTTAACCTGCCTGCTTTTCTTTTCTTAGTTCCAACTTGTATGGATTGTGTGCTGCTTGGTATTTATTGGACTTACTTGGTGAGACAGTGAATGTCTTATGCCACCTGGGTTTTAA
This sequence comes from Calotriton arnoldi, assembly GCA_963921515.1. Classification (NCBI taxonomy): domain Eukaryota; kingdom Metazoa; phylum Chordata; class Amphibia; order Caudata; family Salamandridae; genus Calotriton; species Calotriton arnoldi. The sequence continues at coordinate 493,398 of CAWUFW010000295.1, read as the reverse complement.
ATAAGTAGTACATGGCCCTGTAGTTGTAGAAGAGCAGGACCAGCATACTTTGGCACCTCTAGCTCTGATACAGTAGCATAGGTCAGAACAGTATGGTTTATAGATAGCGCTTATGAACATTCAGAGTATTTTCCAAAGTTTATTTCAGGATGGAGACCAGGATATGGAAGGGTTTGCATTTCACAGGGATGGACCCGAGGACTGTCATGACCTCGTACCAAAATGTTTGTATCTTGCTAAATAATGTGATTTTGAATGCTAACGATTGGTCTCGTGTTTACTGGTAAGGGAGTAACATCTCCGATAGGCACTAGATTACATGCTATGCACTGGTGTTCAGCGCTTGATGCCAGCCTCATCAGTGGATGGCTTCTTTGCACCATTGTAATGCAATTTAGCCCCAACATTTTTGATGTCCAACAAATGCAAAAATAAAATTTACAACTAACCAGCTTGAAAACTATTTTTTGTACTTATTTCAAAATAGCCTGTCATTGGTGCATTTTATACAATCTGAACCAGATCAATGACTTCATAATGCTTTCAGCACCAGACACAACATTTTTAAAATCGTTCCATGTTCAACAGGCAGGCTCTGGAAATATGTGAGGGATGTGCACGCAGTATCGAGCCCAGGATGATGCAGGGATTGTGACTGGTGCCTCTTAGAGATTGCCCAAAGAAGATGCCTTTCAGCAGTCAATGTGGTCAGTGTTGGAAATAGGAGGTTGCGACCGGTGCAGACCCACCGGGCGCAAAGCTCAAAGGGGTGCCCTTTGTATGAAAGGCTGAGGCAAGATAAGAGCAGCCTGAAGAAATGTTTGTGTGCCTGGCATTTTTCAGGGGATAATAACAATGGTATGATAACTCTAGTGGCTAATGCACTAGATAGACAGATCTGTGATTTGTCTAGTCAAAGGTTTGACTCATGCTGAAGTAGCTGTAAAGGGAAAAACAAACGGCAGACCAAGGTCAAGCACATTCAGTCCATGAGTACTAGTAATTCGTAAGGTGGTGCGATCTCTTCCCACACCCGCCGTCCAAAGGTGTGATGCAGGGGCCAATTTTAAACAGAAGATGGAAGGTGAACTCGTTTCAAAGTAAAGTCAATCTGCGTCAATAGTATATTCAAAAAGTGTTCTTTTATTCAATCAAACTTTTAATACTGGCGCATGCTGAAGTAGCATAGAGGGTTAATGTTTCCGCTACAAAGCACAACGTGCAACACGCAGATCATAAATTTATACTTTATGTGCATATCCCATTCGTTTACTGCTTTTGTCACAGAGTTCCTCCTTGAGTTACTTAGAGTTCATAAGTTACAATCCTTCAATATAGCACGCTGAGATATTGTTGGACTTGGCCTTTTTTGCAGAGTCATCCCTGAACTTTTTGCCTTCCTCCTAGTATTTTTTCTGACCTGGTGTTGGTGGTTTTAGGACTCTGGGCACTTTATCACTGCTGTCCAGTGTAAAGTGCATGTGCTCCTATGGTAAACTTGGTAACATTGGTCTACACCGGTTTGGCGTATTTAATTTACCTATCAGTCCCTTGTAAAGTGGTATCTCATATACCCGGGGCCAGTAAATTAAATGCTACAGGTGGGCTTGCAGCGTTGCTTGCACCACCCACCAAAGTAGTCTTTAAACCTGTCTCAGGCCTCTTCCATTGCAGGGCCTGCGTGTGCAGTTTACTGCCGCTGTGACGTGGCACATCAAGTGGGTGACACGTCTGTGACTCCCCTCTTACTACATATCAGTCACCCCTAAGGTAGGCCCTAGCTAGCCCTATGGGCAGGGTGCAATGTAGGTAAAAAGGTAGGACATGTGCCTTAACTGTGTGGCATGTCCTGGTAGTGACAAACAGCCATTTTGGTTCTCACTACTGTGAGGCTGCCCTCTCATAGGAATGCATTGGGGATTCCCGGATATGTGTGTCAGTGGTAATTCCTGATATGAGAGGGGTGGCGTGATCAAGTTTGGCATGTTTTGAATAGTGGTAATCAATGCTGCTTAAAGGTGTTCGCAGATTTATTATCACTATTTTAGAAATGCCACTTTTAGAAGTGGGCATTTCTGTGTACTATGTGTCTTTGTGCCTGCCTGCCTACCTGTTGTGTATTGCATGTCTGGCTCTGGATGACAGGGGCTGGGTGAGTAAGCGCTAGGCTGAATAGGCCGATCTGCATTTGGAGTAGTGGGAGGAGTAGCACCTGGACCTGAATAGGACTGTGCCTGCCTTACACAATGCTGGCTCTGCCCCCCTGTGGTGTGTCTGGGGCCAGAGGCTACACTGACAAAGGAGGGTGTTTGTGCACATGAAAAGGTGAATGCAAGTACCCCCCAGAACTGGTTTGGACTGGGCACAGAGCCCTGTGCCAGTGGGAAGAACAAAGACATTTGTCATATAAATATTGTGGCTGTGACCCATGAAATGTTGAACTTTGTGCTTACTGGGAGAAAGGACTGCTGGACTGCCAGGAGGAACCGCTGTTGGACCCAACTGCTGTCTCCCGGAGGTCTCTACATGCTGGCCTGCCTGTGCCCAGCTCTGCCCCTTGTGACTCTGGGGCTTAGCGCGTGCAGAGGAGAGGGGCATCTTGTGCCCTGCAGCGTGAGCAGTGCCTCCCGTTCTTTCGTGGCCTGAGCAGCGGAGGGGAGAGCCAAGTCGTGGGAAGTGCTCTCCCGCTCCCGGCCGCACCCCCCTGTTGTGCTTTCAGTTATTGGCAGCCGGGGCTCTGCTACGGGACCCCAGGCTGCGAGGATGCACCATATCCATTAGGAATCCCTGGCCGGGATTCCCTGGTGACGCCAGAAGGAGGGCAGGAGCCTACCCGCATTTTTGGTGCCAGGAGAAAGTGCTCTTCTTTTACATGTGGCGGCCGTAGCAGCCGTGCCGCCAAAATCGGAAGTCAAGCAAAGTTGGAAGAAGCCTGACCATGGGCGGGGCCCGTGACCGCGAGAGGCCGCTGGAAGCCAGGCGAAGTTTTGTGCCTGGTTGGGGGCGGGGCTCCCGTGTGGCCGGAGAGAGCCCCGCGTGCTGCCTGAACCGGTGTCATGGACAGGGCTCCCTAGAGGGAAGAGGAAGCCGACGGGTGTGTTCCAGTGGAAGGAGGTCCCCTTGCACAGAGGGGAGTTGCCGGAGGTGAGAGGAGAGCCTCACAAGCCCAAAGGAGACGAGAGAGGCTGCGCGGAGCGGACTCGACAGAGACTTCGCTCCGGGTCCTGCCGCAGCGGCCCTTCGCTTGTCAGTGGAGGAGCGTCCAGGTATATCTTTAAACCCAGGCCGCAGTGGTGAAGGGCGCCATAGTTCTGACATTGTACAGCTGCGCCGCAGGGTCGCGGTCAGCTGCAGCCTTACTGGATAGTGGGGGCATCTTGGCTTCCGGAAACCGTACCGGTGGCCCTTAACTGGAGTGCAGGTGCTCCAGCACTCCCCCATCCTGATAACTGGGACCCACATTCATGGAGGATACCATGGATGCCTCACTGGCGGCATAATTTGGGCCCAGTGGTTTGTGCACTGATGGCCAGGGTCCGGGTCTCAGGTCATCTTCAGATGCACAGCGGTGCTGTTCTAAGGACAGGGGCAATATGTCAAGCCATATATTAGTGCCCTAGACGTGTAACCTTGACGCCTGCTTAGTGGCACAGTGTTTCCAGTGATTATGGTGTGGTTACATGCATTTTTGATGACAAGTGCCTAGTGGCACAAGTGATTTGTGTAATGGTGGTGATGGAGCAAGGACTCACAAATGAGACTTGCTCGGAGGCAATCTTCTCACAGTATTAATTTATTAATCTTTGTAATGTTCGTACTAATAAATACACACACGAATATAAGTAGAAAGGAAGCTTGCCTATGTGTTTAAATTAACAAATAACGCTTGTCTATTCTAAAATGGCCGCTAAAGCGCGGCACCCTATTGCGCATGTGTCAACCATATCACGTGGTGTGACGTCTTTCTTTGCTTGGAGGGAAATCCTTGTTTCTGCGCAGTGTGTATTAAAATGGCTGCTTAATGTCTTCGTGTGCTACCGCTTGCTCATGTGTTGCAATTAAACTGTGGTATCCTAACGCTATTAATGCGGGATAGAATTTATAAGTAAATGGGAATAGAGTAGAAAGAGTGGGTATACAGTGAAACAATTTATTTGTGATTTTAATATTTTCTTCTTTGACTTTTATTAGTTTGTAAATTGGGCCTGGTGTTGGTGAACTGAAAACTCGAGAGACAATGGTTCTGCGCATGCGCCCTGAGTGGCTGCCCAAAAGAGCGGATGAAGTCAACCTGGACGTCGTCCAAGGCCATGACCTGATGGCCAACACTATTGTACCCACGATGTCCCTACCGAAAAGAAACAATTTATATGAACAATGTATTAAACTTGTCGTGAGACGGGTGGGAAATAAAGCAAATGTATTAATTGTGATGGGCGGTATTTTAAAACAATGGGCTTAAAGAAATTGAATTAAATCAATATGGTGTGAGGATCAACCCCTGTCCCCGTCCAATCAGAAGTAGTGGGCCCATAATTCTGCAACATTAAGGGGAGGTACATGGGCGTAGAAGGGTATAATAGATATAGAATTAGTTAATTAGACGCAGAAGAGAGCAGAAATGATGCAGAGGAGCTCAGAGAACAGGCATTAGGCTTAAGCTCCAGACATACAAGCCGATCGATTGCAGACTGAACCGCTGTCCAGAGAGGTCCTGAGGTGGGGGCGGCGGAGTACCTTAGAAGGAAGACACGGGAGAAATCGAGGAGAAGCGAAGTACCAGAGAGGGGGACGACGCAGGCGTCGTGGATAGAGAGGTCACCGGCCCTGTCCTGATCTGGGAGGAGGTCTTTGCTCTTCATCCTTCCAAGGTCCTACCTTTCCAACTCCTTAGCCAAGGGGTTTGGTTCTCGCACTTTTAGGTAAATATAAATGCAAACCTTAGTTGCGCTGCTGTCTCTATCTTCTCCTTTTCTGAGGGACCGTCATTGATCGATAATTGATTATTATGCTTCATCCTTGATATACGATTAAGTATCATGTGGTTCTGTATTTTACTCTGCTAAATCTTTAGATAAACATTTTAAAACTTCCTGACTCAGTGATTATTTCAGAATTAGGATTTGTAAGGAATGTCACTCATTTTAAACTTCCCAATTAATAAAGGGTCCATTGGTAAGTCATTACTCTTCAATCAGAAAAGTAATTGGTAGCAGGGATTTTGATAAAGGGTACAACTGACCCACCAGTGGAAATTGCTAGCGTAGTATGAATGTATGGGCCCAAGTGAGTATTTGGTGTATGAATGCTTGTTGCTAGTAACCCGCTGGATCAGTTTTCTGCTTATCAGAGGATGGTTGCACTTTGTTAATTGGGTACTGAGAATTTTATTTTTATGAACTAACATCCGTGTGTTTAAAATTTGTTTTATGTTGTCCAGAATCCCCGGGGAAAGAATAGCGGTTGGTAAGTGGAAGCCATACTGCAGTGAGGTTATCTGTCAGGCAGAAATGGTACTGAAAAGTTAAGTAGGGCTATCAGTACTTGTTAGGGACTCTATGCATGTGAGTAATAGCAAAAGAAATATGCTGGTGAAAAATTGATGTTATATCACCTAGAAAGGGTAACATTGAAGAAGTAGCAGATATTTCTGAAGCTTGCGTGAGAGTAAACGGAAGAGTTTTACTCGTAGTGTATGTTTAGTAAACGGAAAGGTTTTACTAAGTGTGAGAGAAACTATCTATCTTTTTCAAGTTAGCGAAACTGGCACGATAGCGAATGTTTTATGTTGTTACTGAATTTTAATAAGAAGCGTAGAGAAAATAAAGTTTTGCGTACGATTTTGTAAAGGGAGGGTCAGCTACCGGAGAGAAAGCTGACGTCACAAAACGCCGCGCTGGGATTGGTTGAAACCGCGGGCGTAGAACGACTCTTGTAAAGGAGGGGTCAGTAGTTAGGAGTAGTACTGACGTCACAGGTACCGCGCTGGGATTGGTTGAAACAGCGAGGGACAGAGAAGTGCAGATTTGTAAAGGAGGGGTTGGCAGAAAAGGCGTCACTAAAAAGGCCGCGCTAGGATTGGCTCAGAGACAAGTGTTAGCTGGAAGTTGATTGGTTGTTACCATAGAAGCTGAAATCCTAGTGGATAGTGGAGATTGTATGTTAAAACGTGATCCGACTTTAATAGGAACTCGTCCAGACAGGAGATTCCTAGGGTTGGCAGAATATAATTTTATACACCGAGATTTGCCAAAAATGTACGGAGAAAAGAGGAAAATGTCATTCCTACAAAAGATTAAGAATTATTTTAAAAAGGATAAACCAATCAAAACTAGAGAAGGAATTATCATTCCACCAGCTAAAACGCCCGCTTCATTTATGATGATGGAGAGAGGTTATCATACTTGCGTATGGATAGAAAATTGGATGGAAAATACCAAAAATGATGGAATATTAGCATTTCCCGAAAATGGTACTTTTAATGGGAGAATTCTTCAAAATTTGAGATTGAGGATGAATGACTTAGAACCCAGACCAAGATTAACTCAATACGAAGCCTTAGAAGAGTGGGAAACCGAGGCATTCGAACGCGACCAATCCAGGAGTAATAGGGGTTTATAGGGGATTTTTCCCTAGATACCAAAACGAGTCAAGGGACGGTCAGATGAAACAATGGAGAAGAGCGATGCTTACAGAGGGTTTATATCCAATATTAATGGCAGAAGAATCGGCAGGGAATAAATGCACAGAAAAGACAAAACACTTGACTAGATTTGGAGACTCAGAAGATGAATTTATGGAAGAAATATTAAACAACCCGCCACCATATCAGGAAGGGACTAGTGGATGCACCCCAAGTGCACCACTGTTAAAGACACCATTAGTACCGCAAATATTGTATAATCCCCCAGTTAGTAGGGTACTTCATGATAAGGAAAAGGAAGCAATAGATAAAAACAGAGCAGAATTAATACAGAAAGTAACACAATTGAGTGTCCATCCTGATTCATTGACCATACCTGTAACAATTGGTCCAGTGGTTCCCTTATATGGTGACAAAGTAAGTTATCCGAAACCATTAGCAATGCCCACATCTGTAGAAATCCCAAAACCAGATCCTGTAATAATTGATGATCAATTCAGTGATTGTGAAAGTATGATATCCTTAATGGATTTACCTATTCGAGGTTCTGTAAATACCACTCCTAGAAGAGTAACACCTGGTTCCTCCAAAGATGTAAACATAGTAACCTCATCAGGAACCAAAAGTGCCACAGTAGTTACGCCAGAAGACTTAGAAAGGTGGGCACAAGGATCAGACAAACAGAGTTCACCTCCAAAGATTATGGACATTTACAAATTAAAGGTCGAGTTAGAAGAAATGATAGCAGGAAATGTAGGAGTAGATCGTCTAAATACTTACGATGAAGAAGAGCTATTATTTGTATGCAGAAGCATCACAAGAAATGTAAAAATATTTCATGAAAAATTATCAGATTTGGCTTTACAGATGGGAATTGAAATAGGGAAGTCAAAAGTGTTACAGAAACCCTATAGAGCAGACTTCTCTGACAAAGATTAAGAAAACATGAATGCCTCTGGCCGAAAACTACAAATAAAGGAATTAATGTCAGTACTACAGAAATGGGGAGATTTGGATAAATGGAAAACTAGATGGACAAAGAAAAAGGAAGAGGCACGGTACAGTAGAACCACTTCTGAATATTTAATGAAGGAAACAGGGAAAGCAGATCAAATGTACCCGATGCGAGAAGTTCCAGGAGGAGGAAATGTACATGTCCCATGGAGCAGACAGGATATTTTGTCATTTACGAATGATTTTCCAAAGTTGAGAGAAAAGCCAATTGAATGGTACAAGCAGGTTGAGAGGTTTGTGAAGGTGTCAAAGGTATTGTTGAAGGACTTGGATGGTTTGTTCGACATAGTGGTACCTGCCGATTTGTGGACAGATTGTAAAATCACAGTTGATTGGCCAAGTGAAGAGCATCCTAGAGATCCAAAGACAGGTGCTCCATCGAGTGATGTAATGAAAAAGTATCAGCAGGTAATAACTTACTTGAAAGGGAAAATACCACCAAAGGAGACAGATTGGGTGAAAATAGATAGAACTACCCAAGAAGCCAGTGAATCGGTACATGCCTATTACGAACGTTTATTGCAGGTATTCAAACAGTATAGTGGATTTGAGGATATTGGAGATAAAAACATGAGTCAATTTGTTTACCGATTTGTTTATGGATTAAAACCAGAGATTTGTCAGATGATTAAGCAGCACATGTTGTGCTGGCAAGGAAACCGATTGATGAGATTTTGAAATATGCGAAATATTGTGGAGATGACATTGAGGATAGGCACAAGAAACTGCAAGAGAAAGTGATGTGGGCTCAGGTAAAAATGGCTGAGCGACAGGGAATTAATTTGGATAATCCAAGTGATAATCAGGGAAAGGATTCTGGAACGAATGGTGACACTGGGAATGGAGGAAAAGTGAGAGGACGAATGAGCAGAGAAGAGGCTAAAAAGAAGTTTCCTTGTCATGGGTGCGGAAAATTGGGGCATTGGAAGGATGAATGTAAAAAGATGCGGAATAATAATGGCCCAAATCAAAATTTAAATCCACAGACGCAGAATGACTCACAGCAGGGTGTAAATCCTCAGAGTCAGTTGCCACCTGCACCTATACAGGGTAATGTAAGCAGAGCAAAGCACGGTACAGACGTCGGATATCAAGGAGGAAGTGGTAAGAATGATTATGTAACCTCACAATTTCTTTTACAGGACGACTTCTGTCCATATAGTCAATGACGGTGCCTAGGAGAGGGGGAGAAGGAGTGCGTACTTGGTGCATCCTTACCGGTAGATCAGTCAGGTCCATATGTTGAAGGGAATGTGAAAGGTAATGATATTACTTTCCTTTTGGGCACTGGTGCTACCAGGTCTACTGTGAGAACAGCAGACATCCCAGACCTTCCTCTCTCTGGAGAAGCTATCCAAGTTGTGGGGGTAGCTAATCGAAAGATTAGAACACCTCTTACCGAACCAATGGAAGTAAAAATTGGAAATTTTAGAGAAATGCATCAATTTGTAGTGTGTGATTCCAGTCCAGTAAATTTATTGGGCCGAGATTTGTTGTGTAAAATGAACTGCACAATTTTCTGCACGCCGGATGGTGTGGCAGTTCAGATCCCGGATGAAGACCATGTATATAAATTTATGATTGCAAAGGAAGGTACAGAAGTAGATGAGATGTTCTCTTTGATAACAAAAGACGAGTTGCCAGAAGAATTAAAAACCACAGTAAATTCCATAGTATGGGATTTCTCGGGAAAAGAAGTAGGACTTATGGCCAAAATAGACCCAGTTAAAATTACTGTAAAAGAAGGTGCAATTTTCCCAAATACCAGACAGTACAAAATGAGTGCAGAAGTAAAGGCAGGAGTCATTGAAGAAATTAACAGAATGGTAAAACAAGGCATACTAAAAGAAGTAATGAGTAGCCCTTGTAACTCACCAATCATGGGTTTAAAGAAACCTAGTGGAAAGTATAGGATTGTTCAAGATTTACGCAAAATAAATAAGATTGTTGAACCTTGTTGTCCTATAGTGCCAAATCCTGCAGTAATCCTATACCAGATTCCTTGGAGTGCAGGATGGTTTACTGTGATTGATTTATGTCAAGCATTCTTTTCAATACCATTGCACCCAGATAGCCAGTATCTTTTTTCATTTAAATTTGAGAACAAAGTCTATGTATGGAATCGTGTTCCTCAGGGGTACACGGAAAGTCCTTCTATCTTTAATCAGATATTGAAAAAGTGCCTAGAGAAACTAGTGATGCCAGGAAGCTCAGTCTTAGTACAGTATATAGATGATTTACTGGTGGCATCTAACACCAGAGAGGACTGTGTTGTTGACTCCATTGCATTATTAAATCATTTAGCTGAAGAAGGGCATAAAGTTTCACCTGAAAAGTTGCAGTTTTGTACAACAGCAGTTAAGTATCTAGGACACCAAATTGAGAGGGGAAAAAGAAGGATAACCTCTGAAAGAGTAAAATTGATCAAGAAAATGCAAATGCCTGTCTCCCAACGAGAAGTGAGAATGTTCCTTGGAATAGTGGGTTATTGTCGACAATGGATACTAGGGTTTTCTCTGCTAGCAAAGCCATTAATTCAAATGACGAAAAAGAAGGCAAAGGACCCAGTTGAGTGGGATGATGAGAGCGTAGGAGCTTTTGTAAAATTGAGAAACGCTTTGTGTGCAGCACCTGCCCTAGGCATGCCTGATTATAAAAGAAAATTCACATTATTCTGTCATGAGAGAGAAAATTGTGCACTTTCAGTCCTAACCCAGAGACATGGTTTGGACAGACGTCCTATAGCATATTTTTCTGCTACATTGGACCCAGTGGCAGCCGCATTGCCAGGCTGCCTAAAAGCAGTAGCGGCTACATGTTTGAGCATTGAACAAAGTGAATCAATTGTAATGGGACATCCTGTCAAAGTGTTTGTTCCACATTCAGTTGTGATTCTGTTGACAAGAACCCGAACTCAGCATCTTACTCCTAGTCGGCTGACTAAATATGAAAGAATAATACTAGGTGCTGAAAATGTGACAATTGTAAGGTGCACAATAGTAAATCCTGCTACCTTACTACCAGACCCATATCATGAGGAAGTTAAAGATGACGAAGAGGAACCTGATTGTTTACAAGTCACAGAATTGTGCACGAAACCACGTCCTGACATCCAGGAACTACCCCTCAGGGAGCCAGACAGGGAGCTGTTTGTTGATGGTTCGTGCCAAAGGCATGAAGATGGTAAACTAACTGCAGCATATGCAGTATGTGAATTAACTGGAATAGTCGAAGCATCCTATTTACCAGGAGTAAAATCTGCACAAGTAGCTGAATTAATTTCATTAATAAAAGCCTGCAAAATTGGCTAGAATCAAAAAGTAACAATATTTACAGATAGCCAATATGGTTACGGGGTTGTGCATGATTTTGGCCAATTATGGATGCAGAGGGATTTCATGACTTCTTCAGGATCCCCCATTAAAAATGGACAGTTTGTAAAAGAACTACTGGAAGCAATACAATCACCAAAAGAATTGGCTGTGGTGAAATGTGCCGCACACCAGTCAGGAGATGACTGGGTGGTAGTCGGTAACAGATATGCAGATTTGGTGGCTCAACACTGTGCCAAAAACAGGTTGTCAGTTAATAAAAGGGTTGAAAGAATGGGAATCAGCTGCCAACTTATGCTGTATGCACCTCCTGAAACATGGAATGATGTGAAACGATTACAAGATGATGCTGATGAGAGTGAGAGAAATGCATGGATTAAAATGGGATGTTCCCAAAGGGCAGACGACGATGTATGGATTTATGCCGATGGCAGACCAGTCATGCCCGACTGTCTGCTTTCACAAATGGCCAGGGTGTATCATGGAGACACACATGTAGGGAGAGATGCAATGATTAGGCTCTTCAGACAAAATTGGTACAATCCAAGATTTAGGGCCGTAGCAGAGAGTCTATGCCAGAGATGTCTAACTTGCCAAATGCATAACCCAGGAAGGTAAACAATAATTGGTTTTGGGAAAATAGGAAAGACAGAAGGTCCATTTGTGAGATTGCAGCTTGATTTCATTCAGTTACCACCATGTAGAGGACTGAAATATGTACTTGTCATAGTGTGTCTGTTTTCAAAGTGGGTGGAGGCTTACCCTACTAGGAGGAATGACAGTATTACAGTCGCAAAGTTGTTGCTACGAGAACTCATTCCTAGATTTGGTTTCCCAGTAACTTTGGAATCAGATAGAGGAAGGCACTTCAACAGTGATGTGATTAGAATAATCTGTGAAGCTTTCCAAATTGAGCAAAAATTGCACTGTGCATATCGTCCAGAGGCTTCTGGAGTGGTTGAACAAAAGAATGGCACAATAAAATCCAGACTGGGAAAAATGTGTGCATCAACATCGTTAGATTGGCCGGATGCATTGCCACTTGTCTTAATGGGACTCAGAAGCATTCCTGATAGAAATACCGGATTGAGTCCACACAAAATAATCATGGGAAGAGCAATGAGACAAGCACATGTTCCTGGATTATTGCAAACGATTGGCTGACCTAGTGCGTTCTGTCTCTCACCAGGTTGGGGAAGACGCAGTTTCCAGGCAGCCTGAACAAGAGCATGATCTGAATCCCGGTGACTGGGTGGTAGTGAAGAATCACACCAGAGAAACGTGTATCACCCAGGTGGTGCGAACCTCGTCAGGTCATACTAGTTACGAACACAGCAGTAAAATGTGCAGGATATCCTAATTGGATCCATGTAAGCAACACCAAAAGAGTACCAGACCCTGAAGAAGAAAATCCTCAGACAACATCGATAACTGAGGAAGCTGAAGGTTGCCCAGCTGAAGAATCTCAGGCCCGAGATTCAAGGGAAGCTGAAGAAGAACAAATCGAGCACAAGTCAGGACTGGATACCGGTGGTGGAAATACCTGAAGTCTACAACAGAACAAGAAGTCAAGCAGATTTAGAAGAAATTGAAGAAGATCAGATAGGTGAAGAAGAAGCAGCTCAGGAAGAGGAAGGAAACACTATAAGAGAACCTGAGCAGGATCAGATAGGGAGAGGAAATTGGGCTCAAATCAGCAACGAACCAACAGAATTTGAGCAGGGACAGACAGGTCTAGAAGAATGCGGTCAGGCTGCAGAAGTACAAAGTGCAATAAGCCCTGATCAGAATCAGTTAGATCTAGGAAAATACATTTAAACAGAAGATCTCGAAAATCTCGAGCACGAAGACGTAAATCCTGAACAAGGTCAGTTACTGGAAACTCACAGTGGAGCAGCTAAAGAGAAACAAATAAGGACCTGAAAAAGAACAAATAAAAGAAATTGAAATTGAAGAAAACCAAACTGTGCCACAACTTGAAAATAAAAGAATTTCTGAAGAAATAAAAAGTAAAGAGACAGTGCAAACAAAGAAAACCAGAAAAGGTGATCATTGGCCTAGTGTCATTAAAAGAGTAAAATACCACATAACAACCAGAAGTGAAGATCCAGAACAAGTAAATGAAGTGACAAGCCTAACACGACAAACCAGTGGAATCGAAAAACAAAGAAGCAAAAGACTGAAACTTGTGAACAACAAATTTAAAGGTCCTGATTGGACTTATATTATCCTTGAAGACTACGAGAGCTCAGAGTCAAGTGAAAGTGGTGACGAAGGAACCAGTGCGGAACTGACTTATGAAAAAGAAATAAAACCACCTTGATAAACGTAAAGAGACTTGGAATTATGATAAGAAGAGAAATCTTCCTTGTCAAAAATGCCTGACGATAGAGTTTCTGGGAGACCAAAGCAGAAAGGTTGTAAAAGATGCTGTGCTATATGCATATGTAATCTGGTAGTGGTGCTTATAGTATGGTTAGTTGTGATCGTAGCAATTCCTTACCTTATGATAATAGATAGAAAGATTAACAACGAAACAAAGGAAAGGACAGATAACTTGAAAGGTAATAGAGTAGAACTAAAGGCAGAAGATGAACCAGAATTTCATCATGAAATAACTGATAACGACACTAGTCTGAATGTTTTCACAAAATTATTGTTTCAATATGTAGATACCATGGAAGTTAGTAATTGTTATGTCTGTATGAAATTACCTGAATCAGTAGCAGAAGGGTTAACATATCATCACTTACCATTAACTTATGGCATATCATGTAGTGTATTGACTAGTTTATTTTATAGAACAGGGAGACTTCAGTATTATTATTCAAATATAGATGTGATATTTTCTGAGGTTCCGATTCGAAAGAATATGAATCCAGTGCTTAGTAGTAAAGATGCACAATTTATGGGAGAATTTTTCTTAACAATGAAATCGATAGATATAACACATGCACATAGAAGCAATCTAACATGTTCATTACATGAAGAAGAAAAGATATTTTTGAATTTAGTGGAGAATAGAAGACAAGATCTCCAGAAGAAAGCTTCTGAGCATAGGGCTCATCTGCCACCTTGGGCTGAGAAAGAGGGTAGTTACACACCTGGAAAGGCTCAAGCTGCTATGGCTCTGGATTTTGTAAAGACAGGGAAAATTTGTCTACATAGGTTAAAGACTGATTATAACAATATTTTCATCGGTACCAGTGAATGTGAACACAATTTCTTAATTCTTGGAGGTTGGGGACTCAAAGGAGGAACAGATTCAGTTTTTCCTGGAATCTATTATGTGTGTGGGAATAAGGCTTACTTTAGGCTTCCTGCACGGTGGTATGGAAGTTGTTATTTTGGAATAGTATTTCCAAAAATATACCACGTAAAAAGAAACACTGGGAGCAATGAAAATACTAGTGAATTAACACGTAGTAAAAGAGCTAGTTTTTCAGCAATTGTAGGTGATATATTTGGTGCATTGATACCTTCAGTGGGAATAATTCTGAATTCAAGGAAAATATGTAAATTATCTACAGTGGTTGATCGTTTATCAACTGACACGGGAAACATCCTTTACCACGAAACCATTACAACGTGGTATGGTTACATCGTGGTTTTCACAACGCAAGTCGTTACATCGACTTGCACTGGAGGGCGCTATAGACTAAGGAATTGTGTGAATTACTATTCCAACACCTTCCCTACTGTACGTAGACTGGAGTTGGAATAGTAATTCACACTATTCCTAAGTCCAGCGCTATTCCAACACCTTCCCTACTGTACGTAGACTGGAGTTGGAATAGTAATTCACACTATTCCTAAGTCCAGCGCCCTCCAGCGCAAGTCGATGCAACGACTTGCGTTGTCAAGACCACGATGTAACATACCGCGTTGTGATGGTACGCGTTGTATCATCATACATTCACTGACACTGCTGGAGGATTTCTAATGACCGCGTTGTGATGGTACGCGTTGTATCATCATACATTCACTGACACTGCTGGAGGATTTCTAATGATTAATGCGGAGATGGTTGCGATTAGATCTATGGTTATGCAAAATCGACTTGCTCTTGATATACTATTAGCAAAAGAGGGCGGAGTCTGTAAATTATTGAAGACGAAACACTGTTGCACTTACATACCTGATAAAAGTGCAGAAATTGGAACATATATACAGAATATAACTAAACTTGAGAGGGAACTAAAACCACTGGAAGTTGATAGTGTATGGAAAAGATTGACAAATAGTATTACGTCAATTGGTACCTGGTTTGCTAATGTAGGGAAAGGACTTATAGGTCAAATATTAGTACCCTTAGCAGGGATAGCAATAATAGTACTGTCAATAATAATATGGTGCAAATGTTGTAGAAAGAATGGATCATATAATGTGACAGGAAAAGGAAAGAAGAGAAAGTTTGATGAAATTGAACTAGAGGATTTGAGAAGTGAATTATACAAGAAACTGAAAGGAGATGTGAAAAATAGAAAGTGCAAAAATGAGACTGAGACAATTTTATGCTAACAGTTGGCATCTGGTTGTGGGTAATATTTGATGGCTCAGAAACGCCATCAGAGAGGGGATTGATGGAGCAAGGACTCACAAATGAGACTTGCTCGGAGGCAATCTTCTCACAGTATTAATTTATTAATCTTTGTAATGTTCGTACTAATAAATACACACACGAATATAAGTAGAAAGGAAGCTTGCCTATGTGTTTAAATTAACAAATAACGCTTGTCTATTCTAAAATGGCCGCTAAAGCGCGGGAACCCTATTGCGCATGTGTCAACCATATCACGTGGTGTGACGTCTTTCTTTGCTTGGAGGGAAATCCTTGCTTCTGCGCAGTGTGTATTAAAATGGCTGCTTAATGTCTTCGTGTGCTACCGCTTGCTCATGTGTTGCAATTAAACTGTGGTATCCTAACGCTATTAATGTGGGATAGAATTTATAAGTAAATGGGAATAGAGTAGAAAGAGTGGGTATACAGTGAAACAATTTATTTGTGATTTTAATATTTTCTTCTTTGACTTTTATTAGTTCGTAAATTGGGCCTGGGGTTGGTGAACTGAAAACTCGAGAGACAATGGTTCTGCGCATGCGCCCTGAGTGGCTGCCCAAAAGAGTGGATGAAGTCAACCTGGACGTCGTCCAAGGCCATGACCTGATGGCCAACACTATTGTACCCACGATGTCCCTACCGAAAAGAAACAATTTATATGAACAATGTATTAAACTTGTCGTGAGACGGGTGGGAAATAAAGCAAATGTATTAATTGTGATGGGCGGTATTTTAAAACAATGGGCTTAAAGAAATTGAATTAAATCAATATGGTGTGAGGATCAACCCCCTGTCCCCGTCCAATCAGAAGTAGTGGGCCCATAATTCTGCAACATTAAGGGGAGGTACATGGGCGTAGAAGGGTATAATAGATATAGAATTAGTTAATTAGACGCAGAAGAGAGCAGAAATGATGCAGAGGAGCTCAGAGAACAGGCATTAGGCTTAAGCTCCAGACATACAAGCCGATCGATTGCAGACTGAACCGCTGTCCAGAGAGGTCCTGAGGTGGGGGCGGCGGAGTACCTTAGAAGGAAGACACGGGAGGAATCGAGGAGAAGCGAAGTACCAGAGAGGGGGACGACGCAGGCGTCGTGGATAGAGAGGTCACCGGTCCTGTCCTGATCCGGGAGGAGGTCTTTGCTCTTCATCCTTCCAAGGTCCTACCTTTCCAACTCCTTAGCCAAGGGGTTTGGTTCTCGCACTTTTAGGTAAATATAAATGCAAACCTTAGTTGCGCTGCTGTCTCTATCTTCTCCTTTTCTGAGGGACCGTCATTGATCGATAATTGATTATTATGCTTCATCCTTGATATACGATTAAGTATCATGTGGTTCTGTATTTTACTCTGCTAAATCTTTAGATAAACATTTTAAAACTTCCTGACTCAGTGATTATTTCAGGATTATGATTTGTAAGGAATGTCACTCATTTTAAACTTCCCAATTAATAAAGGGTCCATTGGGAAGTCATTACTCTTCAATCAGAAAGGTAATTGGTAGCAGGGATTTTGATAAAGAGTACAACTGACCCACCAGCGGAAATTGCTAGCGTAGTATGAATGTATGGGCCCAAGTGAGTATTTGGTGTATGAATGCTTGTTGCTAGTAACCCGCTGGATCAGTGGTAGGCATATTGGGGGGCATGGGATTTCCCTAATAAGTGTACGCTACAAGTGTTTACTCTGGTGCACATAAGGTTTTATGCTGAGTGTACTCCTACCAGTAGCTACTGGTCTCTAACTGTACTGTTGATGACAGTGGCCCGATTGGCGTAAGTGATTTATGCAATCCCTGTAAAGTCATACCAAGTGGCACAAGGTATATATGTGATTACGTTCTAATGCGTTTTATGAGTAATACAAAGGCTATTTTTGATACAACCTTGTGTGGAGTTTCTTTTGTGGTGTGCCTAGTGTGCAGTGGCAGCTCGCATACGGCGTGCTACGGGGCAGGGTGGGGGGTAGTAAACTCGGACATACGACGGAACGGAGGAACGTAATAATTACTTTCCTCCATTCCGTCGTGTGTCCGAGTTTACTACCCCCCCATCCTGCCCCTCCCCCGCCCCACTGCCCCTCAGCACGCCCTATGCGAGCCGCCACTGCTAGTGTGTCGCTGCTGTGTGAGTGTGTTGCGCAAACGCTTTACACATTGCCTCTGAGATAAGCCTGACTGCTCTGCCAAGCTACCAAGAGGGTGAGCAGGGGTTATCTTCGGTGTGTAACTCCCTTGTGGAGAAGTGTGGCTCAATGGTTAGAGCGGCAGACCCTGATGCAGAGATCTGGCCCAGGACCAGGGTTCAATTCCCGCCTCGGCGGGTCTTGGGCTCAATTTCCTCGGACCTGATAATTCTCGCCTCGGTGCCTATTCTAATCATGGGTCCCACTCTGCAACTCTGGGCAATAGCTTGCTTAATCTCCACAACGGCCCCACCAGCGCTGGGATGCCTGGCTTCACCTTGGGGGTGCCCAGGAGTGGACATTTCACAGGGAAAAGACAGGAAGGGTTCCACAGCGGTATGCGTACAGCGCCAGGACACCCTAGGGTAACAGTGCGCTTTACAAGTACAAATTTCATTTCATTTCATTTCCTTGCCCTGACTAGAGTGGTGGTTTCTGCCTGGCTTAGGTCGGTGCATGCCCTAGCCAACCAGAAATCCCATTTCTAACAGATATGAACTTCATCAAAGCGCTGCATGCAAATTGCAAGCATAAGTTTAGAAACGTATTGTCTTTCCTCAATCCTTTGTTATTATAATATTGCTCAAAGGGGTTCCTTTGAGTAGTAATACTATTTAATTAGTCTGAAACCCCAATCGTGTTACATTTCAAGTCCTGATTTTATGGGGCGGATTTACTAACACTTTCCGCCTGGTTAGGATCACAAAAGTGATGCAAACCTGGTGCTAAATTTTGCTTTGGGATTTACTTTGCAGGTCAAATCCTAAATTGTGCTGTAAAGTAGCTCTAAAGTAACACAAAGTACCACTATGTGCTAATTTTCATCAAGTAGGTGTACCCTGGGTGGTACATGGACATTCCCAAGCACCCACTCATGGATTTTGATGATAAATCCCTATTTATTAATTTTTGAAGAAAGGTATTTGCATCAAAAAATGACTCCTCGAGGCAGGCATAAAGTTTGAGCAAAGATTTATTTTCTCCAAACCTTTGAACTTTGCATGTGTTCTGCACTGTACCGCAGACATACAAAGTCATAAACTACTAAACTTTGTCAAAGCATAGAATTTTGTTCCAGAAGGGTATCCCTCCAGTATAAAACCTATGTTTAACGTCACACACACAACTTTGCACTATGGTGCAAGGGGCTGGACATTGGAACAAAGCAGCCTAATGTTCAACAGCACTAGAGGAGAGAGCAACAGCACCATATCTTAGTAGATAGGCGGCTGTTTTGCACTCTTTCCATTTCACACAATGTAGCACAGCAACTTTGGTTACAACACTGCGTGAAAACTTAGTAAATCTGCCCCTTTGTTTCACTGGACCAAGCACTCTAAGCATATAATGCCTGTTAGACGTGACATCCTTGACGTGGTTTCCCCTGACTTTTTTCCTCTACCTCCTTTATTTTTGATGGTATGCTGGACTTTGTTTTTGCTGGTTTATGTACTCTGGGCACTTTAGCACTGCTGATCAGTGCTAAAGTGCAAGTGTTCCCTGTGTAAAATGCAATTATGATTGGTTATCCAGGATTGGCATATTTGATTTACTTGTAAATCCCTAGTAAAGTGCACTGTGTGTGCCAAGGGCCTGTAAATCAAATGCTACTAGTGGGCCTGCAGCACTGTTTGTGCCACCAACCTGAGTAGCCTTGTATACTTGTCTCTGACCTGCTATTACAGTGTCGGTGAGTGCAGTTTTGAACTGCCAAGTCGACTTGGCAAGTGCACCCACTTGCCAGGCCCAAACCTTTCCTTTTTCCACATGTAAGGCACCCCTAAGGTAGGCTCAAGGTAGCCCTATGGGCAGGGTGCAGCGTATGTGAAAGGTAGGGCATGTACTTGTGTGTTTTTCATGTTCTGATAGTGAAATACTGCCAATTTCGTTTTGTACTATTGCAAGGGCTATCTCTGCCATAGGTTATCATTGGAGCTGCCTTGTAACCTTTACAAGTCTAACTTTCAGTTGGGAAGAGATAGAGATTTGGATTTTGGGTTCCCTGGTCTCTGGATTTAAAAACACACCTTTCTGTGAAGGTGGTTTTTAAATTGTGTGTTTGAAAATGCCACTTTTAGAAAATGGGCATTTTCTTGCTTTACCATCCTGTGCCTTTGCCTGCCTGTGGAATCAATGTCTGGTCTAGACTTACAACTTGGCTGTTTGTGCATTCATTCTAGACAGTCACACAAAGGAAGCTGAGATGTGCCCTGCATATCCTGGTGATAGGCCTTCCAGAGCTTGGGTGGTGGGAGGAGTTGTCACTGACACCTGAATAGGGCTGTGCCTAGCCTCTCACAATGCTGTCTCCACCCCACTGTAGTGTGTCTGGAGACAAGGCAGGATCTTGTGGACAACAAAGACTTTCCTTTGAAGTAAGCCTACTTCAAAGGCCAAAAGGGGTATAAGTATTGGACCTGTAACCCCACATTTTTAGAACACTCAAGAAGTGACTCTGCCAAGAGGAAGAGCTGGAGTGCTGTCAGTAGGAGAACTGCCCCTTTGCTGTGTTGCTTTGCTGGGTTGGCCTGCAGTGGCTGCTTCTGTCTTGGAGAGGACAAAGACTGGACTTTGTTTTGGTATCCTGCTTAAGAGGATTCTGTGTGTGCCTTTGTGTGTTTGCCTCCTGTTAACAAGTCTCAGGACCATCAAAGATTTCACCTGCAGTATAACTGGACTCCACTGCTGGGTGTTTTTACCTGCCAAGTGGTGCCAATTCTAGTTCTGGACCCTTGGAGGTGGTTCCTGCTGCAACTGACTCAAAAATCAATGCATCGCCCTTCCAACGCCTGTTTCTCTGATGCTAATAATCAATAAAGGGTTCTGGCCTGAAATCAGCAAGGCTTGGCCAACTAAGTAATCAAAACACAAACAAATGCCAATACTGATGCAACTTATACACTCGAATCTACCAGTCACTCGTGCCACTCATAGTGATTGAAAACATTTTTTTGAAAATTAATTATATTTGTATTTTATTTAGTATTTTAAATATACTTTTGAAAATCTTTTTTCATTTTAAAAAATACAATGGAAACAATTTTTAGAAGGACCTAACAATACTATTTACAATTTGCAGATAATCGCATACATATACATAAACACAAAACAATCAAACTTAATACAACATTAGCCCATCATCCCACAAAAAAATCAAAGAAAGATAATAAGAAACAGTAAGAAAAGAATTCAAAGAAAAATTAAAGGAAAATTAAAGAATTCCGCAAAAGAAGCAAAGAGGGGACAGATAAAATCCCAGCAGAAGTTGGCAGAACAGTATGGTATTCAGGTAATACAATGAAATCCTCTAAATCCCATATTATTTATAAGTACACCTGACACCTTTTCTTTAATAACAGCACTTGTTTATGCCAAACATGAAAGGTCTCACGCGTTTCAAACCCTACAAATATTTTAAAGGGTTATCCTCAGGACCTGGGAAATGAGCTGTAAAAAAATAAAACAAAAAAGTGCATATGTTGCACACGTGTATTTTTTCAATCATACTCATACACCTCTGCTTACTCCCGAACAAAAAGTACCTTAAATGCTTCCTGTGCTGCACGGCACCTGTAGTTGCTGCACAACCGGTGTTATTTCAACCACGTTTTTCTACCAGGAGCAAAACAGGATAAATCAATCATATTTAGTGTGTGACTCCAAAAAGTCAAACGAAAGTTATAAAGAAGGGGACTGACTTATTACCTCGAAAAGAGGCTTACAGCCCCATTGTGAGTCCTCTGAGCGGCGCCTACAACCGGGATCGTTTTTCATACACTTCACTAGAAACACAAAAATACACATTTACTCAAAAATATTAAGCAAATCTAAATCAAGGGTGCGGTACGATGAAAAGACGATGCCTACCTTTAGCCAAAGCCTCTGGTCTTTTAAAATGTTTTGACACCAATAATCCGGCAACACGAGGTCTACGAAAAACATTAAAGAATAAGGCTTTGAGATTCACGTGGCTTACTCAGCACCAGTTATTAAGTCAACATAATCGTGAAACACATCAAAACGGGTTTTTTTTTACCTATAATTCCTCGGGAATCCCACTGCAATACGCCTTTTTCTCCTGGAGGACGATATATCCTTCTCGAGCCCGGGCGATCCTTTAATCACAATACGCGACGTGTTCACAACAAACGGCGTGTGACGTCATCGTTAGTCGCCAACTCGGCAGCGGAGATTCAAAAGAAACTTTATTGTGCCCCGCATGAATGCATCGGTAACATGCAACAAGCCGTAATCTAATAGTGACTCCAAACATAATTCATAGCGGATTATAGAGGCGGTAAATATATGTTTTTAACGAGGCTTCTCGCGATCTGATTGGAAATCTAACGGATCCCGACTTGAATGTAACAGTGTTAATGACTATGGTAGTCCCATATAAAGGGAAGTTCAAATAGGGAATGTCATAGCACTTTGTACATTATTAGATGATACCAATGTAGAAGGAATCTAATCCTAAAAAAAGGGCTTGAAAAAGGGGGGATGTGGCGTTACACCGCATTTATTAGATATATGTACCAATATAAACCAATATACGCTAATGTAAGAAACGTTGAGGTAAAAAGGCAAGAGTGAAAAATTGCCTTACAAATTGAAAATTTCAGATATTTCATTAAGGCCATCTACAGAGGTATTAAACTTCACAATAAGCATGGCTTCACGTTGCAATAGTAATCTTTCAATGTCACAACCTCTGGAATTTTTTCAATTTTTGACAGGATAGTCCATTTCAAGTCATTGATGACATGATTTTTAGAAGCCCAATGGTTTACCAAAGGGGCATTGGTGACTGTTCTTCAAATTCGAGACATATGTTGTGTGATCCGTTGTCGTGCTTCTTGTGTTGTCTTACCAATGTATAGTTTGGGGCATGGACATAAAATTCCATAAACAACGTTTTTACTCTTACAATTGGTAAACAAATCATGCTTCCATCTCATGCCGTTATACTAAAAAAGAGAACCTTCAATAGTCTGTGGGCAACAAGTATAAGTCCCACATTTGTGGTGGCCAGTAATGGGTGGTAGATTGAGTTGTGATCACAATGTTTGCCTATTAATGGGCTGCTGAACTGCTGCACGTACAATTTGGTTTCCCACACTCTTATCCTTTTTTAGGGCAAATAGAGGTTTGCTCCATGTTGTGTGTACTTTTTGTACAAGGTGCCAATTTTGGTTGATCCCCTTTTTAGGAAGTTAGGTCAAGAGCAGAACGTCGTAACACAAACTACCCGATCACCTGGCTCTTTTTTCTTCGTTTCTAGAAGTGTTTCTCTTGGTGTCCACCATGCACGTTTTAGAGCCTGTTTCAGAAGTTTTTTGGGGTAACCCCGTGATTTTAGTTTTTCTAACAGGTTATTAGCATGAAACATAAATTCTTCCTTCGTTGAACAGTTACGTTTAATCCTTAAAAATTGACCGACAGGGAGGTTGTCGTGCAAACAACATGGATGATGGCTCGTATAATGAAGCACTTTGTTTCTATCAGTCGGTTTGATATGCAAAGATGTAAGTAGCATACCCTGAGAGCTGTATACTTGGACGTCTAAGAATGTTATCGTGCTAGAGCTTGAATTTAGACTAAATTGAATATCTGGCGTACGTTGATTCAACCATTTACCAAAGGCAGTCAATTCTGACAGGGAACCTGTCCAAATAAGAAATATATCATCGATATATCGAACAAATGATGATATTTGAGACCAAGAAGGATTATTGTTGTAAATGAATAACTCTTCAAACTGTGCCATAAACAGTATGGCAAATTCCGGCGCAAAGGGACAGCCCATGGCTGTCCCTTTGATCTGTAGATAATACTCATTTTCAAATTTGAAATAGTTCTTTTTTTAAAGCAAATTTCGCTATTTCCATAATAAATTCACTTGGGACTTGTACTGGTCGAGGCCGCTTCTCAAGGAAAATTTCGATGGCATTTAAACAGTCATCCTGTGGAATTTGGGTGTAAAGAGACACCACATCCAATGTTACCAATAACTGGTTTTGAGGTGAAAATTCGACTGATTCAATCCGATTTAGAAAGACGGTAGTATCCTTCAAATGTGAGGGTACTTCAGCCAAAAACGGTTTTAAAAAATGATCGACATATTTAGAGATTGGCTCTAATAAAGACCCACAGCCAGCCACAATGGGGCGGCCAGGGGGATGTGTGTCATTTTTATGGATTTTATGTAAAATGTATAGTAACGGGGTCTTTGGATATTTTTTATATAGAAAACCAAACTCCTTGTTTCCAATAATCCCAAGCTTCAGGGCATTTTGTAGGATGTTAAACAATTCACCTTGTATATCTGAGGTAGGGTCCGTCGTAAGTCTTCGATAGCATTGGATGTCATTGAGTTGTCTTAGCACTTCCATTTTATAATTGCTAGTGCTCATAACAACAATTGACCCACCCTTATCCGCAGGTTTTATTGTTATTTGATGATCCGATTTCAAGGTGGTGACAGCTTCTTTCTCAGCTTTTGAGATATTGTATTTAACAAAATCTTTTTTATTTTCGATTTGTGTAATGGCTGATAGTACCGTACGTTCGAACGTAAGTATTTCTTTGGGTATTTTATTTGCAGGTGGACAAAAAGATGATTTTTCACGAAAAGTAGTTGCCTCTGTACTTGGTTGATAGTTATTTTCCCAAAAATAGGATTTTAAGCGTATCTTCCTACAGAACTCGATTGTTTCCATTTTCATTTAAACCACATCAGTGGTTCGAGCTGGCACGAACGATAAGCCCTTTTTCAAAATTGATTGTTCAGCATCCGAAAGGATCCGATAGATTAAAAATAGGTGAAGATATTAAGTTTTGTAATATTGGTTCCGGGTTTTCATTTCCCATCCTTGGTTTTGATATCTGTTCCTGGCGCGGGGTTGTTGTTGGCCTCGGCCTAAAAAAGGCTGTTGTTGGTTGTTTTTTCGTCGTTTTTGTTGCTGGTTTCCGCCAGAGTTTTCAACCTCACCACTAGAGGATGATGATGTGTCTGAAAACGAGATAAATTTGTTTCGTGACCGGCCTTGGAAGTCAGTCAAAAAATGTCTTGAGTCCGGGCATCACCATGTGGTAGAACTTTCAAGGCACTGCCTCTGTGCCGGCGAAGCCAGACAGTGCCTGTCTGCTGTTGAAGAAACCACCTCAGCCCAAGTCCAGAGCACTGAGTCTCCGATGTCCCATACCCCTGCACCGACTTTGGCGCAGGCCCTGCTTTGTGGCTGAAATAATCGATGCATCACCAGTCTGTGGCTTGAAGAATCAATGCAGCGCCTGTTTTGCTGCACCAGTATAGACTCCAGTGCACCAGGATTTCCACGCATCACACCTGAGCGCCAAGTTTTCCACTGCATAACCCGTAGAACAGAACCGCCTTTGGATTTCGACGCATCGCTTCTCCTTACAGTCCAAAGCTGACGCAACACTTCCCCTGCGTGCAGCAGAACTGACGGATCGCTTCCCCAGGGACTCAAGAACCGACGCATCACTGTGTTTTCCGATGCTTCTCTCCTCTGCAGCTGTTTTTCCTTGTGGATTTTGACACATCAAAGGTACTTTGTGCTAAAATCACCACAACATAGAGTTCTATGGACAGATTTGCTTAAACCTTTAAACTGGTGTGGTGTCCATTTGTAGTATTTTTACTGTGTTACTGTGTGTGTTGGGTACAAATGCTTTACCATTGCATCTGAGATAAGCCTGACTGCTCATGTCAAGCTACCAAGGTGGTGAGCAGGGTTATCTTGGGTGTGTAACTCCCTTACCCTGACTAGAAGGAAGGGTCCCTACTTGTACAAGGTGCATACCACTGTCAACTAGAGACCCCCATTTCTAACAAAGCCTATAGTGCGGACGACCTGTTACTCCTAAATCTTGTAGTCCTCATTGTCTTAAATAACATTTCCTATTCATTGTTTTACACACTGGTATGACTCATTGTCTCTGAATTGCAATTGTATTTATATAGCTCTTACTACCACTGACGAGGCAATGGAACACTTTCCGGCGAGTAGCACGCTACTCCGGAACCCGAAGGATTAGTGGTGGATTGGTATAGGGAAATAGAAGTTGATAATTTGAGCGATGGACATGTGAGTCTGTTGGTTTGATTGAATAGGATAAAGGGGGGATAGAGGAGGGAAGAGTCTACAGAGTGGTATTTGGGAGATCATATTTAGATGAGGTTTGGAATGAGTCAAAGGAGGGCTAGATGAGGGAACAGTCTAGAAAAGGTTATTGGGAGATCATTGTAGTAAAATGAAGTTTGGGATGAGTGAAAGGAGGGATACAGGAGGGATACAGGAGGGAAGAGTCTAGGGCGTGTTATTTTGGAGTTGATAGTAGTAAAGTGAGGTTTGGGGTTGGTCAAGGAGTGAGAGGAGAGAAGAGTCTAGAAAAGGTTATATGAGAGATCATAGAGGTAGACTGATGTTTGGGTTGAGTCAAGGAGGGCTAGAGGAGAGAAGAGTGAAGAAAGGATCTTAGGGAGGTCATAGTAGTAGAATGAGGTTTGAGAAGAGTCAGAGAGAGGAGGTAGAGGATATATTGAGAGAGGTATAGGGTGAGCTAGAGTAGTGCATTCGAGAGAGCTGAAGGTTTTTTTTTCTTTCTTCCTTTTTACAATAGGAGTAAAGTAATCAACTACATAGACAGCGTATACATGGATAATGGAAAATAATAAAAAGATATTAAATTGCATTGCATAAAGTTCCATATGTGCAAGTATGGATAACTAGTTGGAAATTCAGACTTTCAGGTGTTGCTGTAAGTAAAAGCTAATGTATTCGTGGGTTTATAGGTCCTGTAGCCGAATACGGTCTCGTCCATGCTAGCAGGGCCAGTGTGAGCAGACAGATGCAGGACTCGTTATTAATATCAAAGGAAAAACCGGGGTTAGTCCATAAAGTCTGGAGTTTATGGACTAACCCTGGTTTTTCTTTTGATATATATTTGTTTTCCTCAATATTTCAGTAGTGAAGCACTTATAGATACAATTGTTAAGATCATATTTACATAATGTGATAGATTAATAAAATAAACAGACACCCATAAGCACCTGATCAATGAATAACTTGTTTCTGATGTCAAGAGCGCCGACACACTACATTGGGATGAGTAGCTCTATAAAATAAATGTGAGAGAGGGGCTAAGGAGAGATGAGGGGTACCATTGGAGGATGGTAGGGACAAAATCCGGGAAGGAGGTAATTGCGGGGAGGGTGACGCCCACAAAGATTGCTGCACTGGGCGCCACCAATGCTAAAGATGACTTCGACTGTATGGCAGCAAAAAAGGTAAAACAAAAAAGGTAAAACAATTAGTATTTGGCAGCAGGGTGAGGAAAGGATGCCAAAGACGGTAAGAACATAAAATAAGTGACAAAAAAGCCATCACAGTGTTTATGTGCAGGATTCCTTTGACGATCTAAGGACCTCATTGCAAGCTGGCATGAATTGGGTGGGCTATTTGCACCACCTCTGCCCTCATTACACATAGTCCAGTATGGGATGAAATAATTATCATACCAGATGAAATCTGACACCAATGTGATTGGATTTTATTTGATGCTATTATTATCGCCTATTACAAATTTTGCCCTTGAAGTAGGGACTAATATGTGGCTTCTGGCACTTACCACGTAAAACAATTTGCATTCATCATTATTTACCAAGTATTTTTTTCTCCTTTAAATTCTGCTAGGTTTAACCTGCCAAAATTGAATGGGAGGGGTGCTAACTTTATCATACCCAGTAATTGTCAGATGTAATAAAAATCGCAACACTCTAAATTGGGGTCCCACGTAGAGATTGCATTTCAGTGGTCCACTCATATGCCGGTCCCAGTGCATACCGCTATGCAGGGGGGAGCCATATGTAGGTGTGGTAAATACTACCTATTCTGATTTTTCCATTTGATAATGAGGCACAATGTGAAGAAGTCATATTTAACAGACCAAATTCTGCATGCTTAAACATTTTATGGCCTTTTCCCCCCTGACAAATTTCAGCAGATTTAACCTGTTGGAATCAATAAGGGCAATTCTCACCTTAGTTCCAGAGAGGCCTCCATTTTAAGACTTGTTTGAACTCCAGTTTTGAGAGTCGTTTCCTGTTGTCAAGATGTGTATATTAGCATATAAATAAAATGGATGCTTGTCTTTATATGGAAACATGTCAAATTCACTGTGGCCGAAAAGAGTGCCATATTTAACAAAGCTTCGTTGCGTTTGCTCGGCTCCCAAAAATGCCACTTTTGGAATTGTTAGCGCCACAATAACAAATCATGATGTTCATTTTTGATGGCGCGGGCATTTCATATTCTACATTTTAAGAAGAGGTCAGTACTGTACTGTTTTTTTAAGGTCTGAATGCTGATCCCATCTTATCTCATTGTGCGCTCATCTAAAAAAAAAAATTAAAAAAAGAAGCTGAAACGATTTGCTGGATGGGTCCAATTTGCAAGAAAAAACTGGCAGCCATATCGCTTTGTACAGGGCGCGACACTCCATTTGCGCAGCTTTCTGGGAAGAATTTTCTAGAGCTGCGACAGCGGGGAAGACAAAGGGTTCTTCTGGCGGCTGCCGGGCCCGGGACAGCCGGAGGCGCGCGCTCTGTGCTCCGAACAATTGCAAATGATTCACCAGAGATACGGGCGCACCAAAGTCCCGCGCATTATCGCAGCCCCACTGCGAAGTAATGAAAGCTGGGAGGCGATTCCCAGCATCCGCGCCGGAGATAACCTGTCAGAGCGCAGGTTTTCATCCCTGCAGGTGCTAATGTAAATCTGCAGGGAATGTGCGCTTAAAATGTGCTGCCTGGCTCAACGCTAATTGAAAATTTGCAGCTTTGCGAAGCTATGCCCGCTGCATAATGTGTTGACCTAACACGACGCATCATCGCTGCAGACAGGTGGAACAGGTAACTCGCTTGTCGCGGGCAAAGCCTACCTTCAGTTAAGGTAAAGAAAATCTCCAGGTGCGCTGGGGCCATTTTGCAGAACTGAGCCGCCTGGCATGACTGAAACAGCAGATTCTGGTACCCGGCTGCATTTTTTGATTAATATGTAACGTGCGCGCGTGAAATAACAGATGGAAAGTCTTCATAAACACGGACTTTATAGATCACCTTGGAGATGGGTTCAATAGCAATCAGGTAGAGCCGAAGAATCTGCCACCGGGCTAATGCCTTGAAATGGCAAACAAGTGATTTAGCATCAGCGAGGGAAGACACATACTAGATAGAACATGCTGCACGAGGGCCTGCTTTGTATTCCTATAAAGAGTGGTCGCAAATGAAAGATCGAAGGCTGCGAAGGAGACAGCAGCGCGGCGATCGATGCTAAGCTCAGTGACAAGCAAGAACTGTGGAGATATTGTACACGAAAAAGGAAACAGCATCCAAAATGCCCCCAAGAGGTTGCAACGCTTAGATTTGGGTTGTAGGGCAACAGGGGCACATCAGTCAATGATTAATGTGTAAAACAAGCATTGGCAAAGTTAATAGGCCTCGCCTTTTTGGCCTTGCCAGTGGAGGCCTATTGGCCTTGCCAATGCTTTTTGCTGATATTATTTACCTTTGGCAAAAAATGGTTATTTCCAATACAGAACAGCCTCAAAACGGAAAAATGCGAGAGAATGTGCACATCAGCATAAATCATCACACAAATGTAAAGAAATGCCCGTTTATCCATGATCACCCCCAGGGTTTTAAGTGGGCCGGGTCCTGCCGGTGCTCAGCACAGCCAGTTCTAAAAAGCAGGTGCTGAGATGGGTCAGTATCGGGCTCTCCATTTTTGTCTTCACCCTCAGGATGAAAAAAAAATCTTACCTCTGCAGCAGTACCACCCTTCACTGCCTTTGATGTAACTTCAAAGAGACTCGTTATTGTGCATGCACAGTCTCATTTCAGAACTGAAGCGTTTTCAATGTTATATATAACAAAGCCATAATTGTTGCTTATTTGTCTTATGCAACTAACAACCATTGACAAAGCTAATAGTCTTGGCTTGTAGGTATAATGTTACTTGCTGTATTATATATCTGGATGCAATGACAGAAACAGCAAAATACCAGTGGGCGGCACACTATGCTAACTAAGCACAGATCTTTAGCTTAGGTGTTCTAAGCCATGCCCTTAATTATATAAGCCACGCCCCTTTGAGAGCCCCTATTTTTTTTATCCAACTTAATGGAGAAGTGAGAATGACTCTTAGGAAGAGGAACATAGGACCTGCCAAGAGAAGATGCATGACCTTCTGGCCAAATGGACAGTGTAGGTGTGAATCCAAAAGGCAAGCTTGAAAGGGGAAGTCACCTTTGAAGGGCAAATGGTAGTCGCACATGGAAGGGGCTGCTCTTTTGTTTTAGCAGACAGGCTGGCATCTCAGGCAGAGATGGAGAAGCTGTTGTCAAATCGTTTTTTCAGAGTGCATGTAGTCCCTTGATTGCCTTACCTCTGGGGCAGGCTAGGCAGCTTCACACACCAAGAGAAGGTTCTGTAATGTTGGAAATGTGAAGAATAGTTCACTATGGGATACCTAGATGGCACACTTCTCAGGAAATAGTCATCAGGAAGCAGGAAAGCTGGTTGCCCATTGGCTAGTTAGTCGCCACATCCCCCTAGTCTCGTAGTAGGCATAAAAGTGGCACCCCTGGTACACAGCACTCCGATCACGTTTGTACTGGAGAGAGGACTGAAGACGGATTGCACTGCTACTCCCTGGACCCAGCAAAGAGAGGCTGCACCAAAGGCAGGACTGCAACTGCTGCATCTTGAAAAAGCAAAGAAAGGACTTAGTCTGTGGTGTTCCATTTGTGGAAAAGTCCTCTCCAAGCCTCAGAGAAGGTGACTCCAAGAGTCTGTCAGCCAGACTCCCTGTTACACCCACATGGCCATAAAGCTGACAAGCCTGCAACCTTGACAGCCTAGCACCAAGAAGCCTGACTACTGCTGGACGCCAAGGTGCAGCCTGGAAGACCAAGTCTAAACCTCACAAGTTGCACCAGAGTCTGCTGGAGTCGTTGGATTTCAGTTAGGTCGCCCAGCATGGAAGTTAAAGAGAACTGCTGGTTTTGCTGTAACTGGAGACCCGTCGATCAGTGGCAACTGAGTTTGTGTTGGACTTCACCTGGACTTCATTGACTCCTGAAGCCAAAGTCACCCTTATGTCTGCGGAGCAAGGTGTGGTCACAGGTAGACCCCAACACTAGCTCAGCATCCTCAGCATAGTCAGCATCATGCATTAAGACTACTCTATTGACGTCTATGGCGGCTTCCTCATGCAACCTGGAACAGGACAGGAGACTACTTAAACCTCGAGGAAACTGTTCAACGGTACCGGACTGGTCCTCGTGGCTGGATCCCATTGGAGTTCGTACCCACAAGAGTGCATAAAAATAAGTTCTAAAGTCACTTGTCATGGCTAACCCTAAACCGCAAGTCATGGTAGGTTGCAATGATTTATTGCATTGGGTTAAAAGCTATGATTTATTGTTTCTTTGAAACTTCATAACTCCAGAATACACCAGTGGGTTTTTGTCATTGAGGTGTCAATTTAAAGATAAAAATGGAACCTATTTTTACAAATTGGTCCTGATTTTAATTGTGTTGCATGTCTTTTCTTATTCAACTCATTTGGTACTTCTTAAAGCTTTACACTTGTTCCTGTAATGAAGCCTGCCTGCTCTGAGCCATGGCTACCCAGGATGGAGCTAAGGTTTTACAAATGAACCTGACTGGACCTGATACAGAATTGTGTCTTTATTACACGTGAGGTCGCACAACCACACCATATTATAAACCACTTTCCTCACAAAATACATATGATTCATGACATTCCGATGGCCCAAGTGTGGTGAACTATATGCGTGCATGTGTCACCTTGCATGCACGGGCAGATGCATTATGAAGCCACAATTTTTCTAATAATCTCCTGTTCCAAGATAGCAGATTCCTATTTGGCGCAGTAAATTCAAAAAAGTAAAGAAAATGTGCTCATTATTTGGGGTGGGTGGGACTTGCGGAGTGACATGAAAATGACACGAGATTCCGCAGAGTTCCACGAACAAGCACAATGTACAGGTTGCGCTAATTTTTAGTGCTGGGAGCTTGTTCCATGCTAAAAAAAAAAAAAAAAGAGTACAATCTACACCACGCAGCGTGCCAGAGGGCGCTGCTTCTTGAGTTGGTTTTGCTGCCGCTCCAGTAGATTTTCTACTAGAGTGGCAACTTTCTCACTGTAAAAGGTCGCGACCGCCCGCATTGGAAAAATCTCGCCGGGTACCCTACTAATGCCTGAAAATCTTGCTAGGGGATGCCAATTCTCACTTGAGCTTATCAACATATCGTTGAGAAAAAAAACTCTGTCATGCAGTTATTGGTTGAATTTGGCTGGACCACTGTGTTACGAGTGGTCAAAACTCCGCCAACTCCGCAGGCGGAGTGGAATTTATCGCCCACTCCTACTCAGAATCTCAGTTTCAGAAAAAGACAGGCCAAGTAGCATACTATAGCTGCCAAGTCCTCTTAAAAATATTTTTAAAAAAGAAAAGAAAAATCTGGATGTGGTGGGGTAGCAGAGGGAATCTGGGAGATCAAGTAACCTCCGCCAACAATCAGTGGCAGTGAGGAGGGACCGGTGGGGAGCAACAGAGGTGAGGTATTTTTATAAAAATTCGAAGTTACACAGGGAGGAATGGAGGAAGTAACAGACAAGCTGGGGTTGGGAGAGCAACAAGGATAGTGAATAAGTGGGTTGTGAAAGGGAAGCAGGCATGAGGAAGGGTAGAGAGAGTAAGAAAGCACATGCACTCTCATGGAATGCTAAAGGAAATGCAAAAGTATTTCTAAGAATGCAAGCAGTGGTAAGATATAAGTCACTGAATCAGCAGGATGGCAAAGGAACTGTGCTCCAGCGATGGAAAAAGAGAAAGGAACGCAATTAAATACCAAGCAAGCAAATGAGATGTACTAGAAAGCCAACCAGTGACGTGCAATGGGGTAACTTAAAGCTCGCTGTTTAAGTATTGTCCACAATGGGCTTTCAACCCGGTCTTCCTAGTCTTAATTCCACATATGTCACTTTTGAGGGTTATTTTTTATCCCCGTTTTCTCCATTAGTCAAGGTTTTCTAATTTTGTTCTTTTATCTGCCTTTCACTATCTTGCAATGAGTCTAAGAATGAAGATGGCAATTAGATCCTGGTCCCCACAAATAAGTGCTAGATACCTGCCACCTGCAACCATTGGTAACAATTAAGCATTGTGTACTGTACAACTGTAATGCAGAGACTTGTAGGTTGGAGTCGGCATTTGTATGTGCGTTGTACAGGTCAAACACCCTTACCCTCACTAATCATCCTCATCAATTATTTTACAGCACTGAAGTATTTACCTTTTTTTAACCCCTTCGATGCTCATGACGGAATGGTTCCGTCATGAGCATCGGTGCCCCTGTGCTCATGACGGAACCATTCCGTCATGAGGCATGGGGCACGAAATCCCTCTGCTGCAGACAGCAGAGGGATTTCCTTTTCTCCCCCACAGCCTCGGGAGTTGCTTCCCCAGCTCCCGAGGCCCCCCTTCCCTTTCAGTGAAATGAAGATCAGCGCGCACGTCGCGCTGACTTCATCTCACTGAAAACAGAAACTAAAATGAGCCTTTAGGCTCATTTCAGTTTCACTTTCTCTATGTGCTCAGGGGCTATCTCAGCCCCTGAGCATGTAGAAAGACGGAGAGGTATCATTGGAAGGGGAGAATCTCCCTTCCAATGGTACCCTCCCCAGTGGATCCCTGCTTGGGGATCGCCCCAGGAGGGCGATCCCCAAGCAGGATCCACCCACTAAGGCACCAGGGAGGGGAGCGGCCCCTTGGGCAAGGGCTTTTGCTCCCCCACAAAAAATTGCCAATGTTCAGTCTTTCTGCCCCCCCTGGGGGGCAGATGGGGGCAGTAGCTCCCAATCTGCCCCCCCAGAAAAAGGACACAAATTTGGCGTGGATACGTTATGTGGTCAAAAAGTTACAGGGGCCTAAGCGCGAACTACCCCAAATAGCCAAAAAAAGGCTTAGCACAGGAGGGGAAAAGGCCTAGCAGCGAAGGGGTTAAGTTGACATTCCAGAATGACTGGCACTTTATGGTGCGATATTCCGTCCTGAACACAAACATGTTATCCCAAAAACTGTGCAAGTGCTACTTCTGGATTTCAGGACCCATGCCATATTTCAAGCCATTCACACAATTTCTTTTTTACATGCAAGTAGTCTGATACCAGCGTTATCTTAAGCTTTTTGGAGGCACCAAGCAAGAAATATTTTCGGGGCCCTGTTTGGAACAAATTTTAATTTTACTACCCCTTTTTTTATTATTGAAGTCCCGTAATGACAAATAATAATGCATCTTACGTTACGGATTGAGATACAGATACACACAGAAGTGGGCTAAAGAAAAAGTTCACTCTCACAGAGCCTCCCTGAATGGTCGCGGCACTGGGCAATTGCCCACTTTGCCTATGCCTTAATTAGTCTCTGGATGAAACTCATTTATAATTGTCACAGATGATCGTGGACTTATGTTGGGTACCCCTACCCTAATATGAACTGTGAAGTTGTATTGGCAAACAATGCTCACTTTCTGGTAATGTCAACCAATCAGAATTAAGAATTAGCACCCATCTCTTATCCATCAGCTCTCTGTGTGTTATTATAAAAATATATGAGAAATTAAAGTGAGTTATATCCAAATTGCAGCCTTATTCAGTACAGCCAAAGGAGGAGTGTGCGAGAACCTAAATCGTCCTTCCCCTTGTATCTCTTTCTTCTCGACATAAACCAACTTTTGCTTTGGGTTCAAAGTTCTGCCCCAAGTGCTTTTAAGGAGGTCAAAGCTACAGATGTCTATGTTGGAATCTGTGGTCCTTTCATATTCTGTGCTATTATAGCAGTCTTTATTCTGTTTTGTTGTATCTTTAAACGAGATTGACAAAGTTTAGATTACAAATATTTTTTCTTACATTTGTAAGAGTGTAATTTATTTGCTTGGCATCGCATTCACTTATTTTTGTTGGTTGTGAGACTGTCGTGAATGAAATGTAATTTATTTGGATTTGTGCATTCTTACTTGACCTCTTACACTATGCATTGGTTGAAAAGTAGATCCGTAAAAATTGAAATACGCAGACCCCATTCCATTACCTGCCTACTAGTGATCCGAAGTAACTCAAAGTGAATATTTTGCAGTATCCACAAAGAGGCCAATGCTTATCTTTGTTGATGAAGCTGTACTTGTGAACATTGACCAGATAATTTAACAACAATTTCGAAGCATAGTGCAGTGTTTGACTTTCTTATAGCTTTGCAACTACAGCTGCATTGCCCAAGACTATGCTAGGGGCATAACGTAAACTCCTATGGTACAGGTGAGACCCCCACCGGTCAGGGGGGCCTCTGTTAACCTGAAGGCTTAGAATATCGGAGTTACACTTCTTCAGGGGGGAGGGGGGCATCATCTTGCATTACATCACTGGGCTATGCTTATAAATCGTCATCAACAAATGCGATGGTGCTTTTTGACAATCACAGAACTTAAGAACTCTAGGAGCTGGTTGGAAGGTACATTCTGTGCATTACAAACCCTTCTGGAAAGTTCGTTCAATCCAGAACATTGTTTTTCTTTTTAGATAAACAGCTTTACAGTAGAACTGAAGAAAGATTTACACCTCACCCTCAAAGGTGAGAGAGGTTGGCACACTTTTCACATTATACAGGTTGCAGGGCTAATTGAATGCCTGGACTTTGCCAACCTTCAACTGCAGAAAAAGAGTATCTTGGAAAATTTGTTTTTACGAGATAATTTTTCAATTGAATGCGTTTTTTCGTGATGTTTTTTCTATCACAAATCTACTTTTAGCGAATATTTTCTCCATGACTTTTTTGTGAGCACTGATGAGTTCACAGAGCTTGCTTTTCAAGAAACACATTGTGAGGTGGCAGAGGGAAAACCTTGCAACTTACTCTATTGTACTTGCCACAATAAGGTACATTTTTAGCTACATTTATAGAAAGGTTCTGCAACTCTTTAAAAACAGGACTGGAGAGAGGAGAGAGGGGTCCAGAGAAGTAGGTTTCTGTATCAGTCACCACCAATAATTACAGCCCTCACTTCACCCAACACAATCCATATACAGTATAACTTAGCTTGAGTTTTTGTTGACAGATGGTCTGGCGTCATTCATTTTTTAAACAGTTTTTATATATACAAGGTTTGTCCCCATTAGGCATGCCTTTCTTTCTTTCTTTCTTTCTACAGCGGCGGTGCTATTATTCACTAGTTAGAAAGAACTCTACCAGAGATTCAGCCAAACTATCAGCCTTACCCCTCATACAAAAATCACCAAACTGTTAAGACAACCGGAAGTCAAGCACTTTGAAACAAACATACCCGTTCCCAGTGGCTATTATTTAGATGTTTTAAGAGCTTTCCTAAACTGTACAGGGACCTTTGAGAATCCTCTAATGTTTTACTCTTGATTGTGTAAAAATATTCAGAAGTCCATACCTTTACCAATGCACGAACCCAATTGTTTCATGACGTGTGTGAGGATATATGTATGTTCGTGATACAACAGCACAGTTTCTTCACACTTTAGTATTCTCTCTCCATTCCCCCATCAAGAAGCCAATCGTAAGGATCAAGTTTGCATAAAAGAAAGAGTATCGATAGACTAGCAACGTGGAACCTCTGTTTGTAATGCAATTTGGGATCGAATGATGTTAAACCCTTCATGTGGCAGAAATCACTCGAGCTCTCTCTTTGCCCGCAGGACACTCGTGCAATCTTTCAAGAAGAAATTTGGTAGCCCATTTCTCAACATCATCACCCAGAGATGACTTGTGTCGTGTAGTGTATTCCATAAGTATGTGCACTCATTTACTCACGCCTACTTACTCACTCTCGCATGAAGAAGCATTCATTACTGTCTCGAAGGCGGTTTCTCCAGCAAGAGAAAATCCAGAAGTAAACGGTCTGTATTGTGATATTTATCAATAAAAAGACCTGTAACGGCATGTAGATGTGTTCACCATCGATGTAGAAAACAGAGACAAATTTGCAGAAAGTGAAAGTTTTAATAAATATTTGGATAAATATCTTTTTTATTGGAAAAATCTTCACCCATACATCATTCATTAAAAAACACGTGGGACCAGAAATCTTTCAATGTTGTTGGAGTCTGAAATTTTATGTAACACAGACACACAAAGCAGCAAATACATGAGCATTATCTTTGAATAGCAGAGTAGCCGTCGTCTGCCTGGGGGGTCCCAGTCATTTAATGTCGCATCTGTCATCATTCTGCATCAAATGATTGCAAGGGTTAAGGCTAAGCTCCATCGTGGGCGGGCATTTCATGGTTGGTTGCAGCCTGTCAACAGATTTAATCGCTGCATAATTGCTATCCTTGTGCAACCCTCTGTAATTCCAGCAGGAGACATAAGTTCTGCCTGTGAAGCCCGGTGAGGCCCCCACAAGGTTGTTTGCCCCTCTGTGACTAATTGTGCTGAGCACATTGGGTAATAAAACACATCTGAAGGATTTCAGAGCCGTGAATGGGATGCACGATTCCCTCTCAACAGCCTGAAGTGCACTATTGACCCGTTGATATGCAGCATATTGTTGGATGTATCTGGATGTTGAAAGGATTGCACTTTTGAAAGCCTCTTCATGACTTAATGGGTCTTTCCAAGGTGAGAAGTTTTGTTCCTCTCGGCCGCACCCAGTATTACCCCCCCCCCCCCCACCCTTCCCCGAGTGGGTAGGGTAAAAGCACGCCTGAGACATTTATCATAACAGCTTCTTCTCCAAGAAGCCAAGGATTAAATGAAGGTGGGCAGTGGACTGACCCCTGCCTCCACTGACCTGAGTAGCAGTCTTGCACTCTGCTCTGTCGATTTTTGCATTGCAGCGGGGGTTCAAATGCAATGGCTGTCCTTCTGGAACATTCTAACCGTTTTATGTGGCTTTAATGGGACCAGTTTTCACCCCGTGAGTAATCTCAGGCGGTAAATCCTGGGATATTGATATCGGGTCAATTTTATTTCATTATATTTTCTAACATTTTAGTACTTTTTCCTGACATGCAATGTACATATCAGTTTTCCCTTTTAAAAAAAAAATTAATTCGTATTTTTAGGATACACGCTCCATCCATTCCCACTGTGCTTTTTAATATTCCTTTTCTGTTTGCAAGAGAGTGTGGGTTCAGGCACTCAAACAATGACCCTGATGGACAGAGGGGAAAGTCATTAATTATGCCTCGTTCTTCCTATCTCTGCCTGGCTATTTGTGAAGAGCTCTTTTTTTGGACTTTTTAAGAAGATGCAAAGAAAATCTTTAAAACGGAGCTAGAGGAAATAAGGTGGCATCTTTGTGTAATGTCTACGTGGTTCATACGAGGGTTCTACAACAAATAGAAAAGGCCAGCTCCGTTTCATGAGTGCAAAACCAGAGTTTAATAATGAAGTGTGGCTCATTATTTTGTGTTTGCCCTGCACGCTAGAACACATATTGTTGAGCAGCACTGCTGTATGGCCACGGAGGGTGTATCTCACAGAAAACGGTTTTTCATCCGACAGTTTTACTTGTTTTGGGCAGAGGGCAGGACTGGCAGTGGTGCTGAATATGTAAGCTTGCTGCTTGCATGTGCAATTCAATTTGTATTTTATCTTTTCGATGATCATATAGTTTCAGTTGTCACTACTTGAGACTCAGTAACTGCAGAACCAAATTATTTCGATTTAAGTCAAATGTAAATGCGTTTTCAAGGCTGTAGTCAGAGTCGGACTGTCCCACGAGGCAATCAGGCAGTGACCGACGGACTCAGTGGCGGCTCCTCCGCTAGGGCGGAGGAGCGTTGCCCCACTGCTCAAAAGGAAAAATAAAATGATAATAACGTAACGTTATCATTTTATTTTTCCTATTGCAGTCAGTGGCAGGGCAGGGCTGACCAGAGCAGGGGGAGGAGTGGTTTGCACTCCCTAAGTGCTCATGACTGTTTGGCCAGACCTCTTGGGCCGGCCAAACAGTCCTGCGTACTTTG
Organism: Calotriton arnoldi; assembly: GCA_963921515.1. Taxonomy (NCBI): domain Eukaryota; kingdom Metazoa; phylum Chordata; class Amphibia; order Caudata; family Salamandridae; genus Calotriton; species Calotriton arnoldi. Next base: position 454,559 of record CAWUFW010000295.1, on the reverse strand, counting down.
CATGTTCCCCACAAGGCTGCATTACACAGCCTGGTGAGGAACATGCACAGGCTCCCTGTCCCCGTCTGAGCGCCGAAACACGACACTCAGACCAAGGGGAGCCTGTGTGCTCGTGTGCTTCCTGCTGCCGGCTGGGACTGGAGACATGCAGATGAAGGGGACGAAGACGTCGGAGAGGTGGCGGCCGGCCGCTCCAGGTAAGTCCTTTATTTCTTTTTTTTCTATTCCCCCCACCCAACTCTCCGCCATCCCCGCTCACCCCACTACCCCCGTCCGGTAGCAGCCGCTACTTGTCTGTTGGCTGGTATGAAAAGTCAGTGTGTGGAGTGTGTTATTTGACTGTTTGTAACCTCATTTTATGGCCTGCTGGGCTGGTTTTTATTGCCGATTTCCCTGATACTAAAACAAACTTTGCTTGCTGCAAGCTCGCATTCATGCAGTTTTCCATACTTTGCAAAACACTTATACAATGTGTCCTTACATGTTCCAACTGCCCTAATTTGCAAATATGGGCCACTTCTTTAGCTTTCTAATGCACTAATGGGGGACAGTTTTATTTTGGTGCCTGTGCCTATTTTCTGTACCAGTCCAACCCTGTCTGTAGTCCTAGGATTTCTCACAAATTACTCCACTAGCCTGTGTTGTTAAATTATTCATAGCTATATGTTGTTTGTACAGTCTGTGGTCTGCCTGCTTTGCAAATCTGGATTTTATTACCGAACCTGATATCTACAATATTAAGTGAATCCTCAATAAGTGCGTCACTGTCTATTCCTTATTACCATTCATTAGCCTCCAATGAGCTTATATTCTTGTACTACTACTCAGAGGCCGAGGGCAGGAATGTAGAGCTTTCAAACAATGACAACATCAAACGATGGACGTGCAAGCAAGAAATCAAATGGAGGTCAAAAGAGGAAACAGTCAATGCCAGATCTTGTTCTTCAAAGTTTGACTAATAGCAAGGTTATCTAGGTGATCACATTTGTCTGGGAACAGAACATTGGTCTCGGCCCAGCAGTGTGTAATTTGTAAAACAAAAATAAGTGCCATGGCCCTTGCCTGGAGGCCACTGCAGCTTGAATCACACATTGCCGCTGCCAATGATACTAACAACACAACTACTAACCATCACACTCCAACAAGTGAGACAATTCGGACTATTCCAGCCCCCAAAGCCATAAGAATGGCTTGGGCTGCAGGTAATAGTAATTTCTTAATGTATATTGAATTAATAAATGACTGTCATTGTGATCATCTCTAAATTAGCCAGACACCACAACCTTCTGGCAGACTGTCACAAGCGCCAGTGTTTACAATTAAGGGCCAGTACAGAGCACCGGAAACCACCGGCTCAAATTAAGGACAGCAGCCAAGAATGCATATCAGAATATGCATTCACTGTGGATATGGGTATGATTATATGAAGGCAACAAGAAACAAATCTACTTGGGTCTTTTTAATGACAACTAAGCAGAGGATTTGAATAACTGGCCTTATATGAATTATAAAAAGTCTGCCTGAGGTAGGCCATACATCAGACATTGATATATGTCGAGAGACGAAGAATCTATTCTTCTAACTTGTCAAATGTTTCCTCTGCATAATTTTGTCTGCTAAAACGGACTATGGTAGCTGACTTGTCACTCTAGTTTCTCAATACATGATGAGAAGTTCCCTATTAAATTAACTTTCGTTACCAGTAATTACCCTAATTGAAGAAAGAAGGTGAAAGGCTAATAAAAAAAAAGGTGGGACAAGCAGCAGTGACCCATGATTTATCCTTATGTTCTTTGCTCTTAATTAGCCATGTAATGTGCAGACCAGCTGAAGAATTATGTTCTTGGCCGCTAAATTAGTTACATGATACACAGTCTATAAATGGTAGTAACTATTTCCTTTGAGCAGGACCACCTGTGTGCAGAGGGAGTAACAAATGATATTGTTCTTTAACAAATCCGGGAAAATACAGGCTCAGATCTACACCCCCAGCATTGTGCTTCCTAGTTGTCAAGCAGACATCAATGAAGAAATGGCTCTGCTCAGAGGAGAGCAACATTATTCATCCTACCTGGGGTGAAAGGGAATGCATTGCCACGCCCCTTCACACACACTCACAGACAGTCTTAGGTCCTGATTTAGAGTTTGCAGACAGGTTACTCCATCACAACCTGATGGATATTCCATCTGTTTAATTGTCTATTTACAAGTGCTATAGGATATAATGTACTTGTATTAGCGTTTAAAGGATATTCTTCAAATTGTGATGAAGTAACCCATCTGTCAAGCTCTATGCCATGCCCCTGGTGTGAACTGCTGACACCCTCCTCCACAGCAACTGTCCAGGTAAAGTCAGCAGAAGTCTGGTATTATATTGGTGTGCTATTGTGCAGTGTCTTGCTAAGGTGCAAGACAGATTTGGTGTTTCGTTCCACTGGACAAAGACATTACCTCATGCAGATCTCATCCTGCTTGAGTATGCCGTAGTATGATGTTGAATGACTCACATGTTAGCAGGAAATACCGCCATTTACTACTGGGCATTCTGTAAAGGATGGCTCCTAATGGTACTTTTACCTTCCTCCATTTGAAATGGACTGCCCAGTGATGTCTTTTTGTCAAAGGTGTCGTGTATTTTACTTAAAGCTGTTGGACTTTGCCCTTTCTGCAGGGCCATCCCAAGAATTTTTGCCTCCACTCTCCTGTTTTCTGAACCCGTTTTGTTGGGTTTTATGACTTCACTGCTAACCAGTAGTAGAATGCTTGTGTTCTCTCCTTAAAGTGTGGTAGAATTAGCCTACACCCAATTGGTCTATTTAATGTACTTGTAAGCCCCTAGTAAAGTGGTACTACGTGTGCCCAGGGCCTGTAAAGTAATTGCTACAAGTGGGCCTGCAGCACTGATTGCGCCACCCAATTAAGTAGCCATTTAAACATGTCTCAAGCCTGCCATTGCAGCCTGTGTGTAGTTTTTAAACTGCCATTTCAGCCTGGCTAAAGAAACCTTTTGTCAGGCCCAAACCTTCCTTTTTAATACATACAAGTCACCCCTATGGTAGACCCTACAAAGCCCACACGGCAGGGTGCGGAGTATTTCGAAAGGTGGGCATGTACTTTTAAATTTTACATGTCCTGGTAGTGAAAACCTCTTACATTTGTTTTTCACTACTGCAAGGCCTATCTCTCCATAGGATAACATTGGAGTTCCTTATGACATTTAATAATCTGTAACCTCTATTTGGGAGCAGGTAGACAGATCAAGTTTGGGATCTAAAGAATTGCAATTAAAAGCCCTCTTTATTGGCAAAGTCAGATTTTTAATCACAATTCTGAAAATGCCACTTTTAGAAAGTTGGCATTTTCTTGTCTTAACCATTTGGTGACTGCAGCCTGATCCTCGGTCAGGTGACTAGGTGTAGCTGGCAGTTGGTCTTTTTATATTGCTCCCAGACAGTGAGACAAAGGGAAGAAAGGTGTTGGCATGATGGGACACTGAGTAAACGAGGGGAAGGAACTATGACCTACCATACTTGCACATCACAAAGGCTCTGCCTGAGCACTCTCACAAAGGGTTATCACTTGTCTATTGTGAACCCAGACAAGATGGGGCCAGGACAGGAGGAAGGAAATGTCTAACAGCTCAGGGGGGTGGAAACCTCTAAAAGCTTCCTCTGGTCCAAAGTGGGCACTAGTTGTAAATGTTGGACCCTTAGATCCAATTCTTCAGTACACTTCTGGACCAGTAGTCTCTGCCAGGAAGGATTTCTGTGCTGCTGACTGAAAGGACTGCCACTCTGCTGCACTGCTGCTCTGAAGGTCTGCTGCCCTGCTGTGCTGACCTTCTGCCCTCTTACCTGAGTAAGAAGGTGGACCTGCATCTGTTGAACCCTGGACTCCGGAGTGACTCCAATGGCTAGTTGGCCGGCCTCCTGACTAGATCCTAAGAGACAGAAGGCTCCAACAACCTTGAACCGGGCACCTGGACTCTGCCATCTGGGAGTCCTACCATGCCAAGTAGTGCCACCTCAGTCCTGGACCCTAGGAAAAGGGCCTGAAGGTGCTCCTCCAACCCATCTGTGGTTTCAGCAGAACCAACGTATCTCCTCTGCTGCATGGCGCAACCCCAAGCAGAATGGATGCATCACCTCTGCTGCCTGGATTTACTCCGGCACAAGGACGTTGCATTGCCACACACAGTCTCCCAGGAACTGCTGCTACATGATGGATCCCCAACGCAGGCCTTCGCATTGCAAGCTCCTCGTTGACGGCATCCTTGACAAGGACGCAAGCCCCGCAGCTTCTTCGGAACCAGACGGTGTGTGACGCATCTTGATGCAGGACTTTGCATTGCAAGTCCCTTATTGACGACATCCTTGATATGCAAGATCTTGTATCACAGTTTAACATCTCCTAGGAATGGTGCTGCGTGATGCATGCTCAGGGCCGGACTGGGAATCAAAACCGGCCCTGGCAAAGTGCTCGGCTGGCCTCCCTGGGGGTTGGGGGTGCGGCGGAGCACTTTGCCAGGGCCTGTTTCGGCCGATTTTGTTACAGGGGCCGATATTGCAGCTATGCTGCAAAAACTGCCCTGTAACAGAAACGGCCCCCCAGGGGCCCAAAACCGGCCCCCACCCTGGCGGCCCACAGGGGAAACGCCCGGTGCCCGCTACGGCCAGTCCGGCCCTGTGCATGCTCAACGCAGGGATTCCAAAGCACTCCGCAGGATTTAAGGTACTTTTGTTCAGTGGGCCTAACTGGGTCCTTGAGCCAACACGTATCACGGTTGGGCCGAACTTGTGACTTTGTCCTAGTTTAGCATGGCCAGATTTCCACAGCTTTTTGGCACTATTTTTGCTTACATATATAAAACTGCATTTCTCGGGTGCTTCTGATTGGATTTTTTCTGTTTTGGTCATGTTTTATTTTTTAAAAGTTAATCTATTTTTCTAAATTGGTGTGGGATTTTCCTGTGTTATGTTTTCACTTTATTACTCTATGAAGCCCTGCATACATATTTTATGTACTACCTCAAAGTTAAGCCTAACTGCTGTGTGCCAAGCTACCAGAGAGATGAGCACAGGTTAATTTGGGGGGTTGCTTGCGCCTCAAGCTGACCAGGATTGCGGTTCTTGCTTGAGTAGGGGTTTATACCCCTCAACTTGTAACCCAATTTCTTACATCCACTGTCTGCTGATTTTGGCTGACAGATTATTACCGAAACACACCAGGTCATCGCCTCCAGAAAAAACATGATTTTCACTAGAACTCAACCAGCTCCTAGCAGGCAAAATGCATATGCTTTAAAATTGCTTGCCCTGGCATGACACTACAGGTCGAGAAGGCGAGTAGACAACTGTTCGATGGATGCCTTGAGAAACACTATGAAAATGTAGAGCCTGGAAGAACCCAATATTTTGCTCTGAGATGTATTATGTCCTTGATTTGATACTTGGCAGGCTTGCCTAGTTATACTTTAGAGAAGTCTAGGAGTATTGGGCCAGCAAAAACTATATATTGAGTATCTAACCAAACTTGTAAAGAAAGCCAATTTGATACTCCTAAGATTGGAATAAAACCCTCCTCACTTTCAGCACTGTCATGAATCTGGCCTCTGGCTCTTACCATTCAGGCAAGAAAAACATTGATTTCACAAACCTTACTAAGCTGTATTGGTCATCAAACAAGGAAACATCGCATAAGATCTTTACTGTATTTTTAAATATGTAAAAAAGTGGCATAATTAATGAAGAGGTTTGTGACACTTCTGTAACTGCCTTTCCACCACTCAAAGTGGCTGTGTTAATAAATACTCCCAATAAAACCACCTTCTTGCTATTTATTAGTCAGTTTGCAACACTGGACATCATTCCGAATGTGGCAACATTTAAAATATAACATTTTGTATGTTATTTTATTAAACACACATTTTTGGATACAGCTCTGTTAGAAATTGTGTTTCTGGTTGGCAGAGGTATGCACCCTGTCCAGGCAGGAACCACAATTCTAGTCAGGGTATGTCAGATACACACCATAAATTAACTTGTGCTCAGCCTCTTCTAGCTTGGCACAGAGCAAGGAGGCTTAAGTTAAGAGGAAATGTGTAAAGTATTTGTGCAACAATTCAAACAGTGAAAACACCACAAAAAGACTCCAATCCGATTTAGAACAAAAGCTTATTTTTAATGAAAAAAAACAAGGCCAAAATATCAAAAATCCAATAAGTATAACCAGAGTTATGACGTTTTAAAGAATAAATGAAAATATATTGCTAAAAGCGCCAGCCGGGGATGTGCTTATCCGTGGTAAATCCAAAAGTTCAGGCCTACCGCGGTGGAGCGCAGATCAGCTACAGGGACCAGCCTGGAGCAGGGGAGGCAATTCGTTGTCATTGATACTTTCGATTAAAGCGATGCGTCGGTTCTGAGTTGTGCAATGTCAAAGATGCTTCAAGAGTAGAGATGCGAGAAGCACCAAGGTGATGTGTCGTCGACCTACTGCGATGTAGGTGATTCGAGCAGCAGAAAGCAATGCATCAGCAACGAGCCACGAAAAGTCAGGAAATGCGTCAGAACATGGTGTCGAAGCGCTTTGCTGTTGGCGATGCGATTTCGGTGGTCCGTGCAGCAGCAGCAATGTGGTGGCGTCAAGAGAGATGCATCTGTTTTGATTGGCGCAAAGTTGTCGATGCGTGATATCTTAGCCGTTGCAGCACTTTATACCCATTTCCAAGAATCCAGGACTGGATTGGCGTCACTTAACAGGGCAAGACTTGCAACAAACAAAGACCAGGTACTGTTGCAGGTTGGATGAGAAATATTTAATGTTAGAACAGGGGGCAAGCCACCATGCACTTGGAGTCACTCTGAGTTCAAGTGAGATGGGTCCAGTCCTTTCTCAGCAGGGCAGAGGGTAGCAGGTACAGGGGCAGCACAGCAAAAAAGCAGTTCTACCAGAGCAGCAGTCCAGCAGATTTGCAGTCCTTGTAGCAGATTAGCAGTCCTTCCTTCCGGCAAAGTTCTTTACAGGTCCAGTAGTGTCTGATTTGGTAGGGTCAGAGACCCAGTACTTTTACCCAGTTGTGCCTTTGAAGTGGAGGTGAATTCATAGAGGAGTTTTGAAGTACACAGAGGTCCTCTCTCCCAGCTCTAGCTTCAGAATCACTTCTGGGGGGTATGCAGCTCTGTTTGTGAGGACAAGACACAGCCTATTCAGGTATGTCGGCTCCTCCCTCCCATCCTGCCCAAGATGGCCAATCAGGATGTGGATGGAAACTCAGTCACACCTAAGCTCCCTTTGTTTGTGGCTGTCTAGAGAGAATGCACAAAGTCCAGCTGTTACACACCCGAAATGTGCAATGGCTGCAGGCACACAGGCCTAAGTGCAGAAAAATGCCTTCATTCTAAAAGTTGAAACAATAAGGAAATATCTGACCACTTTTTTTTTAGTCGCTGCTATTTTATTTAAAGCAGACTAAGAACCAATTTAATATTTTCTTGGTTCTGCCAAATAATTGGCAAAAATTTAAAACTTTGTCAATTCGTTTTTTTTAATTCAAAACAAGTCTTGACATAAACGATACACTTTTGAATCACACGTAAATGAATATGTCATGCACAATGTATTTGCATTTATGTAGTCGCATCTTAAAACAGAATTTAAATTCAATTGAATCAAAAACTTATAAACTGTGAAAAATAATGTTACACCAATATACAATTTGTCACTAACAACAGTAGTAAACAATTGCAGATTAACTCTCATAACATTAGTTGCCTTTTTCTTTCTGAGAGTTAATAGCCATGGGGACTATGCTTAAGGTCAGGACGGATAAGGGTTATATCCATTATTTCTTTGCCGACTGAAAGCCACTATTAATTGTTAACCCTCCTGGTTTTGCAACATGCCGAGCGCGTTTCGAATCCTATGTTAATTGCGGGATTCTCCTCAGAGCAGTGACTGGTGTAGCCTGAAATAATGTGAGAAAAAATAAAAATCAATGTTTGTGTCTCCCTTCTCCATTTTAAATGTTGCCATGGTTAGTTAAAAGCCATTATACCTGTACTGTTGTGTAATGTTCCTCCTTTATTGGAGCTGTTTCAATCATGTAGTAATCTGAGCTGAATCTCCGTAAACTTTATGGAGACATAAATTCCTTAGAATCTGCCACGAGTACATCAAAGTAAGCTCCCCTTTTAAATTTGAAAAACCATAAAGAAAAGCGCTTTGTATGTACTTTTAAGAAATAAAAGCAGCAAACAGTTATTTTTCTTCACTTGTAGATTCAGCTCAGATTACTACATGATTGAAACAGCTCCAATAAAGGAAGAACATTACACAACAGTACAGGTATAATGGCTTTTAACTAACCATGGCAACATTTAAAATGGAGACACAAACATTGATTTTTATTTTTCTCACATTATTTCAGGCTACACCAGTCACTGCCCTGAGGAGAATCCGCAATTAGCTATAGGAATCCAGACAGCGTCGGCATGTTGCAAAACCATGAGGGTTAACAATTAATAGTGGCTTTCAGTCAGCAAAGAAATAATGGATATAAGCCTTATCCGTCCTGACCTCAAGCATAGTCCCCAAGGCTATTAACTCTCAGAAAGAAAAGGCAACTAATGTTATGAGAGTTAATCTGCAAATGTTTACTACTGTTGTTAGTGACAAATTGTATATTGGTGTAACATTATTTTTCACAGTTTATAAGTTGTTTTGATTCAATTGAATTTAAATTCTGTTTCAAGATGCGACTGCAGAAATGCAAATACATTGTGCATGACATATTCATTTATGTGTGATTCAAAAGTGTATCGTTTATGTCAAGACTTGTTTTGAATAAGAAAAACGAGATTGACAAAGTGTTAAATTTTGCCAATTAATTGGCAGAACCAAGAAAATATTAAATTGGTTATTAGTCTGCTTTAAATAAAATAGCAGCGACTAAAAAAAGTGGTCAGATATTTCCTTATTGTTTCAAGTTTTACCACGCCCTATCTGGCCACTATTGGGCGTAACCCCCATAATGATTCATTCTAAAAGTGGCATTTTTTAAAGGGTAGTGATAAACCCATCTTTACCAGAAAGGAGGATTTATCACTGCCATTCTAATGATATGAAACACGACAGAGCTACTACTTCTCACTCAGAAATTACAGCTTATAAGTGTAATAAGGAAATCACGTTAACAAACGAGAAGATTAGAAACAAATTTGGGTGTTTTTCACCACCAGGACATGCCAAAATTAAAAGTACATGTCCTTTTTGATTACACAGCACCCTGCCCTATGGGCTAACTAGGGCCTACCATTGGGGTGACTTACATGTGATAAAAGAGGAGTTTAAGGCTTGGCAAGGGGTTTTAAATGCCAGGCAGAGATGGCAATATAAAGCACACACTGCAGTGCCAGGGTTGAGACATGTTTAAAGTGCTACTTGTGTGGGTGGCACAATCAGTGCTGCAGGCCCACTAGTAGCATTTAATTTACAGGCCCTGGGCTCATGTAGTGCACTCTACTACGGACGCATGAGTAAATTAAATATGCAAATTGTGGATAAGTCAATCATACCATGTTTTAGGGAAGAAGAACATGCATTTCAACACTGGTTGGCAGTGGTAAAGTGCTCAGAGTCCTAAGGTCAACAAAAAGAATTCAGCAAAATTAGAGGCAAGAGGCAAAAAGTCTGGAGGAAGAACACCCTAAGGCTGTCAGGTCTAACAATCTCAAGTCTACCTATGTCCATCAAGGCCACATAGAAAGGCAAGAATACAATGCTAGAGATTCTTTAAAAAAAAAAAAAAAAGGGGGGGTGCTTCCAGTGTACGTATTCTTGAATATTGTGCTATGGATGGGGCACTCTCTCCCTCTGTCATTACCCTTGTGTAATATTCGGAAGTCATAAGTCCCACATTTGTTTCTGTTATTACTTTCTAATCATGTTATGGGTTCCTGTTTAATCTTTTTGGAGCTTTGACCCTTAAGGATCCTGTTCATCACGTGCTCATGTTTTCTTACCAATGAGATTGTGCACAATCTTTGACACTTAACAGCACTAAATGCAACAAGGATACAGCTCTGCTCAAAAGCATATAAGCAAAGAAAGAAAAGCTCCTTTAGTGCCTTCATCTTCTAAAAGGTTTCCTGTGTTTCCGTTCCAGGTAATGTTAAAAAAAAAAAAAAAAAAAAAAAGAAGAACACAGCAGCTTAGATTCAGGCTCTCACAATAATGCACATCTTTTTCACTGTTCCTAGTTCACTTGTTCTTTATATTGCCTGGAACTTGGTGAGAACGTAATTTTCCTGGATGAAAGTTACCCTTTGATACATTTTATTTGTTACTTTTGTATCTGGTCAGTACTCTGAGTGACCATTTCATAGCAAGATGGAGGAGCAGAGAGGAACTCAAAGCGGAATCCTCTTAAGGGAGCGGTATAGAATGAGATCCAAAGAGCATCGAAGCCTGTGGGAGGACTGTAACACATGTTTTTACTGCTCTTCTCACCTACATTGCAGTATCTTAAACATATTGGAAGTTTACCGTGTTTCCTGCCTTTCTTCATTTCCATACAAGGGGTATTGACTGCCTCATGTACGTGATCATATTCTGCGTGAACCATCATTTCCTTAACTATTGCAACGGCAGTACTTAGAGTTTAGTATTGACTATTGCATGTTTGCATCCTCTGTAATACTTTTTAATGATGAGACATTGATAATGAAAATTAGTTTTTATTTCTACATTCCTAGGATAGAGCCACAGTCTTCCCTTTGGGGTTTCAGAGGTTATATGACACATTCCTCTCCTCTTCCCTTGCTTCTTCCATCCACTTAAATGGGAACCATTCCACTAGCCCCGAACTTTCCGCCACCTGTCCTAGGAGTCCTATATATATATATATATAGAACATTCTGAAAGTCTATGTTCTAAGTCCTCCTTCTGTGATTTCATAAACTATATAAAGAGTAAGCAGTAGGTTTTAGTTTTTAATTTGGATTGTCTACAACCTCTTATGATCCAGACGTATCCATCACAAGTTTCTCACTCGTGCCGTCAATGTATAGAGCCGACACCTTGGGGAAAGTTGGACAGTGAGAACTCCCATCTCTCTTGTTGCTGATAAGCTAACCAGGTACTGTCTAGTTATTTGAGGCCTCAGACTTTGAGGGTTAAGCAACATTTCCCGTCTACAGATAATTGCAAGCCCTTCACACTTATATAGAAATGTACTTATGAAGATTGTTTTGAAAACCTGGGTATATCTCATTCTAATATGGCAATTTCGTGTTTCTTTAGACCAGTGTCCATTTGATATCTTTGATAACAAATTATGCTTTAAACAGAGATTAGGATCTGGAGCATGATGGGATGTTTGCACATTTGTGCGGGTGTTTGGAGTACACAACGAGGCGGAGTGGCTATTCCATAATGAAGTACTGCTGACTGCACCGCTCATTCCAATTCGCGTGTTAAGGCCTTAACACTGATTCTGTAGACCGATAAATTTAATGAAGAGATGCGGGGACAAGCGACGTGCATTTGTGTACAGTGGCACATTGGTGCAGGGAGCCCACCATGATGTACCAACTGTTCTCTAACCTCTGACAATGCAGCAGGCAGGGTCTTGAAATATATAAGAAACTAGTCTGACTCTGACGGTGCTGAGTTTAAAGGGTATCTAGAATATAATTATCGGGTACCGACGAACACAATTAGACGTTTTCTTCTATCTTTTTGAGTTTAGGGATTTAATAATTGCTACTGATTATTTTAGATAGAAAACGTAAAAATTTTGTGGCTTTGTTTCTACCTGGTGTACAGGTTTACCTCCCAATATTTTTACGGATCCATGAATATTACACGTTTTTTTTTTTTAAGAACAGTAGAAAACACATAATAAGATCGCAAAGCCAGAAGGAACAATCCTTTTGGTGAAAATCTATGATGTAGGAATCTTTCAAAATTGTTTACTGAAACAGCTATGCAAAAAGAGCCACCACAAAATTGTGTACTTAAGCAGCATTTCAGTGTAGCAGAAACTATGCCTTTTCATCTGATTACTCCTGATTGCACCTGGATAGGGCCTGTCTGCTAAATTACTTTTTTACATGACTATTAGCCCAAGTAATAACTGGACAGCTATGAGTATCTAAGCAATCCCTCCTCCTTCGTGACAGCACCCTTTCCTCTGAGGTGTTTACAAATGTACAGACTGTGTGATGGAGATGCTTGCACAATGTCCCCAGGGAATCCTTTCCCAGTTGTCTTATATTTTACCTAGGTATTGCAGAGAACACTCGAGGGTGTAAGTCATTGCATACCTCTAGCAGTAAAACAAACGTGAGAGTGAAATATAGCCGGATGAAGGGTGTTTTCTATACCTGGAAGGAATATTTTGACACAAAGATACAATAAATCAATTTGAAAGGAAAAATAAATATGAGGTTTGGTAACGCATATCAATACATAACTATAGACAGTCGTAAGAGCAGATATCTGAAAGGCCAGCAAGGAAATAATGAAAGTACAAACCTTAAACCCTCTTTCTAAGTCCAAAAACTGCAAATTACCTGTGGAGAGAAGGCACTGATTGAAGACATTGTCTGGACTTGAGCCGGCTCATCTAAGGCTAACTTCAAGCAAGCACTAGATGAGCCGGCTCAGTTCAAGCAATGTCTGCTAGAAGTGGATAACTGGATGAACAGGAATTGCCTAAAGTGCAACATCTCAAAAACGGAGATTTTACTATTTGGTGGCTCTATTTCTTATTTGCCCATTAACTGGTGGCCGGAGGAATTAGGACCCCCCCTACCACCCACAGTGGTAGCAAGGAATTTAGGTATTAAATTTAACAAACCCTCTCCTTGAGCCATCAGATCTCCACGGTGGTGGGGTTCTGTTCTGCCACTTTAAGAGCACTGTAAAAAAGCGCTTGCATATGTTCCCTTAGATGTGCGGAAAACAGTCGTGCATGCCGCCATAACCGCAAGACTTGATTGCACTAATGCTCTTCATCAGGGTCTCCCTTCGTATCCTCTTAATTGGTTACAGATGGTGCAAAATGCAGCTTCAAGGTTGATTTTGGGATTGCTCATATCTCATTCAGTTCAGTCTCATCTGAAAGGACTTCACTGGCTCCTGGTGACTAAACATATTATTTTTAAAGCATTAGTTATTGCATCTCGGGCCTTTCACCAGCTGGCCCGTAGATATTTGTGCAATATTCATAAACATTATTTGCCAAGCCACACTCTGTGCTCAGAACATGCTCTTTTTCTAAAATGCCCCCAGTTCCATTTGAAAACCAGAGGTGGATGCTCCTTTTCGGTGTTATTCACCAAGGCCAGGAACAAGCTTCCTTTAGAGCTTCATCGCCTTGAGAAGGAATGACTGTTTAGGTCACAACTCAAGACCTGGTAGTCGGTCAGTCTTTGGGTACTTTCTTGTGCTCTAGCGCCAGGACGCCAGTTGTGAAGGAAGTGACCCGATTAGGGCCACCCGGGTCACTCGCGACCACCTCTCAGCCTTCCATACAAATGAAGAGTCGGTCAGACAGTAGAGAATACAAACCAAGTATATGTTTATTCAGATACACCCGAGCGGAGCCCCGTCTGCCCAGTCGCTTAGGGGTGCTGCAGAGAGGACCAACATCAGCAAACATGGTGATACATGATGTACATTTCAGAACCAAGGAAGACCAGCCATAATGGAATTTTACAAGCAGGTGCAACTAAAACAAAGAAGTACAGAAGGATGAGCTTCGACTCTGAGGCCGGGCACACATTATCTCTATGCCAAGGTCGTTCTGTCCGTGCCTACCGCTAGACTAGTGGGAGAAGGCCTCTATCTAGTGGGAAAGGTATGCGCTAATAAGAACAGTGTATTCGTTAGCAGAGCAAGACCTAACCTTGGAGAAATGGAACTTTCCACAGCCCGCTTCTCAAGGAGGGAATACGCAGTTAATGGCAAGATTCAAAATGGCGGCCAAACATAAAATGGTGCTGCAAATGCTAACTTACATAGAACAATGCACGAGCAAAATACCAAAAACATATTCATTTCATCAGACCCTCCTTTTAGCATTCGCTAACAATTTTATATGGTGGGCGGAAAAGACATAACATTGTAATAAGCAAAAAGACATCAGTACTCAGAACAATCCATATACTCGGCATCAGGAACAGACGCCGCAAGGGATGATATAGAACCAAAGATGCCCTCGTCAATCTGCATCATTTCAGCAACCTGTTTTTGTAACATAGCTGCTGCATTAGTATCATGAACCGGCATTTTTGGCTTGGGAGTAAGGAGTGACACAATAGGAACAACAAGCTGGGAGACATTGTATGCAGAGGCAGCACGTGAAGAAGATACCGGCAACTACAGCCAGAAAAGTGAGGATCTTCCAACCCCAGAAGGTGAGTATGTTCCAGAACCACCCTGATAGTGTCCCAGTACCTGTCTCTTGGTGTATATCAGACACAATTTTATGCAATTTTTGTATAGCTGCATACACGTTGGGAGAGTGATCAGGTATGTAAACACAACAGCTGCTGCCAATGACGCGACAGGCCCGTCCCCGATCTGCCAGGATGACGTCTAACACCATCCGGTTCTGCAAAGAGACTAATCTCGTAGCCTGGAGTTCAGCAGTGATATTTGTCATCATCCCAGCAGTTGTATTGATAACCCCCTTCAACAACCTTTGATAGCCAATGAATTTGAAGGCTATTGGCCATGGGGCCCCAAAAAGGTAGGAGACCCTTTATGGCATCCACACACTGTTGTGCGGTGGTATCTGTCTGATCTATATCCTGTGTGTCAACAACCCTTCTGACTCGGGGCAAGTCTGTACTCCTACGCTGCTGCCGATGATCTTTATGATAATTGGATGGGGCAAAATACACAGGGGGAAGTAGGAAAGAGAGGTAACATCTCCCTGACCATCCCCTCGGTAGCCAGACATGAGTTTGGGATCCACAGACAAAATAGACATTATGGGGTAAGATCAAAGGCGGACTATTAATCGTTCTCAGTCTAGAGGTGAAATTGCATTTACTCTCCCCCACCTTTACCTCCCCAGTCCCCTGGACACAAAAACTAGCTGTTGTGTTGACCACTGACACCGGCATTGGTTTGTCCTTGGGAATATTGCGATCTTGGAAAGATTGAAAATATTCAGAGGTGTTGAACCTTTGGAAATCAGCCATTTCCATTCGGAGCCATGTTTCGTTCTTCAATTTATCATGTGTGTTCATACAGGAGTTTGGGGACAATGTACCAGAATTCCCTTGTCCTGCCGTTCCTATGGGAGTAAACCCGTGATGAAAACTTATATACTCTACCACAGTGCGAGAATCAGCAGGTGTCATAACCAGAGTAGAGAGTTGGAAATGGTAGTGCACCATAATGAACCGTTCAAACCAACCTTCACAGCTACCAATATATGACAATGGCATGGACAACAAATTGTCGCTCTTATGAGTAACTGAAGGGAGCAATCCACAAACCCAACAATTAGTTGTATTGGAAACATCATGGGCTTGATGCAACATTTGTATAAATACATTGTCTGTGTAAAACTTTCTATGCTCTTCTCTGTGAGGGGCCAAAGTAACAAAAATGTGTTCAGGGGGAATGGGTGTTGTACCAACCAAAGTGTGCACAGAATACTTCTCCTCTATTAACCAGGATATTCCAAGTATTATTATTAGCGTAATCACAACAATTAATATGCAACCTATTTTACTCTTTGTTAACCACCCCCGCGCTAAACGCGGTGGTGGAAACGGCTGTTCCTCCTCCTCAATAGGTCGACCAAACGGATGCATTATGAAGCAAGAAGAGGAATGCAATAAAACTGATAGTAAAGGTAAGTGTTCCCAGTGTCCATCAGAGCCTCACTGGTAGGTTCCTATTGTTCATCAACGTTGGCGCTCTTGAGCACCGGCGGAGGAGCTTGCTCAGTCCTAAGCTCACAATGAGTTCCACGTCGCACAGGATAAGGTACCTCCCTCCTAGGGAGCACATTCAATTTATCCTGTCCAATGTCAGGACAGTGCACCAATCGCACGATACCCTAAACTAACACCGTTGGTACTATAGCAAAGTACACCCTAACTTACACAGTCCATCCCTAACTAATCTGACTTCTCCTTTGGTGAGTATTCCTCAGCCTATGACGCAAATTCGACATGGTGACTGCAGGCACAGAGGGGTCAACACATAGCGGCTCTTTAATGGCTCAGATTTCTGGAGAGACCGCTGCATTTAGCACGTCATCATTCTCTGCATCCGCTTGGGTCCACATTAATTTTGCGTCGCTGAAGGGGACAAACTGAGGCGCCTTCTCATACTCAGTATCCCCGATGCTGTCAGTAACCCATTGGTCATAGGGCAAAGGTAGTGGCACCCATTTACAATGAGCACCATGGATCCAGTTCTTTCGGCCAGCAACCTTGACTGCGCTTCTGGTGGCTAGAAGGACCTGCTCAGGTCATTTCCAGCGGGGCTCCAAACTCTTCTTCCGCTGAAAATTGCGCACCAGGATCCAATCACCAGGCTGGATGTTGTGTCCGGGTCCCGCTGGTATATCAGGCAGAGCCTTCCGGACCTGTTGGTGAATAGAACGCACATTTTCGGTTAACTAGCACAGGTAGTCGATCAACAAGGGGAACTCAATATCCGAGAACCTACGCGGGCGCGGGACGCCCCAGACATTTGCCGGGCGTCCAATCACGACCTCGTAAGGTGACAATCCTGTTCTAGAATGTGCTGTTGTTCTTGTCGAAAAAAGAGCTAATGGTAAAGCATCTGGCCACTGCAACCCTGTTGTCTCCTATATCTTTGCCAATTTCAGTTTGAGAATACCATTGTACTTCTCAACCAAACCTGCTGACTGTGGGTGATTTGCAGCAAGAAACTTCTGTTTTATGTGCAAACCGTGGCATATTAGCTGAATGACTTTGTCATTAAAATGACTTCTGTTATCACTCCAGATCAAACGGGGCAAGCCAAAACAAGGAAAGAACTCCTTCAGGAGTACCTTTGCAGTCATCATTGCTGTATTGTCTTTGGTGGGGTAGGTTTCAACCCATTTTATAAATGCACAGACAACCACTAGCACGCACTTCAGGTTATTGACCCTGTCTAGTTCGATATAGTCTATATGGAGGACCTTAAAAGGAAAAGTGGGTGGTGCACAATTACCGGGTGGTGTATGGGGTACCTTTCCCAGCATTGTGCATCATGCACACCATGCAGTACTTCACTAAATGTGCAGCTGTCTTAGAAATGTTGTCATTTTGCCATACAGGGTCTAACAACTTGCAAATACCCTTGGTGCTGATATGGGATGGGCCATGAGCCATCGTGACTACAGGAAGAATATATGCATCTGGCAACATCCATCTTTGCTTCCCTGACTTGTCAATCCAACATCCCTCATCGTTCAATTGTGCTGTACCTTCTTGCCACACTGCTAATTCCTCCACTTTGGCTTCACTCTGTATTTCCTTCACATTCTCAAGTGTATCTTCAAACATTGTGACCTCTGGCACCCACCTAGCGGGTCCTGCTACGAACATTCTTTTAATCCTAGTTCGGGATGTTTCCTTAGCTGTCTGATCTGCAAAAGCGTTTCCTTTACCTACATCATCAGTAACTCTCCAATGGGCACTACACTTTACTATTGCCAGTTTCTTAGGGAGTGTCAAAGCAGAAGAAGCCTATATATAAGATGCCCGTGCTGAATCTTTGTCCCATGGGAAGTAAGGAATCCTCTCTCTGCCCAGATTCGCCCGAAATTATGGGCGACTCCAAAGGCGTACTGGCTGTCAGTATAAATATTAACAACCAGCCCTCTCTCAACTTGCAGGCTCGTATTAGGGCAACAAGCTCTGCAGCTTGGGCCGACTGATAGGGAGCTCGTGATGTCTCAACTACCGTGCGCAGCATAGTATTAGCATACGCAGCGGATGTAGTGCCATCTGGTAATTTAAAACAAGAGCCATCGACATATAGTTCCCCTTGGGGGTCAGATAAGGGAACATCAGTCAGGTCTACCTGTCCTTTCGTCTCTTCTTCCGTCCGGAAGATGCAATCATGTATGTCAACCTCCTCATTCTCAGAAGGGAGGGGTAGTAACATGGCTGGGTTCAGAGTGGCACATCGTTTAATCGTAAAATGTTTAGCGAACAGCGTTAGTTCATAACCTGTCAGACATGCACTGGTGAGGTGCTGCGTCTTTGTCTAATTCAAAAGTGTATCCACAGCATGGGGTACCATGACTGTGAGATCAGTATCGAGTACGAGTCCAGCCGATTGCCTTATTGAGACAGCCACGGCCGCGACTCTCTTAGACAGCTCGGGAGGGCTCGTGCAACTGGATCAAGCACAGCAGAGAAATAAGAACACGGACGTTGCTTATCTCCAAATTTTTGTGTTCGAACAGAAAGCACACAACCAGCTGTCTCATGGACATATAATACAAATGGCTTGCTGTAGTTAGGTGAGCCAAGCACTGGAGCCGAACAAAGCGCAGTTTTCATTTGCTCAAAAGACTGCTGACATTCAGGCGTCCAAGGCAAGGGTTCATGCACAACTTTAGTAGTCAGAGCAAGCAGGGGCTTGGTTAGTAGGGAATAATTTGGAATCCACTGGCGACAGTAGGAATTAATGCAAATAAAAGCGCGCACATCTTTTTGAGTTTGCGGAATGGGCATTTTAACAATGGTACTGATGCGCTCAGGGGTCAATCTCCTACCCTCCTTCGACAGTAGGCGACCTAAGTAGGTGACCTCCTGTCGACAATACTGGAATTTGGAAAGGGATACTTTATGGCCATGCTCAGCTAAATGTAACAACAATTTAACTGTACTATCTTTGCAACCTTGTTCTGTATCCGAGGCGATAAGCAAGTCATCGACATACTGAAGCAATACATTACCTGTGGGGAGCAACAAGGAATCCAGCTGACCTTTCAATGCCTGACTATAGATACTCGGACTCTCTGTATAGCCTTGAGGAGTGCAACAGAATCTAAAGCTTCTACCAGCTAGGATGAACCCAAACAGATACCTGCTGTCAGGATGAATAGGAATACTGAAGAACTAATTTTTCAAATCAATGACAGAAAAGTATGTAGCAGAAGAAGGAATCATTGTCAAAAGAGTCATAATGTCAGGGACCACCGGAAACTGGGGAATCACTATTTTATTAACTTCTAGCAAGTCAATCACAAAGCGATAAACATCTGCATGATCATCAGAGGAACCCGTAGGTGTCCGTTTAAGAATGGGAAGAATAGGGCTATTACAAACATTAGCAGTCGTCTCCTCAACCACTCCTTTCTCAATCAAATCCTGTACAATTTGCAACAGAGCTCGCTCACCTGCCTGTGGTATTTTATACTGAGGGATGCGTGGTAAAATAGCATTGTCTTTAACTCGGATCGAAACTGGCGGCATCTGTAACAGTCCCACATCATTGTCACCTGTCGCCCAGAGAGTTGACGGCACGTCTTTAAACTCTGCAGGAAGAGGCGCATCTTTGGACAGGCACTGTGTAGGACGCATGACGTTTGGACCCATTGTCATATAAACACCTGCCGGGGAGCAATAAATCGTAGCATGCAATTTCTTCAACAAGTCCAAACCCATCAAAGTTTCTCCAAAGTTAGATGTCAACAAGAATGGCAAATCCACTGTGAAGGGACCAATATTCAACGCAAGGGATTTTGAATGGGGCTCACAACCGGTACACCAGAAAAACCTACCGAAATATTATTATGGCCAGACAGAGCCGCCCCACGGACCAAGGAACGAGAAATAGAACTGTTTGTTGCACCTGTATCCACCAAGAACTCCTTAGTCGAACCATGCACATCCGCACTAACGTACGGACCGCGTTGATCTACAGGTATCGAAACTGGTCCCTCACTCTGTCCCTGGCTGTCCTAGCTGTAAGACATCCCTGTCACCTCATCCGTATCGTAATCATCATGATAATACTGTCCTCCCTGAAGGTCATCAAAATAATTCTGGTCAGAACGACCCTGTGGGCCACAGCATTCTGAGCCCTGTCCTGGCCACCAGCTCCACAACCCCGTCCACGAAAACCTTGTCCTCTCGGAACCGCCACCTTCTGCAACAACACGGGATACTCGCTACGCCAGTGTCCCTCTTCTTTGCAATGCGCACACTGATTCGGCCCTACAGGCGTAGTATTCCTGCTAGTACGTGGAAGCTGCCAGGCCAAACCACCACGTCCTCTACCATTCCCCCTAGAAGCCTGCTGCAACAACACCTTTGTCTTCAAATCCTTGTGCTTCTTCTCCGTCCTCTCCTTATCCTCATTTTCCCTGTGCTCATAATACTGTGCCATATTCAAAATAACAGAAGGAGAAGAGGTGGACCAGATGCTTTCGGATGCCTGTTTTCGGGTCGCCATCTCAGGAAGCAAATTGGAAACAAATCTATTAACAAACAGTCGCACGCCACCTTTGATCGACAAATCCTGTCCAGTATAATCTAGAAACACACCTTCAAACCAACTGAAAAAAATCACACACTATCATCTTTCATTTGACGACAAGCAGATAACTTGTCCCAATCAACTTTTCTCGGAGGGATAAGAGAATGCATATATGTAATGATACGGCCGGGCAAAGCAAGTATCTCTGGTCTAGGCTCATCACCGGGCTTCCGTTCCTGATCCCATACCTTAATTTGGTCCCAGGTACCACCCAATTCTGCAACGTGATCCTGTGTGTGTACTTGTCTCCAAATATCAACCAGAACTAGTAAGCCGAAGAAAATTTCAATATCAGCAAGTGTCATCACTGTAGAAGAGGCGGCTTCAGTCAACTCCTTATAATAAGCAGTTGTATTCTTCCTTGGATCAGGTAACTGAGTCTTAAGAGACAAGGAGTATAAACCCATTGTTCTTGGAAACGGACCACTACACCTGGTCTAATAACATTAACGTGCTGATCCCTTTGCTCTGGTATTTCAGGGTGATATATAGGATGAACCTCCCGCATCGGAAACTGATATACTGGGGTGGGACTCTTCTCGAGTAGTCTCCCCGATAAGCAGCCAATGTTGCAACATTGCCAAACACTTGGCCAGGCTCCATATTAGTGACATATATATGATCTTTAATAACATCTAAAATCCATGGTGCTACATCTTTGAAAACACTGCTTCCAAAGACCAATCAGAGTAGCAGACATATGCTTGAGGGCATGCTGTTGTACAAAAGGCTCATAATCCTTCATCACACTCCACACATCTTCCACACTGTAAATGGGGTTTCGGGCCCACTGGGCAGCCTGATTAGCTACTACCCTTTTCTCCTCATCTCCCACATCAGATCAGACTAACGTCCGCCACATACGTTCCTTAAACTTCGTCCAATCTCTATCCTGAAATCTACGTACTGGTGTCCCACTACTCAGTAATGTAGGGGAATGGAACAGCACAGTGGGGGTAGCAACAGAAGGAGCAGGCACTAACATTGCTGCCAGCTGCGTCGCAGGTGTAGGAGCTGGCGAAAAAGACGCTGAAGCAATAGGTGTCACTGGAGTACTAACGTTCATAGTTGCCACAGAAGGCGAAGACAAAGAAAGGACAGGAGGTGCCGTGGCCAAGGCAGTCTGATCAACAGTAACAGAAGCAGAAACAGCAGAGACAGAAGAACCGGGTAGCTGGGCCTGTGAAGGAAGAGCAAGATATATCCTCTGTGGGGCATATGGGGGTGGGGGTCGAGTATCTAACAGTTCTCCCACAAAAGTATCATTTTCTTCTCGGGCCACATAAGATTTATCAATATTCAATCGAAACATCCTATCTGCATGTTCTATTCCTATCTCTTGCTTCTCTTTATCATGTGCTACAGCTTTCTAAGTCAATGTTTTCATTCTCATCTTTTGCGCCTCCTTCTCTGCTTTCAGTCACCTCTGTTTAACTTCCTTTTGCCAAATTCGAAGAGAATCAAACATAGACTGCCTACTTCTTTTCGCAAACAACTTCTCCTGTAAACACCCAATTTTTTGTTCATCAAAAGTGCCCATCAACGGCCACTGCAACTCGGCATTGTCCCTCGTATATTTGTGCCATAGCGTACTAAACATAATAGGGCCAAGGCCATGCTTCACAAACATATCAAAGTTCGGAGTGCCTTCTGGAGGCGCCGGCTGACTTTCTTCCAATCGAGCATCTGCAAAACAACAACAACGGGAAACCAAGAACCTACTAAATCCAGGCATTTTCAAAAGTGAGCCAAATTCGTTTATGTTGCCTAGCGAAGTGTTCGTAAACACCTCGTACCAAAATCGATCCTCAGACCGTGCCAAATACAATCTAAAATGGTACCATATCCACAAAGAGCCAAAACAAACTCACCTGGTGCACACAGGTCAAACGAACTTATTCTCCACTGCCGACTCTTCGGACCAAACGGTCAGATCCAAGGGTTTTGCCGTTCAGGACCCCGTCGGGATAACCGCTGGCCGAGGCACCGTCTGGCGGGACAGAAGGGGCAGCTGCGAGTTCAGGAACTCTCTCATGCAGGGATCCCTGGTCTGTCCGTCCAACCGGACGGCGGCCCCGATCTCCCCACCCGGGAAGGGCCACTCGCCCGATGGTGTCCCTGTTCGGGCGCCAACTGAAGGAAGTGACCCGATTAGGGCCACCCGGGTCACTCGCGACCACCTTTCAGCCTTCCATACAAATGAAGAGTCGGTCAGACAGTAGAGAATACAAACTAAGTATA
This sequence comes from Calotriton arnoldi, assembly GCA_963921515.1. NCBI lineage: Eukaryota > Metazoa > Chordata > Amphibia > Caudata > Salamandridae > Calotriton > Calotriton arnoldi. Next base: position 431,780 of record CAWUFW010000295.1, on the reverse strand, counting down.
TGTTTATTCAGATACCCTCGAGCGGAGCCCCGTATGCTTAGTCGCTTAGGGGTGCTGCAGAGAGGACTGACATCAGCAAACATGGTGATACATTATGTACATTTCAGAACCAAGGAAGACCCGCCCATAATGGAATTTTACAAGCAGGTGCACCTAAAACAAAGAAGTACAGTAGGATGAGCTTCGACTTTGAGGCCGGGCACACATTATCTCTATGCCAAGGTCTTTCTGTTTGTGCCTACCGCTAGACTAGTGGGAGAAGGCATCTATCTAGTGGAAAAGGTATGCGCTAATAAGAACAGTGTATTCGTTAGCAGTGCAAGACCTAACCTTGGAGAAATGGAACTTTCCACAGCCCGCTTCTCGAGGCGGGAATACGCAGTTAATGGCAAGATTCAAAATGCCGGCTAAACATAAAATGGTGCAGCGAATGCTAACTTACATAGAACAATGCACAAGCAAAATAGCAAAAACATATTCATTTCATCAGTTGGCAGCTGTGCGCTTTATAAATACGATGATTGATTGATTGACACCAACACCTTATCTGAAGCCCCCTTTTATGGGTAGAGTTATGATAGAGTCTGTGAGAAAGGATGGAAAATCCAGGTCAAAAAAGGTAGAGTGGAAAATGGGCTTTATATTAATATCGAGTAGTTTTGTAAAACCCTGTGTATCACCTTTTGTTTACAACAGAGTGCTTGACAAAAAAAGAAAAAAGCAGTTTGCTTCTGAAACTGTAAGTTGGTATAAAATCAGACAGGTAAGTGAGACAGGTTTAAAATTAGCCCGTCCCGACCCCCAAAATGTCAGTCTGAATGGTTCAGTTTTCAAATGTTTCAGGAACCTCAGTAGGTTGTGTTCAGATCTCATGGTGGGTTGAGGACTTTCATCTTTAAGGGTATCTTGCACGCCCAGTGATCTGCCTCCGTGCTTCATCCTCTTCAACCACCAGTGGTAGATCACCTGGGAGGAAGTTGAACGATGGCTTGTGTTGTAGAAAGGTGTCTGTTTTTAGGTTTCTCCTACAGCGCGCATGTGAAAACAGCGCACAGAGAAAGCCTCCCCATACTTACCGTTACTTCCAATTGGCTGGATCCCACGTCCCTCTTATTTCCTTGCTTCTCATTGGCCATCCGACTGCTTCCACTTTCTATTTGATTCTTCCTGCTGTCCATAGAGCTCAGATCACGTACAATTTTCTGTCTCTGCGGCCAGTGTCCTTCCACTGGCCGCCGCTTGCAGAGGTACTTTCTTTTATTTTTAACAAAGCACTCCTTAAGAGTGCATGTGTTTGCAGGCCATCTCTACCTCTCCTCATCCCGCCCACCCGCTCTTCCGTCCTTGTTGTTTGTCCTGCCTTGTGTTGCTTGAACACCCCCTCTCCCTGTGCTGTTTTTACAAATATTGCACAGCAGCATCAACTGCTGTGCAACGCCTTAAATAAAAAAAAGGCGCTGTGACCCAGTCAATGCTGCCTGCGTCATAGCTTTTCAAAAAGAAAACTTTAAGCCACGTTGCTCAACAACTCATGATGCTGTGCAACTTGTCTAAAAATACATTAACAAAATAAAAATATTTCCCAGAGGAAAAACCTATTGATTTTGCTAATGCTTGTTTAAATAATGGTCAATAAGGAATTATTTTTCTTCGGAGAACATGTAATTCTGCGCTTCTTACCCACATTAAATGCGGCAAACCAGGAACACGAATAACCAATCAGAAATTGTGTTTTCTATTTTAAACTTATGGCCAATTACAGAAATCTAACCCTGCAGCAATAGCTTATATTGCACATTTTATCATGTCAAAAGTCCTTCCTCTATAATTGAGTTAAAAAAAAAATAGTTACAAAATGTATGCATCACAGATGCCCTGGTAGCCTCCTGATATTGCACAGCAGATTCTGTCTAATATAAAAAATGCAAGGCGCCCCGGTGATGGTAGGTACAAGTTATATTGAAATACTGTTCACAACTACAACTTTTATCCTCTGGCGTTTTGCAGAGAAAGGCTGACATTGGACAAGAGTATGCATTGCACCATCAAAGGGCCCTGAAGACTGGTGCAGGCCAGACTGGACCGGTCAAGGTCGGCAGCCCAACGGTGGCCACATCATTTGAATTTTCTCGGGTTTCCCGCGGATGGCAATGATAGGTTGCACAGTGCAGCGGGGTCACCTGAGCAGTCGACAGGGGTGGCAGAACAGGGTAAAAAGGGACAAACTTACCCTATCAGACATCTTGCTGCCTGTCTGCCCCGTGGACTGCCAACATGCGCTGACCAGTGATGTAACAATAGCCCCTGCAGCCCCTGCGGAGCGGGGGGGCCCCGAGCTCCAGGGGTCCCCCTACAGCACTGTGGACGGGTGACGGTTGAGAGCTCTTCTGTATCTGGAGCGTGGGAGGCCCCTCAAGTTTTGTTATGCCACTGGCGCTGACCCACATTCCCGAAGAGAGTTCCTTTTCCCTGGAAAGTCTTGTTGCTTTGCCCATTACCTGCTCTCCCCTGGGACTGCTCTTGCTCTCACTGGGATTTTTTCCCGAAGTCCATCCGTGGATTTGCAGGATGGTTGCCTCCACCTGAGGGCTCTGGCGGGTGGGGTGGCAGCCCCCCCATAATTTGCAGAGACTAAACCTATTGGCTTTGCCAATGCTTATTTAAATAATGGTCAATAAGCAATTGTTTTTCTTAGGAGAACCTTTAATTTTGCACTGCTGGTAATGATCTCACCCACATCAAATGAAGAAAACCAGGAACTCGAATAACAGATCAGAAATTGCGCTGCCTACTCTAAACCTATGGGCAATTTTAGACGTCTAACCCTGCAGCAATTGTTTATATTGACGTTTTACCATGTTAAAAAGACCTTCTACTGTAATTATTTAAAATAACAAATACAATAATTTACAAATATATATTACACAGGTGCCCCGGTAGCCCCCTCATATTTCACAGCAGATTCTGTCTAATGTAAAAAACGCGAGGAGCCCAGGTGAAGTCATGCCCCAGTTATATTGAAATGCTGGTCACAGCTACAACTTTTAGCCTCTGGCATTTTGCAGAGAAAGGCTGACATTGCTGCAAGCATTTCACATTTGCATTTTTCACCCTTTCCCAGGCAGTGGGTAGCGCTCCCTAAACTCTGAGGTAAATTTGATTGCTGAAAACCACCAGCGTTCCCGATGTAAAAAGGAGCATGATTTAACCTTTGCCTCGTTTCTTAGAGCCACACATCACGTTGATCACACCCCTGTGCATTTTCACGTTAGCCGTTAATTGCTGAATATTTTTCCACTCAGGCGCTGTCGGTGACTTTCATTCCTCTTCAGTGACCGTTTCCCAGGCAGCCCCACAGTGCATTGCGTTGTCATCGCTAATTTTAATACATATTTGATTCCTCTTCCAGGCAATATCCTCAGATGCGATTTGTAGGAGCAATAATATGCTGCTCTGCTCCCCTTTATTTTAGAGTAAAAACTTAGTATGTCGAGACAGACTAACTTAGAGGCTATCCTAACTTACAGGCTATTTCCATTGGGAACCGATTTAACGGATATTGTTCAAAAGGGAATGACTGTGGCAGGGAATATTAGTGCCATGAAAGGAAAGCTGCATCAGTAAGTGCTCTGTTCCTTCTCACCTAGGTCTACGCTGTAGAAATACCTCATGTTAATTCGTAAAGAAATAAGTGCCAGGGCTCTCTGCAGGAAGCAGCTTGCACCAGCCCATTGCTCCTGTTAAGCTCATTTCTCCTGTTAGCGCCGCCTAAAACAGAACCAACTACTAACCATGAAAGTGGGGAGAGGGTGTGGTGTAATGGCCAGAGCGGCTGACTTCGGTGCTGGGGAACCAGGTTCGAGTCTCCGTAACATCCTGTGAGTCTAGGCAAATCACTTAATCTCCCCGTGCGTAGCAAAAATGAATGTGTTCTTGACTGGTGCTCATGACAAGCGCAGGTGTTGATGAATAAGTGCCAGTGCTGAGCACCGGAAACCAACAGCTCAAATTAAGCGCGGATTATAGTGAGTATTCCATTTCACATGGAAGCAGGGGCATAGCTCAGGCCCCAGCTGGTCTCTCAGACCACTAGGGCCCCCAAACCCTTCACAGAGGCCTCATTGCACACAAGGCCAATGAATATCTGTGAGATTTGAGAGAATCGGGGGTCACTTAACATTCTGCAGGTGGGACCCCATCATTTTACGTTACACCACTGCATGGAACTTTGATCAGCCTCTACCAGAAGCATGTCCTCAGAAGGGATGTAAATATTTGCAATCAACAAAATCAGAACTTCATAAAAAAAAATTAAAACTGTGCTAGGTTTACCAACCACAAACCTGGCGGAGTTAAAAATATCAAATTGGACGACTGGAGAGAATTGTCGTTGCCCTTTAGAGGCAGGACCAGCGGCTCCTTACATCTTTGACCCGTCTTTTTTTCCTGCAGATGGTTGTTCTAGGGATGGGGCTTGCAGCAGGTGGGTGGGGGGTGGAGGATTTGATATGACCAGGCCATGCATACTGTTTCTGCCCTGCACCTCTGGTGACAGTGAGGATATATTGATCCTTTCAGCCTGATGTGTCCAAACTGGGCAACACATCAGGTCGCATGTGGTGGGCAAAGTGAAAATATGTGTGGAAAGTCGAAATACATCACCTCTGGAAAATTCAAGGAGCTTCAAAGCATGAAATTCCTTGAATTCATGGTACTACAGTGCTCAATTTGTAAAAAAAAAATAAGTGCCAGTCAAAAGCCTGTGGCTGGTGCTACGAATATCAGGGGTGTCAAACACCAAAGGGTCATAGTCTTTATTCCTTCTCATGTAAAAGCCTCTGAAAAAAGGGCCTTAACATGCAGAGATTGCTACTAGGCACTCCACGGTTCTCAAGCCAGAGAAGAGTGTGCTGCAGGTCTAATGGCAGTTGAAGTTCATTGCCAACCTCAAGTGAACCGGCTTTTGACCACAACTCATGTTGCCCAGTGAGTGCCTCAATTGCCTAGTGCGGCTGGTATAGGATCCGCATTGTGGCTCACCCATTCTCCGTGGACCCTGAAGCTGCTGGATGGAGAGAGGAATTCAAAGTGCTTAAATTCCTCCACAGTCTTGGCAGTGAGCTGGCAGGCAACATGCCCCAATACACTGCTGCTGGTTACCTGGTCAGAGAACCTCTGGTGCTGGCATGGGTCCAACTGCTGCGGTACCTACTGTGCATTGAAGGAGCTCCATGACAGAATGGAGCCCACGCCAACAAGATGCTAGTCTTCTGGGCTTCCTGCATGCAGGCTACAAAGGGTAGGTGAGCTGACCATACTGTGGCTGAGGTGCTGGTGATCCTGTGCAGCAAAAGCATAGGGCTTTAGTCACACATAAGGTCCTGTAGTGGGTGCTTAATGCCTTTATGGCACATAGAAGACTTACCATGGTGGTGCTCACTTTGTCAGTGCTGACCTGCCTCACCCTGAACAATGCGGTGGGCAAGAAGGAGGTTATGATGAAGACAGAGCAAGATGAACGCAACACAACAATTGACATCATCACAATGATCTATGGTCTACATGCTGGCAAATTCAACAGACACTGTGAAACATGATCTCAAAGTCCAGATCAATAGCCGAAGCAAGGTTGGGGAGCTTGTAGATTAATTTATTGGCATTTATGTTGCATTTCTTTCCTCCAATAACGATATGGAATCACAATCAATGCCCACAATTTGCAATCGTCGTTTGTTTGTTGCTAGATATATATATTTTTTTTTACACTACTTTTAAATTCCGGTGTCTTATTAAACATAGTGCCCTTGAGGCTAATTGGCATCCGTGCCCACTTTCTGTGCCCCAGGATGCTTTGTGGCATTACAGAAGGGACTGGAAACGCCTCTTCAGCCTCTTCTGCAATACAGATTACACCGGCATTGCATGGCCCCATGCAAATGAAAGAATGCCTTGCCTTTGCACCAGAGCCAATTTATAGATGTGGGTGCAGTAGCAAAGGAGCGATCATGGGCCACACAAAGGCATCCCTTAAAAGGAGGGAAAGAGGTTCCCTTGTACCCTCCAGACATCACCCTGCAAGCGTCTGCATTCACTCACTGCATCCTCCTGCAGAGGGATCTCTGCCCTGCTAAGAAAAGCAGGCCACACTCAGGGCCGGACTGAGAAACTAAACCGGCCCTGGCAAACAGCTCGGCCGGCCCCCCCTGGGGGTGAGAAGGGGGGTGCGGTCGAGCTGTTTGATACGGCGGATTTCGGCCGTTTTTGTTACAGGGGGCCGATATTGCCGGCCGCCGGTAACAAAAAAGGCCCCCCAGGGCCTAAAACCGGCCCCCTCCCTGGCAGCCTACCGGGGAAACGCCCGGTGCCGGCTACTGCCAGTCCGGCCCTGGCCACACTGCCACCTACAAAGTGAAAGACGGACTGGCTGCTTTAACCCGCCACTATTTAGTCGTTCATCAATTAAGATAAGGCAGGGGTAAAAGTATGGGAAAGAAGGCAGAAAGATATTAACTGATGTAGCCAGTTAAAAATTAGTCAAGAAAGATGTGGAATGAATGCATTTTCGGGTGTTTCATGAATGGCAGGAGGGTGGGATGAGTGCGGATATGTGTTGCCAGTGAGTTCAGAGCTGAAATTACTGCACCTGAGAAGCTTTCGTTCTGTGCTAAGGATGTTTTGAAATTAAGGACTTCAATGTTCAGGTTGCAAAGGCTACATAGATTTCTTTGCTCCCCCTACAACACACAGGTAGTAAAATGTATAAATAGGATGGGCTGTGAATATGTATCGGACTGTAGGCTAGGGAGCAAACCTTGAAAAATATTATTGCTTTCAATGTTAGCCAGCCCAGTTTGCGCCATAATGGAGATATGTGGTAATATTTTCTTCAGGAAGTAAATATTCGAGGTACAAAATGGAGTATCGATTTTTTTAGGGGCAAGGGGAGATTGAAGGGCACCAGATAAAATCATGTTGTTAAACTCTAATCTGGAAATCAATAGAGCGTGAATTTCAGTTTTAATTCATCTTTCAGCATGATGATCTCTACCTTTGTTGAGGGAATGGAGAACATTTTGGAAGATTAGGTTACACTGTTGATGTGTGGAATAAGTGCCAGCGAGGAATGCAAAGTCAAGCTGAGTGACTTTAAAGTTGACTACAGTGTCAGGGATGAAGCCATCTCATTTCACAAATTCCAGAAGGTCGTTCCTTGGTTTGTTTCTACGGAAGTGGAATAGAACAGAAATTCAGTCTTATTTGAATTGCGTAGAAGAAAGTTAGCAGGTATCTAGCTTTGTATTTTATTTAAGCATGATTTGAGAAGACGGGTGTCTGTAATAGTGCAGAGTTTGAGGGAAAATTGTGTTTCGCCCGTTTATTGATGGAAGGCGCAAGGTATAAGTTGACGAGAGTAGGTGTAATATCTGAGCTTTTGGAGATCTCATATCATTTTGTTCTCTGTGGACGTGTAATGTGCTTTCTTCACCTGCTGACCAGTTGATGACAATTTTTGGGTTGAACTTAATGGCACACTGTGCGTTAACGTTACAATTATGTAGTTGTTTCCAGCCTATTGTAAATGGAGCACTAGGTATTCTTGCCTTGTGTGGCAAAAATAAAATCCTTTTATTTACATTAACACTCCCTACAGCTGTCGCATCTTCTACTCCTCACCACTCCCAGGCAAGATTATTACATGGCCTGCAAGGCGATAGAGACTTTTTTCTTAAAGGCCTTAGCATTTCAGACCTGTAACAGCATCTCGACTGACATACTGTGTCCTAAATATTGTTTGCAAAAGTATCTTTTCATTGGAACCAATAATAGAAAATGTACACCAAATTTTTAAATTTCTGCAAACAATATTTAGGACACAATATTTATGTCAAGCAATAGTTCTTACTATGATATTCTAACATACAACCTCGCAGGGACTGGTTGGGGGAGTGGGACAAGAGATATTCAACCACTCTTCAGGCTCAGTGTTGGATTTAACAAGGTGTTTGGATTAAGAAGAGAAGGACAGTGCATAGTACCCCCTCTTTCGATACTGGTAATGCTCATCCAATACTCTCACACAAAAAGAGACACATGAACCCATCCTGAGTTTTAGAGAGTGAGGTAGACAGCATGCATGCTATCCTATGCATGCCTGTATGTGGTGGCTCCTGCCTCATTCAAGGCCCTAGTTCTAAGAAGATACCTCCTTGATGTAAAGTAAACCAGGCATGAGAGCTAATGAGCATATGCTTACCTGGCATCTCTTCGCTACACCATTCCTTTGAGGGGGGTCGATGAGAGAGGGCGGTAGAGCAAGTTTTCGATCATAAGGATGCTGCTTATTTACCAACCTCTGTCTGGTGAGAGTCCATCCGAGGAGACACCTCATATACTCTGAGAACAGAAGGAAGTGAATATACGTACATCAAAGAACATGCTTTGCCAACCCTCTTTCCGAACCCCAGGAAAAGTAAGTTGTTGTCAATGTCCCGTGTTTTGGAGAGGGGCCAGGTGAAGTTGTGCACTAGTGTACATGAACTGCCATGCATTAAAGGACCATGTAATCATACTCCTTACTTATTACTAGAATGCAATTACTCTTAATACAGTGAAATGTTATAAAAGTTAAACCTATTGCATTTGTAAATGAGTGTTGGCAACTTGCAACAGGCTTTTTATTAAGGGTGGGCAGAACACGCAGAGTTTCTTAAGAACGCTGCGAGTTTCTGTGGATTTCCATGAGCGGGCATAAATCGGCACGTTGAGCTGCTCACGCTGATTTTTAGCACTGGGTGCTTGTTCCGCCCTGCAAAATTAGCGTGAATGGGGCCATGCAGCGCGCCAAAGGGCGCAGCTTCTTTGCTGCTGCTTGAGTAGATTTTCTACTTGAGCGGCAGCTTTCTCACTGTGAACGGTTGCGACCACTCACTTTGAGAAAATCCTGCTGGATGCCTTCTCAGCACCCGAAAATCGCGCTAGCAGACGCCAATTCTCACTCACCAACTTAATGTTGGCGAGCCGTGCGCGAGAAAAAAACTCCACCACACGGCGGTTGGCTGCATTTTGCCAGAATTCTGCGTTACACGCGTAACGGGGAGTGGGTAAAAGTCCATGAACTCCACTGGTGGAGCGGTATTTATTGCCCACTCCTTTTTACAACCCTCTCTCTTTCATCCATGAAACTGGAACGTTGCTCCTTGGGAATAGCTCCACATGGGAACTGCTGTGACTTTTTTTTATTTGTAGCATACTAAATGTGCCTAGCATGTTCCAACTGCCAAGAACACACCCTGAACTCCCAGTTTACCAAAATGAATTAGTCTAGACATAACAGCAGTTTACAAAATCAAAAATGGATTCTGGGACATTAATTTTAGGGTTATATGATTAATGCCCCGGAGATGCACATTGGCACTTCTTTGGGTGCAAATGAACTAATTAAGCTGTTCACTTCTCTGAAGATTAGGAAAGCTGTAAAGTACACGTCTGCCAATGCAAAAAAAAAACCACAGAACCAAAATAATGTTGTTGGATGTCTTGAGATTCAGGGGAGGAAAAAGCTTTTCTTTTTATATACAACTCAAGAGAGGCCTTATTTGACACAAATACCAAAGACAAAACTGAAGCATTGATTTGCTTGAGCACCTACAATTCCTCCTCAAACAAGGTCAAAAGAATCATTAACAAGAATTGGCGGATACGAATGTCTAACCAATCGACTTTTACAAAACCCCTGTTTTCCTTTCAGAGGAACAAAAGTATAAAGGATAGGTTTGTCCATACGAAAACCATGAATAACAATACTGAGCAACAGGACATTGTGGGGGCTGCCCCCGGTGATGGGACATTACCCATGTGGCAACTGCTCAGTATGTAGCCTGACAAAACACTCAAAGACCCTAGACCTGGGACTCAGGACACCTTGGGAGCAAAGAGCCCATACAAACAGTAACAGTGTCCATGTGGTGTACCGGATAGTATGCCCATGCGGATTAGGATATGTGGGCATGACGTCCAGAAAAATCAAGATCAGAATCAGTGAGCATAGGAGAAATATTCAACCCAAAAGATCATCCACAAGACTCACAGCTCACTATCTAGAGAAAAACCATGGTGACAGTGGCCTACACTGGACGATAATTGAAAAAGTAACACACCCCACAAGGACTACCCACGTCCTTCTTGAAAAAGAAGCTGGGTCTATAAGATGTGAACCAACAAAGTGGGGCTCAAAAGATGACATTCCTTGGCACCAACTTCTAAAAAACCCTCCCTACTATCGAGAGCCGCTGAACAGTGGTCAACAGACTTTCACAAAAACACGGTCTCCATCCCCCTTTACATTGAGGTAGCTAAGAACTCGACATCTGACAGAGGGCAACACATATATAATTATATATATGTCCACATTGCACTCACTTACTCCTATATCCCATATGGTATGCAGTAATGGACTAAAAGGTTTTTTTAAGGATACAGACCTGCATATAACTATATGAAGTATGTGTCGGCATTGGCAAGAAGTACGAATAAGCCATATGTGTCAACTTTCAATCACCAAGTAAAACACTATACAGCTTATGTAGTATTACAGAAAGTATGTCTTAGTTTTATCTCTGTGAATATGGGAGCTCGGAAGTCCTCTGGCTTCTTGTACTATCTCCCGTAAGACTCGGGACTATGCCTCCATGTTTCATTGTGTTCACGGCGCAGGACGTGCCTCATAGTGGAACTATAATATGGAATGCTCATGGTGCCGCATGCGCCATAATGGTTATTCTCTCACTTAATCAGCATGTCCTCACAGCGCAAGACATGCCCCTCAGTGTAACTACGCTATTAATGACATTCTGTCGGCACCGCATATGATGAGGGACTACAAGTCCCATCATGCTCTCACAGCACATAGCGCGTATACGTTGAACTCCACACCTATCGCCCACACATAAACCTGATTGTCCGCAGATGCGAGCAAGACTCAGCAATAAAAGCACTCCCAGATGACGTTTTCTTGTACGGCGAGCCGGGAAGTACAGTACCAAGTAGGTATATGGCGGTTTCGGGACCCTTGGAATCAATCATGAGTACTTGCGTTACGGTCCTGATGATGGTATACAGCCATGTTGAAGCGTTTCCCCTTCTGTACGCTGGGAGCTCAAAACAGTTTAAAAGGTTCTAACCTATATCCGATATGGCCTTTGATTGTTGTTCAATCTAGAAAGACCTTGACAACTACTTTCTAAATGTAATGCTCTTGACTAGCTGCACATAGCGGGCTCGCTAATAGTACAAGTGTGTTTGTCTATCTTTCTTTGTTCATTTTGTATGACATGTTAACCCTGTGGACCTTAGTGTTTGACGATAGGGCCAAACCAGCTTCCGCACCCTGTGTGGCTTGATTAATACACCCGTAAGGGTAAGTCGTATATAATCACCAAGCATATGTGCATGTCAATTTTGTTTTTATGATGACTGCCGCCATATCGCGGCACACAGCTTTTATATCTGACGCATGGTTTGCAGTGACCACTTATGTTACATTAGTACAATAGCGTGTTTTCACTTTGATCTTTTGTCAGTCTCACAGTTAACAAAAGACCAGACATTCGCCTGTATATTACAAATGGACTTGATATGAACAGAATGTAAGAAATCCTGCATATAGCATGCTTCATATAGGTCTATTGTGTTGTCACTACATACCATTGTGTTTGTCTTTGTCCACAAGCTCAGTGTTTCTGGTACTAACACACCATTTTTCAGACAGGCTAGTAGCCTTCCCTGTCGCATGCAAATACATGTGCATGCCATTTTAGTTTTCGAAGTCATAGAATCGTATCGGGGCAGTGAGATTTCTTTTTGTCCTGAAGAATACCCGGGGCCTATTTTGGCCATAAGAATAGGGCAGAAACATGTTGACAAGCTGAGGGTTATGGGCCCATTGTACTCCTTAATTGCCCCTGCCCATAATCATCATTAGTATAATTATTTGTATAGTGCCCATCCACCCCGCTAATAAAGGGATACCTGGGCCTGGATAAATCATTTTTAATATTAACCCGCGATCAATATATATAAAAAAGAGTAAATATACACAAAGAGCTCCATGGAATACGATCGAGCCCATCCTGGCTTTTAGCAGCCAGGATGAACCCGATGATGAAGCATGTCACTACTAGAGTGAGAGGGATTGTATAAAAAAGGAAAAGCTTTTTCCTCTCCTGAATCTCAAGACCCTCAACAACATTATTTCTTTTCTGTGGGTTTCGTTTGCATTGGCAGATGGGTGCTTTATTGGTTTGAAGTTCACGATCCAGGAGAACATATCCGAATCTTCCTCAACTGTTTAGAAGGTCTCCCCTTCCTTCTGGGTGGTTTCTCTCCCTGAAAGAAAACCCACCTTTTTGTGTTAGTGATTGGGAAAAGGTGGACCTACTCTTGCAATCTATGGCGAATGCATTTTCGTTTCCATCAAAACAGCTAAAAAAAGATATAAATACTCCAAAGAGGGCCACGTCAGAGTGCTGAGTTCAGCAGCATGCTCAGCAACATTCCTCTTAGGTTTCTGTAATAAATGATAATATGCTACCAAAAGCCTTATCCCTTGCAAAAAAAAAGCACACTGTCTATTCGGCACAATTACATTTTAGACGTTGGTGTTTTAATTGGACATTTTTACAGAACTTTTTACTCCAAATTACAGAATATGTTTAGGAGAAACATTTTGTCTCATCGTAGGTTTCTCTGTGTAATTGTCTTTATTTTTACTGGGTGGTGCTTCAAATAGATGGGTTTACAAATGGCCTCTGTGTATTTACAGAGATGAGCACCATTTGCAATGGAAGTGTGTAAGTGAGCAGAGAGCAGCAGTCCCAGTCTGTGTATAGCGGTGGGCCTGGAATTGAACAGACTACACTTCATGGTTTGCTTCTGCAGCTGTCTACATGCTTTTAGCTCTCAGCCCCTTTGTACTTGTTGTATTACTTCGGGTTTTAGAGTGGATTATTTGGGCCTTAAAATTTAAAGGTACCATATGCCTCCCTTCTAACTAAGGGTATTTCAAAAGTGTGTCAAGCATGTTGAGGATCAAGCTAGGAAAACAATTTTCGGCAAAGCCAATAGTTTTAGCCTTTGCATAGTGAAAAGGATTTGAGTCAGTTACTTAATGCTCAACCTGTACAGCATGGGCACATTTAGCAGTGCATGCTCTCGCGTGTGTGTTAACTATTCTAACTCCACGTACGCCTTGATAATGGAAATTGTTGTACTGCAGACCAAAGCAAATATAACTACACTTTTTAATTTGTTGATGCGCTTCCTCGAAAGGGCAAAAACATACAATGTGGACTGTTCTCTGAAGCGCGATGGCTCATACAAAGATGGTGTTTGACTTTATCACACGAGGTGCAAAATCTGTACTGCACCGGTCTGGTCTCCATAATTTATTTTAATCATGCCCCTCGTACACGTTACAAAATTTGAAGGAGCAGCTCTGCAAGACTTTTTAATAAACACAATATAGAATAATGAAATAGAATTGGTATAGAATATAAAAAAAATACACAGGCAATAGCAGTAGTTGCTTTCACAGGCTCACACACACGCATCCACAGCTACTGCTTAATTTGTAAAAAGAATAAGTGCCAGGGCTCTCGTCAGGAGGCCACTGCAGCTTGCACCACACATTGCTCCTGCTATGCTGCTAATGATAGTAACAACACAACTACGAACCATCACACTCCAACAAGTGTGACAATTCAGACTATTTCAGGCCCCGAAGATATAAGAATGGCTTGGGCAGCTGGAAATAGTAATTTTTAATGTATATTGAATTATTAATCGGCTGTTGTGCTCATCTCTAAATTAGCCAGACAGTGCCACACCATGTGACAGACAGCACAAGAACCGGTGCCAAGCCTCGGAAACCACCGGCTCAAACTAAGCACTGCCACAGACACAAAGCATTACAGTAGCATTGCAAGCTTCCACTGTTATTGCAATTATACAGCACTTCTTACCCTAGAAGAAGCAGGTTAAGATGTGGCCTAACGGCTAGAGCGGTCAACCTCGGAGCTGGGGAACCGGGTTCGAGTTTCGGCAGGGACGCTCAACATCCTGTGATTCTGGGCAAATCAGTTAATCTCCATGTGCCTAAAAAAATGAATGTGTCCGTCTGTAATGCAAGTGGTGCTCGTTTAAAGCGCTCTGATACCTTCAGGTCTAATTTGCGCTATAAAGAACTCAGAAGAAAAAAAAAGCAGTGAGCTATATTGAGGACAGGTAGCACTCTACCCTATGAGAGTGCCTTGGGTGGGAGAGAGTGTTTGTTATGGGACCTATATTGGTAGTGCAGATGCTGTGTTTAAGGATCAGAGTTGTGTTCTTATCTTGTTTTGCCGCTGAGCCAATGTATTGACTTGAAAAGAAAAGGAGAGAGGGACACTATACGTAGCCATGACAGACACAATCACATACACACAACCGTAACCTGCTTAGGAAGTAGCGGTGCTGTAGTGCGGCTGCAGCCAGTGTAAGGCTATCCGTGCATACGAGGTCTAGAGTTTCATATACCTATAATTTCAATGTTGGTTGCAATTGCAGCATGAGCAAGACACAGGTAGGAGCCGGGTCTGGTGAATGTCGGTGAATTGGCGCTACAGACACTATTTCTGTGTAAGGGCGAAGAATCTGCCAAATAGAGTTAGCATTCTATCCAGGTAGCATCTCACCTACTTCCGTTGCTGTCTTAACATCCCATCTCCACCCCATTGTCAAGTAAGAGAAGCAGCACAGCCTGAGGGCAGTGAAGAGATCAGATGGTGCATGAAGCCCAGGAAGAGAAGGGGAGGACAGCGGGAGATGACTTGCACGCAGAGGGACACAGGTAGGTAGGAATAAGGAAGCACACAGCCTGGAGGCACCGGAGACTACCAGCATTGAACTGCAGCACAAGGTAACAGGGATGGACGCACTCTTTTGCTGATGGGCAGAAAGATAAAAAGGTAGAATATTGCAAAGTGTCTTGTAAAGTCAATGTTTCTTCTGCCCCTTTCCTATTGGAATATCATTTCTACTCGCTGTCTCATCGTTGATGTGCCACTGGGTGCCAAAGGATCGAAACATCGACTATGGTACCTAGACTCAATTGTTATAATTGCTCACTCTTGTATGCCTGAGGATTTATAATGACAGATTGTGACTAAACCATTGTGTTTTATTTTGTCACACTTAAATGCCGGAGTTTATAAGTAATATGTGAGTTCCTTGTGTGCGTTTTCCCACATCATTGTTTTCTATTCGCATTAAATAAATATATATGATTGTTCCATTTGGATAACATACATAGGCCTCATTGCATTTCTATGTATATTTGATTGTTTGACATTCTTTCCCTAAGGGACCCCTGTTTCTGTATAAATACATACACCCCTGGCCCTTTATTACCCATGGATTCCCCGCGTTTTACAGAACTGATTATGTGAAATTCCATCTGAAAAGGAGCGCATTTCAGGGCCAGCTTATCCAGTACTTTAATTTTATACTTTTTATATTTTTGTAAAGTTGGCAAGTTTTTCAAAAGTAATAAATAAAACAAACCTTGCACTCTTGCAAAGGCCAGACCTATAGGCTTTGCTAACATTTCCTTTAGTAATGGGATGCCCAGCCACAACGTGTACCTGATCCACCAGGTTGGATTCCATTAGGCACACACCAGTGCCTTGCACCCCTTCAATAATACGCCCCCTGGATACCTGATAGTGGGGCCCGGAGTAGGCCATCCTGAGAAGCATAGCAAGAGCAAGGACGCTAAGCATTTGAAGTGTGGAATTCAGAGATTTCGTAAGAAATGATGAAAGTTTACACCTGCAGGCCTCCCCAGAGCTCTGACAGTATTTCCGGTCGTGGTATTGTTCGTGCTAAAAATAGTCTGAGGAGGCCTCCGGTCGATGGCTCCCACTGATCAGCCTCTCATATTTCTGCAAAGCATCTCATGCTACGCGACGCCACTTGTAATCTGCTGTAAAAGTGTGTCTGCTTCAGGAACGGCCTAAAGGAGAAAGCCCCGATTACATTGCTGGGTGTTGTTGTGCAGCGTGTACTCATTTTCAGCCATTGCAGTGGCGGCTCCTCCATTGGGGCGTGGGGGCGTTGCCCCACTGCTTCCTCGCAGTGCGAGAAGCAGAAACATGAAATGGTAAAACTACCATTTCATGTTTCTGCTTCTCGCACGGCGGGAAAGCAGGAGTGCCTGGTTGGGGGCGGGCGGGTGGGCGTTCATTCTCGAGTGCAGGGGAGGCGTGGCTAGCCCACTGTCTTTGGTGCTGACGGTTTGTTCGGCCCCAGGGCCGACCATACCAGTCATGCGCAGTTGCGCACTCTCTCTTGTTCTCTATGTAGGCTGCATGCAGCCTACA
The DNA here is from genome assembly GCA_963921515.1 of Calotriton arnoldi. Lineage (NCBI taxonomy): Eukaryota > Metazoa > Chordata > Amphibia > Caudata > Salamandridae > Calotriton > Calotriton arnoldi. The sequence continues at coordinate 415,365 of CAWUFW010000295.1, read as the reverse complement.
TAGAGAAAATGGCCCCTGGCCTACAGGCGCCCGGCCGGGCGCCGCCCGCCTCAATCACAACGCTGCTGGCTTAGGGGAACGGGAAGGAGGCTGCCTAGGTTTACACCGGCCCGGCCGGGAGCAGCAGGAGCGGTGGCGCGTGATCCGGAGGAAGCAGTGGGAGGGAGGTAGTAAGGTAAGTTTAGTTTAAATCTTATTTTCATTACTGTCCCGCTCCCCCCACACCCGCGCGAAGCCCCCCCGTCTTGCCGGCCGCGACTGTTCAGGCCGAGAGCCTCATCTGTTGTTGTGGTAGGCCCCTGGAGTTGTACAGCACTCGGGTTGAACCTTTTGGCCAGCGAGTTCACCATCCTTCCGGCTGGGCGTGCTCATTTTTCCCGCTTACTCAGGGAAACACGAAGGGTGCTGCTGCCGAAGTTTCCTGACAACGAAGCACAAAAAAATATGCTTCACTAATTTTAATTTAGTCTTTCTGTAAATACCTCCATGGCTTTTGAAAGTGCATGTCCAGTTCCAACCGTCTCAGGCTCATTTACTCGCTGTCCGAAGCCGGGTTTCCTTACTTCACGATTCTCCGGGCACATTTCGTGCACCTAGATGAAAGTGCCTACAGTCAAGGAAATCGGGCCCCTAACAAAGAGCTTGCCCTGGAGTGGTCTCCCAACCTGTTTAAGATGAGCGAAAATAGTGAGGGGGCCTTTGCTTTGCATCCTAAATGCATTAGCCTCTCTGACGTCGGCGAAGGAGTGGACAGGGCTATTTCAACAGCGTGGAATTTGACAGCTTGAGGACTGTGAGCCACCCGAGGGGTCTCGGTGCACCGGGGATTTGCCAACCATACGCCTGCTTGTCAGAACAAAATATGTCACCTACTATGCGATAGTGGAGCTTAAAAAGAATAAGGGCTTCTTAAGGGGAACCTAAATTTAGAGCTCTGAATGTTTAGGTGTCAGTGTTCATTTGAAAGGGCAGACAGCCAGAGAAAATAAAAGAAGCGCTGCGTTCAGAGACAGAAATAGGGAGCGGGGAGATTTATGTTTCACAACAAAACACAGCGGAGATCAGCAGTAAAGCTACGGTATGATTAACTTTGTTTTAGTCAGTCATGTTTATCAGCATCAAAGTCTAGGAATGCACCCGGTTTGTATTTTTACAATTAAAAAGGATACCTGCATAACCTACATGAAATAAATTGTCGAACAGTAATCCAGGGTCAAGGAATGACTTCAGTGTTAAGGAAAAGCCACCAATCTTGCTTAACATTGTTAAAAATCTGAGGCTGAACTTTGATGCGAGTCTGGCCCTGGAGGCGAAATTTACTGCTGTAGTCCTAGCAACTTTCATCTAAATCCACATCCCAAACTAATTTCACACATCACCGTGGATTCATCCTGAGCATGCTCCGAACAGTTACACAGCGCATGCTTCTGCGCCTCGTGTGTATTCTGTTTTGAGCATTATTTTCTAGCGCCAGCAGAGAGGCCAGAGAGATGATTTTTATGAGCTGCAGCAGCTGGGCCTCGTCGTTGAAAATGCCACCGTGGACTGTTGAAGTGCACTGATTGGAAGACTCCCGAGGGTCAGTGTTGTTTTATTTACTTGCTGTAGTGTCGGGCTCACTTTAATCTTTCATCCTGTCTTTTTCTTCCTACCCTGCACTGCCCTTGACCTGTCTGTCGCTCTCTCATTTTCACCCGCTGTTTTCTCTCCCAACACACTCTCTTTACAAAGGATGGTAGGAAGATGGAAAAAGGTAGCCTGATTGTGCGCCGATTTACCAGCCGGAGGTTTGCCTAATCAATTTTCTATCAGGGAAGGCTCAGCACTTTCCTCCATTACTTTGGTTAATGATGGGGAGCAGGTGATTCAGCTACCTATCAGCTCTTCATAAACATGGTCTGCAATATGGAAGCAAAGGCTCCGGTTGATTGGGCTACGTGTTTGGGCTTTTCAAAGATGGTTTGCAACAAAGGGCCATCTTCGACTATGGACCAGATTGTGGGTGCTGCATTGTGTGTGAAAGGCATCATGGAGTGTCCTAATGCATATTTACCGGTCCAGCAGAATTGAAGTCTGTCATTAAACATACTCCGAGGAAGGCTTGTGCTTCATATTCACACACAAGGCTGTGCAAACCTTTGCCTCGGCAATGCAGCCTGCACAGCTGCAAACTCACCCTCTTTAGGGAGTGACATCCCCTCTCGATGTCTTACACCCTCTCACCCGCCAACCTGCTTTCTCACCCGCTTGCTTCTGGGTGAAACAGACACGGGCTCAATGCAGAACAGGGATTTAGAACAGCAGGGGCGCCAAACAATATGCAGATATTAACATTAATTTGTTTTTTGGTTAGTCCTCTCTAGTAGCAGCATTAGTGACAATCACTGCGGGACGCTGAATTTCAATAGTTTAAATTAAATACTTCATAGTGTCATTAAGTGTGTTTCCTGTTCTGTGAAACGAACGCCAGACAGTCAGCTGAGCTAATCAAAACCAAGCCTTCCTCCCAGGGTACTTGCTGGCCTGAAAGAAATTCAAATGTACACTACAACGAGTTAATCTGCAATTGTTAAGGCTAATCTGCAAGTGTAAAGGGTGGTTGGGAGCTGGGTATTGGGAAATTGGCATTAATTGATCAAATCACTCCAAGGTTTGTGGCAAATATTTATTGTTTTTGAGCATCAGTGCAAAGAGTTAACAACTGAGCTGTAAAGTAAGTGTGTGCTTTTAATTGTAATTGTGTATATATATAGCCTTTACTACCCCTGACCAGGTATTGAAGGGACAGTTATGTTAAAAAAAAATGCATTAATAGTGCACTGTTAGCTCTGAATCTTGCTTACCCCAATCACATGATACATATAACTTATAAGGGAACGGTTTTCAGTCTGTGTGGATGACTTCCTTATGTATTTATATCTGTATTGCTGCACTAAGCACATTACACAGATAGTACAGTGTGCAACTGACTGTATGTGAGGCTGCACGTCACACACATATTTTACAGCATTTTAGTTTTAGAAACACAAGCACGTATGCTCGGAGCAGCGGGCGGCATGACCTTGGGTATACTGAATAAGCAGCTACCTATGTTGTTGAGTGACATCTCTTTAATAATGTAATAACTGCACTTTCACAATTGCTTTATTAACCTTCCTGCTTTCTCAAATTTGCTTGAAAATGCACCATTTGTCCATTCTTTTTTCAAAATTTTCTCGGGGAGAACCCCCCCGAGCCCCCCGAGCCCCCAGTAGGTTGTTCGGGCTCGCTCGCCGCAGTGCAGCACAACGTTCATTTTACGCCGCACCACTTTCAAATGTCACCAGCCGCCACTGCGCCATTGATGTCTCCCGTTTCATGTATGGCTTGTGTTTGTTTGCAATTACGTTGACCAGAACCAGGATGCTCAAAGTCTCCAAAGTGAACACAGAAAATCCAACTAGGGCCAGCTGGATTGTAGCAAGAAAATGAATCCAAGGTTGACACCAACATTTTCAAGCGTTGCAGATGCGATCCTCAGCTCGATGCAACTGGATCACGATTCAGGTTTGATAATATTTTGTGAGTGAATTCACACTGACATTCTATCTGGCATGAGCAGGGCTGGACTGGCTGTAGTGGGCACCGAGCGTTTTCCAGTGGGCCGGTGGGTGGGGGCTTTTTTTTGACTGGTGGGGCCGATTTTGTTACCGGGGGCCGGCTTTGCAAGAGTGCTGCGAAATTTGCCCCCTGTAACAAAAGCGCAGCAGCAGTGTTTTCCACCAGCAAACCCTCCTCCTCCCCCTCCCCAGGGCTGTGTGAGGAGGTGGCCTGGTATATGCTGTCCACTAATTAAAGTGGGCACCCTGTACCAGTCCACACGACCCTTATGATGTATGAGGTCAAAGATAACCTTTAGAAAGCTATCCTAGTGGTAGCTGTGGAGAGCAGCCTTCAGGCTTAATCTTGAAGGAATGTAAAGCAGCTTGTTTTACCAGAATATCTCCTCCTGAATGACTAAATGAAAGGAGAACCACACAGTAGTTATATAAAAATATGTATTTATCAATATAACACTCTCTACTAATCTCTACACGTGATTAGAACACAAAGCACACAATACTGAATCAATAGAACATTCGTAAGTAGCACAATACACAGCAGGCTCCAGGGGGAGACCGAACCATATAGTAAAAAAATAGTATAACAATCACGACTTGAATAGACATAGTGCCTAGAGCACGTAGAATCGCTGGGACCCCAAGGAACCACCCAAGGCAGTGACACAGGGCGCCCACGGAGGACGGGTGCAGTAAGGAAACACGACCACGTGCTCCGTACAACTCTATGCGAAAGTCGCGGTTGTAAAGTTACAGTTTAAGGACACTTCTACGAGGACTTCGAGCAAACCCTTTGGAACATTGGAGGTTCTAAGGCCAACCCACCAGTGAGTACCGAGATACCCGTGTTACCTATCCCAGAGGAGCCGGGTGCATAGGGGTCAAGTGGTGTTGGAAACCTTCGTCGTTTTCAATGGAGAGTTGCAAAGAAGTACTGCTGCCGGGAAGGCGAAGAGTGTCCGGTGGAATCCAAGCCTGGATTGGAGGTGAGAGGAACTTGAAAGCAGAGGGGACAGAGTCTGGGTCACTTCAGGTGACCAGGGGTTCGGTAGTCGAATGCCCACCAATGTTGGGTGCTTCAGGTGCGAAGAAGGGATGCTTGACTCTGCAGCCACAGGGATCAGGAGATGTCGAGGATGACCAGGATCTGGAGGTGAGCTGTCCCACGAAGGATGTCGAGTGCTGAGGGGTCGATGTTCAGCTGGAGCACCAACAAGCTTTGGTAAATGCAACCCACGCAGGAAGGACAAACAGATTACGGTGTGGACCAGCAAGGTCCAGGGGTCTCTCCAAGCAATGGGGAGTCAGGGCACGTCTGGAGCAACCAGGGAAGCCCTAGAACAAACAAGGTGACCCTCGCCAGGACCCACAGGCCAACGGACCAGGGATCGCAAGGAGACCTCGAGCGAATTCACAAAGCACCAGCCCACAGTGCACTCGGTCTGTGGAGGCCAGATATCTTCAGTGCAAATGCTGCTTGGGGTTGGGACTACACGAAGTCCAATGCACAAGCTCTGGGATTGCCAACAAGCATATGCACTTGCAAATGTACACGGTGCACAGGGGTTCGGGTTGCACAGTCCCCATGAGGGATACTGGTCTCAGAATCGCTGAGAGGTCAGATCCACCTCAGGGACCTTCGGGAACCCACCTCCTGTGTTGCTGAAATCTTCGGAGTCCGCAGGAGCTCTGGAGAAGCAAGGCTGTCAGATGCGCTTAGGTGCCTGCTACTGCAGGGGAGTTACTCCTTTACTCCAAGGGAGATTCTTCAGTCGTGCAATCATTTTGCAGGCAGTCGAAGTACTTGGTTTCTTCTTAGCAGAATCTTGTCCAGGTAAAATCTAAAGTCCTGTAGCCAGGTAACCCACTTTATACCCACGGGACAGATTCAGGGGACCCTCCTAGGGGAGTGGCCGAACAGAGGGGTGGCTACACCCATGTCCTTTGTCCAGTTTCGCACCAGAGCAGGAGCCAATGGCTCCCAGAACTGGTTTGAGCTGGACTATGCACAGGGACACCAAATGTGCCCCCAGTGCAGACTTTCTGGCACTCTCAGAGTGCCCCCACCCCGCCCCAATACACTAAACCCTGTCTGGGAGGTGGTCACACCTCCCTGTGATAGGATGCCTATTGTCATGCCTTCCTCTGCTCAAGCTTGGCTCAGCAGCAGGAGAGCAGAACCATGTCTGTGGCTGGCAGCGTCCATCTTGTGCTGCCCGGGTCGGGAAAGCTGGTACCGGGTAGACCGGTGACCCATAGTAGTGGTTTCAGAAGGGTGGAATCATACCTCCCACACCAGCTACTGGTTGAGGTATGATTCCAAGGTGTTTGACACCAAACACGACATGTTTCTAAGCAGCCGTTTTAAAGTTAGCATTCACCGCGAGGTTATAATGCACTTAGACCTATATGTCTGGCTGCATCACAGACAACCCCGGAGAATGGTCTCCGGAGGCTGCAGAGGGGCCCTACTCATGTAGGGGCACCCTCTCACGTAGAACTCTGCACCCTGCCTTCAGGATTGATAAGGCCTGCCATAGGGGTGACTGATAGGTTTTTAAGTGTAGTGATTTAGATAGATATAGTGAACCTATATCTAAGTAAGTGGTACAAGCACCAGCTTACACAGGCTGCTGTAGCAGACCTGTTGTGTCATTTTGAATGGCCTCTCATGGGTGGCATAATACATGCTTCAGCCCATGGGTGGCCTCTGGGGTACCTATGCTCTGGGTACATGGTGTACCATATACTAGGGACTGATAAGGGTACCCCAGTATCCAATCAGGAGTGTGCTTAACAATTTAAGGGAGAAAGCAGATAGACTGGGGTCCTGGATGGCAGGATCCCAGTCAGACTAGTCCAAAAAGTGGGGGTAACCATAAGAAGCAGATACTATTTTCCTACACAACCCCCCCAAACGCAAGGATATTAAACTAACCTTGACCAGTTGAGTCTTCATGTTCTAAGTGGAAATATCTGGAGAGTCCATCTGCATTGGCATGGTTACTCCCAGGTCTATGTTCCACTGTATAGTCCATCCCCTGTAGGGAAATGGACCACCTCAAGAGTTTGGGGTTTTCACCCTTCATCTGTTTTAGCCATAAGAGGGGCTTATGGTCTGTCTGAACAATGAAGTGAGTGCCAAACAGATATGGCCTCAACTTCTTCAGAGCCCAAACCACAGCAACGGCTTCCCTCTCAATAGCTGACCAACATTTCTCTCTGGGGGTAAGCCTTCTGCTTATGAAAGCTACTGGCTGATCCCGACCCTCTTCATTCAATTGTGATAACACAGCCCCTACCCCCAATTCAGTTGCATCTGTTTGAACAATGAATTGTTTGGAATAATCAGGACTTTGCAGAATGGGAGCAGTGCACATGGCCTGCTTCAGGTCATCAAATGCCTTTTGACAGCTAACTGTCCACTGAACTTTCTTAGGCATTTTCTTGGAAGTTAAGTCATTCAAAGGGGTAACTATGGAGCCATATCGTTTGACAAACCTCCTGTAGTACCCAGTCAGGCCCAAGAAAGCTCTGACCTGAGTCTGGGTAGTTGGAGCAACCCACTCCATGATGGTTTGGATTTTGCTCTGCAATGGTTGAACCTGGCCTCCACCCACAAGGTGGCCCAGGTATACAACCTTACTCTGCCCTATCTGGCACTTGGTGGCCTTGATAGTGAGGCCTGCCTTTTACAGGGCCTCCAGAACATTTCTCAGGTGGACCAGGTGATCCTCCCAGGTGGAGCTAAAGACAGAAATATCATCTAGATAAGCTGCACTATAGGCTTCCAGACCTGTGAGAACATTATTCACCAGCCTTTGAAATGTGGCAGGTGCATTCTTCAAGCCAAAAGGCATCACCACAAATTGTTAGTGCCCACTAGGGGTTGAAAATGCTGTTTTTGGTTTAGCATCCTCAGCTAATCGGATTTGCCAGTAACCAGCTGTCAGGTCAAATGTACTTAAGAACTTGGCTGAGGCCAAAGTATCAATCAGTTCATCTGCCCTTGGAATTGGATGAGCATCAATCCTAGTGACTGCATTGAGTCCCCTCTAGTCAACACAGAACCTCATCTCTCTCTTACCACCCTGGGTGTGAGGTTTTGGTACCAAGACTACTGGACTAGCCTAAGGGCTATCTGAGGGCTCAATCACTCCCAGTTCCAACATCTTCTGGACTTCAGTCCTGATACAGTCCCTGACATGGTCAGGTTGCCTGTAAATCTTATTTTTAACAGGCAGACTGTCACCTGTGTCCATCTAATGTGTATACCAGGTAGTCTGACTTAGAGTCAGTGAAAACATGTGTCTGTATTGATTGAGGACCTTCCTACAATCAGTCTGTTGCTGTTCAGTGAGGCAGCCTGCCGAGGCTACACCATCAACTGAACCATTTATTTATTTAATTTATTTAAAGAGTTTTATATAGCGCTGGCTAGACCCGAAGGTATCAGAGCGCTTTATATTAGGTTCCACAATGTAACAGAAAATGATCACAATTACACATTACGTCAAAAAAATAAGCAATACATTGAGAGAGGAGAGAAAGGAGAGAGAAAATAGTGGAGGGGGGAAAGGGGAGGTGAGAAGAGGGAGGATGAGGGAAGAGACGAAAGGAAGTCTGTCTAAAGACTGACTGGGTAGGTGACGTCCAAGGAGGGAATCCATGGCCCGTCTCCCCTTTAGTTAAACAAGGTAACTCCATCGGGCATCAGTCAAAATAGCTAGGTCTCAAGTGGCGAGGGAAAGTTCACAGATAAACAGGGTGGGAACTAAGGGCAAGGACAGGTGAGGGCAAAGGTCAGTAGCTGGGTAGAGGAGAAGAGTAGAGCGGAGAGTGGTGGGGGGTAGGGGGAAAAGGGGGAGGGGGGAGATAAGGTCAGGTGCGACGCAGGAGAGTTTGCCCAAAGTCCGGCTGGGTAGGTGATGGTCAAGGAGGGACTGTTTAGGTGGTTTGAGAGGTAACTCCCATCCCTCCTTAACCAAACATAAGGGACCCCTAACTGGATGTCCAAACAGAAGTTCAAAAGGGCTGTAGCCAACCCCCTTCTGAGGAACCTCTCTGTAGGCAAAGAGAAGGCAGGGCAAAAGGATATCCCATCTACGCCTAAGCTTGTCAGGGAGACCTTTTATCATGCCCTTGAGGGTTTTGTTGAATCTCTCAACTAACCCATTGCATTGTGGGTGATAGGGTGTGGTGAATTTGTAATTCGCTCCACACTCCTTTCACATAGCAGTAAGATAACCAGACATAAAGTTTGCATCTCTGTCTGATACTACCTCCTTAGGGAAACCCACTCTGGAAAAGATTCCCAGGAGGGCTCTAGCCATAGCAGGAGCTGTGGTAGTCCTAAGGGGTATTGCCTCTGGATACCTAGTAGCATGGTCCACCACTGCTAGTATGAATCTGTGCCCAGATGCAGTTGGAGGATCCATGGGACCAACAATGTCAATCCCAACCCTCTCAAAAGGAACCCCCACCACAGGTAGTGGTATCAGGGGGGCCTTTGTAGTACCACCTGCCTTACCACTGGCTTGGCAAGTGATACAGAAGCGACAAAACTCCTTTGTGTCTTCTGACATGTGAGGCCAGTGAAAGTGAGGGACAAGCCTGTCCTGGGTCTTGCTTTGGCCTAAGTGTCCTGCTAATGGGATGTCATGTGCAGGGTGTTAATAGGAAGCCTCTAAACTTCAGAGGTATAACCAACCTCCTGGTAGCACCAGGCTTGGGGTCTATACCCTCTGAATATAGAAGCCCATCATCCCAGTAGATCCTGTGGGACCCACTGGCACTCCCAGCAGCCTCAGCAGCAGCTTGCTGTCTGAGGGGTTCAAGAGAGGGGCTGCTCAGCTGCTCCTGGCTCAGATCTGCCCTGGAAGGGCCCCCTGTCCCCAAGAACTCAACCTGGTCAGGTTCAAGTTCCTCTGAGACAGTTCCTTCACAGGGACTGAGATCATCTCCCTCAGGAGACTGATCCTCACTCTGAGGCAGGGGGGAAGACACTGCCTTAACCTTTCTGCTCCTTCTCTTGGAAGGCACCTGGTCCATTCTTTCAGGATCCAGGACCTGTTCAGTGGAATACATTTTTGCCAGTGACCTAGTCATGGCAAACACATCTGTAGGGATGCCCAGCATTTCTGCATGTGTCCTGAGTTCCACTTCAGCCCAGGCTGAAGTGTCTAAATCATTACCCAACAAGCATTCTACAGGGAGGTCTGAGCTAACCACAACCTTCTTAGGGCCAGTTACCCTTCCCCATGTGAAATTCACAACTGCCAAGGAATGGTCTGTCCTGACATTGCTTGCATTGGTCACTTGCTACATCTCACCAAGTATGATCCAGTTAAGCCTCAAATCTAGCACTATGTGGCCAGCCTGTATGGGCCCAGCTCCCATCCCAAAAACCGAAATAAAGAGCTTGGGAATCTGGTTGGACCAAGATCTCACATTTAAGACCCAAGCGCGAAAGACTGCAGCGGTGTGCTATGGCCTTCTTAGAATGATCCGAAAAATTCTCCCCCTGCTCCCCAGCCAAGCTCAAAAGCTCCTGATCCAGGCCCTGATCCTGTCCAGGATAGATCTTGGCAACTCTCTCTATCTAGGTGCCCCTAAGTCAGTGATCGCTAGGCTGCAGGTCGTGCAGAACTCGGCAGCCAGATTACTCACAGGAACGAGCAACCGCTGCTCAGCTAAACCCGCTCTCCACTCCCTTCACTGGCTCCCGGTACAGGAGAGAATTCACTTCAAGGCCCTATGCATCACCCATAAATCCCTGAAGGGAAACGGCCCACCTCTCATTAAGGCCCTAGTTAGACCATACAAGGCCTCCAGAAGACTTCGCTCTGATGAGCTCCACCTGGCAATTGTCCCAAGAATTAGGAGGGTCAGATCAGGTGGTCGCCTCTTCTCATATAACTCAGCCAAGCTCTGGAACTCCCTCCCCCTCTCCCTCCGGAAAGAACCTAACCACCTGGCTTTCCGGAAACTACTGAAGACCTGGCTCTTCCCTTGAGGGCTCTCCCCTTCTTCCACAGTCCTGCTACAGCGCTAGGATGCCTCCGGGTAGCCATGCGCTATACAAAAGTCTATTCCATTCCATTCCATCTGCTCAGGGTCCACAAGATATTTTGTCACTATTGTGACACTTGCACCTGTGTCCCTGTATGCCATGGCCTCCTTACCATTGATTAAAGGCTGTTGTCTGTACTTGCCCAGATTACTGGGACTGACAAATAAGGAGGCAATATCCATGCCTCCATCACAGACCAAAACAGCTTGAGTTGGAATTCTGACTAGGCCAGAATCCATCTCAGATCCCAAGGTTAACCCCACTATTCCCTTGTTCTGTGTACCACCACTTGAAACTGTGCTAGGGGGACAGTTGCCTTAGGGGCAGTGGTGGTAGGAGTAGAATCCTTGGCCCTTGGACAATTGGCATCCTTTGTCCAATGGGTCTTCTCTTTACTGATATGACACCAAGGTTTCTTTTTGCCCTTTCCCCTGTTAGATTGTGACTCCCCTCCAGATGCAGGTTTTTGGGGCCCTTGTGAAGACTTCTGGTCTTTACCCTTTTCCCACCCTTGTCTGAAGTTTTAGCATCTTGCTTCTTTTGGTCACCACCTTGATTCTGAGTTTTCTGCTTCACCCATTTGTTTTGACCCATTTGTCTGCCTTCTTTCCCAATTCTTGGGGAGAGGTCAGATCAGAATCAAACAAGTACTGATGCAACAACTGGTTTTGGCAATTATTAAGGATCTGCTCCCTCATAATTAAATTGTACAATCCTTTAAAATCATTCACTTTACTGCCAAGTAACCAGCCTTCCAGAGCCTTAGTAGCACAATCTACAAAGTCTACCCAGTCCTGTGTCTCTGAACTTAATCCTGTACTGTTCAGTGGTTAAGCCAAACCCATCAATGAGAGCACTCTTCAGGACTGAATAATTGTCAGCATCCTCTTCTCTAACAGTGAGGAGCTTATCTCTACCTTTGTCAGCAAAGGAGAGCCACAAGATAGCTGCCCACTGCTCTTGAGGGACCCTCTGTACCTTACAGGCCCTCTCTAGTGCAGTTATCCATTTGTGGATGTCATCCCCACTCTGGTAGGGAGGGACTATCTTGTTCAGGTTCCTATGATCAGGAGTATACTCCTTAACCCTAGGGACACTGTTGCTGCCACCATGGGACTCTAGTCCCAATCTCTTTGTAGCTCTCTGGAGCTCTAGGGATTCCCTGTCTAGGGCCAACTGCTCCTTCTTGAGCCTAAGCTTGATTTTCTCAAGCTCCAGAAGTTGGCACTGTCTCTCATAAGAGGATTCCCTCTTATTTGATATGGAAGTCCCTACAGAAGTTCCTGAGTGTCGAGATTCTACAGAGGGAGACCTGGATCTCCTAGGTAAACCCTGTACTCTTCCTGGTGGAGTAAAGAGAGGGCCACTGGGGCCTTCTCCCCCACCTAAAGGAAGATCTATGTTGTCCAGGTTAAAATCATCTTGATTCTCCTGGTCAAGGTTGGAGTCTAGGTCAAAGAAGGTTTCACTTCCTGGCCTTTCCTCATTCCCTGCCCCACCCACTCCATCTACCTCATCAGACCCTGGGGTCTTTCTAAGGCCATCCAAGAGCAAAATCTCAATGAGACGTTGGGTGTTTGCACTTCTCCCTGTCCTCAACTTCCTAGACACACACATGGCTTTCAATTCTTGAAATGAGAGGCCATTGTACCTAGTTGGCAGAGAGCCACTGGCTTCTCCTCTAGAAGACATACTAGTGTTATGTGGTGTAGGCACCTACCTAACCTAGTGGAGACTAAACTCTCTTGAGTTGGAGAAAGGGTGTGCTAGACCCTTGACTTACCCAACTCCAAGTTCAGTAGAACTTACTTATTCAAATCTTGATGTATTATATGTGCCTAATAATTAGTGGTTTTCTGTTAATCACTCAATGAGATTTATCTGGTAAAACAAAAGCAAGCTTGAATCCCAACCGCTGCACGCCAATGTGAGAAGGTGGGCTGGTATATGCTGTTCACTAATTAAAGTGGGCACCCTGTACCAGTCCACACGACCCTTATGATGTATGAGGTCAAAGATAACCTTTAGAAAGCTATCCTAGTGGTAGCTGTGGAGAGCAGCCTTCAGGCTTAATCTTGAAGGAATGTAAAGCAGCTTCTTTTACCAGAATACACCTCCTGAATGACTAAATGAAAGGAGAACCACACAGTAGTTATATCAAAATATGTATTTATTAATATAACACTCTCTACTAATCTCTACATGTGATTAGAACACAAAGCACACAATACTGAATCAATAGAACATTCGTAAGTAGCACAATACACAGTGGGCTCCAGGGGGAGACCGAACCATATACTAAAAAAATGGTATAACAATCACGACTTGACTAGACACAGTGCCGAGAGCACGTAGAATCGCTGGGACCCCAAGTAACCACCCAAGGCAGTAACACAGGGCACCCACGGAGGACGGGTGCAGTGAGGAAACACGACTGCATGCTCCGTACAACTCTATGGGAAAGTCGCGATTGTAAAGTTACAGTTTAAAGACACTTCTACGAGGACTTCAAGCAAACCCTTTGGAACATAGGAGGTTCTAAGGCCAACCCACCAGTGAGTACCGAGGTACCCATGTTACCTATCCCAGAGGAGCCGGGTGCATAGGGGTCAAGTGGTGTCGGAAACCTTCGTCATTTTCAATGGAGAGTTGCAAAGAAGTACTGCTGCCGGGAAGGCGAAGAGTGTCCGGTGGAATCCAAGCCTATATTCGAGGTGAGAGGAACCTGAAAGCAGAGGGGACAGAGTCTGGGTCACTTCAGGTGACCAGGGGCTCGGTAGTCGAATGCCCACCAATGTCGGGTGGTTCAGGTGCAAAGAAGGGATGTTTGACTCTGCAGCCACGGGGACCAGGAGATTTCTAGAACAATCAGGATCTGGAGGTGAGCTGTACCACAAAGGATGTCAAGTGCTGAGGGGTCGATGTCCGGCTGGAGCACCAACAAGCCTTGGCAAATGCAACCCAAGCAGGAAGGACAAACAGGTTACAGTGTGGACCAGCAAGGTCCAGGGGACTCTCCAAGCAATGGGGAGTCAGGGCACGTCTGGAGCAACCAGGGAAGCCCAAGAACAAACAAGGTGACCCTCGCCAGGACCCACAGGCCAACAGACCAGGGATCGCAAGGAGACCTCAAGCGAATTCACAAATCACCAGCCCACAGAGCACTCGGTGAGCAGAGGCTGGATATCTTCGGTGCAAATGCTGCTCGGGGTCAGGACTATACAGAGTCCAATGCACCAGCTCGGGGATTGCCAACAAGCATATGCACTTGCAAATGTACGCAGTGCACAGGGGTTCGGGTTGCACGGTCCCCACGAGGGATACTGGTCTCAGAATCACTGAGAGGTCAGATCAACCTCAGGGACATTCGGGAACTAACCTCCTGTAATGCTGAAATCTTCAGAGTCTGCAGGAGCTCTGGAGAAGCAAGCCAGTCAGATGTGCTTAGGTGCCTGCTACTGCAGGGGAGTAACTCCTTTACTCCAAGGGAGATTCTTCAGTCATGCAATCGTTGTGCAGGCAGTCAAAGTACTTGGTTTCTTCTTAGCAGAATCTTGTCCAGGTAAAATCTAAAGTCCTGTAGCCAGTTAACCCACTTTATATCCACGGGAAAGGGTTGGACAGATTCAGGGGACCCTCCTAGGGGAGGGGCAGGACAGAGGGGTGGCTACACCCATGTCCTTTGTCCAGTTTTTCACCAGAGCAGGAGGAAATGGCTCCCAGAACTGGTTTGAGCTGGACTATGCACAGGGACACCAAATGTGCCCCCAGTGCAGACTTTCTGGCACTCTCAGAGTGCACCCACCCAACCCCAATACACTAAACCCTGTCTGGGAGGTGGTCACACCTCCCTGTGACAGTATGCCTATTGTCATGCCTTCCTCTGCTCGAGCTTGGCTCAGCAGCAGACGAGCAGAATCGTGTCTGTGGCTGGCAGCGTCGATCTTGTGCTGCCCGGGTCGAGAAAGCTGGTACCGGGTAGACCGGTGACCCACAGTAGTAGTTTCAGAAGGGTGGAATCATAACTCCCACACCAGTTACTGGTGTGGAGGTATGATTCCAAGGTGTTTGACACCAAACACGACATGTTTCTAAACAGCCGTTTTAAAGTTAGCATTTACCGCGAGGTTATAATGCACTTAGACCTATATGTCTGGCTGCATCATAGACAACCGCGGAGAATGGTCTCTGAAGGCTGCAGAGTGGCCCTACTCATGCAGGGGCACACTCTCACGTAAAACCCAGCACCCTATCTTCAGGATTGATAAGGCCTGCCATAGGGGTGACTGATAGGTTTTTAAGTGTAGTGATTTAGATAGATATAGTGAACCTATATCTAAGTAAGTGGTGCAAGCAACAGCTTACACAGGCTGCTGTAGCAGACCTGTTGTGTCATTTTGAATGACCTCTCATGGGTGGCATAATACATGCTTCAGCCCATGGGAGGCCTCTAGGGTACCTATGCTTTGGGTACATGGTGTACCATATACTAGGGACTGATAAGGGTACCCCAGTATCCAATCTGGAGTGTACCTAAAGTACAAACTTAACAATTTAAGGGAGAAAGCAGATAGACTGGGGTCGTGGATAGCAGGATCCCAGTCAGACTAGTCCAAAAACAGTGTGACATCAGCAAAAAGTGGGGGTAACCATAAGAAGCAGATACTATTTTCCTACAGGCCGGTCAGATGCAATTGCCAGGGCTGGTTGTTGTTCCCAGTCCGGCCCAGGGCATGAGCCTTAAACCCCAGGCTGCCGGTCCGAAGGACAGGCCCCAGTCTCCGTGCGCCGCCCATGCTGAGGAAGATGGACCATAACTGGAGATTTCTGACACGTTTTTGTTTGTTCTGAACAGCAATGGCCATCTGGGGCTGCATTGCTCTGTTAATCTTTTAGAATTCTTCTCATTGGCTGCCAGGAGTCAGATGACCCTCCCGGCCTCCCAGTAATCTGACTTCATAATTTCCACCAAGAATGATGAAATCACCTATCCTACTTTTTCTTGCTCGTCATTCGGCTTTCTTTGAAATTTTCGTGATTGACTACCGGAAGGTTAATAACAAAATCCGACAAAATCAAAATCATACGTGAATACTGCACACGCATGAAGTTGTGCCCCAAAATCTCCATGCAATAGACATTGCCTGTTTGGGCCTATGTGGGCATTTTGGGGTTTAGCAGATTACGGCCTGTGTCCGATAGCATGCTGCCTGATGCCCTACATAGGGAGTGAAGTTGAACACACTTTGAAAACATATAATGAGTCAATGGACTTGGGTTGTTGGTGGTTGGTGTTGAACTGGCGGGTCCCAGGAAGGCGAGCTCTTCCTGAAGATGGAGAAATTCACATCGAGTAACTGGAAGATTTTCAGCATCTGACCTGCCTAGGGAGTGATTGAGGCAGAAAGGAATGATAACAGGACATTGAAGAAGTGACAAGTGAATTCTGAATGAAATGTATTAGTCATTTGACCGGCTCTGGTTAGGGAAATTGATGAGATGGTAGCAATCAATGATGTAGCAGGTGCAGTGGCACTGGGGGCCTAGGGGTGTGAATGGCACACTGCACCCCAACTAGAGCAAAGTTTTCATATCAGACCAGTGGCATATCTCAAAATGATGTGGCCCTTCTGCAGAATGTGAAGACGGACCCCTGAGTCTTCCACATTTCACAGATATTTATTGATCTTGGCCTGAATGAGGACCCCCTGAAGGACAAGGTGGCACCTATACATTTCGGGGGCCCCATTGTGCTGCATGGCCTGCAGTGGCCTGCATTACACCGCTGATCAGACCGATGAGGAGGATATTTTCTTTGCTTGAATTAAGGCCAGTGGAATCCTTTTTGATGCTGTTTGGTAGAAGTGGTTAGTGTAGGGGAAAGTAACCAAGGATTTTGCTGAAGATTGGAAGATAAGTAGTAAATATTGAGCGACTGGCCTTGGATATCAATTTTAAAGTGTGTAAATCAAGCATTGAGGCCCTGAAATAGGAAATTTGGGGTTATATTATGTGAATGAACACATTATGGCCACAATTCCACTGACATGTTTTCTACTCAGGCTTAATGTGGACATGTTTCGGACATACTGTAATGGTTCTATGTCTCAACTTATATAAACAAGCAATCACGCAGAACAGGAATGCTTACCAAATGCATAAATATGTCTATATTCATTTTGTAGTAAGAGATGAACACTAAATTTTCCAGTCGTGATTTACACAAAGCACAATCCAGAGAAATGGGAATTGCAGACAAATTTCTAAATCATTTACGGAAAGCAAAGCTGTCAATCTGATCTCCACCAACCAACAAGGGGTCAAAAGAGTTGCTTAGTTTAGTGAGGCAAGTGGTTTGTTTTAGGGTATTAGGGATACCCACATTATATGACTGGATTAAACAGCGCATTGTACAGATGTAAAAATGTTCTAATTTCCATTTTGTACTACCGCATGTTTCCCCTTTGACTTAACCTAAGGTCATATCTCGGGAAAGTTCTTTTTGGTGATGTCTTGTTCATCATTTGCGCTGTTGATGCATTGGAATTTTTATTACAGCTCCTTCACTCTCTTCCACAATATACATAGTTGGATAGTTATATTTCCCCAGCTAATTTTATGGTTTAGATTCTGCGCAACACTGGTTACCTTTACTTAGATTGTGCTTCATCTTCAAGACTCCAGTGGCCTTATTTAGAAGTTACATTTTGCCACTCGGGTGGCAGCCTTCTTTTCCTAGAAGCAGCTCTTGCAATGGAGGTGAGAAAATAAAATAGTGATGGTATGCCTGTCATGCCATAGCAGCTGTCACTTCATTTAAAAAAAAAAAACGGAAACAGAAAAAATAATGTCGTCCCCGCAAGTGTTGGTAATTTGCTCAGAGTTCTGGGACACAACTGCGAACTTCAATTGTAAATGCTGTGGTTGACAGGTTTTACAAAGACGAAGGAACCCAAATGGTGGTCAGGGACCTTGGGTACAGAATGTTTCATGGAACAGCGGTCCCTAACAGAAACACATTTGTGGAGATTTATATATAGAAATGCAATGATATCTATATTTAGCTATCCAACTGGACATAGTCATTTAATGAAAAGCAGGAGGAGACATACAAGTGGGAACATATATAACATTAAAACAAGAAGAGCTCAGGCAATACAAAAGGTGTGGCCAGAAAAAATACAACAATTAGGTCAACAAAGAATACATTTGAACACCCTAGCACATACTAATGCTAACACATACTAACATACTTGACAGGGGAGGTCCTGGATCAAGTGGACACTGGCAGGAAAAGCGTCAAAGAGTCTGTTCTAAATAGGGCGATAACAGAGACGCAATTCCCACTGGTGTGTCTGTGAAGTGATGATTCGGGGGTGGGAAAACTACGACTTCCAAAAGATTGAGGAAACTAAGAAGAAGGTGGGGGGTCAGCCATTCTTTTTTTGGTAGCTGACCCTTTATTGTAGACCTCTAAAAGAAACCAACTTTCTTGAAAAATACTTCCACAGGTGTTGCATAGCAGCAAGATACAGATCTTCAATTCCACTTAAGGGACTGACCTGGGCAAAATCTCCTGATGCAATAAGTTTACTCAGCCACACTATTGACACACCTAAAACTTTGTCTACAACCTTCCACTAATTTATCAAATGTTTATAAACAATCCTTTGCTATACATACTTGTGGCACATGGCCCAAGCTGGGCTCCATACACCAAAATATGCTTCCAACCTAAATTTGTAACAAAGTTATGATGTCCTGAAAGACTGGATGGCGATACTGCTCAATCATCATGGGTGAATCTGTTGAAGGCCTAGTCTTCCCCATTTGACTTGCCTTCCGGAATTTCCAACTATTGCATATCACCATATGTTTGAAATGGGGTTTCTGGTTGGCTAGGTTATGCACCTAAGCCAGGCAGAACCCACCACTCTAGTCAGGATAAGGGAGTTACACACCTAAGATAACCCCTGCTCACCCCCTTAATAGCTTGGCAGAGCAGTCAGGCTTATCCCAGAGGCATAGTGTAAAGTGTTTGCTCAACACACCTACACACCAGTGACACACCAGACACACCACAAAAAGAGACTCCACACAAGGCTATATAAAAATATCCTTTGCATTGTTCATAAAACACTTTAGACCACAATCACATAAATTACTGTGCCATTTGGCACTTATCATGACGTCACATAGATTACACAATCACTTTCCCAATCAGGCAAATTATCATAACAACACCAGTAGCGCACTAAAGTAAATACTTGTAGAGTGCACACATCATAAATCCACCATCACTGTGAATTATCCTGCAGCTGCTGCACATAACATTTTAGGTCATAAAATGCGGCCACTTATGCAAAGGTACATAACATGCAGTTTAGGTCACACCTAAATCATAAAAGGCCCATGGATCATCCCATGAGTGCAAGGACGCAAATCAGGTTATGAAAAGGGAACCTGAACCACATTAGGGCATGAAATGTAGCAATGAGTTACAAAACATCACTACGGCAGCCAGGCGCCCCCACCATGTATGCACCCAACGAGGAGGGGGGGGGGGAAAGACAGTCACTGTGATATGCGAGGAGACCCGGCTCGGTCTTCCCCGCTGTGAGGAGAGCAAACAGTAGCTGCCTGCGACTGAGTGGGCCAGCTGAGGAACTCCAATGCTGCCTGAAGGCGAGGAGCGCTAAGCAACCCAACCCTGCTGGGACTGCCAGGGTTGGAGATAAGCAGGCCAGCCTCACCCTTGCCTTCCTGGCAGCATCTGAGGACGGCCCTCAGTGCTGCGCGCTCTCCTCGGCGGAACCAACTGCGGACTGTCAGCCTTCTCTTGGCATTCACTGGCAGGAAGTGGATGAATGGAGCCTGTGAGGCTCCGGTCACTACTGGGTGTAGCTGGGCCCCGCCCCTTTGGATGTCGGCAGGAACTCCCAGGCCGCGATTCCTCACTGCTTGGGTGCCGTCTCGCAGCCAGGGGGCACGTAGCAGAGCCCCAGCTGCAGATCAACAGAAACAATGCAGGCAACACAACAGGGAGAGGGAGAGCACTTCTTCTGCGGTAGTTCTCCCCTCCCATTGCTCCACCACCGCGAGGGAAGGGCCCGCGGTACCCGAGCTGCAGGGCCACCAGCCTTCAAAGGCGCTCCCCACAGTCTATTTGCAGAGCAATAAAGCGCTCACCAAGTGCTAGATTCTCAAATCCAATGGGCAGGTCGCCCAACACTGAGAGATCACTGGGGCACACAGGTAGGGAGCAGGCAACAGGCCAGCATACAGGGCCCTTGCCAGCCAAGAGGCAATCCTTCCAGCAGGGCAGCACAGTTCAGCAAAGATCAAGTGGCGGTTTCTCCTGACAGCATAAAAACTTCTCCTCTGGTGCAGTTTGTAGTGCCTGCAGCAGCTGGCTACAAGTCCACGCAGTGTCTGAATTCCTGGGGTCACAGCCCCTGTATTTATAGTCCAAAAGTCTTTGTTCCTGGGGCACTCAAACACTGTTTAGAAGTGCACAACACCCCCATTCACATCCCAAGCCCTGGCTCCAGACACACCATGGGGGGGAGGAGACAGCATTGTAGAAGGCAAGCACAGCCCTATTAAGGTGCAGGGTCAACTCCTCCCACCACTCTAAATGCAGACCGAGACCTATTCAATTGCAAGGGAAACTCCTCCCACTAATCTAAATGCAGCCAAAGTCTATTCAGCCTAGCGCCAAGTCACCCAGGAAAGGTAGGACACACCTCAACCCCCCTTGTGGCTGTATAGAGTGAGTCAAAACCAAACGGTGACTACACATCCAGGCAGGGCACAAAGACACATAAGCACAAAGAAATGCCCACTTCTAGAAGTGGCATTTCTAAAATAGTAATGACAAATCTGCTTTCACCAATAAGCCGGATTTATCACTACTATTCCAAATATACCAAACATGGTCATGCTACCCCTCTCATATCACACACTTACCACTGAAGCACATATCAGGTAATCCCCAATACAAAACTATGAGAGGGCAGATTCACAGCAGTGAGAAACCAAATAGGCTGTTTGTCACCACCAGGACATGCCACACAGTTAAGGCACATGTCCTACCTTTTACCTACACAGCACCCTGCCCATAGGGCTAGCTAGGGTCTACCTTATGTGTGACTTATATGTAGTAAAAGGAGAGTTTCGGATGTGGCAACCACTGCCACAGTAAACTGCGCGCGCAGGCCCTGCAGCGGCAGAGGCCTGAGACAGGTTTGAATGGCTATTTTGGTTGGTGGCACAAGTAGCGCTGCAAGCCCACTAGTAGCATTTAATTTACAGGCCCTGGGTATATGGGATACCACTGGAAAAAGGACTTAGAGGAAAATTAAATATGCCAAACAGGTGTTGACCAAACTTACCAAGTACCAATCTTACCAAGTTTACAAGAGAGAGCACCTGCACTTTAGCACTGATCAGCAGTGGTAAAGTGCCCAGAGTAAAACCAACAAAAACAAGTCAGAAAAAAATACACGAAGGCAAAAAGTTCCTGGATGACCCTGCAAAAAGGGCCAAGTCAAACACCATATCAAACCCAAAATTTCAAACTACAGATCTATCATAACCATGATATTGACTCCCAAAATATTGTCTAGGTAAGCGTAGATTTACTATTATTAATTCCACTGTAACAATATTTCAGGAGTCATAGTTAGGGCCTCAAATCTGTAGGTCGACATTTACAATGCAGTATTGTGGTACAACAGCCTTTTCTACTTCCCCAAAATATTATAAAGAGGCTGTAAATGGACCATACGCATCTCACACAACTCGACAAATAAATAAACTCGTCAGCTCTCTCTCTCAAAATAAATGTTGAGGCTACACATGACTGACAGAACTGACTTAAGATAGACCTCACTTGTTTAGCTACCAATATTAAAGTCAAGGACTCTGATTCACCAAAATGCCAGGGGTAGCAGGTGTGACATCGCGCATAACTTCTCCCTGATGACATCACATGGTTGAACCTTGCTTACGCCCTCCACCTTAACAGCAGCAATTTAGTTGCAGAGTGGGTAGCATAAGAGGAAGGAGTGGGTTTGAGAAGGTAAAGAGGGCTCAGAGTCCTTTCTGTTCCTGCCACTGCCTTTATGGTCCCTTACAATAGGGGCAGCACATGCACTGGGAAGTGCACCAAAGTGCAAGCAATTGCTACCCCTGATTGAGCTCCATGATTAGTGTCCATTTCAGTTCCTGTGCCCCTTCATGACAGAAGGCACCAGATGGCGTTCGACTCTAATGTCAGTAAAAGGCTAAAATGTGCATTTCCAATATTTTTACACAATGTTCCATATTCAAAGAGCAAGGGAATATGTTACCATAAAGTAACTCAATTTTTCATAAAAAGGCGACGTAAATTACCTACAGGGCGACATATGTAGGTGATTTACTACAGTTTAGTCATTGTTCCAAGGCATGTTTAATGTAGTCTGAAAGCACACGGCAGGAACAGGACCACTCAGCTTTTACTGAAACTGCACAAAATAACATTTTTGCAGTGCCAACAGTTCTCAGAGTGCCAATTAATTTATATAACAAACGTGGATGGATTATCAATGGTGCAATCATGCATGTGGCAAGCAGGATAAAAGCCTGTCCTACTTAAGCAATTACGCTTCTCAGAGGAGATCCAGATAGACTGATGTTCGGATATTGTAATTTAAATCTGTCTGCTAAGTTTTCAGATTAAAAACCCCAGGCTCTGTGGGCTGCATTTCGAAAAACAAAACATCAACCTAAATCTTTAAAATGCAGAATAAATTGTTCTTTTGGCAGCCTGCCTGTGTATGTGTGTGGATTGCTTTTGTTTTTCCTTTACTAAAAGCTCAAACTTGTTGGCTAGGAAATGGTGTGCATGTGACCCGACACTAATGTTGGCTAGGGCAAGTGGACTAGTAAGAGCCCATTTTTTTTTATCAGAACGTTGCTAAAATATTCGTGCCTGGCCACAAAAACATAAATTAGTTAAATTGCATACAACTGTGAAAACATTTGTACTAGCCCCTGGCTCATGAATTTTCCATGCATCCTGTGGAATATTAAAATGTTGAAGTGTATCCGGTCTCGGCGGTACAAAGTAGAATTTATCATCATTCTCTACTAACAAACTATCGTCCTGTCTCCGAACTTCCATGTTTCCTGAAAATTCACCAATGATTAGTATTTATTCATATCGCCACTGTCTTCACCTCTCACAAGCTACTTGATACCCTACAGTCATGTTTCCAGGCACCCACTCCACAAAAACTGCCTTCTTTTCTGCAATCACGTACCAGGGCTGGACAATGGGAAAACGTGCTCGGGGATCCCATAACTTTGGGTTCTAAGTTATAGTAGCAAAAGGTGGTGGAGTCACGAAAAGCGGAGTTTGATGGGCATCTTATACATTTTTTTTTTTTAACTCGCTGAAAAAAAGTGCCAAAAAGAACAAATGTGACAGTAAATCTGTTCTGGCTTACTTAATTGCCCATAAACAGCTTGTTTTTTTGTTTTGTTTTTTAAAAAGAACTTAAGGCAGCTGCCAGAGAGAGATTTGTGTGCTCAGCAATTTTCAGGGGACAATTCTACCAGTAAAATATGTCTGGCGGTTAATGCTTTTGCTGGAGAGGTCTGTGGTTTGTCTAGTCAGAGTTTTAACTCATCATAAAGTAGCATAGAGGCTTAATGTGCCTTCTGCACAGCACAACATGTTACATACATATCATAGATATGTATTTGATGTGGATGGCTCAGCGTGTGACTACTTTTTGTCGCAGAGATCTGTTTTTTTACTGCAGTTTAAACGTTGCAATCCTTTTAATATAGCCAAGTCAGCTATGAACCGGCATTAAGGAGCTGCTTGTAAACTGCAAGGCACAGGTTTAGAACCTTATTTTCTCAATCTTTCATTATCCTAAGGGTTCATTTGGGCTTCATAAAGCCTTATTAGTACAGGCAACCCCAACCACTGCATTATGTTTTAAATCCTGGCTTTGTGTTTTTCCAGACCAAGCACTCTCAGCATATTATGCATGCCAAAACGTGTGATATGTGGCACCTGCACCTTGCAAACTTTTTTGTCTTATTTAACCTTTCCTATTCACCGATTTCCATGTCATTATCTTCATGTTATGTGCGTGTGATGCAACGTGCTCTGCCACCCAAAAATGGGATTAGTAGTGATATAAAAGAAATTAAATACAAACAACAAATTAGTAAGCGCTATTTAAATTGTTAGTACAATTACTCATACAGATACTTCTCCATTCTTACAGTCCACGTGTCTCTCTTCCATACAGGGCTTGAACAAAGTCAGAAACCTGCACACAAGTCATAGTTTCTCCTATGCATCTGTGAGGTGATAACATGCTGAGCACCTTTGTTTCCCACCTTTGCAATAATGTCTAGGTGTTTGGCTCCAGACAGCTCTCAGCCAGGAAGAGACTCCAACAAAATGAGGGCAGATGACCCTTTAAGCAAGGGCCTTTATGTTGGGCTCAACTGGATTGAAATAAGAAAAATTACAGCAACTCCGGTCACATACAATACAATAGTGCACTTTTCTGCAGGGAATTTGTTGACTTGAGCAACCTCCCTGAGGTCCATTTCACACTGACCCAGTGATGGACACATGATTTCACAGTGCCTACATACCTTCTATCCAAAATAGCATGTATGAATACCCGTTTTGAAAACTGTTTGAAGACTGATGTTTAAAGATTCTCTTGATTTGTGGACTAATTGCCCCAATCAGTTGGTGTCTCCTATATATTTCCGTGTCCCGACGATGACCTCGTTTTAAATAATCTAAGTCCAGGGGTCAAAACCGTGACAAAAATATTATATGTGGACTGTTTTTCAAGAAACTGATGGGGGCTATCAACACTGGCTTAGCGGGGGTTGATCTCTAACACTCTATTATCCCTACCAGCCACATATATATATTTCTGTACATAGCATGTATGCACTTTATGCACTTATAGTCACTTTCACTGTGCCGTCACCCCCCTTTTTTTTGGGGAGAACCTTATGTTCGATAGAGCAAATATAAGTTTTACTTCTCACTGTCAACAATCCAAAAGAAAGTTGATAAATAAAATAAAAAGAAATATGTAATGCTAAGTTATTTGTGTTAGAGGTGTTTGTATTCCCTTCTTGACACTTTGCCATGGAAGTCAAGGGCTACTCTTCCCCCTTGGGACCACCTTTTTGTTAAAAATTATCCGGCCCAGGTCCCTGTGTTACTGGGTTGCCCCTTTTGTTTCAGAGGTCAATAAGTGATGGATCCGAGATTCGTCTTGATGCTCCTCATTTACAGCATTGCTAGGCTCATAACCACACCCCATCACAAGCACAACTTGTCTGTTCCTATACTTTTTGATCTCTCTGTTGCATTTTATAGCTCTGGCCACACCTCTTTGCTCCTACAGCCACAAGTGCACTAGAGCCAAGGATTATTGCCATGGACCTCGCTCTTTTCAGGGCCCTACACTTCAGCTGACAAACCTGCAGAACATTTATGACTCGCATCAAAAGGAAGATTAAAAGGTCGAACCTATGACCTTTGGATTTCAGCCTCCAGAGTAGAGGTGCTTTGCAGGAGCCAGCCACGTTCAGGGTGATACAATTCCTGGGTTGGGGTTTATACTGAACTATGCTTTGTGGATAAAATGTCTGAACAATATGCGGAAGAAGAGTGTTGAGTTTGTGTGGGAAGAAGAATGCTAAGGTGTGTTTGGTTCAGAGAACAGGTACTAAGTGCCAAAGCTCTGAATATATTAGACTCTACATGCTGTGTGATGTGGATTCTTTGGATTCTGTGTCATGGGCCAGGGAGAAGTTCTTTCTCAAAGGAGAGGAAAGGAAGAGCTCATAGTAAGGTCTTTCAAGAGTACTGAAATAATCTGAACAACACTATTCAGCTATAAGAAGGTTGGTGTGCTGTATACACATTTTGCATGTATTTGTGGGTAAAAAGTGTCACCATCAGATCTGATCATAAGCATTTGGTTTAAATTCTGGATGGAGCCAATATAACGAAGTAATCTCCACGCACTGCAAGGTTGTCTACTCAAATACGTAATTATCAGTATGACATTAACACATCCGGGAGGGAAAATGGTAACACAAATTATTTGTCACAGTTTCCTATTGTTGACGAGCTATTGTTGACGAGCTAAGGTGACAGGGAAGAAGAGTTAGAGAGCAACTTGAAATCTTGCCTAATTGCTGCAGTGGATGTGGAAGAGTCCAGTCCCATCTCACAAAATATATGGAGAGAGGTGCACGATCAGGATCAGCTGTTGAAGTTGGTCAAACAGTTAGTAGTAGATTGGTGACTGAGAGAAAGGAGCATACAATATGGTTTGTAGGGATTTGTCAAAGTAGCTGATGATCTGATTGTGGAAGATGGTATTTATTTATTATTTTATTTATTAAGGAGTTTTATATAGCGCTAGCCTGACCCGAGGGTATCGGAGCGCTTCACAACAGTTTTTTTAGCAAGATTCATAGAATAAAACAGCATTCTACATATAAATACACTTCACAGCAGTTTTTGAGCAAGATTCATACAATAAAGCCATATTCTCCATATAGGTTCGGAAAGTCCACGTGTGCTGAGCAGCATTGAGGTAGTACGCGAGTCCTGAGATAACCTCATAGAGTGCACGTTGTCTAGGGGTGGATACAGTAAAGCAGTATTCTACATATAGGTTCGGAAGTCCAAGTGTGCTGAGCAGCATTGAGGTAGTCCGTGAGTCCAGGGATAACCTCATAGAGAGCACGTTGTCTTGGGGTTGAACCACTTAGGTTGGGGGGAGGAGCGGATAGGGGTCAAATAGCAAGGAGGAGGTAAGTCTTAGAGCTACAGTGTCTGGGAGAGACGACAAGCAGGGATTTGCGTTTAGATGGCGGTTATCCGTTCTGGGGAGAGCGGTTGAGGAAGAGGACTTTTAGGTGTTTTTTGAATTCGGTATTCTTATGACATGGCGATGACTCCTTCCACAATCTCCACATTACTGTCAACCACAGTCTCACAGAATGGTAAAAAAGAATCAAACCCACACCGAGCCTTGACACATAGCAGCTGTTCTTTGAACCTGTCGAACACACCTTGGCATTCTGATCCCACAAAATCTCAACACTCATCAGTATATTGGTCAGTCATTTGATCTGCTAAACATAGTTCAGTATAAAAAGAGTGTAAAATTCACTGAGACCAAGAAAATATTTCAGTCCAGTCTTAGCCTTTGGCATGGGTGGTTTTTATTTTGCTTTCATCAATTGTTGTTGGGGCTCAATTTCACATTCAGATATATCATTGTGTTAGACCTGGCATCGTTGGTGTGGTTCTACCATGATTTTTTGCCTTCAACCCTCCTGTTTTGCTGACTTCGTTTTTGCTGGCGAAAAGCCTCTGCACACTTTACCATTGGTAATCAGTGCTAAAGTGCTTGTGCTCTTAAAACATGGTAGGATTGACTTATCCGCAATTGTCACATTTAATTTACCAATAAGTCCCTAGTACAGGGATACTGCCTGTACCCAGGGGCTGTAAATTAAATGCTATTAGTGGGCATGCAGCACTGTTTGTGCCACCTTCTAAAATAGTCCTTTAAACATGTCTCAGGCCTCCCATCGCAGCTAGTGGGTGCGGTTTTAAACTGCCTCTTCGACCTGGCAAAATAAACCTTTTATCAGGCCCAAATAATCCTTTTTAATACAGATAAGTCACCCCTCGGGTAGGTCCTGAACAGCCCAGAAAGTAGGGTGCCATTTATTTTAAAAGTAGGACATGCATTTTTAAACTGTACATGTCCTGGTGGTGAAATACTCCTAAAGTCGTTTTTCACTATTGCAAGGCCTACCTCTCCCACTGGATAACATTGGTGTTACCTTATTATATTTAAAAAGCCGTAGCTTTGATTTGGGAGCAGGTAGACAGGTCAAGTTTGGTGTCTAAAGAATTGTAATTAAAAGCCCTCAATTGTGAATTTCAATTTTTACACACAACTTTATAAAAACGTTACTTTTAGAAAGTTGTCATTTTCTTGTCCTAACAATTTGGTGCCTGCAGCCTGTTCCTGGGTCACAGGACTAGGTGTAGCTGGTAGTTGGTCTTTGTGTATTGCTCCCAGACATGAGACAAAGGTAAGCTAGGTGTTTGAAGGATGGGTCACTCCGAGTTAACGAGGGGCAGGCACTGTCACCTACAACACTTGCACATCATAAAAGCTCTGTCTGAGCACTCTCACAAAGGGGTCATCACTGGTCTTTTGTGACCCCAAACAAACTGGAGCCAGGACAGGGAGGAAGGAGATGCCTGCCACCTCAGGGGGTGCAAACCTCCAGAAGCTTTCTCCACTTCAAAGTGGGCACCAGGTATAAATATTGGATCACTAGACAATACTCCTCAGTACACTTCTGGACCTTTAGACTCTGCGAGGAAGAATGACCGCTGTGCTGCTGAAAGGACTGCCACTTTACTGAACTGCTTCTCTGAAGGACTGTTGCTCTGCTGCCCTTGCCTGGGTGAGAAGGACTGGACCTGCATCTGTTGAGCACAAGGCCCAAGAGAGTCTCTAAGGGCTAGTTGGCTGGCATCCTGACTAGAGCCTCAGGGACAGAAAACTCAAACAACCTTGAACTCAGTGGCTGGACTTTGCCATCTGAGAGACCTACCCTGCAAAGTGGTGCCATCCCAGTCCTGGGCCCATGCAAGTAGACCTGAAGGTGCTCTTGCAGGCCATATGTGGACCCAGCAGAACAGATGAATTCCCTCTGCTGCACGGCACAATCTGGAGCAGAACCGACACATTGCCACTGCTGCGTGCACTTTCCCAGTGCAAAGACTTCCCATCGCAGTCCACACACTCATTAGAACTGGCACTGGTTGATGCATCCTCGATGCAGGCCCGCACATCACAAGCTTCACATTGACGGCAGCTTCGATAAAGATGTAGGCTCAGAACCAGCTGGTGCAAGCCGCTTCTTTGACACAGGACCTCGCATCGCAAGCCCCTCATCGATGACCTCCTCGACAATGATGCAGGACCTCACATCGCAGCCTCACAGTCCCTTGGAACCAACGATGTACAAACGCATCTCAGACCCAGGCCTCACATTACCTTGGCCGTGCAACGCATCCTCAACACGGGACTCTACAACTCTTTGTAACCAGGATTTAAGGTTATCTTGTTCAGAGGGGCAAACTAGGTTCCACCACAACCCTTTGCAACCAGGATTCAAGGTACTCTTGTTCAGCGGGCCCTAACTGGGTCCCTGTAGCTGGCCAACGCTCCATCATTGTCGCCTGAACGTGTGGCTTTGTCCTAACCTAGCATGACCAGATATCCACAGTTGCCACTTTGTGCATCTCTGCCTCTACTGATTGGTCATTTTGGCCTTGATGTATTTATTAAAATTTACTTTATTTTTTTGAATTGGTGTGGAATGTTTTTTGTGCTATGTTTTCGATTACTGTTATAGTGCTGCACAAATACATTACACATTGCCTCTACGTTATGCCTGACTGCTCTGTGTCAACCTACCAGAGGTTTGAGCACAGGTTAATTTACGAATTGCTTCTAAATTCACGCTGACAAGATTTGCGTTTACTTTGTGAGTAGGGTTTCATCCCCCTCATCCCAGAACCCAATTTCTTACACATGGTCTAGATACTCGACCCTGTCCTTTAGAAATTCACACTTACCTCTTTTCAAAACAATTCCTCTGTCTTGTAAAATGTTCAGTATTTTCTCTAGAATACAATCATGTGCTGTGCGATCTTGTGCAAATATGAGTACATCATTTTGGGCATATGGAACATCATCTACTGAAAAACTGATGCATTTAACAGTTCTAAAATGATCCGAAAGAAGACACAAATGCTGAATAATGGCGAGGATCTGGTTCTAGTTCGACTTGATGGTAAGCTGAACCCAGATCAAGTTTCGAGGGCCATCTTGACCTTTCTAAAGTGGCCAACATTTCTCACCTACTTGGGAGGGGTGAGAGTGCATATATATTTCTCTATTTAGCTGAAGAGATCCACAAACATGCGGAATTCATCATTAGCTTTACTTGCAACCACCAACAGTGAAAATCATAAAAAGAACTCTACAGGTCCAATGTCTTCTCATTTACAGAAACTTTCTAGTTCCGTCTCAAGATTATCGGGAATGTTAAAAGGCACTCTGCATAACTTATGTGTCACAGTACTAGCTCCTTCTTTTACTTTAATCCTGTGTTTGAAGCCAGAGATATTTCCCAGCTCACCAGAAAACACCCTGGGGAATCTCTTCAACTTCTCTTCAAGAAGGTTCTCTTCTCTAATCGCTAATACTTGTTCCTTTGTTCCCAGTCTAAGAATCATTTGAAGGGGTGCTGATGAAACCAGCTTAGACTGTTAGGGCCTTTGATTGCTATATAGAATTTCACCCTTTGTATATTTCTCCCTTTGAACTCGAATACGACTTAAAAATAACCAAGTGGCTATATTTTCTTCCCTGTTGGTTGCAGGTGTTTGTTATTCCAGGTGATGCTGAAAACTTCCTCTGTGATCACGGTAATGCTGGCACCTGCTCAAGAAGATGCAAGCTTTTCCACCTACTTTGTCTTCATACAAATTCACACACTCTAAAAGGTCTCATTTCCTCA
This sequence comes from Calotriton arnoldi, assembly GCA_963921515.1. Taxonomy (NCBI): domain Eukaryota; kingdom Metazoa; phylum Chordata; class Amphibia; order Caudata; family Salamandridae; genus Calotriton; species Calotriton arnoldi. The sequence continues at coordinate 385,020 of CAWUFW010000295.1, read as the reverse complement.
CACACTCTGAACTCACAACTAAGACCATATCACTCAGGTCTTCTTTTAGCTGCTTACCATTTTGTTCTTGTCCTTAGTCCCCTTTAGTTGCTACCTGGTTGAACATTTGTTTGGAACTCTGACATACTCTAGCAAAATATTCAACTTTGTTACACAACCTACAAGTAATGTTCTTAGCAGGGCAATGTTTTTCCCTTTTGGCATGCGCTTGCTGACAGCACATAAAAAACACATATTTCTTAGTTTAAAAAGTACTTCCATTAGTGTCCTTCTAACTCCATTATCATTATTAATAATAATAATGATCCATATTTGTAAAGCGTGAACATATCACCCCTTAAGGTTTCAGGGTGCTGGGGGCCGTCGGGGAGATTAGGTGAGCTACTGTCCAGAGTCACATGGTGCTGAGCTGACCTGCCGCTGGGGATCGAACCGTGATCGCCGCTCTCCGGAGTCAGCGACTCTGGCCTCTGCGCCACACCTCTCCCATCGAAGACTACACACAAGATCTTTGATAGAATGTTTGGGAAATCTCAATGTGTTTGGTTTCTTTTAGGGTGTCTGCTAAATAAGGGTTCCTTGTTGAATGCCCTTAGCAATACAGTGTGTGATGAATTGACCCCTGACCAATTGATCAGTGAAATTTTCAATAGGACAATCAGCAACCAGTTACACAGGGCAGTTAATGATGTGTCTACATCAGCCCCTGGCCTTTGTACTCCCCTTAAGAATGTGTGGCTTAAACCAACCAGGCATGGTATGCTGTAAAAACGAGTCTCCAGTTTTTTCAGAGCCCCACCAAAATGCTTTGCCTTGGGCTGCACAAACGTTTGTGACACCACTACAAGCTGCTTTCTACCTTCATCAATCTAGGCATCACTAATGCTGCAATCAAATGTTTTACATCCTCACTGATTGCTCCCTTTCTGTCTCAAGGAGCTCTTCATTCTTGAACCCCACAACTCTGCTAGTAGAATCCCACAATACTCTGTCCTGGGCCTACTACTCATCTTCTCTTTATACATTTATTCTCGACTGCACCATCTCCTTCTTTTATTTTCCCTGTCACCTCCAGGCGAAAGAAACACAAATCTTCACCCCATTTCAATTTACACCTCAAATTCAGGAACAAACCTAAGTGCCTCACAATTGATTTTAAAATTTCTAGAGCACACGAATGCCCTTAGGCGTCTTGTTGCTAGCATTCACCAAATTCCTGACCTGAAAGCCAGCCAGGATTTTTTTTTTTTCCGGAAGCTTGCCATATTAGACTAACTTTTAAGGTGCATAGGCAGTCTGTTCCAAAGTCGACAGGTGGAGTGAACAAAGCTTCTGCCACCCCATAAAGCTTTCTTAATTTTTGGAACAATGACTGATTTAGAGGCTGCAAATCGTAACAGTGTTTGGGGTGTACCATACAATTTTCCTTTTGAGGTGGCCTTGTCCAATACCATGCAGTGAATTACGTGCCAAACTAAGAACCTTGAAGGCCACTCTTTTTTTAACTAGAAGCCAGTGAAGCTCCGATAGGACAATTGAAACAGATTTGAGCTTTGGTATCTTTATGAGAAGACGACTGGTTGCATTCTGCAGCATTAGAAGCTTGTTTAGAGAGCATTGTGAAGTGCCGAGATAAAGGGCATCACAGTAATCCAATCTGGATAACACTAATGTGATGACAACCGATTTCTGCAAATCAAAAGGAATAAAAGGCAGAACCTTTCTCAACAGAAAGAAGCAAGACAAGGTTATTTTATTGATCTGAACCATAAAAGACAGATCAGCATCAAACATTACCCAGAGGTTCCTGATTTTGGCTTCTGGTACAGGGGGTGGGGGGTGCAGAGTCTGAGGCCACCAGCATTGTTTCCAAAAAGGAAGAGTCCTTTCTGAAGAGGAGAACCTTTGTTTTATTTTTTTAATTTAGCTTAAGGCAATTGCCACTCATCCAGCTGACAATAGCGCACATACATCCGTTGAAGTGGTTGGCAACCTTATCTACATTGAGACAACAATTTGAGTGTCATCAGCATGAGACTCTGTGGCAAAACCAAAGGAATGAATCAGCTTAGATAAGGGGGCCACATAAATATTAAAAAGCGTTGGGCTCAATGATGACCCTGGGGGACACCGCAAAGCAGAGAAAAGGGTTTTGAGTTGAACTCTCCAAGGGCCAGAACCTGCTGAAGAGAAGATCATGCGCTGTTCCAACAATCCCAATTCCTGCTAAACGCTCAAGCAGGACTGCATGGATCACGGTACGGGAGGCTGCAGAAAGGTCCAAGCCCACCCTCCGTTATCCAGGATATGTCTTATCTCATCAGAAACTACAACCCGAGCTGACTCTAGAGTAGCTTGACCTAAAGCCAAATTGTGCCTCATCCAGCAACTCATTCTTCTCTAGGTACTTTGAGAGAATATTTTTAAGATGCTTCTCAAGGACCTTTGCTGGAAAAGGTAGATGTGAAATGGGTCGGTAGCTTTTCTCTTCCTTAGGGTTAAGTGAAGGCTTTTTCAACTAAGTAAGAATGAAGGCTTTTTCAACTAAGTAAGAATGAAGGCTTTTTTCATTCTGTGAGGAAAATGCCTGCACTGATGATGGTGTTTAACAAAGTAGTTAAAACCCAGGCTATCTTGTCTGGTGCGTCATGAAGCACTTTGGGCGGGCAAGGGTCTGAGGGGGCTCCAGATTTAGTGTGACCGAGTAAGTCAAGCACTTAGTCAGAGGTCAAAGGGGGGGAAATACGGAGCTCATTATGGTTAGTGCTCAGATTGGCAGGCTCTGTACCTGGATCCATGAAGGATGCCTCTTCATTCGTAACCCGTTGCATCCAACAACACGTAACCATCACTCATCTAACCAGAACCTCCCTGTCTCACCCAAACGACTATGTGTTCCATCAAGATTCTGCTCAGTCCACTTACGAGAAGCGCCTCTTTGGAAATCCCTTCCAATGACATGCACTTACATCAAAGCTAAATTCATGTAAGATTCCCAATGAAAAACTCGAGCAAAAGCTGAACAATGCTGAGCAAAATCGGTGCAAAATTTCAGTAAATGTGGGCATGAATGTCTCCAACCTAAAATAAAATAACGGTGGGCAGGGAACTAGAAAACTACATTAAATGAAAAAAACACTATTTAGGAAAATCTATTAGGAATAAATGCGAGTTTGCTTCCATTCTGAATCTTTTGGCAGTCATATTTGTGGGTCTGGATGAACAACAACCTACACACGCACAGTGTTTAATTTGAGGTGGTGGTTGCAGGTGGGGCCCACCGGCACTTGTTTTTGGGACTCTGGACATATTTTTAATCACCAGACTTTAACCAAGGACGAGACAGAGAAGGGCAGAAAAGGAAGAAAGAAGGAGAAAGATAGAAAACCAGTGACAAACGGAGAAAGAAGGAATGAAATAGAGAGAACCAGAAAGAGTGAGATAAAGGGTCAGGAAGCGTATAGTAGTGGATGAACAAGGCATTAGGCAGAATTAACACTAGGTATCCTTGGCATTAGGCAACCCCAACTTTCAGCAGCACAGGCGGCGGGCTACTGAGGAAACCTCTGGGCCTTTGCACTTATTCTGTTACAAATGATGCACTGCACATAGACCCCTGTGCTGTTTATTCGGTTCTGGCAGCTGCTTATGGTGGTCTAGAAGCAGCAAATATTCAATGTCTCTGCACTAGACTCTGAAAACCCAAACAAGAAAAAACGTACTCATTAAAATAGTAGTGAGCAGAATATTAGAATATATGCACAGCCTTTAGAAGAAGATTACATGATTAGCCAGCATCTCACTCAGGACTTTTTCTGTTGAGCTTCCCTAGCTAATACTTATCTGTAATACATCTGTGGAATCAGATTCACAGAGCCTTCTTCTCAATATCACAATTAATTCTGTAAAGAATCCGCCGCATTTGATGTTTTTTCTTCCTTTTTCCTCTTTAACAAATGTGCGTAGGTGGAGAGCATATGAAAAAAACAGGGATGTGCTTGAAGATTTCGAGAAGAATAAGAATTATATTATATTGGGTGATTTATCTTTTCGCACTGGTGTGAGCTTTGGGACTTCAGATTACTGTTTTATGCAGCGTGACTGCAATGCCTTCTTAATGATGCTCCAAATAAAAATGTGTGAAGAGTTCCTGTATTAGAAACTCGGCCCAATTTGAGAGTAAATAAAAATAAATGCACCCGGCAATGCAAGATATGTTTCAAGGCACGCTTTCAATTAACGAAGAGGAAAGAGGTGAGATGTTAGAGGTCACATTGTTTGTAAAAATGTGGTAGATACTGGTGGCGCTTAAAAATAGGGGGCACAAAAGCCAGGCCATAACCGCCACGCCTCGTGTCTAACTTTGAGCCAACACGTCCAACACCGCTAAGAGCATCCTTCTGTGTCTTGAAAATAAATGTCTCTGTTTATGGCATATCTAACTTGAAAAGCACTGGAGGTGCATTTGAGCCTAGGCTTAGCCTCTCAAAGGGGGAGAAGTGAAGCCCGCTGCTTCACCTCCGTCTTCTGGTTCTTGGGCACCCAGGGTAAGCTCTGATTTTGTGTATTCAGCTCGTGTGACATAATTTTCCATTTATTGACAGTAGAGTCTCATCGTGCAAACCCCAAATAAATCAACTATTCAAAGATTTGGGGTTTGGAAACATGCCAATATTTTTCACATTTGGGGGGTGTAAAGGTCACCGAGCCTTTTTAAAAAATATATATTTTTAAAACCTTGACTACCATTAGCATCTGAGATAGCTGTACACAGCCAAGTACCTCTCCCTTCTACTCCTCTGCAGTAGTGCCATCCCCACTCACCACCCCTCATCCTACTAGACATAAAAGGACCACAATTTATATTGTAGATATTAGTCCTTCAGTTATGTCAATAGTGCAGCAGATAATATAGAAAGACTATTTTTCATTGAAGAAGATTCTCATTCTATTTTTTCTGAAATGTTACAGACTATTACGCCCATAGTGCTGTAGTCATTACAGAAGCTTTATTATACTGGAGACAATATAATTTATATAATAATCGAGTGCTTTGGTCGTCAAAATAGAAGAATGATCTTTGGCAATGCAAAAGATAATTACTTTTACATTGGAGCTGTGCTAGATGAGCGTATGCGAGTCGGGTGGGGAGCACTTGATCAAAGATGAAGAAGAAGAGCTAGAAAGTGGTATCTATCATTATATTTATGCCAACCTTCCCTTCCCCACAAGAAAATAATAAATTAATATATAACATTTCTTAATGCATTAGAATATTTGGAGAACTATAGAGAAGCTTGAACAGTTAGGGGTCACCATGAAGATGAGGGGGGGCAATTTTGTAGGCCAATTTCGCAAAACGGGATGGTACTTAAACAGAACACTTAATAAGGTTGTGACAAAGCACCTTACATTGAAGGAAACATTATAATTGTTCCTTTATTCAGTATCTTTGCAAGGATCTCAGAGGTACTACCATGGGCTCTGAAGCGTGTATTTAACACAGAAGTCCCGTTTGTACCAAAAATAAAACATAACCTTTGAGTAAACTTGCAAAAGAAACAATTGATGGACGGAATGCTGGACAATGCAAATATTCACCCCTAGTCACAAGGATCTGGGTTTAATCCATTATTCTTTTGCTCACCACACCACCCCAGTTTGGACCCAGCCATATGCAAATCAGTCTTGACCCTGTTCCTTGTGGGAACAGTCCAGCCCGAACTGCCAAGCCAGGTCCTCCCTGGACCGGAAACAAGCATCCTGGGACCGGTTTCTGGGCATCACCCAGGCTAGCTTGAATCCAGTGGTGTAGTGAGCACATGAAACATGTACAGTTGTCTGTTAGGCACCTTTGGCTAGCACACTGTAAGATCTTTGTCACCCACTCGGAGTTTCCTTTCATACTAGTTATAGAGTGTAGGTTAGACCCTATCTAGTATGGTAAACTTGCTTCATGCTTTATTTATGTTGGTAATAAATGTGCAAATATGTTCTAAAAATATGTATGCTCCACCCTTTATCTTTTTCAGTAAATCTACCTGAACTAACATTATCAACATTCAATTGTGAACAATAGGAGCACTGCAATGCCACAGATTATTGAGGGTCTGATGTTCAAGGACTAGTGTCCATATTTGCATAGCCCTCTTAGTGGCTAAAATACAGTGGTGGAACCAAAAACCTTTACATCGTCCCTGACTATCCAAAGGTCAGGATAACATGCTTCTCTTAGCAGATGTAAGGACCATTTTCCACTTAATGTCAGAGTACAGCAGGCTCCATTGCACAGATTTCCTTGGAAACCAATGTATTCTCAATAATCTTTTCTGTCAAGGAGTCTACGATACCCACCCACTCTCATGAACAGGATTGCATACCAGCTATAGACATCTTCGATTAATTCGCTATAGATATCTTCGACTAATCTGTGAAAGTCTTCGGCACAGCCATGACTCCAGGCTTGGTGGTTCATTTGGTAGGTTCCATGGATACCACATAACATGCCCCATATTTTACCTGTTCCTAGGTAGTTTTTATAGAGGCACAATCTTACGTCACTGATGAACCTTTTGTACCAGTGAGTATTAGATGTAAATATTTGTCATCAATATACTAATTTCACTGTTTACATCTCTAAGTCTACCTTCCAAAAGACTTTTAGAAAAATGTGCTTTAGATTTAATGTGTCATTTGCACTCCCTCAGTCTTATTGTATACCCAGAGATCATACATAGTGCTGTACCTCCGAGTAGCTCCTGATTCTCACAACAAACTAAATGAGGGGTAAAGTACCCCTTCTCTATGGCATAAGGATATTTCAAGTTACCGAGGATTGCCCTTGCCACAGAGGTAGACAACCGAAGGTGGTGCTTCTTTAAAAGATCAAAGAATGCTGAGGTCGCTGGAATATCCTTTTTACATACAGTAAAAGTATTTTACTCCCTGTAACTCACCAGTGACCTCCTTACTCCATCATCCACCAATAGCGCTGGATAACATGCTCACTCTGTCCTTAGAGGTATTTTGGGAACAGATGTCAAACAAATCCATTCCATACTGTTGTAATAAAATGAAAATGTGTGTAATGATGTGAACCAGTACAAGTGCAGTGTGAACACAGGATCGAGGTAGTTAAATACAAAACATTCTTGTAGTTATAGAAAGATAGGAAGAAACCAGTTACAATCAGGTCACACAGAGAGAAAGATGTTGTTTTAATCAGACCCAATTGATACGGATGGGATATGAGTAACAAAACACCTATGGCACAACAGGTAGCAGTGTGACTTGTTTTCACTCCCTGAAAAGTTTAGGAAAGTTCGAGAGTTTTACTTTGTGTTTAGTTTCGAAATGTTCGCATGCAGGATGTGTTCTCTGTACAGCCATATAATTCTCAAGCTAAAAGAGCCAAGCCCACTGTGACGTCCCATCCTTTCTGGTAGATTAAGTAATAGAATGGAGGATAGAGCATGTGGCTTAGCGGCCAGAGCGGCCGACCTTGAAGCTGTGGAACCAGGTTCGAGTCTGGAAGGAGGCTCAAACATCCTGTGATTCTGGGCAACTCACTTAATTTCCCCATGCCTAAAAAGGAATGTGTCCGTCTGTAATGCAACTGGTGCTCATGTAAAGCCTCTGATGCCATCGGGTCAAGTTTGTGCTATATAAAACTGCAAAATTAAAAAAATAAATGCAATAGATAAATGGATAGTACACAGGGCTCGTGTCATTCTATTGCAGAACACGTATCTGTTGTGTGTCAAGATTCCTTGGTGGGAAGTTGGTCCAGCTGGGGTGTGATGAATAAAGCACATACTCTGCTAATCTCCAACTGTCTATGAGAGTTGTTACTTCTTTACACCCACCAGGACTCCTAGAATGCGATACATTATACCTCTTTATTTACATAAATAGCCCAGGGCGACCCTATTAATTTGGGGCACGTGGGTGATATACAACAACAGAAATGGTCCCCAAAGGTTAATAAAGTGGATGCTGCAGAAAGATGAGATGTATCATCTGCACGAGCATCCGTTTCAGAATGACATCAACTTAAAGAGTTTGCATAGAACCATAGCTTGCTCACAAGAAACACAAAGGAAGGAAGGCCATTTTGCATGTTGGACATCACCTTCATAAAAAAACACACATATATATATATATATATATATCACTGAAAAAACCATAGGTTTCAGACACGTTATAGTTACAAATTAGCATTTAAAAAACCTTTGAAATTCACTGAAAAAACCATAGGTTTCAGACACGTTATAGTTACAAATTAGCATTTAAAAAACCTTTGAAATTCACTGAAAAAACCATAGGTTTTAGGGACAGTTTTAGTTACTTGGACATTGCACTCGTACAAAACCCGTGAAATTCCCACGTTATAGTTAGTTCAGCTAACTATAACTCGCGCCCCGCAATGCACTGCTGATGACGTCACATATTACATCACTCATGACATGGTCAGTGACATCACTGATGACATCACTGATGACATCTCAAATGACATCACTGATGACATCATCCAGTGACTGTGTGTTTCTGTAAAGTTTAAATATTTTTAATATATATAGGAAAAGACGTATTAAAGAATGAGTGGGTGTGTAAGTGTCTGTATGGATGATTTAGTAGGTGCGTGACTGACTCTATAAGTGAGTGATTTAACGTATCTTACTGAATGCATGGGTTAGTGACTAAACTGGGTGAATGTCTGTATCCGTCTGTCTGTTGCTGTGTAAGTGGCTGCATGTGTTTGTGAATAGCTAAATGAGTGTCTATATGAGTTATTGAATGCTTGTCTGAGTATCTGTATGGGTGCCTGAGTGTTTGTGTGGGAGGGGTGTGTGCAACTCTGTGCATAGATGTGTGAGTGGGTGATTCACTGGGTGGATGGTTTCAAGAGTGCATCTGTGATAGACTGTATGGGTGGGTAAGTGTGTGTAAGAGTGTGTTAGTGAGTGAATGTATGTCCCAGTGGTACATGTGTGAGTAACTACATATGTGAAAGGCAGTATATATGTGTGTTGGAGTATATAAATAGCTATAAGCAAGAGTGAGTGATTGTGATAGTGGCTGTATGGATGAGTGTGTGCTTGTATCAGTGATTGTATAAGAGCGTAACAATGTGCTACTATTTGTATGAGTAAGTGAGCTGGTGTGTGTATAACTGTATAGGTGATTAAATGGCAGTGTGTTTAATTATTTGCATGACTGACTAGGTGTGTGAGTATCTCTATGGATGAGTGGCGTTGTTTGAGTGTCTATATAGGAGTAAGAGTGCATATGATAGTCCTGTACTGAGTGACCGTAAGTATGAGTGACTGTACGGGTGAGTGAGTGGATGTGTGTGTGTAGACCTAAGAATCAGTGAGTGGGTATGTAGTTATTGGTGTTGGAGTGTCTATGGTTTTGCGAATGGCAGTCTGTAATTTAGAGTGGGTGTATCAAAGGTTATATTAGGGTGTGAGAAGATGCATGAAATTATCACATGGATGATGTCATCAGTGATGTCATTTGAGATGTCATCAGTGATGTCATCAGTGATGTCACTGACCATGTCATGAGTGATGTAATATGTGACGTCATCAGCAGTGCATTGCGGGCGCGAGTTATAGTTAGCTGAACTAACTATAACGTGGGAATTTCACGGGTTTTGTACGAGTGCAATGTCCAAGTAACTAAAACTGTCCCTAAAACCTATGGTTTTTTCAGTGAATTTCAAAGGTTTTTTAAATGCTAATTTGTAACTATAACGTGTCTGAAACCTATGGTTTTTTTCAGTGAATTTCAAAGGTTTTTTAAATGCTAATTTGTAACTATAACGTGTCTGAAACCTATGGTTTTTTCAGTGAATTTCAAAGGTTTTTTAAATGCTAATTTCTAACTATAACGTGCCTGAAACCTACGGTTTTTTCAGTGAATTTCAAAGGTTTTGTAAATGACAATTTTTAAATGTATTAATTGTTATATTAATTTTTTTCATACTGATTTACTACATTTTTAGAAACAATTTTTTTTACATATTTTATTTTTAAATTACATTGTAATTACATTATACATTACATTACAAAAATACTTTCTCAGAATGAATTACTTTAGTTTAAATACTTTGCAGATAGGCAATAGACTTAAGTACAGTAGTTACAGTTGTTGCAATGGGCAACACATTTTCAAACACAATGCAACATTCAGCTCAATGTGAATTTCTAGTTAAATGCAATTAGTTACTTTATGGATTACTTTTGTAACCACAGGACTGGATCCTAGATTCAGTCCTGGTACATCTCCTGTAAACAGTTGAGTAAAAGCGTTTTGGTTACAGTCGTGATTTTTAAGGAATATTATTGTATTTTTAAAAGTTGACACTTAGAAACTTTTTCTCATAGAATCACCAATGTTATCCTATGGAAGGAAATTCACTTAGCAGGTAAAAACTGTTATCGTTACTTTTTCTTACTCAGTGTTGGATCCTGGATCCAGCACTGGTGCATCTCCTGTAAACAGTTGAAAGAATGCGATTAAGTCATACAGGCGATTTTTAAGGAATATTTGTAGTTTGTGAAAATCAACACTTTGAAACTTTTTGCTGAAAACCAGTCAATCTTAGCCTATGAAGGAAATTCAAGTTACCGGTAAGTACTTTTAAAATTACTTTTCAGGATCAGTACTGGGCTGAAAGATGCAGCACTGAGGTCTCTCCTGATAACAGGTGAGTAAATCGGAATTCGTATTTCGGCTGATTTTAGAGGAATATTTTAAAGTTCCAAAACTCCACACTTAGAAGAATTTCCAAGTGAAACCAGTCAATGTTAGCCTATGGAAGGAAATTCAAGTTACTGGTAAGTACGGTTAAAATTACTTTTCAGGACCAGTACTGGGCTGAAAGATGAAGCACTGAGGTCTCTCCTGATAACAGGTGAGTAAATCAGAATTCGGATTTCGGCTGATTTTAGAGGAATATTTGTATGTTTCAAAAATCAACACTTAGAAACTTTTTCAGCAAAAAGCAGGCAATGATATCCTATGGAAGGAAATTCAAGTTACTGGTAAGTACGGTTAAAATTACTTTTGAGGATCAGTACTGGGCTGAAAGATGCAGCACTGAGGTCTCTCCTGATAACAGGTGAGTAAATCGGAATTCGTATTTCGGCTGATTTTAGAGGAATATTTTAAAGTTCCAAAACTCCACACTTAGAAGAATTTCCAAGTGAAACCAGTCAATGTTAGCCTATGAAGGAAATTCAAGTTACCGGTAAGTACGGTTAAAATTACTTTTCAGGACCAGTACTGGGCTGAAAGATGCAGCACTGAGGTCTCTCCTGATAACAGGTGAGTAAATCGGAATTCGTATTTCGGCTGATTTTAGAGGAATATTTGCACAATGGTGAAGGGAGGGGGCGGGGCCTGAGGTGACATCTGTGCAAACGCGCCCCGTTGCGCGTTTTAAGTTGGGGGATTAAGTCCCCTTGAATCCTGAGGGTCCCTAGGGGCCAACTAGCCCACCAGGAACCTCCAATATGCGCCAGGGGCTGCGTTGCAGAGACGTGTAGAGAGGCCACACCCCTTTTACACCTCTCTGCAACGCAGCTCTGTGGCGCTTTCTGGATGTACCTGTTGGGCTAGTTGGCCCCCAGGGACCCTCAGGATTGAAGGGGATTTAATTCCCCATCTTAAAACGCGCCACGGGGCCTGTTTGCACACATGTCACCTGAAGCCCCGCCCTCCCTTCACCACTGTGCAAATGCGCCCGTGGCGCGTTTTAAGTTGGGGGATTAAGTCCCCTTGAATCCTGAGGGTCCCCGGAGTCCAACTAGCCCACCATATACCTCCAAAAAGCGCCACAGAGCTGCGTTGCAGAGAGGTGTAAAAGGGGTGTGGCCTCTCTACACGTCTCTGCAACGCAGCCCCCTGGCGCATATTGGAGGTTCCTGGTGGGCTAGTTGGCCCCAGGGACCCCCAGTATTCAAGGTGAATTTGTTCCCTCTCTGCAAACGCGCCAGGGGGCGCGTTTGCAGAGTGGTGAAGGAAGGGGCGGGGCCTGCGGGCCCGATCGTTTAAAAAAAAAAAAAAAAATTTGGGCCTCTGAAGGGGGGCTGTGTAGCCCCCTTCCTTTTTCCTGTTTTTATGCCCTGGGGACCCCATCCCCCAGGGCCTTACCCCTTTTTTTTAATTTTTAATTAAAAAAAAAAACGAGGAAGGGGGCCGCGTGGCTCCCCTTCCCTGGGCCTGTATTGGCCCCGGGACCCCATCCCCGGGGCATGGCCTTTTAATTTTTATTCTTTGGAGGGGGCTGCGTGGCCCCCTCCTCTGGCCATTTAAGGCCCCGGGGACCCCATCCCCCGGGGCCGGCCTTTCCATTTTTTTAATTTTTAAAATTTTTCATATTTGGGGAGGGGGCCGCGTGGCCCCCCTCCTGGGCCACTACTTGCCCCAGGGACCCCATCCCCGGGGCTGGCCCTCTCCGTTGGGGACTGTGGGGGGGTCCCCAATACCCCCACAGTCCCGCCGGCTCCCCACGTCCCTTGGGAGCCGGCATTGCTGTTCCACATGGGGAGCAGCTGACATGCTGCTCCCCATGTGGAAAAGCAATCGCTTTGAATATTGGAAGAGAGAGCAGGTTTCCCTGCCTCTCTTCCAATATCCAAAGCAGTTTGCTATGGCAGGACGGGAGCCGCGAGGCTCCCGTCCTGCCATAGCAAACTACAGTGTCCCGGGGTAGGCACCCCGGGACACTGCAGGAGCCGGCCCTGGGGGTGGTGGTCCCCAGGGCCATCAAGGGCTCCAGGAGGGGGCCGCGCGGCCCCCTCCCTACATCAGCACAGCCCCGGGGAGGTGGTGGTCCCGGGGCTTCGGGGTCCAAAACGGACCCTCATTTTAATTTGTTAGTGCCCGGGGAGGTGGCGGTCCCGAGGCGTGTGGGGGCTGGAGCCCCCACACAGGTTACTAAATTAATTAAAAAAAGCCCCGGGGAGGTGGTGGTCCTCGGGGCTGCGGGAGGGCTCAGAGCCCTCCCGCACCATTTTTAAAAAGCCCCGGGGGTGGCGGTCCCCGGGCTTGGGGGCCCTTGAGGCCCCCACACATTAAATTATCCCCCCACCATGCCCCCGGGACTTGGGCCACCCGTGGGCCAATTAACATCAAAGCGCGGGAGACCGCGCTTCGATTTTTTTTCGGCAGGATTCGCGCACCCTGAGCGCATCCTGCCGATTTTTTTTTTTTAAAATGCTTTTTGCCCAGGGGGTCCTTGTGGGACCCCCTGAGCAGGCCTAGGGGTTAGGGTGTTTCTACCCTGCCCCCTTTGTGCGTTTTGCGCACTTGTTTCTTTTTTTTCCTCGGCAGGATACGCGCACCCTAAGCGCATCCCGCCGATTTAAAAAAAAAAAATCTTTTTCTGCCCAGGGGGTCCTTGTGGGACCCCTGAGCACACCTAGGGGTTAGGGTGTTTCTACCCTGCCCCCTTTTGCGCTTTGCGCACTTGTTTCTGTCCCTCGGTTCTACCGAGGGACAAAATGGCTGCCAACACTTCCTGAATCGGAATGTTGACAGCCAGCTGACAGCCAATTAGCATGCAGCTCGTGATCGGGACGGTGCGCGCAGGGTGCGCTGAGGGTACGCGTATCCGACGCGCCCATAGATATATATGTACTTTTACTTTTGATTTTCTCAGGAACTACTGAACGGATTTACACCATTTAAGCAAAAGGCACCAGTCTGAACCAAGGGCTACCTCTTTGCCAAATTTGGTGTAATTCCGTTCAGCAGTTCGGGCTGTAGCTGCGACTAAAGGTTCCTATGGAAAAATGAATGGGGAAAACGCGTTTTGGGACCCCCTTTTTCTCGGCCCCCGCTTCACGTATCACCCCGAGACTTTCAGGGTAGGAGCGGAGCGGAGCGCCCCAACAAGTTGGCAACTTTCACGAAGATTCGTCAACCGGCGCCAACGTTATTTCAAATAGAATGTCGCGGATTTCCTTTGGATAATAGGTTGTAACTATAACTATCTACTGGCGACCGCCAGTAGATAATATATATATATAGTATTGTACATCTTTTACAAAAAAACCTAATTAAACAAAGTGAAGAAAGAAAAGAACACTGTATTCCGTGCTCCGATTTAATTTAAAAACTGTCAAAATAGAGTGCCAACCACTGCCAACTGTTTCTTACTTTTGTTGTCTGCAAGCCAGACACTAACTAAAAGAAATTCCGCATAAAAAGGTACGCACGTGAGACAGTGCAATCGCATACAAATGGGCACTTAGCTGTGCACTATGTGGACACATATGTCCATTATACGACCACTGCCGATACGTGCAAATGCAAGAAGCTATAATGTATTTTGGACAGTTACACTAAGTAAACGTTTTCAGCAGTTAACATATGCTAGGGTTAACACAAGCTACCCGTGTTGCAACATGCGGATATATATTCCTGCTTTCCAGCACTAGTTTCAAGCACTGTGCTAAATAAACAGAGAGTGATAAATATTTCTTTGGCACATAGAGGACATGAAAAGGCAATAACTTGAAGGGATTCTAAAATTAAGTGATCAATGAGGTTTTTAAGGGCAGTAATGTCCACGTGTTGCCTTTAACTATGTGCGGGCTCTAGCCGCAAGCATTGTGACATCAGTACCGAACTGTAAAACGCTGTTGCAATCGAGAAGTAATGTCTTGTTCCTATTGCAGGTTCGTAGTGATATCAGTCCTGGACAACAATAGCTTATGAGGCAGTATATACGTTTATCTTATTGTAAATAATTGTGGTTGTATGATGGAACAACGCAGGAAAATACTCTGCATGCCTTTACCACGCATTTGTTTACAACGCATATGCTTTTACAATGTATGCCTTTACCACACATTGTTTATATATATACATTTATATATATATATATATATATATATATATAAACAATGTATTTGTGGGGGGGAGACCCCCCACACCCCTGACCTTACCTTAAATGTGCGATAAAGTCATACTTTGTAAAAGCATATGCGTTCTAAAAACTTGCGTGGTAAAGGTACAATGTGGTAAAAACTTCGTTATGAATCACGTTTCCCAATAATAGTATGCATAAATAATCAAAAACATCAGTGTATTAAAGATGTACTAAGTCCCTAGCAATAAGAAAATAGACCAAAGTTCACGTACATAGTGGTCCTGTAAGAGCTTGAGCACACAACAGGAGTCATGGAAGTGGACTCAATCACAGAGAAATGCATAGTTCCTTGTGGAAGTGTTGTCTAGGCTCTTTTTTTCTCACATTAGATACCCTTATACGCCAGTGCTGAGAAAGCTAATCTCTGTATTCCAGGCCTTACTCCTGCGCACAGGATTATCGCTAGGACACCACGGTGATTGGTTGTCAATACACAGAATTGATTTGAGTTTAGAAACATGTAAAGTGCACATTCACTTCTTCTGAATTCATCTCCTTTTATTTATTTGACTAAAAGAATCATAATGTAACAAGTTCATAAGAGTAACTTCTTCATACTGCCATGAGAGGATAAATATGCTAAAGCAAACAGATGCTGGGAAAGAATTTCAAGTCAAAAACCCAAATCATAAGGTTCTGAAAACAGGCAACAATATTGGTAACAACTCCACATCATGCTAAGGGGAAAACTTCTCTTACTGTGTATCTAATTTGTAGGCGCATTATACTAGAGCAGATTTTGTAATAAAAGAGGGCATAAAATGTAAGTATTCTTTGGTGAGAAGGTCCTGTGCATGAAGGCTTAGATCAAGAAAGAGAGGAAAGAGCGGGTGGTGAGAGGTGGGGGGAGGGGGGGAGGAGAGAACTTCCAGGATCACTGGCGTCACCCTGGAAACCCACAAAGTGGCATGAACTCAAAATGAATAGACTCAGGGAGGATTATTTGAATTGAAACAGTCATCAACTGCATTCAATAAGGGCCTGGAGCTGTTGTTAACAGGGGCCTTTCTTACCATAAAGATACTGTCACATTTCTCCTGTAAGTATACAGGCTTATCAGGCATGGATATAACGTTTTTGTGCCTGTTTCCAGCTCTCCCTAACCATTTTTACACCTACTTTCAATAAAAGATCCAATAATGTCAGATGGTTCTATCAAAGGGGTCTCTCAATATTCAATGGACTTTAATTTCTAGGTGACCAGCACCCTGATTCAGGATTGGGCATACTGAACTGGTATGTTTTAATCAAAGACAATAAGGTTGCCATATGTAAAATGGATCTTTTCAGATCAACGCAATTGCCTCACCTAACCCTAGGCATGTTATAAAAGACATCTGTTTCACATGCATTCTTCACTTACCATAATAAAACATATATTTTATGTAATATATGTCTTTTAGTACAATACCCCCCTTTTATGTGATAGGCAGCCTTTCCAAACAGCACACACAACGTGATGAAGACAGGCCTGTGTCACACAACATGTTAGACTTGGCATCTTTTGGCGGGTTTCCCCTTTGTTTTTGCTTTCTGACCTCCCGGTTTTGACTCTGTTTTTGCTGGCTTAGTGTCTCTGCGCACTTTTCTCACTGTTGATCAGTGGTAAAGTGCAAGTGCTCCTGTTGAAAACTGTGTTATGGATTGGTGTTTCCATGATTGGCATATTTGATTTACCGGTCAGTCCCTAGTAAAGTGCACAGAGTGTGCCAGGGCCTGTAAATCAAATGCCGTTAGTGGGCTGCAGCACTGGATTGTGCCACCCACGCCAACGGCCTGTAAATGTAACTCTGGCCTGCCATTGCAGAGCCTGTGGGTAGTCTGGGACTGCCATGTTGACTTGGCAAGTGTACCCACTTGCCAGGCCCTAACCTTCCCTTTTTTTTACATGTCAGTCACCCCTAAGGTAGGCCCAAGGTACCCCTGTGGACAGGGTGCAGTGTATGTGAAAGGTAGGACATGCCCTGGTGTGTGTGGCATGTCCTGATAGTAAATTACTGCCAATTTCATTTTTCACTATTGCAAGGCTACCTGTTCCAATAGGACAGAATGGGGAGTTTGTTTATAACATCTTATAAACATAACTGGCCCTGGGGACTAGGTAGAAAAATAAATTTTAGTATGCCTGAACTCAGAATCTAAAGATGCATCTTTTAGTGAAGGTGATTTTTACATTCTGTGTTTGAAAATACCACTTTTAGAAAGTAGGTATTTTCTTGCTCAGCCATCCAGTAGGCCTCTGCTGGGGTTGTGGATTGACTGTCTGGGTTTTGGATGACAGGGGCTGGGGAGGATCCATGGCTCCAGATAGTCTAGGTGGGTCAGGAAAGGGTTGAATAGACCTGTGCTGCATTTAGAGTAGGGGGAGGAGATTTCCTTTCACCTGAATAGGCCTGGTCTGCCTCTGACAATGCCGTCTCCACCTCCTGCCAGGAAGCCACACCAGAGAGGGCAGAACTGGTTCTGGCTGGGCACAGACACTCTCTGGCTGAGAGGACAAAGGATTTTGGGCTATAAAAAGTGGGGCCCAAACCCTGAGCTTTAGAACTCTTTTGGACCAAGAAGACTGCCAAGAAGAAAAGCTGGAGAAGCTGTGAGAAGGAACTACCACTTTGCTGAGTGCTTTGCTGTGTTGGCTTGCAGTGGCTGCTTCTGTCTTGGGCAGTGAAAGGACTGGACTGAACTTTCTGCAATCTATTTCTTGTGAGTTTCTCCAAGGGCTTGAGGTAGAGCTTGCCCCCTGTTCAAGAAGTCTCAGGAACAGCGAAGACTTCAAGTTCTTCTGCCCTCAGCACTGGGGACTGTGGGGCCGATTCCGATTCAGGCCGGAAATTTCCCGACTGAGCCGGACCCGGAGAGATTTCCGACCGAATCGGACTCTAGCAGTCCGACCGAACGAGTACGATGCGCACGCATGCTATCGGACCCGATTCGGTCGGACTCCCATTGAAGTCAATGGGAGCCGGTCGTACAACGCGTACGCGGGCTCCCATTGACTGAATGGGTGTGAGGCGAACGAGGGCGCCCCCTACAGCAGGTTTGCGTCGATGCGGTTCGCACCGCACACGCACAGGTAGGGGGGACCCATGGGTCCCCCCTGTGTGCGACTCGCGTTGCTACGCGTACAGGGGGGTCCGACACGGACCCCCAAAGTCCGGCTCCGACAGCTGTTTCGAGCCAGACGGTGCGGGTCGGTCGGACTGCTCAAGGCGTGCATCGTACTTGCCCGGCCGGGGAACGTCTCCATCGCGCGGTGCGAGTCGAGTCCGAGCGAGTCGGTCGGTGTGGTTCGGACCCGTGAACGAGTCGGTCGGCGATTTCGCGTGCGCTCGCATCGTACTCGCTCGGCCGGACGCGTGTTCGAATCGGTCAGAAAAGAGGGCTCTGAATCGGATCCGGTTAAGCCGAATCCGATTCGGTGCGCTACCGGCCGAGATCGGAATCGGCCCCTGTGTGTTTTGTGCTGCAACAGAAGAAAAATCAACCCGACGCCGCTGCCATCTCCGTGTCCTGATGGCACCGCAGAGGGCACCGCCCCAACGCCGCACCGCAGCCCTGGTCTCACCGACGACGCCTGCTGATGCCGCCACCGAGCCGCTGCTTGCACCGCGACCTGAGGGCATCGCATGCCGCACCGCTGCACTTTGTACCGCAGCATCCGACGCCTGACGACGCCAGCGTTCCCGACTTCAACCGTGAGGAGTTCGATCTGCAATGCGTGTGACTCCAAGGGTCCGACGACTCCTGCACCGACCTCCGGAACCAACGCCTGCGGACGCCGTGCTTTCGGAAGCTCAATGAAGAGGTTGCCGACACCCTGCATTTCTAAAGGTGCTGTTTAGCGGGTCTTCCCGGCACCATAGCTGGCACATGACGCCGCGGTCAGCCAGAACTGTTTGGATTTGTTTGTTCACAACGCTGTGATAGCCCCAGAGGGAGCCATCAACCTCAAGGAACTGTTTTTCAAGGTTATTTTGATAACTGAATATTTCCAAGTACTGTATTGTGGATTTTTATGGTTTTTGGTCTTGTCTTAAGTATATAAATATATTGGATATTTTTCTAAACTGGCGTGGTGTCCTTTTGTAGTGCTTACACTGTATTACTGTTGGTTATGTGCAAATGCTTTACACACTGCCTCTAAGATAAGCCTGACTGCTCGTGCCAAGCTACCAAGGGGGTGAGCAGGGGTTATTTTAGGAGTGTAACTCCCTTATCCTGACTAGGAAGAAGGGTCTCTACTTGGACAAAGGTGCAAGCCCTTGCCAATTAGAGACCTCCATTTCTAACACAGCACATGCCCATTTCGCACAACACACACACACTTTACACACCTATTGCACAAATTAAGCATCAGTTCCTATGTCATGCCCCATGTGGTCCGATTTTACACCCGTCTTATCATTAGAGCACATCTTAACCCGATTGAGAATTTCCATTGAAATATCACATGCTTCACTAACCCGAGAGAACTATCCATCATAACGACAATTGAACCAGGTCATCAGGCAAATAAAATGGCTTAGGTTGGGACTAGCAAAAACAAACAAGCATTTGCAATGCAATAGGTCTCACATTTGCAAGAGTTTAAGCTATTGGCATTGTAAATCACAATGCCTTTTATTTATCTGTTTTGATAATTAACACATAAATAAAAGGCATTGTCATTTACAATGCCAAGAGCTGAAACTCTTGTAAATGTGAGACCTATTTCATTTCAAAGAAGCGGCAGCCATTGTCCCGGGCTGCTTGGACAGTGAAAGAACGCATGGCGCGCTGAATGTTGCAGGAAAGCATGTCGTGCCTGCACTAGGAGAAACTCATTAAAGAAAATAGTGCTTATAAACTAAATAAGACATACCGTTTAACAACAGAAGTAAAAGGGCCAGTCCTCATTGGAGGTTACAAATGAAGACAAGGCCGTACTAAGGAGGGACTAACAAGCCTATTAACGAATCAGAATCCAGCATTTACAAAGACAATGACAAGCCAATAAAAAATATGGGCGGAGCTTCAACTCCATACTCGAATTCAGAAGGCTTCCAGAGCAGCACATGTGCTGTCCAGGCTCGACCTAAAAACAGAGGACCGAGAACTTAAACTCAACTGAATAAAAAACATGGCCCCAGGGGGTAAAAACTGCTTCCCGATGCATTTGAATTTATGAAAAAGATGTTGAGAGCAAAAAAGCTCTCTACTCAAAACTCATTGGTTTCAGCTTTAATTAAACAAAAGAATTGTTCAGATTGTGCAAGGAGGTTACTGAATCTTCTTCTCTTTGTCTGTTCTTATTTACACATCTGAACACTTTGAAGACATGTAAGCATTTGTCAACAATAACAATTACATTTTAAAACTCAAATCAGTGTAATGAAAAACTTCATACTCTTCATTGGCTAATTGTTACATATTTAGAATAACGAAACTGCCTTGGAACCAGTGAGTAAGCATCCAAATGTTCAAACATTCTTCTACTAGATTTAACAGATATTTTGAATCCTTACCTTAAACACCTGGCAATTCCTAAAGAATGCAAGCATGCAATTATTACCACTTGCTACAGCTATCCCTCATATCTCTTCTATCATTCTACATTCAATCTCCCTTACCGTGGAAAGAATTGCAGAGGTAATGGTCATAAAAGAAACACCAAAGTTTTGCAAAATCTCTTCAACTGCTGCACAATTGTCAGTCAGGGATCAGACCACAAGCAAGTTCAGAGACAACGTTGATCAACATAAGAGAGGATCTTCTGGCAGCCTTTGATAATTCCACTTCCCGTATTCTTGATCCACCTTGACCTGTTGGTGACATATGACATAGTTGATCATGAACTACTACCGAGCAGTTTGGAATTTTGTTCAGAGTAAGTAACCTATCTTCAGAAAAGCTTCACTTGTTCCTGTGTGACACACTGCAGCAATCCAGGATTATCTCCTTCACACCCTCCACAAGAATGCTATTAAGTGGAGGGCCCCAGAGTGTACATATCTATCATCAGCGCTTCTCAGGACTTCCATGCAACCACTAGCTGCAATAAATTTATATTACCATATACTCTCACAACTTAGGTGCAAACACTAGCTGAGATAACTTGACACTACCAGGTACATTCACAAAAGTGCATGAATGACAAACAAATGTAAATGTCATTGCAGAAATGACAGGAGAATCACAAAAACATCACAGAATGTTGTCGAGCATCCAGTGCCAGATGAATCAGAACTTGCTTTACATGCATCTTTACAAGTCAGAGATTGGTTTGAATTTCTTTGTTTGGAAGAGACATATACCCCAACTCAATTACAAAACGTCTGGGTATCCTTTTTTATTTTGAGCTCTCATATACTCTCAGTCCTACACAGTCATCTTCAACAAAACATTATAACTAATGATATTAAAGAGGATTCTCTATCTACTTTGATTCACTTGTGGAGCGAAGCTGCCAGAGCCTTCATTCTGTCTCAGTGGGATTACTGTTAAATTATCTCTATAGGTACTTCCAAAAACTGAAAAACAAAGGATTAAAAACTAGGCTGCAAGAATATGTGTAAATTTAAAAAGGTATAATCTTATAACCCCTGCTATGACATCAGAGCATTAGCTTAAAAGAATAAAGTTGAATACATTATGCATAAAAATAAATACAAGGGATAATTTTCAACTTATTTAATAAATGTTGATATCATGGTACTAAACCCAAAGTAGTGAATGAGTGATTTAAAAACAGTGGATTCCTCATAGAAGGGATAAAGTACCCCTTGCCGTACATTATAAGGATACTGTGAGTCAGAGAGGAGTTCCATAATCATATATAGGAACGAGGCCAAAGACCGAATTCCTTTATAAGGTTATGGAACTCCGAGATGACTTACAATATCCTCATCACGTTAGCCCAGGGGGTACTTTATCCCATTAAAACATGGAAACACCATTACCTTTCCCCGAAAACAAATTAAAACCTTGATGAGCAACTCTTTCATATAAAGAGAGAACATGTTTGCAAACATGAAGAATAAAATTACAACTTTAAGTGTAAAATGAAACACATCAAAAACTGTTACATATTTGTTGCAAAAAGATATTAGAAACAGTTCAATACAAGTCAGTTTAAAAACACGCTGCAACAGCTCGAATTTGTAGAAAAATGCAGAAAGATTCTAACTTTACCTTTTCTGTAATTATCTAAGGAGTACAAAAAATAAACATGTTCTTTCTGCTTGTCTCTGAAGTACTGAAGAAGAAAGAAAAGCAAGGCTTTGTTTGTAGGTTCTTTAAAACAGCTGTTTTAATTATGCTTGTGACCTGACCTGCCTTCCACCTCGGCTGCTGGTTCTGGCAGCAGGTATTTTGATGTCAGAACTCAACTGTAATAACTTACTACAGTAGAGTTCTGACATCGCTAGGGATTGCAGAATCTAATGTATTATACATACATAATAAACAGCTTAAACATCTGGGGAAACATCGGTTACATCGCAGGGTTTACTCCGCAATACCTTTACAACTCGGGTATTACAACGCAAGTCATTACAATGACTTGCGCTGGATGGCGCTCTAAGCTAAGGAATAGTATGATTTACTATTCCAACACCTTCCCTACTGTAACGTAGGCTGGAGTTGGAATAGTAAATCATACTATTCCTAAGTCCAGCGCCCTCCAACGCAAGTCGTTGTAACAACTTGCGTTGTAATGCCTGCGTTGTAAAGGTATCGCGGTGTAAACACCGCGATGTAACGTCGTATATTCAAACATCTGATAAGGATATGGGATAAAAGCATTGCTCGCTGAGGTATGGATAAATATATACAACTACAGTCTGCTCTCAGAACCCAGTTACCTCTCAAATTACTCGTTCATTGTATCTGTGTCTTAGCCCATGTAGGAAAACAAATTCTGGTCCATGAAACCCGAACAGTTTTTTTGCTTTTAGACAATTGTTTTTAAACCATTGATGTGACTAAGTCCCCCTGATGAAGTATCATACAGAGTAAGATTCTGCTAAAATGCATATGAGCTACAACTGTCAGTGTCTCACTTTTAAAATAAGGTCAGCTGCTGTCTACAGCACAGGTAAAGGGCTCAGAGCAGGTTATGTGTGACGTGTTCAAACATGCATGTACACGTAAAGAGACAGGAAAGAATTGCTTGCCTGTCTCAGCCTGACATCTCCTCACAAGCAGCCTTGGGGTGAATGGGATCCGGATTAAATTAGACACACCCTGCTAAGGCCCTGTAATTCAATTGGGGATCCAGAAAACCCTCCCCTTTGACCTATAGTGTTTAAACTGTTTTTACACGTTGGATAAAACATGCCTAAAATTATCTTTTGATTGACAATAGGAAAGACACAGGCACGTCTTTTCCTGTCAAATTGAGTGTCAGATTTACTTAATGTGAGTTTGTTTATGCACTTATAAAATTGGGTACATTTCCCTGAGGCATCTTTAATGGAATTCATGCTTTAAGTGACCCTGCTGGCCTAGTTAACTATTTTGGGGGCCAGCTCACCATTCAAAGCTTCACAGTGAATAACAAGCCTGTGCAAGGAGCATAGCCTTCTCTTGGCAGAGGAAGGGTCTGGGGATAAAAAAAAGTATAAGGTATACACCTGCACCTACTAGACAAGCACTGGCAGGATGTTCCCATGTGGGGCAAAGGCAGAGCAGGCAGATCTTTGGCTCTTGTCACAAGAGGTTTCATAATTTTTCTAGGGCTGATCTCAATATTCAGAATTCTCCATCATTTGAGGCTCAAGCCTGGACAGTAACACTCATACCACCAGGATGAGACTGTCTTAATGTATTGACAGTTCTCTCCTCCCATAGGTGACTTGTAGCCCTCATCTGACTAACAGGCAATTTGTAAAAAGCCATTGCCTACCTTTCCCGAACACTCGCACCGGGGTGCTGACACAAGTACTCTGGTACCTTCCTACTGTTTCTTTGTCCTGATGATGACCTTATAACTAATTTATAGTTTGAAACGTTGTTGACACTTCAGCAAACAGACTAGGTTTACTCCCAAAAATTAAGATTCTGTACTATTGATTCATAAGCTTGAACCCAGAAATCTTATTTGGACCCCAGTTGTTTGCTCTGTATATACACACACCATCAGTCATCATTCTTGTTTCTTTACTGTGTGATCACTTGGGGGTGGCACTGAATTCATATCCTTTTTTTTACAAATATTCTTTGGGTTTTTATTACAATTTTGTTCACTGTATACTTCTTTCTATGGTTTTTATTGCATTGACAATTATGTGCCTGATTACAGGTTTGGCGGTCTTGCCCCTGTACTGCCGGCGGCAGTGGTCACAAGATGAATGCTGAGCCGGTGGTCTCCTGCCCACCGTATTATGATGTGACCGATGGCACCGCGTGGTCTTTCTGATGGCGATGAATGTTTTTTCATATATGTTGATGCATTTATGTATATTTTGACTGCACAAGTGTTCGATGTACACATATGAAAAAATACTTACTACAAGTACTTTCTGATTGCTTGAGTCCGGCCCATTGCACGACCAGGCTGCCTTCCATTGCACCTCTGCGCCTGGGTGGGTACATGGGTCGATTCCACTGCCTGCTGTGACTGTGCCTCCAGAGAGCCATGCCTTCCGTCCGAGAAACCCTGACCTGGCCTGAGGGGGTTCCAGTCTTTTCATCATGGGCTGCTGTGTGCAGACCATCACCACAGACCCTACTTGTTTTCTCCAGGCTGGGCGTGTTTATCATCTGTAGAAATTGTATGAGTACAAAGACCACTGCCTATAGAAAATTATAAATGCACAAAGGGGGACATATTTTGGAAAGTTTTATCATTAAGCTCTATGTACTTACAGCCTTGTGAACCAGAGATAGTGTCTATAACTTGTGTAACATTTTTTCCGACTTCGAAGGCCTCTGTTGATCTTCATCAATAAAGAAGATTTTCAGTACACCTGGAGAGCGTAATTTCTTCTTTCCCATACACCTAAGATGTGCGGTAAATTAGAGGTTGCTGCCATAAGTTTTCCACCTGCCATTTTGTACATTTGTGTGATATTGTGCAGAGTATTTAATTGTGTGTGTATTAGAGCACTTCTTTTTAAAAGAAAAAGCACTGACAGGACATTGATCGATTGAGTGTCTTTTGTTATGTTGCTGCATTCTGAGATTATTGCCCAAAGCACATCCCTGAATCAGCCTTGGACTGCTCTCCCTCACTATCTTTAGAGTGGAGTGCTAAAAAGTACACTTTAGTCCAAGTTTGAAAGTAGGGATGGGGCTGGGATCTCTGGCCCACTAAAAGCAAACACTCATTGTTACAGATGCGGCACAAGAACTTTTGGTTGCCTTGGGATCAGTGCTTAATTTGTAAAAAGTGCCAGGGCCCTCGTGAGGAGACCACTGCAGCTTACACCACCCATTGCCCCTGCCAGCGCTGCCAATGACAGTATCAACACAACTAATAATCATCAAGCACCTACAAGTGTGACTTTTCGGACTATTCCAAGTCCCCAAAGCTACAAGAATGGTTTGGCCAGCAGGTATTAGTCATTTTAATATATATTGAATTAATAAATAACTGTTGTTTTGCTCATCTCTAAATTGAAGAACAAACAGTGACACCATGTGGCAGACTGTCATAAGTGCCTGTGTTCACAATTAAGTGCTGGTGCTGAGCACCGGAAACCACTGCCTCAAATTAAGCACAGCTTGGAATCCTCTGACCCGATTTTTCATAACCCTGTACAGAGCTATGTTGCTTTTTGACTGGGTTTGTGCTAAACAAATACCAAATATACAACAGAAAAGATAGAAATAAAATACAAATTTAAGCAAACTGTGGACAGAAGTTTGCCAAAATTCTGTCGACAATGAACGTTTTATGTGGTCCTTCTCAGAATATCTATGGAATCTATGAAGACCAGCCTTGCACTACACCAGTTGCCCTAAATTATCGAGAGGTTCCAAGTCTGCTTTCACAGAAGTTCTCAAATGGCGCAAACACAGGGACAAACTTCATGGCACAGAGCGGCAACTTGTGGAGCCACTCGGCCAAAAACACAGAGCTCTCCACAGCTTGCCAATATTCGGGAAGAATCTGAAACAGGGTTCTTCTAATAGGCCGCCCACCCTTTAAATAAAACTAATGAGACCAACCACCTCTCACTCCGAGGTATAGGATGGCCCTGAACATTCCACTGGGACGAAATCAAGGCTTTGAACGAGCATTGTGACATTTCACACAGTTCTTGAGATCAGCTGCCTGACAAATGTACAATTGTGCAGCTAAGTGCCTAATTGGATTCATGTCAACGTTATGTAGAGCACCATATGAAAGCTCAATTTCATGACACCTCGTGCACTTAACACATCACACCTCATTTCGTGTCCCACCCACCACTTGTTTACAACCCGTTTCCGTACTACTTATGCATGCTATACAAACACATCTTCAATTCACATACCACACGCCAGACTTACTTTCAAAATCTGATGTATACATACCATGCATCACTAACACTACAAATTTCAGATGCTGTAAAAACAATATTGACACCACAAAGCCTTTGCATATCTATCTACCATGTACACAGTTCACATGCAGTCTTTTTTACCCCCAAGGCTAGTGCCTAATAATAACATACGTAATTTACATCACTTTCAACCATTTTTTACAGGATACACTAATTATTGCTCTCATTACACACCTATTACGTCTAATCACCCAATCCATCTATCACTTTCATATACCACACACTTGTTTTACACACCTCAGATTTTGTACACCTGTTTTGACCATGCTTTAGCACTATTTTTTACACTGCTCAAACTCTACACACCGGACTTTGTTCTTTCTATTCACAAACTACACATATCTTTTGTAATCACCCATTTTACAAGTCGCATCTCGATTTATAATACCGCAAATTCACTTCAAAGTACCACGCACTCCAAATGTATACACCATACAGCTATTTTTCATTCCAGCCATTCATCGCTCTTACAAAACTCTGCTTTACATTCCATTCTCCTGTTTACCATGCCACACATCGATTTCAGGTACCACAATCATTTTTCACATAGCACACTTCTAGCATACACATTTCATCTTCTACTTCAACCTACAAATAACACTCAGCAATTGCATCGAATGAGAGCTGCTGATTGCAGTACTCGAATGCTTCAAATACCACACACATGTTCCATGTAAAAAGCGTTTTAAAACATACAGCCACTTATTTCACCCCTTCACGGAGGTCGTTCACCTACAAAAACGGCTTTACAAACAGCACACAGTCATTCCACAAAGCATAAACTAATTTTCCACATTATATACACACACTGCCCACCAACCCCACACAATTGTAGTTTTACATACCACACTACTACCACGTATACGTAGGGCTGTCTTCTAGAAAATGTGCACTAGTCCAAAATAGTGGGTAAACCTAGTCACTCCATGTTTTTGGGCTCGAGTAATCACGATTTGAGCAAGTAGTATTTCCACGAGGACAAAAATGGCAGAAACTGAAGTCGTTTTTTGCCATTTTTACAAAACATGATGTAGAGAAAATACATTTTCTCGATTTATCAAATGTGTAACAAGTGTTTGAAGCAGCATCAGTTTGCTCCTTGCTTTATTAAATAAGTAGCAGAATAAATCTAAAATCCGTTTGTTCATTTTTTAAGAAAGGATTGATAATGTATGGTTTGTTAAAATCATGTTCCACATTGGTTGTACAATCTATATTATCCTATTGGCCCTGGAATTACAGTCATTTTTGAAAGTGGACTGGGCAAAACTTGTTTGCAAAATCCTGCATTACACAAGTAGTAAAATAGCCCAAAGTAGATTTGCACTAGTGTTCGCACCAATGCAAAGTTTGTTTAATTAAATGTTTCATATCCTGCACACCCGTGAGAAATAGCAAGCACGAGATGCGATGCCGCAAACACATTTTTGATCCCACTCATTTCTCAAAACTTACACCTATTCCACCTGGCACGCTCTTTTTTCACACCACTGCAAATATATTTGAAAGCAAGAATGAGAACAGTGAAAACTGTGTCTTCTAATTTAAAGCTGCTAAGGCTTGTGTTGCAATGGTGTTATGATTTTTCCAGCACTTCTATTTGCCATAGCCTTCTAACAAGCAAAAGGCATACTTTCTGCTGTTAGAGGGCAGCCTCCTGAGAATTAGGAAACAGATTGGCTCTGCCTCCAATTGCCATCCTGTATGTTCCACATTCCTCGTGGGCAGCTCGAGTTTGGTATTTTATTTCGATTTTAAATTTCTGAAACGTTTACACATATCTATAAGATGCATAAGATACATTTAACAATCAACACCCGAATGGCTGTAATGATTTAAACATGAAAATTATTTATCTGTGAGAGGGATTGCAAAACTTTCAATCTTAATCACTGGCACACAAAATCTCAAGAGCATCAAAGATCAACAGGACTGCAGGGCCCAGTCCAAAAGATGCCGTGCAGATGCTTCCCACATAAGAGAGTTGCAGAGTTTGGTTTCAGTCCTGGGTCCCCTAAAAAGGTAGAAGTAATAGTAGCCACAATTGGCCAGCACTGAAAATAACTTGATAATGGTTTGCAGCGAGAGTGTAGTTGGGTCCTGTTTTGGTCTTCTCTGATTCTAGAGGACATTTTTGTTCCTGCTTCCCTCTCCGTGTCAGGAGATGGTAGTCCATGCCCTCATAACATTGCGTTTGGACTATGTTGATGCTTATACTGGGGTCTACCTCTGTACCAACGCGAGAGACCCCAGTTGGTGCAGAATGCTGCAGTCCAGCTCCTGCTTAACATCTTGAGTAAATTCCCATCTGAAGGAACTGCACTGGCTGCCTATTTGGGAGAAAGTGAAGTTTATGGGACTGGTGATGACCCATAGAGCCTTCTATGGCCAAGGTCCCAGCTATCTAACAAAGAGGCTCACTTTACCATCCTTCTAGAACTTTACGCACTCCGCCCCCCCCTTGCTACGCCAGTGGTACCTAAGACTAAGAGAAAGAAATGGGGAGGTACCTCCTTCTCAGGTTGGCCGCTTCGGGCTGGACTGCCCATTCCCTGCACCTGTGTGCTACTAATGATGCAGGCTCTTTCAAACATGGCTTAAAAACTTGACTGTTTCATTGTGTTTTTTAACTCATGTTCCACATGTGAGATTAGTGGTCGATGAACCGTTAGTACCGGAACACTCTTTAGAGTAGCTGTGCGCTTTACAGGTTACATTTTGATTTTGAGCAGACGCCGTGGTAATCCCACTCGGGGAATAGTTCGAGATCACACCATTGTTTTTGTTCAAGACTGTGTGGAGTCTGGTGCCAATCTAGGATCTTGGTAAAGTGGAAAGGGTTGCTTTTATACTTTATTAGACTCTAGAATAGCTTAGTGGGTAAGTTTTTCCTTGAAGACCAGTGATTGACTCCAGATGTAGCATCCAAAGGAGATTTGAGAACAAGACTGTTTTCATTTAGGGTCTTACAGATCACATATGCCAAACTGTTGGGAGGATCTCTGGCCTCCTGTGCTGCTAACCCCGCCCCTCCATCTTTAGTGGTTAAAAACCTAGGGTTGAAGTTGGACATCGCCTTATCCATTCAGCCGCAGATTTCTGCGGTGGTGGGCTAATGATTCGGTATGCTCCACACTTTGAAGAAATTTCTTCCACTCTTCCCTATGGAGTCTAGGAGAGTTGTGATCTATGTGTTGATCACCTTGCGCTTGGAGTACATGAATACTCTCTACTTAGGAGTGGCGGAGGCTTTGCTGAACTGCCTGCAGGTGGTCCAAAATGCAGTGACCAGACTTCTCTTGCATCTGCCTAGGTGCTCTTCTATGTCATAGGCTTTGAAAGCCCTCTCCTGGCTGCACGTCAGGAAACGTATCCTATTTAAACCCTTGGTTTTGGTCCACAGGGCAGTGTATCTGTCCAGCCCTGGGAATCTGGAGAAGAATTTTGTCCAGTATCTCCCCTCAAGAGCATTGCGTTCTGCCTCTGTTTCACTTCTGTCAATCCCTCATTGTAAGTAGGCCCGTAGGGGGGGGGGGTAAACCCTTCCCTTTCTGTGCTCCCAAAGCCTGGAATGAGCTCCCACGCAAATTGTGTCAGATCCCCCTTGAGACGTCATCCGCACTAAACTCAAAACTTGGCTCTTCTCTTTGGGGTGATAAGGTCTTGGTTTAGGGGTGCTTACCATTGGATTTTCTCCTTTCGCTCCTTGGAGTAGCTGCGTGCTCTATAAATCTCCCATTCATTCATTCATTCTTTCTTTGAGAAGACTGCAAAAAGCACTATGGCATTGCTTTATGAAAAGTCAAAAATAGATCACTGTTGTGAGTAAAACCTGTGTAAAATGACATGCCACTGCTCTCACCTCCTGAGTATACAATGTTTACTTTTGGACAGTTGGCAACAGGAACTGTCATGGGAACACGTACTAAGAAACAAATTGAGGACTGTCCAGGTATATGCAGACCTTGTGATGAAGAAGTTCCTTGTGAATTTCTTCCTCTTTTCCCTTTGTACAGAGACTAAGAGGGCCTAGATTGATCTTCTATATTGTTTGAATGATCAGCAAGACACAAGATTTCTAGATTTTACATCTGGAGAAGCAGTAGTATGAATGTGAAATCGAGTGATTCTTTGCCTGGGAATTGAAGCATGCCCAAATTGAGCACTAAACAAAGACATAATATTGTACAAGTGGCAAAGCTCCTATTTGTTTGAAGTGAACGCATGTAGTTATGGCATGTTATGAACAAAAACTTGACTTGACCTGTACCTCCCTTGGCGCACCCACATCGCAACTCACCTCAGAGCTCTGCAATGGCTGCCGATACACAAATACTGGCAATTCAAAATCCTCACCCATGCATACAAGATACTGCACAACATTGGACCAGCATACCTCTACTCCTGTCCTCCACTTCCACCAGCACACTAGACACCCGCACTCTGCCTCTCTCTTACACGCCCTGCATCCACAGGAACAGAACAGGAGAGCTAGCCATCTCATATCTCACACCCAAAACATGGAACAACCTCCCTCTACTCCTAAGGGCCTCTTCCTCACTTCTGGAATTCCGTAAGAAGCTGAAGACCTGGTTCTTCAGCTAAGACCCTGCAGATGACATTCACACCTGCTCCAATACCCGGATACCCCTCAGGTGATTAGTCGCGCTATACAAATAAAGGTGGGCAGTGAACTCCGCTCCACTGGTGGAGCTTTCAAAGTTTTCTTTACTCCATGCTCCACTTGGAATGCGGAATTTTGGAAAAAACTCTGCCTCCCACGTAGCTTAGCTGAGTTTACCGGCACCATCCCACCCCTAAATTGTATGCCAATTTTATCGTCGAGTCCTTCCTTCAAAGCAAGCCTTAATAAGCGCGCTTGTGTGTTTTAGCCGAAAGATGGCGGTGTTGGTCTACTCTGCATGTGTAGACAGCATTTTTCTCGTAACACCGAATGTTAAGTACATCGATCTGTTTTGTACTGACTAAGGATGGGTTGATCTTGCGGAGTTGCACTATATGGAATTCCGCAGAGTTGCATAAAAACTCTTTGTAATTCCGCTGAACTCTGCTCTGCCCTAATTATAATACACATAGTGGGGCGGTGGGAAGGCCCCTTTGTTTTGGATCGGCTACAACATGTGGAAGGAGCAGAGGCTGAGCTTGCTATGTCTGGAATCTCCGACGGTGTCATGGAAGGGTAACTCAATCTCCTGCCCACTCCCACGGCCGCACAGGGCCCTGTCCGTCACTGTGGTGGCAGCAGCTGTGGCCACTGGCACCGCCCGGAGGTCCGACCTACAGGAAGCTATCACTGGTGCTCTGCCTAGAGGCGCTACCAGGTACGTGGAGTCTGGGAGTGTGCGCCTGGCACCGGGGCAAAAACTGTGAATGTGGCCAGATTCGTGGCTCTGTTAAAAAATTGTACCACCCTGCGTGGTCCCTTCTGCTGATTAGCGACTACTCTAGAAGACAGTATGTGGCTATAGTATTTACTTTTATATTATAATATATAGCGCCAACATGACCCGAAGGAGTTATAGCCAGCGATTCACAACAGAAGAGACGCCGCTGATGTGTGATGAAGGCGTGCATTACACATTCGGAGGAGCAGCCAGCACACGCTGGAGACGACCAATTAGAATCAAAGGAAAAGGACCCCAAGTTACTGCCTGGGAGTTTCTAGATTGCTCTACGTTGGCAGGTTTCCATTCATGGGCTTCTCTTTCAAATTACCATCTTAGGCCTTATTAGGTAAATAGAAGCAAACTGTGACTTCAGAGCCATCGAATATCTTGCAACCTCACCTCCAATGCGGACCGTGCGTGGATGTGGAGTGTTGCAGCATGAAGAAGAGGGTAGTCCACCTGTCACGTTCTTCCCATGCCCCTTTGGCATGTCCATGCTATTACCAACCGTCTGTCACTTCCTGTCAAGCGCAAGACGTCATAGAATGCGCAAAGCCTGTGCATGTGTTAGTACAGAGCAGATCGATGTACTTAACGGTGTTATGACAAAAATGCTGTCTACACATGCAGAGTAGACAAACACCACCATCTATCAGCTAAAACACACAAGCGCGCTTATTAAGGCTCGCTTTGAATTAAGGACTCAATGTTAAAACTGGCATACAATTTAGGGGTGGGCTGGCACTGGTAAACTCCGCTACGCTACGTGGGAGGCAAATGTTTTTCCTAAACTCCGCGTTCCAAGCGGAGCGCGGAGTAAAAAAAACTTTGCAAGCTCCACCAGCGGAGCGGATGCCCCGCCCACCCCCTAGTACTAACACATGAGCAGGGTTTGCGCATTCTTTAATGTCTTGGGAGTGACAGGAAGTGATGGATGGTTGGTAATAGCAGGGACATGCAAAGGTGCATGGGAAGAATGTCACAGGAGTACTACCCTCTTCTTCCTGCTGCAACACTCCGCGTCCTCACATGGCCAGCTTTGGAGGTGAGGTTGCCAGATATTCGATGGCTTTATAGTCATAGTTTGCTTCAATTCACCTAACATGGCCCAAGATGGTAATTTGAAAGTGAAGCCCACAAATGGAAACCTGCCAACATAGAGCGATATAGAAGCTCCAGGACAGTAACTTGGGGTCCTTTTCTTTTGATTCTAATTGGCAGTCTCCAGCGCATGCTGGCTGCTCCTCAGAATGTGTAATGAGTGCCTTCGTCACACGTCAGCGGCGTCTCTTCTGTTGTGAAGCGCTGGCTGTAACTCCTTCGGGTCATTTTGGCGCTATATAATAAATAAATTAAAGTAAATACTACATCCACATACTGTCTTCTATGGTAGTCGCTAACCAGCAGAAGGGACCACGCAGGGTGGTACAGTCTTTTTACAGAGCCACCCATCTGGCCACATTCACACTTCTTGCCCCGGTGCCAGGCGAACACGCCCAGACTCCACGTACCTGCTAATGCCCTGAGGCAGAGCGCCAGTGTGAGCAGCGCATGCCCCACCAGGGCTGCCCGGCTTTCTCCCAGGCTCCCTCTGGTGCTCTGGGGGCTCCCAGGCTGAGCCCACCGTGTACTTCCTGTAGGTCGGACCTCTGGGCGGTGCCAGTGGCCGCAGCTGCTGCTGCCACGGTGACAGACAGGGTCGTGTGAGCGGGCAGGAGATTGAGTTACCCTCCCATGACACCACAAGAGATTCCAGGCATGGCAGGCGCAGCCTCTGCTTCTTCCACCTGTTTTAGCTGGTCCAAGACATAGGGGCCTTCCCACCGCCGCACTATGTGTATTATAATTAGGGCGGAGGGAAACTCTGGAATTCCACTGAGTTTTTATGCAACTCTACAGAATTCCAAGTAGTGCAACTACGCAAGCTCCGCCCCCCCCCCCTTATATACAAATAACATAACATGTAGGGCATGATACTTTAAAATTGCCACATGTGTAATCCTCCATTTGGAAGGAACCGACCCATTTGAACATTGGGGAAACAGTCTGAGATAGTAGGATGTAACTTATCTATAGTTATATGCAATGCATTTACTGATTTTATCATCGATTAGGAAAAACTGAACTTGGACCTGGCCCTTTTTGCAGGGCTATCTCCGAGCTTTTTGCTTTCCTCCTTTATTTTGATGACATTCTTTTTGTTGGCTTTAGGACTCTGGCCACTTTAAACTGCTGATCAGTGCTAAAGAGCATATGCTCTCTCCTGTTAAACATGGTAGGATTGGTTTCTCAATGATTGGCATATTTGATTTACTAGTAAGTCCCTATAACAGTGCCCCAGGTGTGCCCAGGGCCTGTAAGTCAAATGCTACTAGTGGGTCTGCAGCACTGATTGTGCCACCCACATGAGGAGCCTTGCAAACATGTCTCAGGCCTGCCACTGCAGTGTCTGTTTGTTCAGTTTTAAACTGCCATTTTGACCTGGCAAGTGTACCCACTTGTCAGGCCCAAACCTTCTCTTTTATTACACGTCAGGTACCCCTATGGTAGGCCTTAGGTAGCCCCATGGGCACGGCGCAGTGTATTTAAAAGGTAGGACATGTACTCGTGAGGTTTGCATGTCCTGGTAGTGAAGAACTGCTAAAATTGTTTTCACTACAGAAAGGCCTATCTCTCCCATAAGTTAGCATTAGAGCTGCCTTGTAACATCATACAATTGTATCTTCCAATTGGGAAGAGATTAAAAATTGGAGTTTGGGGTCTCTAGACTCACAATTTAAAAACAAATCTTTTAGTAAAGGTGGTATTTAAATTGCAGGTTTTAAAATGCCACTTTTAGAAAGCAGCCATTTTCTTACCCAACCATTCTGTGTCTCTGCCTGTCCCTAGAATACATGTCTGGGTATGATGAAAGTTGGGCTTTGTGAATTCACTCTAGACAGTCACACACAAAGGGAGCTGAGGTGGGCCCTGAATATCCTGACTGCCCATCACCAGGCTGTTGGGTCTTCCTGAGCTAGAGTGGTGGGAGGAGTTGACACTTGCACCTGAATACGGCTGTGCCTGTCCCCTCACAAAACAGTCTCCACCCTGCTGTAGTGTGTCTGGAGCCAGATCAAGGAAGGGCAGGGTCTTGTGCACTACAAAGACTTTCCTTTGAAGTTTGCCTGCTTCAAAGGCTGAAATGGGTACAAGTACTGGATCTCTGACACCATATACTCGGAACACTTCTGGACTGAGGATATTCTGCCAGGAAGAAGAGCTGTGTTGCCTCAGGAGGTACTGCCACTTAGCGGTTTGCTTTGCTGTGCTGGCCTGCTGCTAGCGGCTTCTGTCCCGAGAGTGAAAGGACTGGACTTTGCTTTCTACATCCTGCTTTCTGGAGGTTCTCCAACTACTTGATCTGAGCTTGCCTCCTGTTAAGAAGTCTCAGGGCCATCAAAAACATCACCTACCAGCACCTAGGCTCCTCTGCTGAGAGCCCGGTCTTGCCATTGGTGCCAAATGCAGTTCCTGGGCCCTTGGAAGTGAGTTCTGGTGCAACAAGGAGAGAAATCAATGCATTGACTCCCAGCATCCTTTAGAATCGGCGCATACTCGCAAAGCTCGATGCATCGCTGCTGCCGGCACCGAAGCTTGGACCCTGCTCGACGCAATGACCACAGCTTTCAACACAGCCCCAACTTTTTGCTGCAGTGCCTCCAAGGAACCACTGCTGCATGAGTCTTGAGCACCGCATCACCAAAGTCTGCACTGCAACCATCTGACTCCGCCTCCAACGCAGCACCTGCTCCACCACTGTGGAATTGACAGCGCGACGACTTTCAACGCATCACTGATGCACTATATCTGTGCACTGATTTCATCAACAACACAGCACCGCAGTAAGGAACCAAGGTATCGGGCCTGCAAATGACTTATCACCTCTCCTGCGCCATGTATCGTTACTGGGCGTTAGTGGCTCAACGACTCTGCACCGCTTGAAGGAACCAATGCATGACTGCCCACAGCGACGCATCACTTCCTCTACGCAACACATGGTCCCCAAGAGCCAACGTGCCACTGACCTGTATAGCAGTAAGATACCGATGTATCACCTGCCATTTTGACGCCTCACCTCCTCTGCGCCACACATCATCATTGATTTTAATGCATCCAAGGTATTTTATCCTGGTCAACAGCAACCACTGATTTTGAAAGAACTACAACTTTATCTACCTTTGAAAAGTCATATCTTGAGTTATGTATGTTGGATTTTTGTCATTTAAGTCTTGTTTTAACCAGGTAAATATTTAATATTTTTTTTTAATTAGCATGCAGTCCTTTTGTGGTGTTTTCATTGTGTTAATGTGTGTGCGTACAAATATTTTACACATTTCCTCGGAGGATAAGCCTGACTGCTCTGTTCCAAGCTACCAAGGGGATGAGAAGGGATTTTTCCTGGTGTGTACATTACTTACCCTGACTAGAGTGAGGGTCGCTACTTGGACAGGGTGCAAACTACTGCCAACTGGAGAACCCATTTTGAGCACTAAACTTTTGTTTTTCCCATGTAGACACCACATTCGTACAGTGCAAGAGTGAGTGTGTATGCAGGCAGGTCTTAGCTTTGTGTGTATCTGCAGAAACATGATGATTTTGCAGGTTATGCAGTGGGGGGCTGTAGAAAGGTTCAGGAGCTTAGTCTGGAGCAGGTGACAGCTCTTGCAGGTGTCTTATAAGCTGTCCACTTGAAGGAAGGTGAATGTTTACTAATGATTTCACAATGTTCTTGAGGACTTGGGTTTCGGTGCAAGAAACTCCCAGGGAAGATGTTCTGAAAACAGTATTCAGCTTTGTCCTTTCCACGCAGATTTGGTGTGGGAATACATTATCTCTCATAGAGAGCACTGAACGGACACGGGCTTCCCCAGTAGAAAGCGTAGAACCCTCTTGGACCTAAGCTCTGGAAAGACCTCTATTAAGCTGTCTGTCCCACCAGTAGGCTAATTCTTTAGTTTTCCACTTCCCTCCTACAACTTCTATAGCTTACAAATGGACTAGAAGTGGAAAAGAATTGATTGGTACCTAGACTCATGAAAGGCTATAAATAGCAATACAAAGGTAGGTCAACATTATTAAGGTTACCAGCCTCTGTGGGAGATACCGGGAATAGGTGGAACCCTGTTCCATTGTTTAAGCATTGGGCCCTGCCCCAGATATCGGAAACGGCCAAATAAGTATCTCACTTTCATGCCCGGGAACTCTGGAACCCCCATTAAATTAGTGGTCACAAATGAATTAGCCCCTCACACCAATTCACAGGACCCTGTCCTTGCCTCAAAGCTTTGCTGCCCAGGCTTCACGGTGAAGTGAAGAACATCCCTAGGAATTTGATTAAGAGGGTAGACTAACTCTAGTCCCAAGTGAAAAGCTGCAACAATAGTGAAGTCCCTGTTTTGGCTAGAGAACTCAAATATGTAGTAAAACAATTATCCCCTTGGGAAAACCAATCAGAAATACATAAACCTTTCAGGCTTATATCCACAACACTATTTTTGTGTCTCTCAAAGTTTTTTCAATTCTAAGTAGGTACCACATACATATTAAATTTGCACAGAGTCAGGAGTAACATGCACCAAATTATTGATATAAAATATCCATATTTAATAAGTAAAAATGCTTTCTCCACACAAATATAAATATATGCAATATAGAGGCTTCACAATTCCAAATCTCAATTATATACGGAATGGCCCTCAACCCTGATCACTTAATTAACCGCATCCAACCGTATGTATTTATTTATGTCTCTATTTCATACCTTTAAGGTTCCATAACGTCAAGTGGGCATATTCCTGTGCCCGTTTTTGGTACTTTTTCCTCTCTTTTCTTATTTCTGGTATTCCTGGTAATATATACTCCACTTTTTGGCAAGAGGATATAATCCTCCTGTATTGGTATATTTAATAAAACGTGGGGTGCCATTAGGATGTTATTTGCACTGTGACTATTAAATAAGAGAAGCAGCATTGGAAATCTATAGTCGAGTAACAGTCATTGCTTTTTTACGCAGATTTTTAGCGTCTAGCTGTTAAACCTTTGTGGGAGATTAGGTATTTGTTGTCAGTCCTGAAGAAGGCGGTAACCGAATACAAGATCCACTGAAACAAGTCAATGTATATTTTTTCACACAGGACCCGCTCGATACTGTAATGCAATAGAAGATTGATGTAGTAAAACAAGACATGTTGCTGTAATGCATATAATGGGCACGCAACACTATAATAGTCTTATGTGTACTGTCATGTGTATTCTCCCTTTTTAAATTCACCGGTGTTTATACATCAGAATTTCTTTTGTCTAGGTTTCTATTATTTCATGTAATATTGCACCACATTGAGGGATGGGGGGGGTCATTCAGTCTATAATTGAGATTTGTAATTGTAAAGCCTCTATATTGTATATTTGTAATTGTGTGGAAAAAGCATTTTGGCTTATTAAATATGGGTATTTTATTTCAATAATTTGGTGTATGTTACTCCTAAGTCTGTGGAAATGTAATATCTATGTGGTACCTACATAAAATTGAAAAACCTTGAAAGACACAAAAAGAGTGTTCTGGGTGTTTGGCTTAACATTTTATGTATGTCTGATTGTTTTTTCCAAGGGGAGAATTGTTTTACTACATATATGGTGCTCTGTCCGATTAGTTGTGGAGCCCCTCTCTTCTGAGAGTTCTTGTTGGAAATGTCCCTTTTTGCAGGGTTATCCCCAAACTTTTTGCTTCTTCCTCCTATTTTTTTCCTGACCTTCTGTTGTTGGTTTTAGGACTCTGGGCACTTTTCCACTGCAGATCAGTGCTAAAGTGCATATGCTCTCTGTGTAAATTGTGTTATGGATTGGTGTTTCCATGATTGGCATATTTGATTTACTAGTCAGCCCCTAGTAAAGTGCACTGAGTGTGCCAGGGCCTGTAAATCAAAAGCTACTAGTGGGCCTGCAGCACTAATTGTGCCACCCACATGAGTAGCCCTGAAAAGGTAACTCTGACCTGCCACTGCAGAGTCTGCGAGCAGTTTGTAACTGCCATGTCAACTTGACAAGTGCACTCACTTGCTAGGCCCTAACCTTTCCTTTTCTTACATGTGCGTCACCCCCAAGGTAGGCCCAAGGTACCCCTGTGGGCAGGGTGCAGTATATGTGAAAGGTAGGACATGCCTGTGTGGCATGTCCTGATAGTGAATTACTACCAATTTCGTTTTTTCACTATTGCAAGGCTACCTGTTCCCATAGGACAGAATGGGGTGTTTATTTATAACATCTTATAAATAGAACTACCCCTGGGAACAAGGTAGAAAAATAAAGTTTAGTATGCCTGAACTCAGAATCTAAAGATGCATCTTTTAGTAAAGGTGATTTTTACATTCTGTGTTTAAAGACACCACTTTTAGAAAATAGGTATTTTCTTGCTTAGCCATCCAGTATGCCTCTGCTGGGTTTGTGGATTGACGGTCTGGCTTTGGGATGACAGGGGCTGTGGATGTACCATGGCTCCAGAGAGTCTAGATGGGTTAGGGCTGGGCTGAATAGACCTGGGCTGCATTGAGTAGTGAGAGGAGTTGTCACTAGCACCTGAATAGGCCCGGTCTACATTTAGAATGGTGGTAGGAGATTTCCCTTGCACCTCCATAGGCCCTGTCTGCCTTGGACAATGCTGTCTCCACCTCCTGCTGGGAAGCTGGGCCAGAGAGCACCAAACTAGTTTGGACTAAGCACAGAAACTCTCTGCCTGAGAGGACAAAGGAATTTGGAGTATAAATATTGGGGCCCAGACCCCAGAAGCTTAGAACTCTTTTGGAACCAAGAAGAATGCCAAGAAGAAGAGCTGGAGAAGCTGTGAGGAGGGACTACCACTTTGCTGTGTGCTTTTCTGTGTTGGCCTGCAGTGGCTGCTTCTGTCTTGGGCAGTGAAAGGACTGGACTGGACTTTCTGCAATTTCTCTTTGTGCGTTTATCCAAGGGCTTGAAGTAGAGCTTTCCCCCTGTTCAAGAAGTCTCAGGAACAGCAAAGACTTCAAGTTCTTCTGCCATAAGCACTGGGGACTGTGTGTTTTGTGCTGCAACAGAAGAAAAAGCAACCTGATGCCATCTACGACGC
The DNA here is from genome assembly GCA_963921515.1 of Calotriton arnoldi. Taxonomy (NCBI): domain Eukaryota; kingdom Metazoa; phylum Chordata; class Amphibia; order Caudata; family Salamandridae; genus Calotriton; species Calotriton arnoldi. The sequence continues at coordinate 344,997 of CAWUFW010000295.1, read as the reverse complement.
CGCTGCTGACTCCGTGTCCTGAAGGCACAGCAAAGGGCACCGCCACAATGCCACACCGCAACCCTGGTCTCACTGACGACGCCACCTAACGCCGCCACCGAGCCGCTGCTTGCACTGTGACCTGTAGGCACCGCACTCCGCACCACCTCGCTACACGCAGTCGCCCTGGTATCCCCGACGACGCCGCTCCATGCCGACATTGATGCCGCTGCTTGCACCGTGGTTCGAAGGCACCGCTCGTAAGTTACACGACGCACCGTCCTCTCCCGCACCGCTGCCTTGGCCTACCGACGCTATCGACTCCAGTTCGTCAGCCGACAGTGCTTCAGCAATGACGCAGCCGCTGCTTGCACCGTGACCTGCCAGCACTGCGGCGAGCACCGCATCACTTCGTACTGCAGCCCTGGTCTCACCGACGCCGCTGCCTCCACCATGACCTGAGGGCACTGCACGCCGCACCGCTGCACTTCGCACTGCAGCCTCGACACCTGCCGACGCCGGCGCTCCAGACTTCAACCGCGAGGAGTTCGATCTGCAACACGTGCGACTTCGAGGGCCCGGCGACTCCTGCACCGACCTCCGGAACCGACGCCTGCGGACGCCGTACTTTCGGAGCGCAACGAGAGGTCGCCGACAGCCTGCATTTCTAAAGGTACTGTTTTGCGGGTCTTCCCAACACCGTAGCTGGCCCACGACGCCGCGGTCAGCAAGAACTGTTTGGATTTGTTGTTCACGACGCCGTGATAGCCCCAGACGGAGCTAGCGACTTCAAAGAACTATATTTCAAGTGTATTTTGATAACTGAAGATTTCCAAGTACTGTATCGTTTTTTGTCTTGTCTTAAGTATTTAAAAATATTGGGTATTTTTCTAAACTGGTGTGGTGTCCTTTTGTAGTGTTTTCACTGTATTACTGTTGGTTATGTGCAAATGCTTTACACACTGCCTCTAAGATAAGCATGACTGCTCGTGCCAAGGGAGTGAGCAGGGGTTATTTTAGGAGTTTAACTCCCTTATCCTGACTAGAAGGAAGGGTCCCTATTTGGGCAAGGTGCAAACCATTGCCAACTAGGGGGGCGGGGAAACATGGTGGCGGCCAGCGTGTAGCGGGTCGCGGGAGAACTCCTGGAGCGTTCGTGATCCCGTAATGTGAACGGGTAGGATCGTGTAAAGTCTGCCTTGAAACTTTGAAGTGATGAAATATTTATTGAAGATGCACGTACTGTGAAATTTGTTTGTGAAGTGTAGTGGTTTAGTTCTCTGGTCTTCAGCAGGCGCTTCCAAAAGTTCAGCGCGGTGGGTGGTGAGCGATGAGAGGTCTCTGGTGCTGTGGCGGCTCCTGCTTCGGTGCGGCTCGCCGCAACACACCGGTCTGTGGCGGCGGACGCTGCCGTTCACCATTTGGCACATCGGCACATTTGCTTGCTCTATTAGGAGGTTGCCGTCCCTGATTGCAGCCCGGCGGGAGGGTTTTGTTTTGGTGCAGCAGGGGGCGGGAGGCTTTGGTTTCAGCTTTGGCGCTGCTCATCGGTTTTCAGCAGCTGTAGCTCCCGCCCTTGGAGTTTGGCGCAGGGAGCGACAAGTGTTTTTTTTTGGTGTAGCAGAGGCTTTGGCACAGTGTGGTTGGAGGTGGAGAGAAGTGGCCAGCTCGGTGTGGAGAGCGCGGCCACTGGTAAACAACGGCAACACGGCGTCAGAGCAGGTGTGGTGCAGGGCGGCCCTGGAGCTTCGCAGAGGAAGAGGCGCAGCGGCCAGGATCCCCTTTAGAGGGGTAGGAGGCAGAGGAGGTGGCTGGAAGGACGGGGCTACAGGTGACCATCCACAGAGAGAGGAACAGTCTACCAAAACCGGACTATCTATAGACTATAGGCAGAACTGTGTCGGTCTGCTGAAGGGTGAGGTAGAAGAGGAAGTAGTTCCTGATCAGGTTGATCCCATCAGCTCTGACTCCAACAGAGGCAGGGGAAAAGTGATACATGAGGGCACACCTGTAGAGGGGGTCTCTAGGTACGCGCTCCGTAGTTTCGCAAAGGTAGTAGAAAAAGGGGTCAGTCAGCAGATATACTGACTATCGAACCAGAGAGAGACTTTTGTGAAGCGAGACAGGAGGCTGAAGGGGGAGAAGCGGGAAGGAGGAAAGAAGGTTGCTAAGGTGGATGGGGTGCAGACAGATAGAAAAGAGGAGTGTGTGAGTTCTGAAACAACACATACCTCATTTAAGAATCCGTTTCTCTCTGACCCCCAGACAAAAAACAAAAAGTCTTCATTAAGGAAAGGGGTGCAGGCCCCCAAAATAAAAATAACCCCATCCCTAAAAACGTACTTTAAAGTTCAACCAAAATTTTTAATTTTGGGTGAAAACACGATGGCGGGTGTGAATATGGGTCAGGAGAAGGAAGCCATGAAACGGTCAGTAATCCCGGATAGCCACCTAGATGATCCCGGTATGGTGGGCCAAGGAGACGGGGTAGCAAAATCTCAAATAACTACCGATTCCGATCTTGACACAGGTAGTCAGCCTTCTAGTAGAAATCCAGATAGCCTAGTTCCTATTTCTGAAGATCCTTCACAGGCCCATCACCATCTACAGAAGGACGACGCTTCTGTCGGAGCACTCTTAGTAGTACTATCAGCAGAAATCAAAAACAGGTTCGAAATATCAGAGTCGAATCAGTTGGAGATAAAGAAGGCCTGTGAAGTAATGGAAAGGAAGATAGATGACCTCAGCAGTAGAACTACAACATTAGAGGAGGAGGTCAAAGAGCTTAGGGAAATGGTACAGGCAAACTGCGCTGAAATAGATAAACTAAGGACTGCAGAGAAAGAGAACTTGGACAGGGTTGAAAGGCTGGAAAACTTCCAGAGACGAAATAACTTGAAAATCCTGAAAGTATTTGAAGGCAGAGAGGGTGACGATATCAAAACATATGTAGTAAGACTGATTAAGAATAAGCTCCAGATGGAGGAGTCGAAAGAGGAGATAGCAAAAGATATACAACGAGCCCATAGGGATCCTTTTAGACTCAATACAAACCGGTCCAAACCCTGGAAGATCTTAATTAATTTTTTAACATTCTCTCTAAAAGAGAAAATACTGTCAAAAGCCCTGGAAATGAAATCTATTTAGGTGGATGGTGCTAGATACGAAATCAGATCAGATGTTTCTGCCACCACCTCTAACAGGCAGTGGGAGATGGGACAAAGGATCGACAGGCTAAAGAGTCTAGGAGCCTCGGTACAGCTGAGGTTTCCTGCCTTTTTAAAGGTCATGTTAAATAATAAGATGCATATCTTTCATTATGTAGAGAAGGTGGACGAATTTATTAAAAATTTACAACCGGGTGGCTAGACCTTTCTCCTGAATTGTATTACATCATCACTACACTTTTTTATAAGTACTATATCATTGTGATAGGGTGTAAAATTCCTATTTTTTAGGGTATGAATTTTATAAACCTAACAATAAGACAGCGGCAAAATTAAAATTTATTTAGATATAATTCGTACCTGTTATTTCTACTTTTATTATCATGCACGCTCCGGGGGACGCCCATATGACCTTGGGTCATGAGGAAATAGGGGAGGGTTCCCCATTGGGAGGGGGGTGTAGGGGGAGCACAGGGTGGGGAGCAGAGGGAAAAAAAATTAAAAAAAGATCCTCTATTGTCTCTATAAAGTTTTTAGTATTGATTAGGAGTTCCAGATGGACCCTAGATCGTACAATTCTGCAAGAAGAAGAAGTTATGGCAGCACTATCTAGAGAGACAGAAGAGTTTTTCCATCTTAATCAGGGGTCAGCAGCACATGGAATAATTTGGGATGCCTATAAAGCCTTTTTGAGGGGTAGATTAGGGGCGCTGGCAGCTGAAAAAAAGACGCAGTTACTATAAAGAAGTGTTAACTGTTGAGGAACAGGTTCTGGCCCTCGAGAAAGATCTGACTGATCCCACGATAGACGAAGAAGCCCGGGAAAGCCTGTTTAAAAAAAGTACAGGAAGTTAAAGCTAAGCTGGCAGTAATTATACAAGAAAGGGTAAGAAAGAAATGGGATGCCAGTAGATTGGCTCATTTCGAATATAGTGAAGGCTGCAGCAAGCTGCTGGCCTGAAAGGTCAAAAAGGAGCAGGTGAGAAGCAGGATAGACCAGGTTATATGTGAAAAAACTGGCGATCTTATTAGTGATAACAGGGAGATTGAGCGTGCTTTCCACAGCTATTACAGCGGGGTATACCATGAGGATCTAAAATTTACTCAAGATGAGGTTGAAGTTTGGTTGGGACAGGGCTTAAGTAGTACCCTTTCAGTAGAGAAGAGTAGGCAACTGAATCGGGAGATTGGAGAAGGGGAAGTAGAAACTGTATTAAGACAAGGTAAGAAAGGAAAAGCTACCTTTTCAGTATGAGGGCTGGTGCAAGAAATTGGGCCTCTATGCTGACGATATTCTCATTTTTTCGAATAACCTACAAAACACCCTAAGTCGCATTACAACACTAACAACAGACTTTGGAAAAATCTCGGGTTATGAAATAAATGGGAATAAGACGGAGGTCATGACCTGGAATTTGGAAGCAGGAGAAGCACCCATTAGGGAGGCAATGAGGTATCTGGGAGTCATGATTCCACAAGACATCTCCAGATTGACCAAAGTCAATCTGGAGAAGGTAAAGAAAGATCAGTGGGCTGTTAAAAATCTGGGCTCACCTCCAGCTTACTAGGCCGAGTAAACCTAGTAAAAATGATGATCCTCCCAAAATTAACTTTCTTGTTTGATACCATTCCCCTCCCGTTTGATAAGGAAGTGCTTAAAAAGCTGCAAGGTCAAATAGGTAGCTTTATTTGGTCAAGCAAGGGACCCAGAATAGCCTGGAAGAAATTGAGGAGGAGGGTGGAGAAAGGGGGCATAGCACTACCAGATCTGCTATTTTATTCGTGGGCCTTTTTATTAAAAAATTGACAATGTTGCTGAACACACCCACAACTTCAGAGATTGGGAGACTGCTGGGAGTAATGGCAAGGCAGGAGCCAGGGGGCAGTGTCGGCTTTATGTTTAAATATGCAGACCCTAAATTCTTTAAGAAAGTCAGGTTAAAGATTTTGAGAGGCCTGGCTGAGACCTGGTATAGGGTCAGAAAAGCCTTAAAAATACCATACTTCAGTCAAATGGCTCCTATATGGGATTCACCTGGCTCACCGGTCTGGACAAAAGATGCACTAGCTCGACCTTTGAGAGAGGCTGGCCTAACGAGATGGGACCATATTACACAGGATGGTCTTTTAATAAGTTGGGAATCGTGTAACCATCTTTTGGAACAACAAATGTCCAGATTTAAATACATGCAAATACATAGCTGGTTTCAAGATCCAGGTACAGTGATAGGAAGTTCAAACGAACTGGAGGACAGACTTCTGAATGAGACTGTACTTAAAAAGGAGCTTGCAACAATATACTGTCTGATTGTGGAACTGGAAGATGGGGTCTTCACTTTGCCAACGGAATTGTGGGGAAGATGCTTGCCGGAGTCTTCGCTGGAATATAAGTGGCAAGTATCAATGGCTATGTTATTTAAAACAGTAAAACCAGCACACCTAAGAAGAAACCACCTTTTCTCCATTCATAGAGCCTACTGGACGCCCCAGAGGTTGTCAAAGTTCGGGAGCAGAGGAGATGTGGTCTGTCCTAAGTGCGGTAGTCCAAGAGAGGATGACGTACATATGTTCGTGGAATGTCCGGAGATTCAGCCTTTCTGGAATGATGTGAGTAGGGTTCTGTCCACTGTGCTGGATATGGACATTAAGGTAAGCGTCTTGTTGGTTATTTTTGGATGCATAGACTCCCGCAAGTATAATCGGATAACAAAGCAAGGCTGCTTTTTATTCTATTCTGTTGGCACGCAGAAAAATTTGCTAACAGTGGATAGCTGTATCCCTCCAAAGCTCATTGATTGGCTAATCTCTATTAAATATGTCGCTAGCCTGGATATGAAGGCCTTCAAAAAGCATGATTTTTGGTCTCCCTTAATAGAGTGGTGTGAGCAATAAATGAATAACGAAGTCCGATGATTATGCCTTCCTTGCCTCGTCTGGCCATTTGGTCCCCCTTGCTTCCCATTTTACGTTTCGGCGTATGAGGGAGAGCAGGGGAGAGACAACAAGGGAACATAGGATGGAAGTTGGTGCTTCAAATAAACGAGGGCGCAAAAGGTTGAAGCCAGTATCCTCCCTTTCCTATCTCTGTCTCCCTGCTCCCAGCACAAAAGGGTATGATACTCTTTTCACAGGTACAAATGGAATGGAGCTCTTTCTAGAGGCAAATGAGGACAAAAAAAAACAAAGAAAAACAAAAAACAAAAAAAAACATTGCCAACTAGAGACCCCCATTTCTAACAGTTCTCTACTCATAATTGCCATGAAATATGAAGATGAATATATGTTCCAGTGACAGAGTAATCCATTATGTAGAACTAAGCTATCCTGGTGTGGCTTTAAGCTCATGGGGTGAAAAGGTCACTGAAGTATTAAATGAAGAAATGGGCATGGCATCCAACCAGCACAGTTTGATGCTTTCTGCCACAATGTATTTTGGGATCCTGAACCCTAAGATGTAGGCAGAATGTTATGATAATTTTTGGGTACCCAGAGGAGGACTCAACCTAAACATAGCCAACCTGCACGCCAACCAAAATGTGAGCCCAAACTTGTTTTTAGATATATAGGTCAGTGCTAAGAACAGCACAGAGTTTGTTTCTTGAGTGACATGTTAGAAATGGGGTTTCTGGGTTGCTGGGGTAGGCACCTAAGACAGGAAGAACCCAGCACTCCAGTTAGGGCAAGTAAGTTACACACCAAAGATAACCTGTGCTCATCCTCTGGTAGCTTGGCACAGAGCAGTGAGGCTTATCACCAGAGGCAATGTGCAAAACGTTTGAGCAACACAGACACAATGAATACACCACAAAAGAGACTCCAAACAAGACTATATATAAATATAATATATATTGTACACATAACATAGACCAAAACAACATAAATGAGAAATACTGTGCAAATCATGAAATTACTGACATGGTTCTCGTTTTCCGGACAGGTCAGGTACCAATAATGGCATGTAACATTGTAAGGGCATGAAAAATGCAGCAGGTTGGTGGGGCATAAAACCTCTCAGGGCCACTGTGAGTACATAAATCATCAACACATCACCCTTAGCATGTCAGTAACATACAGACACTGTGACCTCTGCCCTTCTATCAGTGGGGTTACGGTAATTCTAGAGAGCAAGGTTAAAAGACATGATTTAGAATTTGTCTGTGGGGCACAGGCAGGCCTGTGCTTCCCTTAGGAGTTTTAAGGTAATTTTTCCCAACTGCGGCAAGGTCCGGAGTGGGAGGTTTTGGTTGCCACTTAGCCTGCGAGTGTAAGAGCCTCAGGTATGGCTCAGGGGGGCACCCACACACTGTAGGGTCCAACGGGAAGATCTTGCTTGGTCTTCAGCGTGTGAAATAGAAAGAGCAGCAGCCCGCGACCGTGCTACTGCTGTAATCTCAGGGTGTCAATGAAAGAACAGGGAGGCTTCTACAGGACCTCAGAGGACCCATCCCCCATTCTCCGTACTCCCAAACAGGGGGGTGGTGGCACCGGAGGCAATCAAGTCACCCACAGGGAGACATGGGGCTGTAGTACCTCTTTGAACCAACAGTACATTTCTCAAAGCAGTCGTTGATGGTGTTGGATGTTGCTCCACCCCTTCATAGATGGCCGGCGCCCACGCAAGGAAGCCTTGGTTGTCAGGGCAACATGCCCTAATTGATTATGACTTGTTGGCTTGTGCCTGCTCTGCTTCAACTGCGCGAGCCAGGGGAAAATGAAAAGCGCTGCACCAAACAGGAGGGTGGCGGCACCTGAGGCAATCAAGTCACCTGCGGGAAGGAGCGGGCTGTAGTCCCTCTCTAATCCAACAGTACCTTTCTCTATGCAGTCATTGCTGCCATTGGGTGTTGCTCCATGGGTGTTGCTCCACCCCTCTGGAGATGGCCAGTGCCAACACGAGAAAGTCTTGGCTGTTGGAGCAACAAGCCCTCCTTGAATAAGACTTGTTGGCTTGTGCCAGTTGTGCCTCAGCAACGCAAGATGGGGGAAAAGGAACAGCACCACACCAAGAGCCCCTCCATCAGAGTGGGGCGTGAATAGTGCTCACTACGCGCTGTCACAACATCAGACCCTACGCAGCGCTTACCCCAGGGTGGGGAGTAGCGCCTTCTTCCCACGGTTGCCTGCATTTGAGATGTAGAGTTTCATCCACGCTATACTGAGAAGAACAGGGAGCAGTCTCGCCCGACCACTGAGTAACACTCCCTGGGGTGCAGGGACAGAATATAGGGGAATTGGGTGGGGAGTAATTTAATTACATTAAAATCATTAATTATTTTTTATTTATTAATGTTTGTTTAATTGAGATGTTATAGTGTTAAATGTGTAAAGGAATTTATTATTAATTAATTGGTTAATTAATTTTAATTAATTAATTAATTATAGTAATTGTGTGATTAATTTTAGGTGTGTGTTGTGGTGTTTATAGGTGTAGAGGGTGGGAAGTAATTTATTTTTAATTTATGAATTAATTGGTTGATAAACTGAATTAATTATTGGTAATTATGGTAATTGTGTAATTAATTTCAGGTGTGTGTTGTGGTGTTTATAGTTGTAAAGGGTGGGAAGTAATTTATTTTTAATTGATGAATTGATAATTGGATGTTAATTAATTTTAATTTATTAATTAGTAATTAATTATGGTAATTGTGTAATTAATTTTAGGTGTGTGTTGTGTTTATAGGAGTAAAGGGTGGGAAGTAATTTGTATTTAATTAATATATAGTTAATTAATGTTAATTTGATATTTATTTTGGGTAATTGTTTTTTGTGTGTATTTTCACTTTTAAAGGGGTAAAGGGTGGGTATTAAATACATTTAATTACTTTATTATTAGTTAATAGTACATTTTTTAATTTAAAAATACGTTTTAATTGCGTTTCATTATTTTATAGTTTAATTTAGGTGTGTGTTGTGGATATTATAGTGTTAAAGTGCGTGTAATCAATTAATGTTTATTAGTTTTTTATTAATTTGTTTAGTTGTTAATTATGGAAGTAAATTTAATAAAAAATGTTGCAGCGTTTTGTTATTGGTGTGGTGTTATAGGGTAGGAAATAAAATCAATACATTTATGTATTAAGTTTTTTGTTTGTAAATATTTTCTAGTTTAAAATAAATTTTTATAAATGTATTTATAATTTTATTTTATATATTATTTGTAGGTTTTTGATATATGTAATTAATATAATATGTTTTCTTTTTATATATTTAATATATTTGATTTTTCATTTTTTAAATATTGTTTATTTTTATGATTTTTCATTTTAATATGTAATATTTTTTTATTTTTGTTTTAACTGTTTGAGTGTGAATAGTAATTTTTGTCTCTCCGCTATCCAACACTTGCCCTAATGTTGCACTCACTGGAGTTGGGATAGTAATTTTTACCCCTCCGCTATCCAACACTTTCTCTACTGTTGCACTCACTGGAGTGGGAATATTAATTTTTACCCCTCCACTATCCAACACTTTCCCTACTGTTGCACTCACCGGAGTGGAAATAAATTTTTTTACACCTCCGATATCCAACACTTATCCTGCTGTTGCATTCAGTGGAGTGGGAATAGTAATTTTTACCCCTCCGCTATCCAACTCTTTCTCTACTGTTGCACTCTTTGGAGTGGGAATAGTAATTTTTGCCCCTCTGCTATACAACACTTTCCCTACTGTTGCACTCGCTGGAGTTGGAATAGTAAATTTAATTCCTCCGCTTTACCACACTTAACCTACTTTTGCACTCACTGGAGTGGGAATAGTTATTTTGACCCCTTTGCTATCCAAAACTTTTTCTACTGTTGCACTGATTGTATTGTGAAATGTAAGTTTAAATATTTTTTAATAGTTTAATGTTTTAATTTATTATAGAGTTTTATATTTTAAATCATTAATATATATTGTTATTTTTTATATTATTTTAAACTTTTAACTTAAATTATAAATAATAGTTTATTAATTGTTTTAAAGTAAATATATATGTATAAATTATGTTTGTGTGTCTATTTTATTAAGTTTATTTGTTATATTTTATTAAAATATATTAAATGTATTTTATGTTGTTAAAATGTTATTTAATATATTTAATATATATTATTTTATTTTCTATTTATATAAATGTCGATATTTTATACATCTATATTTTTTACATCGATATTTTTTAGTTTATATTTTCGTACTTACCTGTTTAATTATAGGAGTCCATATTTTTGTTTTCTATATTTTTTACTCTATAGTTTTTTACACCGATATTTTTTACATCGATGTTGTGTCAGTGAATCACTCCCTGGCAGTCTGAGTAGGGTCCAGTTGGGGGTGCTGACTCCATTAACCTAGTCGGGCAGTGCACAGCATGCGCTGGCTTTTGCAGCAAGGAGGGAGGGAGGAAGAAGCGCTCACCATACACTTAATTGAAGAAGATTAAGGGGCCGATTCCGATTCGGGCCGGAAATCTCTCCGTCCGAGCCGGACTCGGAGAGATTTCCGACCGAATCGGACCCTAGCAGCCCGACCGAATGAGTACGATGCGCACGTATGCTATCGGACTCGATTCGGTCGGACTCCCATTGAAGTCAATGGGAGCCAGTCGTACGACGCGTACACGGGCTCCCATTGACTCAATGGGCACGACGCGAACAAGGGCGCCCCTACAGCGTGTTCGCGTCGATGCGGGTCGCACCGTACACGCACGTGTAGGGGGGACCCATCGCTCCCCCCTGTGTGCGACTTGCGTGCATACGCTTCCAGGGGGGTCCGACACGGACCCCCAAAGTGCGGCTCCGACAGCTCCTTGGAGCCGGACTGCGCGAGTCGGTCGGAGCGGTCGCGATGCACATCGTACTTACCCGGCTGGGGAACGTCTCCATTGCGCGGTGCGAGTCGTCCCCGTGCGAGTCGGTCGGAGCGGTTGGGTCCTGCGAATGAGTCGGTCGGAGATTTCGCGAGCGCACGCATCGTACTTGCTCGCCCGGACGCACGTACGATTCGGTCGGGAAATAGGGCTCCGAATCGGATCCGGTAATGCCGAATCCGATTCAGAGCCCTACCGGCCGAGATCGGAATCGACCCCTAAATTGGTCAGCCTCAGAGCCCCAGACAAGCCTGCTAGTGCACGGACTCTGAGGGAACTGGGGCCAGCCAACAATTCCCTGGAGAACAGTAGGTGCGGGGTGCAGAGGGGGCGAGAAAGCAGCAGGACATCCCATAATGCAGCAAATGTATATGGCGGTTCCTCCTAGCAAAACAACAGTGCCTTGGCAGCACAGAGCCAGGTTCCAGCAAGGCAACAAACAGAAAAGCAGTCCAGTGAGTTCTTTACGCCACCCAGTAGCATTAGGCAGCAGGGCAACAACAGAGAAGCAGTCCAGATGAGTCCTTTGTGTATCGTAGCACTCCTTCTGACAGAGGCTCAGTCCCAGTTACAGAAGTGCTCTAAAAAAGTGAGGTCAGAGTCCCTGTACTTATACTCCAAATGTCGTTGATGTAGAGGTGACTTCAAAGAAAACTTTGTAGTGCACAACACCCCCTTTAAACTCAGGCCTGGCTACAGACGTACAGTAGGGGTTAAATCAGCCCTTTGTGTGAGGGCGGGACACAGCTTATACAAATGTAAGTGCACCCCGCCTTCCTTTCTCCCAGCCCAGGAAGGCGATCAGTATGCAGATGGATGCAGATGCCTCTCTCATACGCCCAGCCCTCCTTGTGTTGTGGCTGGAAAGTATGCACAAAGCGTAACTGTCACTCTGCCCTAGACGTAGATTGGAGGCAGGCTGCAACACTAGAGTTATAAGCACAGAGAAATGCCCACTTTTTAAAAGTGGCATTCTTAAAATAGTAATGTAAAATCCAACTCCATCAGTAAGCAGGATTTATCACTACCATTCGAAACATACCAAACATGGCAATGCTACTCCTTCTAGATCAGGAATTACCATTTACACACATATAAGGGAATTCCCAATGCTAGCCTATTAGAGGAGTAGGCCTCACAGTACTGAGAAACCAAATAGGCTTTTTCTCACTAGCAGGACATTTTACATAATAAAGGTACATTTCCTACCTTTTACTTACACAGCACACTGCCCATAGGGCTACCTGGGGCCTACCTTAGGTGTGACCTATATGTAGCAAAAGGTGAGTTTAAGGCTTGACAAGTAGTTTTAAATGCCAAGTCAATGTGGCAGTTAACTGCGCAAGCAGCACTGCAAGCCCACTAGTAGCATTTAATATACAGTCCCTGGGTATATGGGATACCACTTTATAAGGTACTTACTAGTAAATTAACTATGCCAAACATGTGTAAGCCAGTCATACCATGTTTAAAAGAGAGAGCACAATCACTTTAGCACTGATTAGCAGTGGTAAATTGTCCAGAGTCCTACAACCAGCAAAAAGAGGGTCAGAAAAATAGGAGGAAGAAGGCAAACATTTTGGGCATAACCCTGCAAAAAGGGCCAGGTCAACACACATCATTATTAAACCAGTAAATTAATGAGACATTTGGGGTTGCATGTTTTTGATCAGGTACCAATTAAACATACATTCAAGTCACCAAGGGAGTGAAAAGATTTCCACTAAAAGTCTGTTCTGAGAACATTCATGTAGTGGAACATTTGGAACAAAGTTACTAATTTTCAAGGCAACAAAATCACTGGCATAATACTTCCAGAATTAAAAGGTACCCTTAAAGTATCCTTGATTGGTTTGAAGATTGTATGACCCAAGATTGAATAGCATTTGCTGGCATTAGCTGCTACATGAGTGTACATTTTGTCTAGCAAGAGTTTCTTTGGGTTGGGCAAGCTGCTTTTGCCTAATTAATTATTAATATTTATTTAAAGCTACTCCACAGTGCACTACATCTGTTCTCGATCTGAACTGTTGACAAGTATTCAACAAAGCAGAATGTGTAATGTAAACCCCTACATCAACACTGTGCAATTAGTATCTCATGTTTTTGTAACATGTTTGGCTTAATGATTGGCTCAGACAAACACAATGAAGATATTGTAAATGGGTGGGATGTAAAACCTCTTGCTTTCTGTCTCTCTCTCTCTCCATATATATATAAATATATACATATGGAGAGAGAGACACGATGTGGATGTAGTTATTACATGTTGGTTGTTTTATTGCGGAAACTCTAGTAGTATAAAGACAGATTTTACAGTTTGCTGTGAATATGGAACAGATTTTTAGAGGTCCCAATGAAATATAGGTTTCATCACGCTAATGAGTGCCCAAAACCAATCAGAATAGCTTTAACATTGTTCATTGTATAATCTACATTCTATTCAGGAAGGAAAACAAAACCTGAACATTCTAATCCCAATCAGTGTCATTATTAGAAGACAACAGCTTCAAGTGTCTCACTCTTTTACTGTCAGAGCTGTAGTGTCGTGATACAGGAACAGACGACACTCACACGAGGTATGTTGCGATGGGAGCTTTATTATCAGTACGTCTGCCTTCTGTCCTTTCCTGCTCCTTACTACTCTACTGGCCCCGCCTGTTCCGCCTCCCTGTTCTCCTCCCACCTTTACACTTACTGTGACGGTCCTAGTGCCCGGCACGTCCTGCAACATTACATCTCCCCCCTTCTTAAACAACTTGAAACACTTCAGATGTGTCTGTTCATGTCATGAGAGACAACAAACGAAAAACAACATATTTACAGTTCTTCAATGAGGCGAAAGGGTCTTCGATGGAGTCGCTGCGGCCGGTGAGCCACTTCCTGAGTCGCCTGCTCCCCTTCACCAGGAGAGGTGGAGGGTCGATGCTCACTTCCCATCTCAGGTGCGTCCCCTTTCGATGCACTACATTTCTTGTGATCCTCTTGTCCTCTGATGCAGCTGTGACCATAGTCCCTTTTTGTTTTGTCACCAACAGTGGGCAAACATGATATCGACAGTCTGCTTTTCTTTGTTGTTCTTGCCATACCAACACCGAATCCCCTTCCTGAATGGATGACTGTGCAGCTTTCCTCCGACTGTCCGCGTATTCTTTCATCTTCTCCTTTTTGCGACTGTCTCTTGCTGCTAATTCTTCATGATCAGAGTCTGGATGAGTACCACTAGCTATGTCTTCCCAGGCCGGTATTCTTGTGCGCACTGTGCGACCCAACATTAAGGTTGCGGGACATCTGTCTGTGGTAGTATGTGGTGTGGTTTGATATGCTCATAACACCTCATTTAAAGCCACTTGAACATCACACTTTGAAAGTTCTGCTTGCTGGATGGTTTTTTTCCAGAGTAGCCATCAATCTTTCTACCATCCCATTGGCCTGTGGCCATAGGGGGGGTGATCTTCCGTTGTCTGAAATGTAAGTGATTGGCAAATGCAACAAAGTCTTGCCCATTGAATGGTGGGCCATTGTCTGTTTTCACTACCTTCGGTATGCCCCCATGCTGCGAAGACTTCATCCAACACGGGTATAGTGGTGGCAGCTTTGGTTGACGATATGAGTTGCGCAATCGGGAAGCGTTAGTACTCATCCATTACGACCAGGATGTACTTGCCAGATTGCAACGGGCCAAAGAAGTCTACTGCGACATGTTGCCAGACGCCGTCCGGCAATTCTGACATTTGTAGGGGCGCAGGCGGCTCCTCTCGACTTACTAGCTGACAATGCGGGCAGTCTTTCAGTGTGAGTTCAACCATCTGATCAAGCGTAGGGAACCAGACTCGCTCACGCAGCGCTCTCTTCGTGGCTACAATACCTCTGTGCCCTTCATGCGCTAGGTTGATAACTCCTTGGCGCAACTGTTTCGGAATGATGATTCGTTTGTCTCTTAGCAAAAGACCATCTGAAGTAATGGACAATTCATCTTTGACATGTCTAAAAGAGGACAGTTCATGACTGTCAATTTGCTTGCTCTGTCCAGATTCTTCCAGATGTCTCCAGCTGTTTGTCTGGATGCGATGTTTCACATTTTGTAAGGTGGCATCCTCATCAGTGGATTCAAGGATGGCCTCCAAAGGGACTGCTGGTGGTTTGGCTTGAGCCACTACAAAATGGATGTATTCCTCTGCTAATGATGGATTTGAATTGGACGTTGACTTAGGATGTCTCGACATATAGTCTGCTGGATTTGCAGCTTTTCCAGGTTTGTGAACAATAGTATAAGTATGCTCTTGAAGAAGGATGCCCCAACGCTCTATTCTGGGTGGCATTTTGGCTCTGGGATTTCCAAAAATAGTTAACAGGGCCTGATGATCCGTGATAAGCATAAAGTGTTTTCCGTAGATGAAAATGTTCGCAAGCCCAGACTACCGCCAAGCTTCCCTTTTCAGGCTGAGAGTACGCTCTCTCTGTGTCTGTTAGGCTCCAGCTGGCATAGGCCACGACGTATCGCTGATCACCCTCTCTGTCATATTGAGCTAATATAGCTCAAAGTCCCACAGGACTCGCATCCACAGTGATTTCAGTTTTTCGCCGAGGGTTGAAGTAAGCAAGGTTGTTGGCAGACTCAACGGGAGCTTTAATCGAGTGGAAGGCTTGATCACATCTCGTGGTCCATTGAAATGGGTGGCCTTGTTTGGTCAACTTTCTCAAGGGATAACTGATAGTGGCATAATCCTTGATATAACGTGCACAGTAGCTTGCCATGCCTAGAAACGAACGCACATCCCCAGCGTCTCGAGGCCTAGGGGTATCGTTCATCGCTGCGATCTTTTCAGGATCAGGTCTCATGCCTGCGCCTGAGAAAATGTGTCCAAAGAACGTTAATGTGGATTTGTGGAATTCACATTTGTCTTTATTTAGTGTTAGGTTGGCATCCAAAAGAGCATGACAAACCCGGTCCAGCGCCTTGTCGTGTTCCTGTATCGTCACTCCATACACGAGAATGTCATCACTGTAATTTAGAGTGTTGGGAATGTGATGAATTACTCTTCTGATTGCCTCTTGAAAGATCTCAGCTGCAGACGAGACCCCAAAGCTGAGCCTTTTGTATCTGAACAGGCCTTGGTGAGTCGAGAAGGTGGTGATATATCTCGACTTTTCGTGGAGTTCAAGCTGGTGATAGCCCTTGTTGAGGTCTAGTTTGGAGAATATTTGCGCCCCATTGAGTGACGCAATCATGTCACTGATATGAGGTCCCGGGTGTCTCTCTCTTTCGATGGCAGTATTGGGTGCTCTCATGTCCACACAGAGACGCACTTTGCCAGGTGAGCCTTTTTTCGGTACTACAACCACTGGAGAGACCCAAGGAGTGGGTCCTGATGTTCTTTCAAAGATGTCAGCCCGGAGAAGATCCTGCAGTTCCTCCTCTACGGACTGTTGAAGATGAAACAGAATTTTCCTGTGGTGTTGAGCTATGGGTGTCACACGTTCATTTATGTGCAATCGAACTTGACAATGAGCCATTTTCCCGAGCCCGGTGAATAGTTTTGGAAACTTGTGAACGATGTCAGGTTCGTCATCAACTCGGTACAATATTTCTACTAATTGAAGTCGTTCCACCGTGGGCAGGCTAAGAAGACAATCTGCTTCAGGGCCATCAATGACATGAATGCGTGCTGGAATGGTCAGGTCTTTGTATGTGAGATTAGTCTGAAATTGTCCTAGACAAGTGAGAGGTTCCTTTGACATCCATGTGTATACTCGCACGGCAGCTTTGTGCAGGTGCGGTTGTGGATCCATTTTATTGTATTCGGCAACTGAAATGTAGTTGAGGGATGCCCCACTGTCCAGTACAAACTTGGCCATGTGTGTGTCCATTTGAAGATGGAGTCGCAGGTATTTCTTCAGCCGGTCGGGATCCGCGACCATGCAGACATATTCATCACTGTCTTGCGATACTGGTGACGGTGACCTCGACTCTCGAGATTGCGATCGTCGCGATTTGTATGTGCCATGGGAATGAAGGCTGGACCTTGAAGAGCCAGTGGAAGGATCTCTGCGGTCCCACACTGCCTTGGCATGATGGCGAGTGTTGGAGTGTCTTGATTGTCTGTGAGTGTCCCTGTGAGTATCTTTGCGAGGTGCTCGGCAGACGGTCTCAAAGTGATTGTCCCTGCCACACTTCCTACATCTTTGGCCTAATGCAGGGCACGTCTCAGTGTGAGGGAAATCGTATCCACAGCGATAGCATTTAAGTTGGCGCTCCGGCCTTTTGTTAGTCCGACTGTGACTGCGACGACAACGACTTGTCCGGTGAGACTGAACTTTGGATCTCGATGATCTTTGCTTTGCAGGGGAGGACCGGTCTGTGTTACGAGATTGGAGCCGGAATGCCTGTTCTCGTTTTTCACCTCTTCCAGCTTCTATTCGCTGTACATGTTCTTCCGCCTGATCATGTACTCGCGTCCTTTCTTCAATCTCATCAAGGGAGTAACTTTTCTTTAACAAGCGTCTTCGTAACGACACAGACTGACATCCTTCTATGATTCGCAGGCGAAGAGCGTTTTCTGTCGTGAAAGAGTCAAACTCACAGTAACGGGCCAAATGTCTGAGGCGCGTGATGAATGTTCCCATGGCCTCATCTTTTTCTTGAGATGCCAGATTGAATGTGTACCGTTCATAATCAATGTTCCTTTTGTGAAGAAATTTTCTGTTTAGAGCGTCACGCACGTCGGCATAGGATGACGCAGTATCAGCCGGAAGTTCCTTTATGATCTGACCAACATCTTTCCCAATTAGATTGCGTAGTGCAATCAGTTGCTGATCCTCATTAGTCACATGTGAACCTTTCATAAAGTCCTCAAAATCTTCTAGCCATTCTTGCCAGCGAAGGCCCATTCCTCCACTAGGGGTTCCAGCGGGCATAGAAAAGGAACTCTGAGCATGGCAAGTCTGTGGCCACCTGTCTGGGACGTTGATGTAGGGGACTCCGGCCTGGTGCTGGCGCAAGCGGAGGCGTGACGCTGTCTCGACGTTGGGGACCCAGACATGGTGTATAGATATACAGTGTACAGTTATGCAAATGATTAGCAGAGAGGTGTCTGGCCACCGGAGGCCTCACAGCGCCTGACACCTGGCCCCGATGCAGTAATGTTGACAATCTCAGTACTTGTAGTAGGGTGCAGGATCAGCAGCGAGGGACCCAGGAGTGCAGCAGTCGCAACAGCTAGTATGCGCAGACACTACTAGTATCAATAGTCTTCATGTACCTGCAGCCGGAAAATGTGTGGTCCACTCCACCCTTTATTTGTCTTTCTTTTTTTTTTTTTTCAGTAAATGGCAGGTATTTAAGTCCTTTTTGTTTTGTAGGTTCAATGCATTTCTCGGCGCTTGCCCGACTTCAAAATGGTCGCCGTACACTCCGTGCAGGGGATTGGATGAGGCGCCTGACTTCAAAATGGCCACCGGGGAGATCTCGCTCCTCGCGAGAGTACAGGCCAGGATCGGGTATTGCCGGCAGCGCGGGAGCAAGGCAGGCACTGGGGACCTACTTGGAGGGAGAAAAGCAGCCACCGGGTCCAAAACAAGTACCCACACGCCTCCCGTAGACGCTCACAGGCACGAGCAGCAAGGCGGGCACTGCACAGCCCGGATCCTGCGCGACCAGGGTGGGCTCCTGGGTCACGTCTATATGGACGCACAGCAGGAGACACACGCGACCGGGGTGGGCTCCCGGGTCGCAGCACAGCAGCTCCGATGCAGCGGAGTGCACGACAGGACGGCACTTCAAGGACGGCAGACACAGCAGGAGGAACACACGACCGGGGTGGGCTCCTGTGTCGCAGTACAGCACAGCAGCTCCGAGGCAGCGGAGTGCTCAACGGGACACTCCTGCAACAGGCAAATGCAACCAGGGTCCACGACCACCTTCGTCGCCAGCTGTAGTGTCGTGATACAGGAACAGACGACACTCACACGAGGTATGTTGCGATGGGAGCTTTATTATCAGTACGTCTGCCTTCTGTCCTTTCCTGCTCCTTACTACTCTACTGGCCCCGCCTGTTCCACCTCCCTGTTCTCCTCCCACCTTTACACTTACTGTGCCGGTCCTAGTGCCCGGCATGTCCTGCAACATTACAAGAGTGTGTTTTAACAAAACAAAGGGTGCGTTTTATAAACTTCTACATACTTAGCTATATAGTTGTTTTTCTATTCTGTTTTTTCTACAGATACCGAAGACTATAGTCCAGCTTTTCACCAACTGTTTTATTAAACATTTCAGTTTTAATAAAAATATTTTAAAACAAACTTCCCCAAAATACACATGTAACATAAAATATACATAGTGGGTAAGATGCAATATATGACCCTATGTTGTCATCTCAGGGTTCTGATAATACAACGAACTTAGTTTCCGTGGATTGCAACAAAACTTGGATCTGATTAAGTCGCCTGGTGCAGTTTGCGATTTTTTATGGTTTTCTGAACATCCGTTCAGCAGTTTTTTTACAAACCGTCATAAAAAATAACCAAATACACAGATATCTTGTTGGCTGCAATCTTTAAAATGAAGATATCGGTTACTGACATATGTGCTTTTCAGAGACGCAGTTGGACGAAGAAAGATTTCAATTGTGATTTTTTTTGGGGAAAAATTTGACTTCAGAATGGTGGGAAAAATGTAGTGAAATGGGTTGCGTGATGAACATTGATCAAGTACAAAAGGAGAGCAGGCAGCCACTGATGGGTGAAAAGTTTCTTCTTTCAGGAGGCAAAAATCAGTTTTAGCAAAATGTGCCTTTCAGTCAGAACTAGCATTTTTAGTGTGTCACAAACCCAAACTCAGTATAGCCAAAGTTGAAAATAGAAAATAATATTTGAATGCAGGAAAACGTAAGGGAGGTCCTTAGAAGCAAAAAAATAAAATAAAAATTGTGGTGCAAAAAAGGGCAATTTTGTATTTTTGAATTGCTGTCTTGACTGAATGAAAGCGGAGGTTTCCAAGGAGGTGCTTTGTGGATCAATTCAATACATGTACCGGGCATCCAGAGCCTGCTGCCCATGGAAGCTGGTTTTGGTGGGACATGCTTCTTGGGGCAGAGCCAGAGGCTGCTGCACATCGCTGCTACCGGGCACTCCATTGTCTATGGATGAAAGCCTTGAGAAGCTGGTTGGGTAGGATGGTGTTGGGTGCAGGGATTTGCTTATGACTAGGCCCTTTGGTTTCAGACTGCTGCACATGGCTGAAGACATGCAGGTGGTTTGGGTAGGAAAAAGGCTGGTGGGAACAGGTCCAGCTCCCTCCTGTGGCCAACATAAGGTGGTGTGAAGTGGGTTTGGGTGAGACGGGGGAAACTGAAACAGTGCCTGGCCCTTGTTTAGTCACTATGATTGTCCAACGTCTTTGTTCACTCCATTACAGTTTTTGTCCTCCCAATGAATTGACTGAGGCTTTTCTTTGGATGCACTACCCCCTCACCCCCATTAACGGTTCTTTTCTCATGTGCAAATAG
Organism: Calotriton arnoldi; assembly: GCA_963921515.1. NCBI lineage: Eukaryota > Metazoa > Chordata > Amphibia > Caudata > Salamandridae > Calotriton > Calotriton arnoldi. Next base: position 324,502 of record CAWUFW010000295.1, on the reverse strand, counting down.
AGACCCTTTCCCAAAGATTCTCGTGTGCTTTTCTTATATCACATTATAATGAGTTTGAAAGGATCAATGCTCATGTGGTTACAGTTACAATGATGTAATTTTCGTTTCTAGAACAAAAGCAACATAAACAACAAATGGACCCTGATTTCCACCAAACTTCCCCATCCGGCTTCCATCCACCCATCACTCCCATTGGCAGAATCACTTGCTTTTATCTGCATTCTCCCTAAAGAGGCATCTTTTCATCACCATGGGCGGGGGGTTCATCTTATTTAAAAATGTGCCCGTTTTTTGTTGTAGGTTTAGGTATTTGTAAAGCGCATGGCTACCCGCCAGCATCCCAGCGCTGATAAAGAAACAGGACAGGAGAATATCTTGTACAGAGATTAGGGGAACAGCCATGTTTTAAGTCGCTTTTTAAAGGGCTGTTCATCTCCAATCAGTCGTAGCTCTGGGTCCATACGGTTCCAAAGTTTGGGCACCAAGCGTGTGAACGACCTTCCACCCCACCTAGAACTCTTGATTCTGGTGGTGTTCATCAGAAAATTCGACCCTGATCTGAGATGGCGACGGGGTGAATAGTGGGACATCAGAGTTCGTAACAAGGCGGGCCTCTCCCATACATAGCTCTATGGGCCAAGCAGAGGGACTTGAATTTGATCCTGGCCTGAACCGGAAGCCAGTGTAGCTCCCTCAGAGATGCTCCCACTGACTGGTGTCTGGGTATCTTAAGAAGCAGTCTGGCTGCTGCATTCTGTACCACTTGTAGCCTGTCAGTGACGTATTTGGGAGAGCCCAGATATAGTGAGTTGCCGTAGTCAAGCCTCGAAACTACCAAGGCTTGCACCACCATCCTCCTCGAGTTCTCTGGGAGCAAGCTCATAATTTTCATGATCATTCGAAGTATCCCAAAACAGGTACTCAAAAGTTTTTTGGCTTGCGTCTCCATCGTTAAATTCTAGTCCAGTCACATCCCCAAGTTTTTTATGGACATTTTAGGGGTGGGGGGATAGCCCCAGTTTGCTGGCCAGGGGATCTCTGAGCGTGGGCTGAAGTTGCTGCCCAAGATCATAAGCTCAGTTTTATCCCCATTCAGCTTAAGACTGCAGTCGGCCATCCAAGTTCCTATTTTTTCCAGGCAAGGGGTCAGTTGCCTATGGTCAGAGTTAAGGGAATCTGCAATTGAGACCACTATTTGTGTGTCATCAGCATATGACACAATGGAGAGTCCGAACTCCTGTACTATGTGAGCTAGTGGGCTCAAATAAATGTTAAAGAGGGTCGGACTCAGGGAAGATCCCTGAGGTACTCCCCAAGGGGCTGAGAAGGTGTCTGACAGAATGCCGGCTTCCATACACTGAAAGGATCTATCATTCAGGAACGAGGCCACCCATTGATTGGCTGTACCTCTAATTCCGATATCTTTGAGCCTGTTGACCAATATTACGTGGTCTACTGTGTCGAAGGCCGCACTTAGATCTAGAAGCACAATCGCAGCGGCTCTTCCCTGATCTAGTATGCTTTTTAATTTTTCGGTGACAACCAGTAGTGCTGACTCCGCGCTGTGTTCCGGTCGGAACCCCATCTGGGTCTGGTGTAGGATGCCATTATCTTCTAGAAAGCGTGAGATGGTGCTGTTCACGTGTTTCTCCGCAATCTTTCCCAGAATGGGCAGCAATGAGATCGGGCGGTAGTTTGCCAAAGAGGCGGGGTCAAGTTGGGGTTTTTTCAGCAACGGTTTTACAATGGCATGCTTCCACTCTTTGGGCACTATGCCTCTTTCGAGGGATAGGGAGATGAGGTTAGAAAGGTGAGTTAGGACGCATTTTCCCCCTTGGGCGAGGATATGGGGCGGCGCCGGGTCTATAGGGGACCCTGATTTAATGTTCTGTAAAAGGGGGACAGCCTGTTCTTAACTCAGTTTAGGGAGGGTAAACAGAGCAGGGGGAAGGGAGGTTACTGACTGCTCTGTGCTCTTGGGGAGTTCAGGAGTGCTCCTGGAGGCTTCGGTTGCTACTGATCTCTGGCTTGTGTTTGAGTGAAGGGAGTTGTAAATGTTTTCCACCTTACTCTTGAAAAATGTAGCTAACCCGTTGCATCTCTCTTTTGAACATTGAGAAAGGTTTGTACCGGATTCAATTGTCGTGAGAGACTTTAGATCTTAGTTGATGAAACTGTATCGATCCATTTAGCGATGGCAGTCTAAAGTGTCTTCTGCAGTGTTCATTTGATCCCGTAGTCACTGCTAGGACAAAAACTGAAACAATCCCCCACTTCTCCAGTCTTTACTGTAAATCCTTTTGATGAAATGGATAAAGTCAGGATTGGTTATGGGTCTCACTTTTAACACTTAATCAGCAGTTGCATAGAAGTTAAAAAAAGTATTTTGGAGTCCTCCATAGTGTGCCCATTTTCTTGATTGCTAAACACTTTGGACCTGAAGTACTTTTCAACTCTTATCTTTGTTCCCACTATTCTAATGTTCATAGACCGGTTCCATATCAGGTGTCCAATATGGCTTTCGTCCCCCAATATCAACCTTACGGGTAGGCACTTGTGTGTATTTACACAAATGAAGAAACAAATTGTGATTTTTTTTTATTGCCGCTCGCCCCTCACATCGTATTAGAATATCACCAATGGATCAATGAGGGCTGATGGGACGATGCAGCTGGTAGTTGATTGTGGAACCAGATAGATGCAATGTGCACAGGGTGGGACAAGGACAGATAATAGGCTTGAGCACTAAAATAAAATTGTACCCCATTCACAAATCGCATAGCATAAATGTGGCCCACATTTGTAAATTAAAGCAACTCCGACGTTTTTAATATGTACCTTCTAGTTGGCTTGTGTGGAGTAGTGGACCATGCACATTTGCCCAGAAGCATATTTCTCTCCTACGACTGGAAGTTACCAAAAACTACTTTCAAGTTCACAACAAATTTTACCTACAATGTAAAGGTACTTCAAAGGGTGTAGTTTTTTCGCACCACAATGTCTCTCTTTGTAAAGTGGCTACACGATAACAGTAAAGACAAAAGATTCACTGATTCCTTAAGTAACTCAAGTATTCACTTTCTTGACCCCATCATTCAATGTGTGATGGGGAACTCTTTACCACCTTGTATAGAGAACCAAATGACAGGAACACACTCCTGCAATAAAATAGCCATCACCCCAAGGCACTTTGTGATGCTTTTCCTTATAGCCAATTCTTTGCATTAGATGCAATTGCAACTACAAGTCTGATTATTTTAAGGAGGCCAACATATTATGCAACAAACACTAGATGAGAGGTTATCCCAGATACTTGATTGGCCGTTCAATGAAAATGGTGCGATACTGCCCAAGGGAGACATTCTTAACAACTAAACTCAACCAAATGAAAAAGTGGTTTGTGTCACCACCTTTAGTCCTTCATCTAACTCTGTTTAATTTCTAGAGAGGACACAGTCGCAAAAATCATTTGACTCATGCTAATTTGCCCAAAAATAACACCAGAAACCCCCTGCTTAACACCTGTGGTCGCCCCCCAGCCATGACAACTTCAAATGTGGCGAATGCAGTGTCTGCAACCTGACTATTGAAACTAAAGAGTTTGACATCGTGATATTAGTACCACTTTACACCACTTCTCCAGCTGCATTTCCCAAAATGTCGTCTGTTACATTTGGTGCCCTTGTGATCTAATACATATCACCCATAAAAGGTCCACTAAATAAAGAAAAACAATTGGACATCAGTAGAATCAGTAAGGCTCAGAATTCCCCTCTGGTTTCACATTTCATAGATCTAAACCATTCAGAAAAGGACCGAAGATAGCAAGTCATAGAGATTAAACACACTCCAGCAAATGGTGATGACGTCACAAAACTACTCTCCAAAAAAGTAACTTTTATGGATACTATGCTGGGATTCACTGGAGATTGGTCATCACAGTATGGAGGACTGGCATGCACTCATATAATGGAAGCCATATGCTGCCAACACAGATCAACCCTTTTCTCTATTTGACTAATTTTTTCCAATTTTAAATATTGGTTGCATTTTTCAAAATTCATTGTTTTTTATTTTAAAGAAGTTATTTGATTATTGAATCATCTCCACAATCGAACTTTGAGTCATTTTGTGTAAATTGTGACCAATGTTGCGTTTTTAAGCATCAACTGTTAATTATGTTTTCAATGTGTAAACTGCTTGCTTCTCGGCGAGGACAAAATCCTCGCCAACTCCAGCAACTCCAAGGAACTCTTCAACATCATCCAGGAATTCTCCAAACCCCCAGCGAAACCACGGACATCACCTCCTCCCAGGACCTCTGCAACAAGCTCGGCTCTTACTTCCATCTGAAAATCAAGGGCCTCTACGACAACTTCAACGACCAGACACCTGACTCCGAAACCACTCCCTCCTCCAGCAACCCCAGCCAGCCCACCATCTTCTCCTGGACCCCAGTCACCACCGAAGATGCCACATCGACCATGGAAGACCCCACAGCGACCATGAAAGGCATCCACTCGGGAGCCCCCACAGGCCCCTGCCCCCGCACATCTTCCACAGAGCCGCTGGGGCCCGCGCTCCAGAACTAAGATGCACCATCAACGCCACCTTCGAAACCGTCATCTTTTCCGACGACTGGAAACGCGCAGAAGTCAGACCCCTTCTCAAGAAGCCTTCAGCAAATCCCACGGACCTCAAGAACTACTGACCCATCTCCCTCCTCCCCTTCGCGGCCAAAGTCACCGAAAAGACTGTCAACGTCCAACTAACAAAATTAATCGAAGAAAACTCCATCCTCGACCCCTCCCAATCCGGATTCTGCAGCAACCACACCACCGAGACTGCCCTACTCAATGCCAAAGATGACATCCGCACCCTCCTCGACCAAGGACACACCACAGCCCTGAACCTACTCGACCTCTCTGCAGCCTTCAACACCGTCTCCCACCGCACACTTACCACCAGACTCCACGACGCTGGCATACAGGGAACCGCCCTTGACTGGCTTCGCTCCTTCCTCACCGACAGAACCCAAAAAATCAGACTGCCACTCCTTCCTCTCCGAACCCACGGAAATCAACTGCGGAGTACCCCAAGGATCGTCACTCAGCCCCATGCTCTTCAACTTCTACATGGCCCCCCTCGCCGCTATCATCAGACAGCACGGACTCAGCATAGTATCCTACACCGACGACACCCAGCTCATCCTCTCCCTCACCAAGGACCCCATTTCCTTCCAGGAAGGAATTAAGGACGTCACATCCTGGATGAGCAGCAGCTGCCTGAAGCTCAACTCAGAGAGGACAGAGGTCCTCATCCTCAGACCCTCGCCCTCTGCATGGGACAACACCTGGTGGCCCACCGCCCTTGGCAGCCCCCTCATCCCCACGGACCACGCTCGAAAACTCGACATCGTACTCGACTCCTTCTCCATGACCCGGCAGGTCAACATCGTCACCTCCACCTGTTTCAACACCCTCTGCATCCTCTGAAAGACCTTCCAATGGCTCCCCCCCGAATCAAGGAAGACCGTCACCCACGCACTCATAACCAGCAGACTGGACTACAGAAACGTCCTCTATGCCGGGATCAACAAGTCTCTGCTCCGCAAACTCCAGACCATACAGAACACCGCAGCCAAACTCATCCTCGGCATCCCTCGACGCCAACCCAACACCTGAGTAACCTCCACTGGCTCCCGGTTGAAAAGAGAGTAACCTTCAAGATACTCACCCACGCCTACACATGCCTCCACAACACCGGACCTCAATATCTCAATGATAGAATCTCCTTCCATGTACCCAAGAGGAACCTCCGATCCGCCGACCTCGCCCTCCCGTACCCCCGCGCATCCGCAGACAAGAATGGGAGGAAGAACCTTCTCCTACATCGCGGCCAAGACCTGGAACGAGCTCCCGATCAACATCAGACACGCCCACACCCTGCACATCTTCAGGAGGACCCTCAAGACCGGGCTCTTCGACTGACCAGAGCTGCTCTTCCGCCCCCCCCCCACCAGTGCCTTGAGACCCTCATGGGTGAGTAGCGCGCTTAAAACTCCCTGATTGATTTATTGATTGCTTCTCAGTTCTTTATTCACTTTGTGCAGGGAGGCTCTTCTCAGTCACCCCTTCCCATCTGAGCAGACCTTACCATTGGCCCCACCTGCCTTTAGTTTGCGCCCTTCACATGCAGCCTTCAGTGACTATCACCGAATGGGCATGAGCCTCTTGCTCTGCCATCCCACATCAGTCTGCTTTACAACCAGCCGGCCACATGCTCCACTGAGAGCAGGGATCCTTAGCTCCTGTGATATTGTGCTCTTGTGGTGCACTGCACCTCAACTTCTGCTGCATTAAAGTGGAATTGTTCGCCTGCTAGATATTTTGCCTGCTTCAGGTCCCTTCTGTCTAGGTTCTGAATGTGATGCCCATTTAAGCTTGTAGGGATGTCCTCTAGCGTGGCTTTAGCCCTCCGCACCTACCTTCCTGGGAGTGTTTGGAATTACCAGATGCACACACTACACACGCAGCACCAGTAGTTGTGCACCAGCACATGGTAAATATTTAATCCCACCTCTTGATTGAAGAATGACCTCAGGTGGCTGTTGCTGCGCAACCTGATTTTAATCTCTCCCTTCGAGATCTTCCCCTTTTTGTGTAACTATTGTTTCCCTTTAATCTCACTCCTTCACGTGTTCTAACTGGCATCGTTTGATGTAGAACTCATTCATTCTTCCTTTTTGAGGAATTGGGACCTCTGGCCCTTTCACTATATAGGTTAGATGTGCCTGACTCTATACTGGGCCCCTTCTCCCTTTTAATTTTCAGGAGTTGGGACCCCAGGCCCTCTTCACTGTGTATGTCACGCCGTTTCAGATCTGGGCTGGCCCTCTTGTTTTGGTCAAACTCTGCCAAATTACCTCGTTTTTCTTTTTCACTCTTTCCCTGCACACGTCTCGTGCCTTTACTATTCTCTGTCCCGAGAATGACAAACATGTCCTTCGGGCTCACCCTGGCATTGACATCACAACATGTGTACCATGCAAATGATGTATTCATTGTCAGTTTGTGATCAACAAATTGTCCTGCTACCTTAAAAGACCCATACATTGTCATATGTTTTCTTCTGCCATTTTTGTCACACTTGAAAATTATATAAATTTCGCGATGGAAACACATTGGAGAACCGAACCCTCCACTGTATTTAACGTGCTTAAACTTAAACATTTTTACTAATAAACGCATTGATATTGGCCAGTGTCCAGTGTGCTAATAATTGTGATATTACTTACATTACATTTTCCCTATGTTTCGTAGTATATTTTGCTTGATCATATAAGTTAAAATAGATTGTTTAGTAAGTAATCACTGATAGTGCCCGAGTGACAGGAAGCATTGTTCTGTCAACATATGTCTCATTTGGTTGGCATCAGTGAAATGGTGGTGTTTTCTTTACCTCTTTGCTATTGTTTTTGTTTATCACTGTAAAACCCTTGAGGTAGCCGCAAAGTGCCTCATATCAGATACATAACAGCCACTGACGGCCGGCATGACTCGCGGATGGCAGGGCGGGCGGCGGGGTAGCGCAATCAAAAACAAAAAAAACAAAAAAACATTTCCAAACTTACCTTGCCGCCTACCCCGCCGCCACGTCTCAGCTCCTTGCTCCTGCTCTCCTCGTGGGACAGGAAGCCAGGCTCCCCAGACCAATTACAACACAGCAATGCAGCGTTGTGATTGGTTTTGACCTTCCTAGTTCGACGCTGAACCAGGAAATTGGGGCCTGGGCTTGTTCTCCACGCAGGCTGTAATTCAGCCTGCATGGAGAACAGGAAAAGTGCGCATGACTGGTTTGGGCTGCCCGAGAGGGCCGACCAAACAGTCATTTCACACTTAGGAGTGTGCAAACCACTCCTCTCCTGCCCTGCTCCGTGAGCAGAGCAGCCCTGCCCACCCGCAAACGAAGGAAACATAAAATGATAATAACTAAAAGTTATTATTTATATTTCCTTTCTTTTACACTGCTCAAAGCAGTGGGGCGACGCTCCTCTGCTATAGCGGAGGAGCCCACACTGATAACAGCTTGAAAATGTGTGAAGTTCTAGGTAATAACTGAGCATCTCCTGGATTGCTATTATCAACTGAAAGAATCCATCAATTGTGTAAACTGATAGGAAGCTGACAAAGCCTTGGGTGAGGGGCCTGCAATATGAAGGGGCAAAAACCGGTTTTAGGCATCTGATCAGCGAGCCAGAGGAAAAAAGGGAAGGCGGCATGCAGGGGTAGAGCTAGCCAGAAGTCAGATTGGTAAGCCTTGTACATAAATGGGAATTTATCTGAATGTCTTGAAACTAGTTGGAGTAATGGATAGTAAGTTGAGATTGGAAGACATTCGGAATCTGGTGGAAAGATAAGGGACAGCCAATTGACAGTTAATTCGGAGCTCAGACATGTAAGATTTTGAGGATGAGGCATCTGAATTTGAACTTTCCTCTTTCCTTTACAGAGAGAATGTGGAAAGCATTCAGCACAGGCATAATGTGGTCATATTGAACTTGATACGAGGATGGTTGTGGACTCCTCTGAGAAGTTTTTTGATTTGTTAGTGAACACAGTGTGGAGACTATTGCAAGAGTGAAGCAAAGGTTCATAAATAGCTGGGGAATCTTTTTTCCACTAAATACAATAGAGCATTTTTTCAAAACCTTTAAACACTTAGGCTACAAAAGAAATAAAATGGCAATCAAACAGTATATCATTTGTCTGCCTGGCTCAACAGCTCCTCCATGCCTGTGTTAGGCTGCCCAATACAGCACAGCATAATGGAACATACTGGGCAGTTAGCATTCCTCCCTTCATGCTGTTGCAGATTTATTGCTGCAAAGGTTAGTGACAACAGCATTCTTGCCCACTGGTCCCACCCATTCACATATTGCCCATTAGCTGCTGCTGGCACTTCAGATGGGACATGCCAATTGGCATTTATTTTCACATTCAGTGCCCCCGTGACTACTAGCAGTTTATAGCTGCAGAGAGGTTAACTTGGTGCAGGTATGTGTGCAGGGCCATGGTGGGTCAAGCGGCAATTGATTTAGTTTCAATTTGATTTATTTTTACTTCAGCGCCTGCCATAGCACACCCAATATGGGGAGAGGGTGTGGCTTAACGGCTGGGCGGCCGACCTTGAAGCTGGGGAACCAGGTTTGAGTCTGGCGGGAGGCTCAAACATCTTGCGATTCTGGGCAAATCACAATCTCCTCGTGCCTAAAAATGAATGTGTCTGTAAGGCAACTCCTGCTCATGTATAGCGCTTTGATACCTTCGGGTCGAGTTCGCCCCATATAAAACACTAAGAATATATATATATATATATTCATTCACTGAAAAAAACCATAGGTTTTAGGGACAGTTATAGTTAGTTGGACATTTCACTCGTAAAAAACCCGTGAAATTCCCCCGTTATAGTTAGTTCAGCTAACTATAACTCGCGCCCCCGCAATGCACTGCTGATGATGTCACATATTACATCACTCATGACATGGTCAGTGACATCACTGATGACATCACTGATGACATCTCAAATGACATCACTGATGACATCACTGATGACATCCATGTGATAATTTGATGCATCTTCTCACACCCTAATATAACTTTTGATACACCCACTGTAAATTACAGACTGCCATTGTCAAAACCATAGACACTCCAACACCAATTACTATATACACACTCACTGATTCTTAGGTCTACACACACATCCACTCGCTCACCTCTACAGTCACTCATACTTACGGTCACTCAGTACAGGACTTTCATATGCACTTATACACCTACATAGACACACACACCGCCACTCATCCATAGAGGTACTCACACACCTAGTCAGTCATGCAAATAATTAATCACACTGCCATTTACTCACCTATACAGTTATACACACACCAGCTCACTTACTCATACAAATACTAGCACATTCTTACGCTCTTATACAATCAGTGATACAAGTACACACTCATCCATACAGCCACTCACAATCACACACTCTCACTTATAGCCATTTATATACTCCAACACACATATATACTGCCTTTGACATATTAGTTACTCACACATGTACCACTAAGATATACATTCACTCACTAACACACCCATACACACACTCACCCACCCATACAGTCCATCACAGATGCACTCTTGAAACCATGCACCCAGTGAATCACCCACTCACACATCTATGCGCAGTCACACACACCCCACCCACACAAACACTCAGGCACCCATACAGATACTCAGACAACCAATCAATAACCCATGTAGACACTCATGTAGCTATTCGCAAACCTATGCAGCCGCTTAAACACCAACAGACAGACGGATACAGACATTCACACAGTTTAGTCACTAACCCATGCATTCAGTAAAATACGTTTAATCACTCACTTATAGAGTCAGTCATGCACCTACTAAATCATCCATCCAGACACTTATACACCCACTCATTCTTCAATACACCTTGGCATATATAATAAACATATTTAAACTTTATAGAAGCACACAGTCACTGGATGATGTCATCAGTGATGTCATTTGAGATGTCATCAATGATGTCACTGACCATGTCATGAGTGATGTAATATGTGATGTCATCAGCAGTGCATTACGGGGCGCGAGTTATAGTTAGCTGAACTAACTATAACGGGGAATTCCACGGGTTTTGTACGAGTGAAATGTCCAACTAACTATAACTGTCCCTAAAACCTATGGTTTTTTCAGTGAATTTCAAAGGTTTTTAAATGCTAATTTCTAACTATAACGTGTCTGAAACCTCTGGTTTTTTCAGTGAATTTCAAAGGTTTTTTAAATGCTAATTTCTAACTATAACGTGCCTGAAACCTACGGTTTTTTGAGTGAATTTCAAAGGTTTTTTAAATGCTAGTTTGTAACTATGCCTACAGAGGTAGGACATGTGAAGAAAGAAGAAAAAACGCACAGAAAGAAGCAAAAGAAATGCAGAAAGAAGCAACAGAAATCCACAAAGACGAAGAAAAGTGCAGGAAGAAGCAAAAGATGTGCAGAAAGAACCAACAGAGGAGCAGAAAGAGGCCTTGTTCCAAAATCATCCCGTGCCCACAACTTTTTCCAACGTGTACTGGTGGTAACTGACTCGGACTAACCAGAGCCAGTGCTATGCTAAAACACACTTAGAATACAGTTAAAACACCTACATACACTAGGGAACACTATGCGTTGGGGTACCCGTGTGATTAGCATGACCTCCTCTGTAAGTCCCTAGTACATAATAGGGCAGGGGGATTAAAACTACCTCTTAAAACGCGCTACAGGGCGCGTTTGCACAGTGGTGAAGGGAGGGGTGCCTGAGGTGACGTGTGCAAACGCGCCCGTGGCACGCTTTAAGTTGCGGGATTAAGTCCCCTTGAAACCCGAGTGTCCCTGGGGCGCAACTAGCCCCCCAGGTACCTACAGTTAGGACCACAGAGCTGAGTTGCAGAGAGGCGTTCCGAGGCCACGCACCTTTTTTCACCTCTCTGCAACGCAACTCTGTTGTGCTTACTGAAGGTACCTGGTGGGCTAGTTGGACTCCAGGGACCCTCAGGATTCAAGGGGACTTAATCCCCCAACTTAAAACACGCCACGGGGCCTGTTTGCACACGTCACCTCAAGACCCACCCCCTCCCTTCACCACTGTGCAAACGTGCCCCGTGGCGCGTTTTAATTTGGGGGATTCAATGAATCATGAGCGTCCCTGGGGTCCAACTAGCCCACCCTGTACCTCCAGTATGCGCCAGGGAGCTGCGTTGCAGAGAGGTGTTCAGAGGCCACGCCCCTTTTTACACCTCTGTGCAACGCAGCTCTGAGGCGCTTTCTGGACATACCTGGTGGGCTAGTTGGCCCCCAGGGACCCTCAGGATTGAAGAGGATTTAATTCCCCATCTTAAAACGCACCACGGGGCCTGTTTGCACACATGTCACCTGAAGCCCCGCGCCCTCCCTCCACCACTGTGCAAACGCGCCCCGTGGCGCGTTTTAAGTTGGGGGATTAAGTCCCCTTGAATCATGAGGGTCCCTGGAGTCAAACTAGCCCACCATGTACCTCCAAAAAGCGCCACAGAGCTGCGTTGAAGAGAGGTGTAAAAAGGGGCGTGGCCTCTGTACACCTCTCTGCAACGCAGCTCCGTGGCGCATACTGGAGGTTCCTGGTGGGCTAGTTGGCCCCCAGGGACCCCCAGTATTCAAGGGGAATTACTTCCCCTTCTTAAAACGCGCCAGGGGGCGCATTTGCAGACTGCTGCAGGGAGGGGGCGGGGCCTCCGGCACGATGCCAGTCTTTTTTTTTTTGTATGGGAGGGGGGCTGCGTGGCCCCCCTTCCCTCTGCCACTTTTGGCCCCGGGGACCCCATCCCCCGGGGCCTGAGGATTTTCTTTTTGTTTTAAAATTAAAAAAAACGGGAAGGGGGCCGCGTGGCCCCCCTTCCCTGGGCCTCTATTGGCCCCGGGGACCCCATCCCCCGGGGCATGCCCTCTTTTTTTGTTAATTTAAATATTTGGAGGGGGGCTGCGTGGCCCCCCTCCCAGGCCACTAAGAGCCCCGGGGACCCCATCCTCCGGGGCCTGGCCACTCGTTGGGGACTGTGGGGGGTCCCCAATCCCCGCACGGTCCCACCAGCTCCCCCGCGTCCTGCATGTCAGCAGCTCCCCTTATGGAAAAGCAATCTGCTTTGCTTCATTGAAGCGAGAGCAGGTTTCCCTGCTCTCGCTTCAATGAAGCAAAGCAAGTTTGCAATCACAGGACGGGAGCCGCGAGGCTCCCGTCCTGTGATTGCAAACAGCAGTGTCCTGGGGGTGGGCACCCCGGGACACTGCAGGAGCCGGCCCTGGGGGGTGGCGGTCCCCAGGGCCATCACGGGCTCCAGGAGGGGGGCCCTCCCTTCATTAGTAAAGCCCGGGGGAGGTGGTGGTCCCCGGGGCTTCGGGGGTCCGAAACGAACCCCCACATTTCTTGTGTTAGTGCCCCAAGGAGGTGGCGGTCCCCGGGGCATGTGGGGGAGCAGGAGCCCCCCCACACAGGTCATTCTTATTTAAAAAAAGAAGCACCGGGGGAGTGGCGGTCCCGGGGCTGCGGGAGGGCGGAGAGCCCTCCCGCACCATTTTTTAAATCCCCGGGGGTGGAGGTCCCCGGGCTTGGGGCCTTAGAGGCCCCCACATAAAATAAAAAGCAACCCCCGCATGCCCCTGGGACTTGGCCCACCCGGGGGCAAAATAGCATCGAAGCGCGGGAAACCGCGGTTCGATTTTTTTTTTTTTAATAAATCGGCTGGATCCACGCACCCAGCGCGCTTTTGCCAATTTTAAAAAAATATATATATTTTTTTTGGGCCCTGAGCAGGCCTAGGGGGTCAGGGTGTTTCTACCCTGCCCCCTTTTTGCGTTTTTCGCGATTGTTTTACTGCTTTCTTGTGCCTCGGTTCTACCGAGGCACAAGATGGCTGCCAACACTTCCTGGTTTGGAGTGTTGACAGCCAATTAGCATACAGCTCGTGATCGGGAGGCTACGCGGACCCTACGCGGCCATAGATATATATGTGATTTTACTTTTGATTTTCTCAGGAACTACTGAACGGATTTACACCATTTAAGCAAAAGGCACGACTCTGAAGCAAGGGCTACCTTTTTGCCAAATTTGGTGTAATTCCATTCAGCAGTTCAGGCTCTAGCTGCGATGAAAGGTTCCTATGGAAAATTGCATGGGGAAAACACGTTTTGGGACCCCCCTTTTTTCTCGGCCCCCACATGACGAATCACCCCAAGACTTTCAGGATAGGAGCGGACCGGAGCGGGCCACAAAGTTTGAAAATTTCGCGAAGATTCGTCAACCGGCGCCAAAGTTATTTCAAATAGAATGTTGCGGATTTCCTATGGAAAATAGGTCCTAACTATAACTATCTACTGGCGACCGCCAGTAGATAATATATATATATATATATATGGTGTAGCTTCCTCCACAGCATCCAAGAAACCTCCTGCATTGCTGTGTGCACCCAGTGCAACCCTTCGCTGCCTGCACAATACTGCCGGTTAGGAGGTGGAACCACAAGATTGTTGTCGGAATGTAATCTGACAGAACTATCATGTCCTAATTATGATACATAATACTATTGCTCCATTTGAGTTAATAATAGAAAATCTGGGACAACATTTAAAAAAAATATTTAGGACAGAGCATAAATGTCAGGTGATATTTCTGCACGTGATATTCTAGCATATAATCATCTGCAGCAGTATCTTAGTCTTTATATATCGATGTTCTCAATACCGACCCCCACTCAGCCTCAAACCCGGCCCACCACACCACAAAACAGGCCCAAAAATAGCTACATTACTGGCTGGCACACTTTCCTGTGGGACTGGCACATCTAGCACAGTGAGATTGCCCTGTAGGCCAGTCCAACCCCATTCTGAATATTGTGGTTTACTAGCTAAATACACAATGCAGGTCCTGTGTTATGGATTGCATGTAGACTGTGGCTTCCCTGCATGTGTGAAATGAGGGATTTGAGAAGTTGGGTGAAGCAGTAGGCAAGCATTTAAGAGAAATCTATTGTATTTCCCTGGGGCGGCTCCTCTATGTGGGCTGAGGAGCGTCACCCCACTGCTTTCTCGAAGTGCGAGAAGCAGAAACATAAAATGGTATTATAAATACCATTTTACGTTTCTGCTTCTCGCACTGCGTGGAAGCAGAAGGGTTTGGTTGGTGGACGGTCCTGCTGTAGGGCAGGGGAGGAGTGGCTTGCCCACTCTGAGGGCACTGACTGTTTAGTCGGCTCCAGGGCAGACCAAACCAGTCATACGCACTCTCCCTTTTCTCCATGTAGGCTGCATGCAGCCTACATGGAGAAGATGGCCTCCCCATAGATGCCTGTATGGTCGGCGTCCCAGCCAATCACAATGCTGCCATTGCAGCGTTGTGATTGGCTTAGGGGAGGGGAGGGAGGCTGCCTGCGGCTGCTTCCTGTTGCAGAGAGAGGAGGACACAGACCTACGACGCGGGACAGGGCCGGCGAAGGTAAGTTAGCGCTTTTTTTTTTTTTATTAACCACCACACACACACACACACCCACACACCCACACACACACACACACCAACCCACACACACACCCACACACACCCACACACACACACCCACACACACACCCACACACCCACCCAATGTAGCAGCATTGTGTAACCCATCAGCTTGGTACCCAGAGCATTTCTGATCCAGCTTTGTTCTGTTTCAGCTCTTGCCCTTGATGCTGCTCCCAATGTTCTTCAGCTTCAGCAGCAGTTCAGAGTAGAGGGCAGCTACTCAGTAACCAAGTGGGACCAGAGAATCAAGGAAGCAAAGGGGAAGCAATGAAGGCATAACTGGGACATGAGAGAGAAGAACTACACCGTTCCTTCTTCCTAATGCCACCTAGCTCTCCTCTTGGGGTTAGCACCACCAGACCCAGGAGCACAAATGATGCCTTCAGCATCCTCTACAAGAGGGAAAATGACAGGACTTCTGTGTCCAAGGCCACATGTTCCATGTTCGCCACACTCATACAGAAAGCTGATATCAGCTTGCCCCTCCAGATGGAAATATCCTGTTTTCATACACTGGCATCCAGACTGTTTCTTTGGTGGAGAGACTATTGCATTGCGCGCTGAGAGGACCCAAATAAAATGGCTAGGCAGTATAGCAAGTGATGGAGGAGAAATGTGGTAAAATCAGAAGCAGCAAATAAGTAAAGAAAAGCAGGGGTAAGCGATGGTCTTGGGCTCACATAAGATTGTCAGCCTGAATCCATTGGCCCAAACCCCTGGGAAGTTCACAGATGAAGGCACAAAGACTCACATCTGCACTAGCAATTCGAGGGGTTAGTGGAGTAACCCCTGGAAGGGTTCATTTTTTCTCACTGAATCAACTTTTTTCTGGTGGTAGAGCTGTCAGTCACTTTCTCTGGCTGTTACTGCTGTAGGTGGCTGTGAGAAGATTACTTAAGCTCCCTTTAGTCTGTTTTGCTGCTTCAAATGTAGAGTCGCAGGTCTATGTGCCAGGAAGTTGTACAATTTATTGAATTTAATGTTGCATCCTTTGTTTCGATAAATTCTGTTCTGTGCTTTATTTTGTTTTATGACTCTCATTCAAGGTACTGGGTAACACGGGTTAATTTAGTTTATAAGATAAGGAGGAGCGTGTATAATATGCACATTAAGCAAAAAAAAAACATTGCTCAGCTGCTCCACATTTCTGAGACCTCGCAGTCGAGAGGGAGGCCTAGACTGACATTTTCCGGAGCAGACCTTAGTCTACTCTATACTGAAAAAACACTAAACAATGGTCATCCATGCGTAGCCATGGTTTGTCATGAACATAAAAATGGAGGCGTCTGTCATATCATTCCTCTTTAACAAATACCCAGGGATGTCCTAATTGTGCCTCTGGTCAGTTATACTGAATTACAGTGAAATCTGACTGCTCTCTCCAGAAGGGTGTCTTTGCCGATTGTTCCAGCCTCATGAAAACTATCACTGCTAGAAATCAGAGAGCACAAAATGTGACTATTTAAATGCGTGAATTAATCTCTTACACTTATAATCCTTTACATTGCATTGCATTCCATCGTTTTAGCTCATTTTTTGCAATTACATAAATGAACTTTGGGTGTTCCGAGAGGGTACCTTTGCCCGTGATTTCAGCCTCAGATAGACCTGTCAGAGACTGGTTCAAGTTTAATAACATAAAAAAATAAGTAATGGGTAGAATGGCTGAACTATTCTCAGTCCGTGGCGAAGGCTCTAGGTTTCATTCCTTTCCACCGATTTTAGCTCGTCGGTGCCATTAAAGTCACGCAGCCATGGATTTTTTGCCTGTTCGCTCCTGAGGGTGCCTTTGCCAGTGATCCCAGCCTCCGAGAAAGCCTTCCTGTCACTTGTATAAATGTGCTACAGTATTGAAGTCGGCTTCATTATCTGTAGAAACCATGTGAAAATGGGAACCTAAGTAGGTCACAAAAAAAGCAGGTGGCAAGATATGCAGATTGCAAAGGGAACATTCTGAAAAGAGGGAGATGTGTTAGAACGAAGTGGCAAAAAAAAGCACGAAATAGAACAAGCTTAGAAAATGCATTCACTGAAAAGCAGGTGTCATTGAAACCAGGGCACACGTTGTTATAGAGAGGAGGGGAGGGGTGTTAATCTGAATTAAATCAATTCCGGAACACAAGAAAATTGAGATGAATGCTTCCGAAGAGGGATTTTCTGCACAAGGGCATTGAGAATGTATGTTTTCTTTTTTTATATAATTTAATGGGGGCTCCTGGCAACCACGGAGATGTGCATTAGGGAAGCGGATGTGCAAACAGACATGCGGTACGTAAATAAAAGCGCGCCTGCTATTTCCCACCTTACAGAAGCTGCTGATTGAATTGTTTCGGGCCGTGACTGCTTCAAGTGTGGAGGATCCGCGGTCTAATGAGCTCCCGGTGCACAGACGTGGGCGGACCGCCCCCTAGCGTACGCCGAAGGGAGCTTTCTTCACACAGGCAGCTGCGCTGCTGACACCATGCTGAAACCCGAACTCATCTCACTTGCACTTAAACGTGACGTTTATTTTAACGACTGGCCGTGTGTTTATGGGCAATTATTGATGCCAGTGAAAACGAAAGAAACGCAAATAAAATAGAAGACACTGCATTAATGGCGATATTATGTTTGTTTGCAGCACCAGTGGGCGCTCATCTGTTTTAAGAAACGTGGAAAACAAGGACAAGCAAAACCAATAGGCCTGGGCATTATCTGACAGCACATGCAGAAAATAGGTGTCAAATCAAGAGCATATTAAAGCCAGATTTATTGGCTTTGCAAGTGCTTGGTATTAACGGTGGTCTTGGTGCTATTGTTGATGGCATTGGTAGCATTGTTATTGTAAGCGTTGTTACTGCTGTTAGTGTGGTAATGGCAGGGATGATATAGTAGCCGCAGTATTGTTGATGGGGTGGAACTGATGGCATGGTGATTGTAGTGTCATTGGTGCTTGTTCTATTGATAGTGGGATTACTGATGATATAGTGGTGGTATAGTTAGCGGTGTTGATGATCTTGTTGTATTGGTTGTTTTCCTAGTGGGGGAGGTGTTATCTTCTTTGGTGGTGGTATTTGTGGGACGATTGGTGGTGGCATTGGCAGTGGTGATATTAATATAGGTGGTAATGCAATGCGTTAGTGGCATTGGTGTAATATTGTTGGCGTGACATAAATGGTGATGTTATTGATAAGTGTTAGTAGTGGGCGCATTGGCTGTTGAAATGGTGATAGTGTGGCATTGGTGGTTGTGGTATAATTGTGGTATTGTTGGTGTTATTAACAAAAAGCAACTAGGAAGCCATAGTAGGGTCAGGTTCACACTTGAGTTATGACAAAAACATTAAAAAATGCATGTTGTAGTAAAAAGTACTGCTTCCTATATACACACATGTATGAGACAAATATTTGAAAGTGGCAAAAAGCATGATGGTGGAGTGTACTTTTAAAATGTAAAATACTACCTGAAGCATTGTAAAGCAAGCAGTCTTTAAGCGGTGGAATGATACACAAAACAACCAATAGCATGATGGTTAGAAGGCAAAGCCCCTATGAGGCGAGGTGATTGACAATGCCTCAAATCAATGGGTGAAAGAAGCTGATCCAAGTAAGCTTGTGGTTGAAGGGTGCTGACCAAAAGCCCACTACATGTACATTGTATGTAGCTAGTCTTGCAAACAGCTTGCCTCGAAGTTTTTTGAAGTTATGGTTTTGTTAATGTTCAATGATAGTTTTCCAGACTCATACATGAATTCAGAAAACATGAAAAGGCACAAAGACACATGAAGGCTTGAAATGGAGACATGTAGATGATCCAGCAGAAAAGAAAAACATCCTAATAATTCAGCAAAAAAATAGCATAAAAAAATAAAACTCACTCTATATTGATATGCAAGTTATACATTCGTACACATAGGAGATAGAACAACATACCCCAGTGAATAAGAACTAGGCATTTCCATCCATCTGATTGTCATCTGAATGACTCACCCTGAGTAAAAGAGGAATCAACACATATGGGGTTTGGGGCGGACTATGTCCTGGGGCTCAAACATCAATTCACCTATGAGGCTGACTGGGAGAAGGCATGGAGGCAACTAAAAGATGGGAGACCAGAACAGCAAACCGCTTACAATGAGTCAAAAGTGGTGCTATATGTCATCTGTCTGTGAATGACTAAATGGCAGACCTTACACTTGGTATATGCCACCTATCACCCAAAAATATAACTGCATTATTCCTTCAGGTCATCCTTCCGTCCATTTATTGATTAAATCATTCAACAATGGAGTCATTTATTCACACCCTATTTAGAACGATCTACTGAATAGTCCAGAGTGATTTCTATATGACTGGCCAGGGCTGCTGTGTTAGAACGGTGATAAACACACACCCCTATGAGTTATACTATGAAAGAGCACATTATTTACAAGCTGTTCAAGCGATAGCCTACACATTACTATTATTAGGAAAATATATTGAGGCATAATACATGGGAGGCAAACGGCAGCGTCTGCTTCAGAAACACATTGTGTAGTGCATTACAGAGAAAGAAACTCACAGATGTTGGTGCAGAACTGAGCCAGTGGGCTGCTTGACTCTAATCGCTTGCACGCCCTTCTGTGATACAGTGTACCTAAAGAACACCAAAGACATCCATACAGAAGTGCCCGTTGTTGAAGCATCCCTTGCACAAGTTGCAGTCTGGGCTTAATGTGCTGCGTTCGAGGATGGTGACCTGCCTCCCAGTGTCCTACGTGTGGTGTTCCATCGTTCCAGCAGCAGCTGTGCCACAAAATTTAACTTTGCATTAGTTGGCATTTTACCCATGAAACAGCCACTAGCTCCCTACCAAGCGTCACTTAGGTGTGGAAAAAGGCAACATCATAAAGTCCACCATGAAACATTCCCATCTTAAACTCAATGGGGACAAGACTGAGCTTATGCTCCTTGGCAAACCTTCTCTCTCTGAAATAGCTTCTACTTGGCCTACTTGTATGGGCCCTATGCCGACCCCTAAATCAGAGATAAAGAGCCTTGGTGTTTGGCTTGATTCTGAGCTCGGCTTTAAAACCCAAGCCAGAAAGGTTGTTGCTTCCTGCTTTGGCATTTTAAGAATGCTGCGCAAAGTGCTTCCTCTGCTACCCCACCAGGTCAGAAAGCTTGTGGTCCAATCGCTTATTTTATCTCGTTTGGACTACAGAAATGCTTTGTACCTCGCTGCCCCTAGCCTGGTGCTGGCCAAACTTCAAACTGTGCAGAACTGTGCCGCTAGGATTCTTATGGGAATTCATAGTCGCCAAACAGCAAGGCCAGCCTTAAAGGCTCTCCACTGGCTTCCAGTTTTGGAAAGAGTCCAGTTCAAAGCTTTGTGCATTACTCACAGGCTGATAGGAGGGAATGGACCTCCTATTATCTCATCTCTGATCCAGCCCTATTTAGCTACTAGGGACCTTTGTTCAAATAATCTTCATTTGGCTTCTGTGCCTAGAATCAAGAAGGCCCGAAGCGGCGGCCGTCTTTTCTCTTACAACGCCGCTAAGCTATGGAATTCACTTCTTCTGCAGCTCCGAAAGGAACCCAACTATATGACATTCCGTAAGATGCTCAAAACTTGGCTTTTCCCCAAATGATCGTGTCACAGCCGATTCGACTTTGCCCACAGCGCTGGGATGCCCGCGGGTAACCATGCGCTTTATAAATATTATTTTCATTTCATTTCATTTCATGCCAGTTCAGATGTTTGGTGGTCCTCCGAGACCTCGAGACAGACCCTACAAAAGTGAAGTCCATTTCCGAGTCCCACATAACAAGTGTCTATGATGCCGTGGGAGTTTCTCCCTGCTCTTTTGAGGCACAGGAAAGATGTCAGTCTGTCCTGCACTGAGGGAGCGCCTTCGGATAAGTCGTACCATGAAACAGTCCTAACTTTGCCAGCTCGTTGGACACCATTCCCACTTGCACCTGGTCTGCTCAATATGTGTTTCTATTCCATTGGGAAAACCACCAGGGAGAAAGTAACAGAGTTGAGGGCGGTCAGAAATCTAACATTTTCGAGTACAAATCTCATGCATGTAGGGTGACCAGATTTTCAAAACCAAAAACGGGGACAGGTTACAGACTTAGAAGTAGGCCTACAAAATGACACTATTAGTATAGCGCTGCACTGATAAGGATCATAAACTAATACGTAGCTCGAGAAAACGGAAATCTTTTTCTAAATTCCAGCACCCAACAGAAAGAAAGCGAGGGAGAAAATTCCGAGCTTCCCTTTTTGCTTTTCATTATTATATCTGCCCACGCTCGCACGTATCTTTTTCCGTGCCACTGTGCTTGCAGAAGGTATAAGAGCGCTGCATCTGGCCCTCTGGAAAGAAAGCCTCACAGACATGAAAGGGAGCGCGCGGCTCCTACAGATACATCTTAATGAAGGTGAAGCCGCTCTGCTGGAACAGAAATCCACAGGGATGCGAACACACCTAATTAAGCCCGCAGTGCTGCTTCCTACCTCTGCAGCCCCCTCCTCTCTGCTGCTCGGATATCCCTCCGCTGACAGCAGCGCAAATAACCCGCATGCAAAGAGCTCCCTCGCACTTGCACAGAAAGAAAGGGATTCCAGGGGGCTTCGCGACACAAGGTTGCCTTTTTTGTGACGCTGGGTTTTTAAGGAATTTACTAAAACAGAACTACTGCTAACTTTGTGAATTCTGAGTAGATATGTTTGTAATTATGCGGTGTCCCTTTGGTTGGATTTCAAGTGAATATCGCCTTCGAGGCTTTGCACAACACGGGACCAGAGTACTTAATTCAGAATTTCTCATGGTGAGAGGATGTGGTCTCACGGCTAGACTGCCGACTTTGGAGCTGGGAAACCAAGTTTCGAGCCTCTGGGTGACTCCACATCTTGTGATTCTGGGCAAAATGACTTAATCTCCCCGTGCCTACCAAAAAAAAAAATGAATGTGTCCTTGTGTAACGTAACTGGTGCTCATGTAAAGTGCTCCAAAACCTTGGGGTCGAGTTCGCGCTATATAAATCTGCAAAAAAGAAAAAAGGTACATTCCCACTAGATCTTTACGATCTATGGCCCTGAAAAATGTGGGGGTACCTAAATTCAGAAAGTCTCGTTGGGGAGGCAGAAGCTTCGTGGTTTGCAAAATTGTGGAACTCTCTCCCTCTCGACCTTAAAAAAAAAATCAACCAATCTGTTACAATTTAGGAAAGCCCTTAAAACATGGCTTTTTACCCAATAAATGTTCTTATTGAATCTCTCAGCTCATATCTTCTTCAAGGCAGTGCAAAAACACCCTCAGGTATTTGAGCGCTATGTAAAACCAAATAACAGAAATACGTTAATTGATTTATTTACATTTAAAATAGTTCATAAATTTGTTAAAACTGAATGACGTAAAAGAAATGACACATGTATATAATCCTATCAGTGTTAAAAGGGCACTGTAAGTGGTGCTGGGTTCAGGGGTGGTACTGTATCCCAAAACACCCTTGTTTAAATTCATTTGAAAAATAAGCAATACAAATAACTTACGTGATTAAGTCGGACCTACAAGACAGCTCAAGCTGTCTGGTTGCAAAAGAGTGTGTGCTTCTAAAGAACTTAAAGGTGCTTGCAGTTCTGCCCATTGGTTAGCTTTACCGTCCCCTCATGTGCCTGCTTCTTATTCATGCCTCATTTTGTCAGTCTTGTTTCTTCTTCCACGGAGCACCTCCTCTTTACCTTCTTTTTGAATGGCTGGCTTTTAAGCTTTCACTGCTTACTTTTAAGGGACTACTTTTTTCATTTTGTTGAAGCACTTCATGAGACTGCATGTGTTTTCCAGCTATCTCCTCCATGTGCATTTTTACCCCAATGGTACTCTTTCTCGCCCATATGCTTCTCAGTCCCACCCACACTCATGTTGCATTCTTTCACCTCTGTGTGCCTCTCCCCTACCCTGCAGGTTGCTCTCTTTCACTCATGCTACTTCTCCTCCTGCCTGCTGTGCTGCTTCTCCCTCACACCCTCCTCAATTCTTTCCTGCAACTCAGTTATCCTTTTTATTTTTTAAGCACTTTTGTACTGTGTTTTTAAACAGTGCTGTTGTGCTCCTTTTTTCTTTTTAATTTATCAATTTATCTCTGATCGGTGAATGGGGAAAAAAAAACGCCACATCATTTTGTTGGCACCTGCATGCACGTGGAACGCTTGCTCTTACTTATAAAATGACACAGCTGTCACGTTTTTGTACATTTTATTTATTTCATTTGTTAACTAGCCATGCTGCTCAGCAACTGCGATGGTTTAGTGTATTGCTAGAAAAGATCGGCATAGCCAAAATATCTAATAGGCTATACCTATTGGTTTTGCTAGTGCTTGTTTCTTTCTATTTGTTTTATGTCGAAAAACAGATCGTAAAATGGCAGCGGTGAAGTAGACACATTGAGGCCGTCCGGATAAGAATCATCAACATAAGTAGACCGAAGGTCTGGCTCAGTTCCACCCGACAGTACACTTGGACAGCGAAGGGCCTGCTTCCTCTCTATGGGCAATGAAGGACCTCACACGCAAAATTGTGGAACCGGATGCCGGTCCACCTGAGATCCATCATAGATGAAGCATCTTTTTACAATCCCTGAATACCTACTTATTCAAACTTTAATGGAATGTTCTGTGCCCAACCGTCTATCCACCCTTCCGCCTGTTCTTTTATGCTAAGTGCCCGGATACTCTACGAGTAGCTGTGTGCTATACAGAAGCCATTCAATTATTCATTCATGTGTGAAGTAGGCACGCTGAGGCAGTCAGAATAAGGATCACTGTATTGCTATGTAAGAGACCCCAATCACAGGGAGCACAGCAATCCACAACTTCCCCGTCTACTCTCCCAATGGCTCTCTCTGTGTCTCCTGGCTCCCCACACAACATTCCATGAGCCATGCGCCCAAGCTATACATTCCAACCCAGCAGCATCCACACTCGTATGACAAACTGCTGATAATTGCTTTATCATGAAGATCTGCGTTTACTTTGTCTTTCTCTTGCTGCAAATTGAGGTCAGTTTGTAACTTGAACCTAGTCACACGCTTGCTGACATCCAGGAGTGTGAAAGGAACAGTCCATGCCCAGTGCTTAATTTGAGCTGCTGGTTGCAAGTGGGGCCCACCAGCGCATATTTTTACTCAACAGACTTTGATCTAGAGCAAGAGAGAGAAAAACACACAAAAGAAGGAACGGAGGGGGAAGAGGAAGATGGAAAAAATGTGACAAAGAGAGAAAGTAAGAAAAAAAAGGTGCCTACAAGAGTCATTATAAAGAGGCAGGGAGTGTGTAGGGATGGATTAAAGAGACTTGAGGTGGAAATTAAGACCACGCAACTTTGATATTCAACACCCCAATCTTCGATAGTGCTGGCCTTGGGCTTCTAGGCAAAACTTTGGGCCCTGGCACGCATTCGGTTACAAATCAAATACTGACTACGTCAAAGGTTTTCTGACGTATATCTACGCAAACATAACATTTCTAAAGTTTACTTATATTTCGCAATGTATTAGCCTCATGTGAAGTACAAAGGAGACACACTGCCATGTCTTAGTGGTAAATTGTAGTGGGTACAAAATTTTTAGTAGGACAAAACATACAAAGACAAATAGATGTTACAGTGGGTCACACGCGATACTGAAACCACACTGATTTATTATTCTAAGTGGACTTTGGCACTGTTACAAATGCACAGGCACTGTATTTCGCAAATCTACAGTCAATTGCACTATTGGAATTTGGTGTCTCTAATGTCTGGCTTACACATTCTATTTCTTTTAACCATGGGATCTTAGAAATGAGTCATTGTTTCTTTTGGTATTTTATTCTTTTATACAATGGCATCAGTTTTTTTCATTTGTTTGAGATAGACTGTGACTCAATAGTATGCACATTTACCCACTGAACTGCATTTCATTAACTTTTAATTTACATTAATATAGATGAGGCTTCTCCAATGAGAGGCTCATGAGCTACTGGTAGCTCTCCAACTACCTGCGAGTAGCTCTCCCGTGTGAAGCCCAGCCTACTAAATTAGAAGCTTTTTCTTGGTTGAATTAATATATGTATACCAAAATTTAAAGTGTGACTTTGAGATGAAAATGTGTTTATTTTCAGAACTCATAAGCTCATATTTGAAGAAAATGTTCTGAATTTCCAAAATATATTTAAAGCTGATAATCGAGAACTAAATCATGTGGCATTGGGGAGACTTTTTTACAAATGTTATTACCTTGGTGCCAGAGGCATTGCAGCTATGACTGCTATGTATCATCCATATAGAGGCATTCCATATTGATAAAGCTTTTTATACATTACTGCTGACAATCATGCCTGATGCACGGAGGTGATTGCTGGTGGTAACTCTGCATATAGTTGCCACTAATGTCTGATGCGGCAACTATTGCCACACTAATAATACTAGTAGCTCTCGATGAGTTTCAATGAACAAACGTAGCTCTTATTATAGCAAATTTTAAAGACCCCTGCTATAGACCAATGATAGCTGACAACCTCAGACAAAGATAACTCATTAAACAAAGCAACAGTACTTTACTTATAATAATCACAACTTAGGTGGGAGGTAGAGGGGATGATCTGGGTTGGTGACTGACAGGCTGGGATCATCCCACTTTAACAAATCAGTGCATAAGGTTACCAGTTCACTCCACCTCAAACAGACACTATGTTTCCGGCTATCATTTAATACATCAGTGCATTGTCGAAGCTGTATCATTCATTGGCATTCAAAAAACCCATTGGACAAGTTCACATGACAACAATGGTTTGTAAAAGTAAAGGACAAGCCTGGAAATGTGATAACACATGACAATCTGGCAACACCAGCTTGGGAGCATATGAGGGCATAGCCCACAAAACTCTGCTCGGTTGGAACTCCTTCAGCGCAAATCTACAAGTAAAACAAAAGGATGCAACCTAGAGGAAACCTTTGCTAGGGATTTCCCTTTCAAAATATCCTCTGGGGACACTGCGCCCAATAGAAATACTTATAGCAAGTCATCTAGGTGCAGCAATTGCAAGAAAACTGAGAATGGAAGACGGGCATGGTGACATTTTTATGCATCCAAAAGGGTGTGGAAATTAGTGCCACTCATGTACACTCTTATGCGGGAATATTCCGCATTAAAGTGTGTTACACCACTAAATCTGAACGTCTGTTATTTGAGAATCCACTATCTGAACAGTCCAAAGATTACAATGGTTTTTAGGTTGGCGCAGAGTCTTTAATAGCTTTGTATTGGTGCCCAAATTCAACTTCTCTTGTTGAGAAAAATTAAACATCTTATCCAAAGAAGTCTGAAAGGAGCAGAGAACCATAGAAAAGGTCCTAGGTAGCATTTCAAGATGAAGAAACTAGATTAGGATTTCGTTTATGCTTTAAATATTTTAGCAGTGCAACATGTAATTCAATGACAACTTGGAGACTACCGTGGAATTGAGACAGAACTGGTCTATTTTTGCACTGGAAGATGGAACAGTCCAATTCACCAAAGGAAGTGTACATGCCACCTCTAACCAGCCCTGACAGCACACACGTTGATTGCAGCTTGCCCAAGGGGTCATCTTCTACAAACCTTCACCAGCACTTTGCCCACCCCATTGATGGTGTGATTCAAATGGTGAACATGCTTTGAGTTCTGGTGTGTGACTCCACAATGAACCATCACTTAAGCAGTAGAAGTACCTTGGCCAAGATTAAATGAGTTTGCTTTCCCAGAGAACCGAAGGAATATTGTGCTTTCACAAATAAACAATTGCAAATATACAGTTTATTTTTTGGGATGGCCTTATTCAGAGGGCCATGTTTGCTTAAACACAACTTAGTGTGGAAAATAGCAAGGATCTGGAGCAATTTTGAGAGAAGACGACAAGTATGATTCACATCTTAGCATGTTTTGTAGAGAAACAGCGACTACATTGTCCTAGCCTCAAGAATGCTAAGAGCCCGATTTACAAAGGTAAACTGAGTCGAAAGTGTAGCTTTACGACTTTCGGTATTCACAAAGGGCATTTACGAGTAGTAAAAGTTGACTTTTGTCTCAGTTAAACTTAACTTTTGGTGTCAAGTTTAACTGAGACTAGACAAAAGTCTAACTTTACTAGTCGTAAATGCCCTTTGTTGAATACCGAAAGCCGTAAAGTTAGACTTTTTTCTCAGTTTCCCTTTGTGAATCGAGCCCTGTGTTTTTCTCACTAGAAAACTCATGTGTACGCTCTTATCCTACACTGCCCATATGCCTGCCCTATTAGCCTGAGTTGAGAAGGATGTACTGCAATTTTAAACAGCATGGAATGCTCTATTACTTACCGGTAATCTTCATTACTCCAGGTCCCGTTGTCCTCGTCCCATTCATCAACATATTGGAGATAACCACCTCCCGACAGAAAAAAAGAGCAGAGGCATGCTGGGACCCTAATACTGCCCCTCCCACCGGGAGTACATAAGCAGTACTTACCCAGCATCCCGTCTGTACAACCAAGCCCAGACAGGAAGGCCGGCCGCCCGGGAGGGAGGGAGGGGCGTATGAATGGGACGAGGACAACGGGACCTGGAGTAATGAAGATTACCGGTAAGTAATAGAGCATTACCCCCAGGTCCCTTATGTCCTCGTCCCATTCATCAAC
This sequence comes from Calotriton arnoldi, assembly GCA_963921515.1. Lineage (NCBI taxonomy): Eukaryota > Metazoa > Chordata > Amphibia > Caudata > Salamandridae > Calotriton > Calotriton arnoldi. The sequence continues at coordinate 296,689 of CAWUFW010000295.1, read as the reverse complement.
ATATTGGAGAACACCAAAGCAGAAAACCGGCCTTCCGAACCCACAAGCGCACCCAGGAAACCACACCAAACGCAGCAACCCAAGAGAGCACCGAGAAGGAGGGAAGGGGGGACAGCAGGAAGCCACCAGCCAGTAACCCAGAAGAGGACAAAAGGGTCAAACAAGGACCGGAGACAACCAAGAAAAAAACAGAAGGCCAGAGCCACAAAAAGGAGGCCGCCAACCAGAGAAACAGGGCAACCAGGCCAAAAGGACACGGCCAAGGGACCCACCGGACAAACCCGCGCAGCCCAGAAACCCCAGGAAGGCACACAGGACCCGGCAGCCGCATAGACACCGAGCAAACCTCGACCGCCCCGGAGAAGGACAAAGAAAAAGCCTAGCCCAGGCAACAGGGCACAGGCCCAAGCACCCAGACCAACAAGAAAGGAGGAAGGCACAGGCCAGAAACCGGCCCACCCCACCAAACCGAAAGACCCGGACCCCAGAGCACAGAGGGGAAAGTCAACGAAACCCCGCAGAGGAGGCCAGGACCGGGAAGGAAAACCAGCACCACCAGGGCCACCAAAGGACAACCACCAAGCACCCAGCCCAGAGGGAGGAGCCGCAGCAAGAGCCCGGGAGCAGAACAGGAGCAAGACCCCAACCAAACCGAAAAGGACAGGGAAGGAGACAAAGACCCGAAACCCCAGGAAGCCAAAAGCCCCACAGGGAAGAAGACTGCCAACCGAACAGGGCGGCCAAAAAACCCAGAACAGGCAGGGCAGAGGAGGGAACCCGGAACCGAACAGGCACTGCAACACAGAGGGCAGACAACAACAGAAGCCAACAAGGCGGAGGACTGCCCAGGCACCCAACACCCAGGCCAAGCACTCAGCAAGGGCCGGAGCAACGGAAAAGGCCCCAGGGTGCACAGCACCCAGACCAGAAAAACCACCAGGCCCAACCCCAGCCAACGCCGAAGAGGAGCCAAGAGATAGCAAAAACCAGGGCAACAAACGCCCAAGGAACCAGGAAGCCAGGACCGGAGCCAAGCAACCCACCGAGGCAGGAGGACCCACAGGCCCAACCAGCCCCCGGAAGGAGCCCACGCAGAGCCCAAGGAAAAGGAATGGGCAGGGAGGCCAACAGAGACCCCCAGCACACCACCGCCGGACCAAACAGAAGGCCGGAAGAAAAACAAACACAGAACCGCCAAAACGGAAACCGGAGGAAGCAAAGAAGGCAGAGGGCCAAGCAGCAGCAGAACCCGGACAACCTGCAGCCAGGAGGGAGGACCCCACAGGGAAGAGGAACCCCACAGAACCGCACCCCAACCAGAGAGGGGGGCACCAAAACAGAGACACCAGGAACAGAGCCCGGGGAAGCAAGGGAAAAACAGGAGCGAGCCAGGACAACGGAACCAGGAAGAACCAGGAATGCCCAGCAAAACACACCCCGGAGCCCAGCAAGACAAGGAAGCCCAGCCAGAAGACATGCCGAACCAGCAGGAAGCTGGCAGACCAGGAGCACAGGAGGCAACCCAGGACACGGCAACCCAGAAGCACCCAACACCAGGACCCCACACAGGACCGGACAAGGGAACCAGAGGCGAACCAAGCCCGTGAAGAGAACCGCCGGCAGGAGTAGGCCCAGAAGGACCCACCAGGACCCGGCCGGAACCCAAGAGAGCGCCCCGCCAGGACCCACAAAGAGAGCCCAGGCAAGGACGCAAGAACGAAAAAAAAAGGGCAACCAACAGACGCCCAAAACCAGCAGAAGCTGGAAAACCCCAGCAGACCAAAAGAGGGGAAAAAAAAACAGGCGCCAAGCCAAGGACACGGCAGCAGCGAAAGAGAGCCAGGCCCAACCAGCAGAGGCACGAACCCCAGGGACCCAGAATGCGAACCACCACTGGAACACATCCGGGGGGGGACGCAAAGGAAAGGGAGAGCAAGGCCCAACCCCACCAGTCCGAGAAGCCGACAGCCACAGGCACCCCCAACCAGGAACAAACCAGGCCCGACCAAGGGCAACCACAGAGACCAGGCGAGAGCAGGCCCGCCGGCGGAAGAAAGAGGGGTGACCAGGACCCACCGAAAGAAGCCAAAGGCAAGCCCAGGAAACAGAGCAGGGGCGCCGCAGAAGCAGGGGAACACAAGGCCATACCAAGGAAACCCCAGAAGCCAGGAACAGCCAGCGCCATAGCCAGGAGCAACCAAAGACAACAGCACCCAGAGCGGAAGAGGCAAGAAGCAGAAGACAGCACACAGCCATCTCCCCACAAAGCAACCCAAGCACACAGGAGGGCCCGGAACACACACCGGAAGCTCCAGACAGGTGCAAGGAGAACACAACAGCCGCAAGGGAGGCAGCAACAGGGAAATAAGCCCCTCAGCAAACGCCAGGCCAGACCCCAGCAAGGAGGGGGACACCGCACTCCAACAGACAGAAGGAGCAACCCCGAAGAGAGGCCGCAGAAGCCAGGAAGCGGAGGCACCCAAAAGAGAGCCGAACCGCCCAACGGGGAGCGGAAGAAAGAAGAGAACCCAAGGCACAGCCAAGCAGGGCAAACAACACAGCCGAACCGGACGCCAGCAGAGGAACAGAGCCTGCAGCACAGGAAAGGAGCCCCGGGAAGGGAGAGCCGACCCAGGGACCCAGCACACTCCCGGCCAGACCACAGCACCTGCACCTACAACACCCCGAGAAGCAGGACTGTGCAGGAACAACAGAAAGCAGGCAGACCCCGGCAGGACCAGGAACCCAAGAGAGGGCAAGCATAAGCGAGCCCACGGCCAAGAGGACCACGAACCCCAGCCACACCACCCAGGGAGGCCACGCACCGCAGAGGCAATGCGGCGACGAGCCACAAAGCCCACAGGCACCCAGCTGTGCACAACACAGGAGCCCAGGAGGGAAAAAGCGCCGAGCGGACAAGCCGGCACAGACCCGCTGCAAGCGGCAGCGGAGGTGCGGCGCCAGCCCCGGCCGCCCGAAAGCAGCCCGGGAGCAGGAGGCTGCCGAAGCAGAGAGCCAGGCCGGAGACCAGGCCCCCGCACGGGAGACAAGCCCAAAACAAAAAACAGCACACACGGTGAACCAAAACACCGGCAGCACTGCACACCCCAGCACGCCAGCACAGCCACCCGGAACACCCAGGAGGGCAGGACCCAAGGACGAGGAACAGCCCAAACAGGCAAGAACCCCAGCCCCGCTGACCAACACACGAGGGCAGAAGCGGGGATGCAGCGGAGCGGCAGAATGCAAGCAGCGCAAGCAGGAGGCCCCAGGCACAATCCCCGGCAACCCCGAGCCACCGCCGCCCAAAATGGCCACGGACAACCCTCCAAAAATGCCAGGAACCAGGACCGAGCCACACACCACCGGGCACCCGGCTCCCCCCCAGCCCAGCAGGCGAGAGGGGGCCGGGAAGCAAGCGAGAGGAGCACAGGGGAGAAAGGAGCAGACAGCAGCGTGGGAAGAGCAGAAAGTGTCCAAAAGACGGCCAGCAGCCAACAGCCAAGAGGCAGCGGCAGAACGCACGCCCCACATGCAGGAGGCACAAAAAAAACACCACCAGGAGGCACAGGAGCCCCGCAGCAGAAGGCCAGCAACAGCAATCAAGGACCGCTGGTGGCAGACATGGGGAGAAGAAGCGAACCGTCCAGAAGCACCGGACGCAGAGCGCCGTAGCGGAGACACGAATCATGTACCCCAGCCGCACGGGCGACCGCACAAGCCGGAAGGCTACACCGTCACCCAGGAACGACAGAAACACAAGAAGAACCGCCGTCAATCAGCAAGCCCAGAGGAAGACAGCCGCACGCTCCAAGAACGAGAAAGTGAAGCAGCCCCGTCGTCCTACAAAAGAACGGGACCGCACAGCATTCCCAGTGCACACACAAACAAAGACTCACATGTGCACCCCGGGAACGGAACTCCACCACACACCGGGGCCAGCACAGAGCGTGGCGGACACGGTGAAAAGGCAGGAAGCAACCAACCCTCGCAGCACCCAGAGGCAGCAGCCAGAAGCAGCGTCCCACTGCCGTAGGCGAGACACCCAGCAGCCGCGGAGGGATACGGACATCCAGCGTCCAACAGCGGGCCGAAGGAGAAGCCAGGAGCAGCGCCACACCAAAAGCAACATGCGGGCATCCCAGACGAAAAAACTGATTCGGTGCAGTGTCACTTGATAGACCTGCCGAGTCGAAACAAGTAATAGACGCTTTCTAGACGCCCTGAGTAGCGTAGAAAGTACCTCCAGACCGATGGCACCAGCTTGAAATCACCTGAAACAGCAGCAAGAAATCAAAAACCGCTATGCGGGACTCACCCGGGGCAGGGGCCGGACACCACCAGCAGCAAGGCCCCCACCCAAACAGCAGGAAGGCACGGCACCCAGCAAACGCGGCACGTCTCCCAACCAGCCCAGCCGCAGGAAGACGAGCACGCGACCCGGAAGTACCCAGGAGGCGCACCAGCCGCAAAGGGCCCGCCGGCCAGGCAGCACGCCGGCCATCACCGTCATGACCCCCAGCAAGTCCGGCAGGCCAGGGGACAGACCAGGAAACCCCCCCGCCCGCACAGACAGGCAGCCGGGCGGGGGGGAGGAAGAAAGAACGCCACACCAGCCCAGCAGGAGCAGCGAAACAGCACACCACGTCTATTCTGTCGACAGACAGAAAAAAAGAACAGACGGGATGCTGGGTAAGTACTGCTTATGTACTCCCGGTGGGAGGGGCAGTATTAGGGTCCCAGCATGCCTCTGCTCTTTTTTTCTGTCGGGAGATGGTTATCTCCAATATGTTGATGAATGGGACGAGGACATAAGGGACCTGGGGGTAATGCACTAATTACTACAATAGGATTATCATTAAATAGCCTTTAAAACCAAAACACTCAATTTACCCTGCAAACTGTTCTCCTGTTGTCCAATCCTAAATTATATGAACTGTTCCTCTTTTGCTAATTTCCCTCTGTCCTGCAACGGTATTTGCTACCACCTTAGAGTCTTAAAATGTGACTTCAATCATTTCTCTTCACTACTCGAGTGCCTGTTTTTCTCAATATTTCTAAGCCCTCTAGGAATGCCGATTTAAACGTGGTTCATAGCTCATTCCTCACCTTCACTTTGATGTAAGAAATTACAAACCTGTAGTTCTTATGTAATGAGATCCAAATAGGTACTTCTTTTTCCGTCTGTAAAGCGTGCTGCCACCTGATTTAGATAGTCATGCTTTATAAAACTGAAAACAATTATTTCGGCTTCTAAACTTGAATCCAGGGATTTGGGCCCAGGTCATCTTGTGAATCAGCTATGGAATTCCCTTCTATTGAGCTTTTGAATAAATGCCCGATACTTCTTTAAATGGCCATAAAATATGTAAAAACTCTGGAAAAACTTGCAATTTCAGATTGCGAAACAGAATTCCATAGCGGAGGGAACATTTTATTAGCCCAGTATTGTTTGATTAGTCCTGGGTCCAAAATTTCGATGTTCACTAGTTATTGGTGCAGTATTATTCTATTGGACAGCACTTATTGGTGCAAATGTTCTCATGGGCACACAATATTTCTCATAGGAGATGTTTTTTTTGTCATGGTATGACATCTTGATTTCATTTTAATTTTTTTTACAATACCAGAGCATTCTTTAGAGCCATTATTTCCCCTGCCCACAACTGACTACATTTTCACAAACTGGGTACATTGTTTCATGATTGAAATGTGAAAGGTGCACAAACTACTGAGGAATAATGTATTGGAGGCACCATTCAAATAGTGAAAAATTATATTAATTATTCAGGTCACCATTGTTTTGTGTGAAAAGCCAGGTAGAGCAGATATTGAAAAGCGAGCGCTAATACACCTCATCCAACAGAAATACGATAGTATTGTCGACATTTCTGGTGAGTGGCAATGACAAATGTCAGTGACTCCCTACTTTTTGACATTCTTGGAACTGAAGACCATGCAATGGAGAGATTTTCCCAAGAGACAGAGTTAAAGAAAGAGAAAAATTAGACCAAAAAAGAGATAGTGGAGGGAGAGAAGGGAAGAGTGAAAGCATTGGAGCAGCCCCAGTATTCCTTAGCCTTAACTTTGTTTCAGAAGCAAATTTATTTTCTGGATCTGTCAAACGTCGCGTTTTTTGTAGTGTGGAGAACTAGCACTCAAACTGTCATGGCACACCAACTGGACAGCGGCGGCTCCTCCGCTAAGGGGGAGGAGCGCAGCCCCACTGCATTTTGAGCAGTGGAAAAAGGAAAATAAAATAATAACGCGTTATCATCGTTTTATTTTTCTGCTGTCAGGCAGGTTTACTGAGAGGGGCAGGATGGGGCTTGACTGTCATCACAGCCAGGAAGGGGAAGAGTCAGGGCCGTTTCTACCATTAGGCAAGACTAGGCAGCCGCCTAGGGCGGCAAAAGGGGGAGGGCGGCAAAAAACATGAGTTTGGGCAGGCAGGAATCCCCTTGAACGGCCTTTCGACGTGACCTCACGTTCGGCGCCATGGGCGGGGGCCGTGCGCGCCGCTATGCGACTTCCGATTTCGCTCTCTGTGCTCGCTCCCTGTGCTGACCCCAAGGTGCCTGCCCGCTTCTAGGAGCATCCGTACCGTTCTTCTGAGAGGTAAGGGCTGGCCCTCGGCTCTGGGAACAACCCATGCGTGCACTGTTGAAACTTGTCACCGGCTGCACTTTCTCGGCAGTAGCACTTGGGTGACTTTTTGACTGAATTGTATGCGGGCGCCTCTCCACTCCATGTACTCGGACTTTACCCGCGGGCCACAGCCCCAAATGGAATATGCCAGCTGACCGCTTGTGGAATCTCTTTCCGCCGAAGGCATCCCCGGTGTAAGTTACTGAGCTCTATTTAATATGTTGTGTATCTGGTGGGTTATATGTTACGATATTGTTTCTGAGCAGCGTTCACAAGTGAGGGTGTGGGTGGGAGAACTTGGGGCATTGCTGTTCTCATTCAGCGCCCACTCTCATTCCATACAGCCCTATAGGGAGGCAAACTTTCCTACGAGAACTATTTTATGTCAGTTCTTGCTGCAATGTATGTGTGCCCTGTGCTAATATCCAGAAGAGCTCCACGGGGCTGTTGGGGGGAAGGGGGGTGGGTGCAGCCTGCAGGGTCTGTACCTCTGTTCAGTCCGGAATATCAGGCTTCTGACGGGCTCGTCATTCAAGGAAGGCAAGGTGTGCTTTTTCGGCGCAGGAACGCAGCCCCTCGCGTCGCACAGCATGTAAGATCTGCATGTTGAACCCGCTTTGAGTTCATATGCCGGTACCGCCGATTTAGTTTACATTAAAACTAGTTTATTTGAAAGTGTTTTCGTTGAAGCTCTTTTCGGAAGGAGAACTGCCCACTTCAACCTCGAGCAATCCCTCCCACCACGTCCTCTTTTTTAAATGTATTTCTTTCACCATAAACCCCTAACAGACTTCACAAACACGCACCACACACACACAAACGCGCCACATTGCACACGCAAGCAATCCTACACAAACATACTGTCTCCAAGACGTACACACAATCCTTCTCACACAAATGTCCCTTACACACAACCCTCGCCCACGTGCACGCACTTATGCACGCAAGCAGCATTCCACATACAAGCACGCTTCCACACATACAAGCAAGCTTACACACATTACCTCGCTATATAGAAACTCAGGCACACATACACAAGCTCCCTATATAGACACCCAAACACACACACACACTATCTCCCTATCTAGACACACGCATTCAAACACACACGTGAACTCCCTATAGGGTCTTGTTGCTTGTTGGCAGTGATTTATTGTGAACTGGATGTCTCGTATCAGTTCAATTTCTCCTTCCCTCCTTAATTCATCTCTTTCCTCCAACACCAGAGCGGATTTTGACACCATACATCATTCTGTAGTGTACATGCATGACCGAACAAGCTCCACAGCACCAGGAAATGTGAGGGTAGCATGATGGAAAGTGACATTAGCACAGCGGATAGGCACACTGTCTTCAGGGCATGAATGTTGCATTATATTAGCAGACGGTGCAAAGGAGAGTAAACATCCATACATTAAAATCGCTTTAACCTCGGGAAAGTGGTAGCTGTGCTCTGTACAGTGTTAGCATTACGATGACGCGTCTTCTTGCGCGCTCAATAATCGTTATTGCTGACTGAGTTGATGGGGTCCTTGACACTATACTGTGGAGGTCTTCAAATTGATTTTTATTAATAATTAACACTCGATGGTGACGATTTTCAATATTAACCTGTTATGTGACTCCGGCGGTAGTAAAAGGGAGGGGGCGGCAATTTTTCAATTCTCGCCTAGGGCGGCAAAACACCTAGAAACGGCCCTGGGAAGAGTGGTGGACACTTAAGTGCGCATGACTGTTTGGCCGGCAGTCTTGGGCTGGCCAAACAGTAATGTGCACTTTGCATGTTCCCCACTAGGCTGTAATGCACAGCCTGGTGTGGAACATGCACAGGCTCCCAGTTCCCGTCTGAGTGCCGAATCATGGCACTCAGACCAATCGCAACGCTGCATTGCGATTGGCTTAGGGGAGCCTGGGTGTGCTTCCTGTTTCAAGCAGGAACAGAAGAGTACGACGAGAGTCGGTGGTCCCTCAGCAAGGTAACTTTAAAAAAAATAATTCTATCCACCCCACCTCACCCGTGCTACTCAGTGGCAGCCACCACTGCTACTGGAACCATGGCGGATACCACTTAGCTCCTTTCAAATATTTACCTGAACACTCATAGGAAGAGTTTTCTATCACATATAGTGGCTAAAACAGTTCTTCGTTTGAGCCAATGGTTTCCGGTGCTCAGCACCAGCACTTAATCATCAACACTGGCGCTTTTCATGAGCACCAGTTAAAGACACATTAATTTACGGGGAGATTAAGTGATTTGCCCAGAATCACAGGATGCTGAGCCAACGCCGAGACTTGAACCTGGTTGCCCAGCTCTGAAGTCAGCAGCTCTGGCCATTACACCACATCCTCTCCCCACTTTCATGGTTAGTAGTTGGTTTTGTCTTAGGTGGCGCTAAAGGAGAAATGGGCTCGTTCAAGCTGCCTCCCGACGACAGCCCCAGTAGTTATTTTTTTTTTTTACAAATTAACTACTGGGCTAAAAGCTAGCAGCACAGTACCCGCTTGTGCTGACACACCACGGTTCACTAGTCTGCCTTCAAACCAGACCATGTAGCATTATAAAAAGTGATTAAGACCTGGTGTTTATCGATGGACTACGGGGTTATTTAGAATTTGGCAGACATTGGACATATGGCAAAAACTGCTGATATCCCTTCCACTCTATTCAAAATATATACACGGGTATTATTTTAATAGGGCGGACCGGACAGAAGCCAATTTTTGGCTGATGAGGGAAAACCACTACACTTCAAACAACCCCCTAAATAAGCTGTCAAGTGCTTGTTTTAGTTGATTAGCTTGCACCTGAAAGTAATTTCTTCACAATGTCTTGGAGGCAGGGAATACCCTCCGCCACACTCTCCCTTTGAAAGCGTTTGGCTAGTTTGCTACACATTCTTTAAGTAAGGCTGGAATATTTTACAACTCTTCTGACTTTAGTGAGGCGACATTGATAACCAGTGGCTCCTCTCCAAAACTTTCCCATCTCTAAGGCACAATGTAAGCCCAAGTTAACTTTCTGTGCAAATAGACCAGCTTAGAAGCAATGGCGGCCTCAGCCACCGAATTCTTCTCTATGCCATTCATGGTTTTTTTGCTGTTCATCTTGGCTTTCAAGTTTTTGAAGGAGTCACTGCTTTGTTCTTTAAACAAATTTACAGAAAATATCAGAATAGCATAATTCACATTCATTACATGGAAAAGGCCAACACCCACCCTCGTCTCTGTCGTGTGCTTGTTGCATGGCCCATTGTCATTTTCTCTATGTTAGCCTAACTGTGCACATTGTAGGCAGCTTTTATTTTGCACATGTTACTACTTAACATGCTCGCCTTTGTGCCACATTGTATTTTCACACTGAACTTGGACTTTTTTGTATTTTATTCTTTTTCTGGGATTTAGTCTGAACACACTAGACAAGGTCGAACAACAATGTTCCTTGTTATTCTCTCTGGTCAGACACTAACACTTATACATAACAAGAGAATGCAGCTGTTGATTGTGAGCACACATGTCTTGTTATAAAACTGAGGACAAAGGATATGAAAAACACACACTGAGCAAAGGTCTTGAAGCAAGAGTGCTGCATCAGCTGAGATGTAGAACATCCACCTATGTATGCTCAGGTACGGGGTCTGCCAATAATCCCAGAGATCTTTAATATATAATCCTTTAGCTTCAGTAGAAAGGGGGTAGGGGTTTAGGCTAATCTGTCTTATAACATGGCAGGGCTTTTTATTGTATATGCTTTGCTAGCCATGCTACTAATATTTTTGGTATGCATTTGTTGTCTAACTGTGGCGCCGATACTGCATCTTAGAGCACTATAGTTTAAATAAATATTATATACTTTCTTCGTGTCCCTGGTTTATTTTATTGTGGACACATATGAGTGAGAGAGTGAAAGGATGTGTCCAGTTACCGTGATCTCTGTGAGGGTCAAGAGCGTTGCGTTCTGGGGTGCAAACTCACTTGTTTCTCTGGAAAGGTTAGGAGGGCAAGTGAGGCACTATAGCTAGTTGGACTCGGGCTCATAGATGTTCTATAGTCCCTTGCATAGTTGTGTTCCTGAGCAGAATCCCTGCAACATCTCAAATGTTTGCCTCTAATCGAGCATCAGTGTATCACACATCATTGTATATGGAAGAACGAAACATGTGATGGCTTGAACCTTGCCTCCTATAGAAAGTGACACATTGGTAATATATTTTGCAAGGAAAAAAATTGTTTCAGTAGAGAATGGCTCATGATAAAATTGTAGAATTCCGTATATAGCAGAATCTCTGAAATGCTGGTATGCTGGAGCAGTCACTGACATTTTAGCCTTGAAATGTGACTCACATAGTGAAAATCCAATCAACTTTTCAGAGGCCCAGCCATGTGCAAATTCTCTAGATTTCCATATAGCCTACCACACTCCCATATAGAGACATGAGAAGATCATTGGAGAAAATAATTGCACTGCACTGGCATTTTTAACAACCATTTGTTAGGTCTGACCTAGGAATAAATTTAGCAGTTTTGTGTATCTGTTGTACTCAAAAACTTTCATAAACAAAAAAATGCATACCTTTATTTATAAGTAGAAGGGCTTTGGGTCTACATCCTCCATCTATTGGTCTGCTGAAATTTCATTCACGGTCATGTCATTCACCTCAGCACACACCATGGGGCACTGGGTCAGCCCACTTCAGCCATTGGCTCTCTTGAATTGTGAGTGACTGCAGTTTTACTGATCACATGTTAATATCCATTTAAAAAGAAGTGCACCTCACTGCCAGGGCTGGTGGACCAATACTTTACTTTACCACAGTTTATTTCTTAATATGTGTTGTTCTTTTTTTTTATTTTTCATCCATTTTTTTTAGTTTAAACTAAGTCTTCAGATTACAGTAATTGAAAGAAAATTGTGCCCCTCTTTGTGCCAATGAGAATCACATATTCCTGTGAAGTACATTAAAACGTATAACAGTTTCTATACTTGTTAATATGCGTTACGAAGCACTGGTACTGTTATAGTAAAATTATATGGTGTTTTTTTTTTTTAACTTTACATTTTATTGAGGGTAAATGAATAGGAGTAGTGGTTGGTTTGTACTGCAATACACCAATAGGGTAAATAATAAAAGTAATTTGGAAGCTGGTGGGCAAAAATGTTTAGCCATGTTTGTCTCCATTTGATTCAGGAATTTTGCAACAAGTTGGAACATATAAATTGATAGAACAAATAAACAATTTCCAGAGCAAAGTTGTTTGCTTGGGCCAAAAATGACCATCCCCACTTTTCCTATCCCAATTCAAATTACTTTGCGAGATGAGTTACAGAAATAGCAGCATCAAGATAAGATGCTATTACTAGAGAGAGTCAGTGTTTCTGTCCTTTCAATTACTCCACATGCGACCTTTACAAAAGAGGGGAGAAAAGTTTAACAATTTTTGGAGTCTCCTAGACTTGTTGATCACATCAAGGCAACTCTTTGTCAAAGTTTTCCTTGGACGTTTGTAAACCAGGGTGATGGAACTGGCACTTTCTGCAGGGTCACCCCAAACTTTTTGCCTTATGTTAAGTTATGTTAGTAGTTTGTAAAGCACCTGGTTACTCCAAATGGAGTGTCCCGCGCTAGGTTTTCTCCTTATCTTTACCCTAATGCTGATGCTCTATGGTCCCAAGCATAGTTCTGTTCCTGAGCATAATCCCTGAAACATGGCACCACCAACATTTTGGTCAGGTACTGATTTGCGGGCACCCGGAGTAGTGCTTGTCCACAATACCCTCATACCTTTTATTGGAGACGTCCGTGCTGTTAGGGATTAATCCTCCTAAGTATTTAGGGATTACCTACTTCTGTTGGTTTTTCAAGCTTGAATATTAAAAGATTTACACACACTTTGTATTACACTTTGAATCCATTTCTAATTACTTATGGTGCTACCTATTGCTATTGCGGCCAACCGGCGATCTATGCACATTTAACACAACATAGAGTCCCTAATGTGGAAGCTCCTGTAATCTTTGTAGTAGAAGCAGATGCAGCCTTCCGCTTTGAAGTTTTTTATTCTTGGGTCAGATTTCCAGCCTTGGATGCTAACACTAACACTTTTCATGAATACACTGTCCTACAGGAACCTGCTGCATATGGACCTTATGCACTTGTTGAAATTCCTTTTACGGTCTGGGAACACCAGACTTAGTTTAATGGCACCCTTCCTCAAGTGCCTGGGCCAGTTCAAATGGGTCCTCTCAGTAATGAGGTAGCTACTTGCCTGGCATTAGCTGGGTATACACCATACCCTGATTTAGGTAATCTAAATCTAGTGCAAACCTGTGGTTTGTACAATGCTCTTGTCTTATACAGATGCATCATGCAATTTATTGTGCACACATTGTTAGCTGGTCCAGCTAGACTTGGCCTGCAAGTGCAAGCCCAGTTGCCTGCAGCGCCTGTTGTTAGTTCCGTGATTGTTCATTCAGTTATGGGCAAACATCCCACTAATCGTGAGGAAATTCCATTTTGGATTTCCCAAATATTTGATCAACTTGAAGCTGTGGTTCCCCTTACGAGTTGACAAGATGAGCACAGAATTTTAACTATGTGGTTACCCACTGGACTGGTTCCCACTCGTGCAGACTGCAACACCTGGGGGACTATTTTTGCCACAGTCTATACTCTCTGTCATGGCACTCCCTCAATGGCCATTCTACCGAACATTCTCAAACAGATACAGAATGAACACGTGGCAGGTCCTGCCCTAGATTTGGGGATGATACTAATGGGTTATTTTTCCGTAGTCTCCGAAATGATTCTTTCTATTGTTAAAGGTGAAGCAGTATTTCTGGCTATATGCCAGCGACTTACCGTGGTGGCGGTAGCCGACCACAAACATAAGCTACCTATAATTATTGCTAATGTATATACATCATTAGGACGACATAATTTGGTAACCAGACATTCAGTACCACCACTTGGAAAGCCTAGCACCGACAAGGATGCCAGACCAACCAGCGAGTTTGCAAAAAAAAAACATGGAATAAATCTAAACAGAATAAGAAAAGTAAACCTCGCAGAGGTTCTCCACCCTCGGAGTCCTCTGAGAAACAATACGATTTTTATGATCGCACTAAAATCAAGACTCCAGACAGGTATCACGTTCCTGATACACGTTCTCCTTGTTCCTTTCAGGAATTGTCTGACTAGCAGTATGACAGAGGAGGGAGATCTGAATGCAGACAAGAAGTGTATGTGAAACCGAAAAGGGAGACAACTCCCGTCTGACGTGAAGCTAAAGAAGGAGGACAAAATTCTTCAATATAAAGCCCCGTTTCTGAAAAAGAAAGTAACAGCTTTGACTGTTGAAATTGCCACAGAGGGTGAGAACCCTTCTCTTGAACAAGAGTTGGGCAGTGACTTTCCTCAACAGCGCTGCAGAAGTCACCATAGTATGCCGGAATCTCCAGGAGTTTCTGGCAGTGAAAGCAACTGAAACATTTGTTACAGTTGAAATTACGGATACACGTGTAGCCCCTCCAGACAGAGTATATCAATTAGATATTCAAATGGAAGGGGACGTTAAATGCACCTTAATGTCAATTTTCTGAGAGAACTTAACTATGTCTTTTGACATCCTCTTGGCAGAGGACGATTATCCCCCACCTTTTCTACTAGTATCCCCCCCGAGGGTGAGGATGTGATTGACTTCATCTGGCACAAGGTGATAAAAGGAACAAACAAGCTTATGCATCCAAATGGGCCCTTGCTTTGGCCCCTGCACTATACTGCAATCATGTTGGTTGGGATAAGGATTCCCCATATCATGTTATTCCTATAAGGTCCACCGCACAGGTACAACTACATTACCCTATTAAACTAGGCACCAAAGCACCAGTTAAGGAAATTCTCTTCCAATTGGAGTACCAGGGAGTAATTAAACCCTGTCTCTCTGAAATGAGCAATCCTCTTTTTCCTGTTTTAAAACCAGATCATTCCTATCACATTGGCTTAGATTATAGATATTTTTAATAGTCATACATGCACATTTGCAGTGCTTCATTCATTAACAATATAGTCTGTTAAAAATACAGAACCACATTGGATAATTTCAACATTTTTTCCAGTCACAATTTGGCTCCTGAGAGCAGTGACTGGTCTGCTTTTAGCACCCCGAGTTGTCAGATGCACTATGCATGACTTCCTATGACTATAAAAAACAGCCCAGGAGTTTGAGGCATGAATTGTGTCAATTCTTCATGAAATTGACACTGACACTCTTTCCAATGTAGATGACACCTACTTGATGGACAATGAATTAAATCCACACTTAGCCAGAGTAGATTGCATAATATTGGGATTTGCTGAACTTGGCTACAAGTTCAACTTTAAAAAGTTGTATATAGCTTTTCTGAGTGTCCTTTTCCTAGGATATGAAGTAACACATGAGGGAAAAAGATGTGCCCCTCATTTTTGGGGGAAATGTGCACAATGGCAACCTTCAAACACACTTAAGAAATTGCAGTCTCTGCTAGGATTTCTAAATTTAGGCAGAACATACATTCCTGATTATGCACAACACATAAAACCTCCTTATGCATTAATACGCCCTGATTTTTCGACTGAATGCTGGACATCAGAACACGCTGATGCATTCAGATCTTTACAATCTGACTTGCTTGAAACACGTCACTTGCATTCATGTGTCAATACCACAAATCTGGTTATCCAAATATTACCAGATCCTGTTGGATTTACATACATCACCTTTAATAAAGGTGAAACAGTGCCTATAGCATAGAAATCGCCTTTATATTCCGGAGCAGAAATGCGTTTTGCTTCCACTGAAAAAAAAATCTTTGGGTCGTGCAGATGGCCATCCTTAAAGAAAGGCCACTTGCTCAAGGGAAACGCAATATTGTCGTTACTACCATGCCAGCCTTAAAGGCTGTCACAAAAGCTTGTGTTCCTAAAGCTAAAGCCCTCCATCCTAGGGGGATGCAATGGGCTACATCCTTAACAGCTGTTGATATGGACTTTGTCTATGACCCTTCTTTGTAAACAAAGAATTTCTACAGTATGTGCATGTTTATCATTTGCCATTTACTGTTCTGCCTCTTGATCAGTACGAATATACTATTTATCCTGATGGTTCCGCTCAACCTGCTATAGGTTCCATAGCAGCAATATTCAGCCGCATGTGCCATCATTATTGGTATTATGTCAGATGGCATTTTCCACCCTCAAATGACTCGCACGCAGTCTCTAGGAGACTGCATTGTGCAGTTGGCTGAACTGAAGGCTTTGCTTCTTGCACTTGAACTATGGATCCTGAATTCCCCACACTTATTGTGTATGATTCTTATTACTGTGTTCAGTCCTTTAATGATAATCTACATTATTGGCAACAAAATGGATTCAAGGATTCAAAGGGTAGCACAATCATGCCTAAATTGTTTTGGGTTAAAGTGGAAGGGACCAAAGATCATGTCTGTTCTTTGGAACGTGTGACTTGGGCTATTAATCAATCATCATTTGCGGCCTCATACTCCTTTATGGAGTCCCTGGCCTCTGAATTGGCCAGTGACATAATGTATTCCTCTGAAGCACCATGATTCGATTATTTTTCCAAATTTAGAATTATTTTAATTTTCAGAATATGACTTTTACAAGCTATCCTTTGAGTTTCTTTTAATTTCGTTCATACTATTTAGCGATTTTTATCATGCTAGTATCCTGACCAAAGGGAGGGTGTCGTGTTTTTCTTGCATAGCCCAATGTTGTTTTCTCTATGTTAGCCTAACTGTGCATGTTGTAGGCCACTTTTATTTTGCACACGTTACTACATAACATGCTTGCCTTTGTGCCACATTGTGATGAAAGATTTGCTGTGCAGAAGGACAATATTGTCTTGGACCTATGTATGTATGTATATATACATACTATGTATATATACATATATATTGTCTTGGGCCTATGTATGCATGTGTACATAGTATGTATATATACATACATACATACATACATAGGTCCAAGACAATATTGTTCTTCTGAACAGCAAATCTGTTTCTTTCCAGTGAGTTACAAATCGGAATTTGGACCACTATATAGAAACATAAATTACCTACTTACATTGAGTTGATAAAGTACCTAGCTCATTGGTAAGCCCAGTAAATCTGTCTGGGTGTCTTATTCTATTTATGATATGTCAATACAAATGTACAACAATAAATAGAATTTCTGGGTCAATAACACGTCCAGTTAACCAGAAAGCACATCAGTACATATACACATATGGGCAAGACAATATTGTTCTTCTGAACAGGAAATCTCCTTCATCTGTTTCTTTCCAATGTATGTGATATATATATATATATATATATATATATATATATATATATATATATATATATATATATATATATATATATATATATATACATACACACACATACACATACACCTGTGGAAGTAAGGAACTCTGGACTACACCCCACTTGTATGAAAATAATCTAGAGGAGTCATTCTTTTGACAAAGAAATATTACGTCAACCTCGCATTGGGAAAAAAATAAATTTCTTCTAAATATCCCTCACCGACCAGGGTTACCCCTTGGTGGCATGCTTCATCATAGGGTTCTTCCCTAGCCCGCTACGGAAAGGGGCGTGCTGTGACTGACGGATACGTGGGAGCACTGATAGTATCTATGCCTATCCAGAATGCATAAATATCAGAGTGGGGAGGGGGTTTACATAAAGACAGTTAAAAATATCTGGCTAGTGGGAAAAACGTTATTTATTGGTTCCCCTAGTCGATATGGTTAAAAAATGGGGATGGTGAGAGACTACTGGAATGATGTCCCTAAGTTTCTCTGGTCAACTAGTTTCAAGCCCTACCCCTTACGAGGTTGATGTAATATTTGTCAAAAGAGTGACTCCTCTTGATTATTTGCATACACGTTTAAAGGATGAGTCCTCTTTGGTTTTCCCTCTACCTCCCTTTTTGATGTTTTTCCATGCCCCACTTGTGTTAGGAAGTAGGCGATTATCCTACTGCAGTCAAAACTGTGTGCCAAGTGGTGGAGGGAGCCATCCACTGTTCGGTCTGGAGCTGTAGGGTAATACAAAATCTTCAGACAGTGTAGCCAAGGCTTTCTCAGAAGTACTGGGACAATGTATTTTCCCTACCCTCAAGATTGTATTGTTAGACTTACTTGATGACCATGACATTAATAGATACATAGAGGTCTTGCTCGGTGTGGGTCTAGTTCTGCCGAAGAAGGATATTGCCCAAAACTGGTAAGCAGCAGAGTCCCCAAAACTGCAAACATGACTGGCTGAGATGGATTGATGAAGGGCAATGGAGGATTACTATATGAAGCTGATAGATGCCCTCAGGAATATCGGAAAATTTGGCCCATGGGTGACTTATCTTGCTCCTGCATGCAATATAGAAGTGGTTATCCTATGATTTGTATAGATACATGCTTATCTTTGATTGCAAACGTGCCTGTAACCATTAAGTTGCTGTGCTTTTGGTTAACTGGATGTGTTATTGACCCAGAAATTCTATTTATTGTTGAACATTTGTATTGATACATCTGTCACTAAAAATGCCAATAAACTGTTTAGAAAATAAAAAGACAGAAAGTCTTGGTCTCAGGGTGCATAGTAATCTATCCTTAAACCTTCAGAGCCAGGAAATGGTTTCGTTCCAGCTGAACTTTGCAAAATTCTACACTGACTTACTTATAGTGGCAGAGTTTTCACAGTCACTTTGCTGATTTAATTTAGGCTGGATTACAATTTTTTCAGAATGTGATTGCTCAACATTGTCTAGTGCATAATTTTTTCACTCTGCTACCTCAGTTGTCTGGTGTTTTTGTTGGCTGCTAGATTAAGACTTTCTGCAGGTTGCTAGCTCTCCAGGACAGTTTAGGGAAAGTAGAGCTTTCCAGGTGCTGGCCCCCATTTTCTGGAATAGAAATCTATGTCATCTGCGAAACATCATTCGTCACTTTGAGACTATGAAGTTACTGAAGATGTGATTGTTACCTTCATTTTATTCTTATAAAATGTTTGTAGCACCGACCGTTTAAAGAAATTGGCCAGCATAAAGAAAACATTTGGGGTGATAGGCTCTTTATGAGACCTGCATTTATATCTGTACTTTAGTTTTTATATAGTGTGAACTTGGGACTAGAGCGCTATACAGGAGCACCTGATTAAATTATACAAGGAAAGATTAACTTTTTATTCTTATATGTGTGTTTTTTGGGCACGGGGGTCCAGTGTTTTAATCAGAATCATAGTATGTTAATCTCATGCCAGAATTCGAACCTGGTTCCCTAGTTCCAAAGTTGGTAGCTCTGGCCTCCAATTTCATCTCCTTTGCAATTCATTACACATCTCAGCTGCAGTTTGAAGAAAAGGGTTTTCTCAAATAAGATACAGGGCAGAATGAGAGTTTCTAACCAAAAGATGAATCGGTGAATACCTTTACCCAGTTGAGAGGAGCATGGCTGCTTTTACCAGAAGAAACATTTTGGAGAAATGGAAACAGGGCCTTAGCCCAGCTTTAATTCTGAGCCTAGTGTTTACTTGGGAAAATGCATATGCCATCATTCCAAAGTTTCCAATTCTGTAGAGCGCCATGTTTAAAGTGAGCATGAATGGTTACTGCAGCCTAAAAGTAGTGATCAATTAATGAGGGGAGGAGTGGTAGAGAAGACAATTGGGCTAGGATAATATTTGTGAAGGCACTTTTGAATTGGTTAAGCAATGACATGTTCCCAAGTGCAAAATATCACTCTAGTGGTTGTTTAGGAAACTCACATTATGGTATTTCCTGATTCACATGTTCTCCAGAAACATTTTGCACTGTAGTTGATAAACAACTATGCCCATTACAGACAAATAATGCATTATGCTTTGTGACATGGCATTGACATGCACAGAGGGTGTTATTTAGATTGATGGCACATAATACGAGACATCACTGTTTGAAGACTCAGGGATGGCTCACATTTCGATACCATATTAGAAAAGTGAATGTGCCTACTTGCTTAGCTTCAAAAGATATAAATGCTTGTTTTCTATAATGTTCATTAAAGTATCCTACATCGTGTAAAGTCTGGGTAGAGGGGGCATTTTACACCCGAGGAATGCCAAAAAAATGCTGTACCTTGTTTTAAGAACATTTCCAGGCACATAAAATCAGTTTGGGGAATTTGACCTGAAAGTGCTAATTTCCAATCGACATTAAGTTCCATAAATAAACTATTGGAGACAACACAAAAATGTGTTTGTACGGTCTTGTAAAATATGTTGAAAATGCCATTAGTTCTTTAGGATTCTTTGGGGGTAAGGGGTGGGGGGCTGTTATGATTGACTTTAAGTCCATAATGGGCCGAAAAGTTCAGCTAAAATGCCCCACCCCGGATGAATTCTGAACTGTGCTATTTTGAGATAGAAATCAGTACAGACAATCCTTTGACTATGCATATGATTTTCATGTATGTTCATTGTAAGTAAATTCTAGAACTGCACTCACAGCTGGGACCACCATTAAACAATTCTGATCTTGAAAGTGCATTTATCAAAACCTATTATAAACCCATCTTTCTGGTCTATCTGTTCATCGTCTGGTTCATCCATCTGCCTCTATCTATCTGTGTGACCATCCATCCATCAATCTGATTGTATCTGGGTTTTCATTCATCTGAGTGCCTATCTATCTTAGTATCTCTTTATATGTGTAGACGTGTTTATTTTTCCAAATGCATCCCTGTCTACGCATCCGTCAGTCTGACAGTATCTCAATACAACCGCCCATCTGTAGATCTGCCGAACTACCTTTTAGTCTGTCCGTGTACACATATTTATGTGGCCTGTTTAATTGTCAACTTTCACACCCCTGACTGCCAGTCTGTCTCAATATTAAATACTGCTCGGTGTACATGCACCACGGGTATTGGTGGCGTTGCACCCGCCCTCTCGCGCCGTTTAGAGCACTGTGGCATGCATAACGCAGGCATCACTAGACCGTTTAATATCATGGTAATTGTCACGGATGTGGGAGGGCAGCTGCTTCGTGACTCGCATCTCTCTCACTCATGGGCTGTGGCCCTCCCCTCAGTCTACAGCTAAATACATGCGATCGCCCGCTGCCCCCTGGTGCGCGCGCTCCCAGACAGAATGCAGCTGCTTGCATTATACGCATAACAGTGGGAAATGGCTGCAAGTAGGGCATCAAGGAATAGTTCTAAACTTGAAAACCCCGGAGTGAACGAAGCATGAACTGTACGTGTCGTATGCGCGCATCATTTCACTTGGGGGCCTTGGTAAAATGGGCGTTCGGTTCCTAAAATGAATCCTCGCGTCCTAAAGCCAGAGCGAGCTCGCGCAGAACGTGGGTTACGTGTGTGAACTCCGAGATGACTTCCCTTTCACTAATGGACATTTAAACGAGCGAAAGTGGGACAGCGAAACAATTTAGTTAATGATACGTGTGCCCGGCACACTCTCTGAACTCGAGTAATCCTTTTCTTCAAGACGAGCGGGAAGGCCGTCGGGCCTCTTGGTGACACTGGGTAGCGGGCTCCTGAAGCCCTCTTCCGAACGTGACAATCCGGGGCCACTCTCCCCATCCGCCGTCCCCACTCCGATTAATGTATCTGTCTGCCTCGGATCTCACATCTATCCATCCCTCCACCTCCTCCCTCCATCGATCCAGTCATCCACCTGAGACCTTCCAACCCTGCACCTCCGTGCCTCCATCCTTCCATCTGCCTGGGACCTCCATCCGTCTATTCATCCATGCACTTCCGTGCGTCCATCCTTCCATTCACCTGGGACCTCCCATCCACCCATCCATCCATCCATGCACCTCCGTGAGTCCATCCTTCCATCCGCCTGGGACCTAACATGCACCTCCGCGAGTCCATCCTTCCATCCGCCTGGACCTCCATCCGTCTGTTCATCCATGCACCTCTGTGCGTCCATCCTTCCATTCACCTGGGAGCTCCCATCCATGCACCTCCGTGGGTCCATACTTCCATCCACCGGGGAACTCCCATGCATCCATGCACCTTCATGGGTCCATCCTTCCATCCACCTGGGACCTCCCATCCATCCATGCACCTCCGTGGGTCCATCCTTCCATCCACCTGGGACCTCCCATCGATCCATCCAACCTTCGTGAGTCCATCCGCCTGTTACCTCCCATCCATCTATGCTCCTCCATGAGTCCATCCTTCCATCCGCCTGGACCTCCATCCGTCTGTTCATCCATGCACCTCTGTGCGTCCATCCTTCCATTCACCTGGGAGCTCCCATCCATGCACCTCCGTGGGTCCATACTTCCATCCACCGGGGACCTCCCATCCATCCATGCACCTTCATGGGTCCATCCTTCCATCCACCTGGGACCTCCCATCCAACCATGCACCTTCGTGGGTCCATCCTTCCATCCACCTGGGACCTCCCATCCAGCCATGCACCTCCGTGGGTCCATCCTTCCATCCGCCTGTTACCTGCTATCCCCCCCATCCATCTATGCTCCTCCTTGAGTCCATCCTTCCATCCGCCTGGGATCTCCCATCCATCCATGCACCTCCATGAGTCCATCCTTCCATCCGCCCGTTACCTCCCATTCCCCCATCCATCTATGCTCCTCCGTGAGTCCATCCGCCTGGGACCTCACATCCAAACATTCACCTCCGTGAGTCCATCCTTCCATCCGCCTGAACCTCCATCCGTCTGTTCATCCATGCACCTCCGTGGGTCCATCCTTCCATTCACCTGGGACCTCCCATCCATCCATCCATCCACCTTCGTGGGTCCATCCTTCCATCCACCGGGGACCTCCCATCCATCCATGCACCTTCGTAGGTCCATCCTTCCATCCACCTGGGACCTCCCATCCATCCATGCACCTCCGTGGGTCCATCCTTCCATCCACCTGGGACCTCCCATCCATCCATCCACCTTCGTGAGTCCATCCGCCTGTTACCTCCCATCCATCTATGCTCCTCCATGAGTCCATCCTTCCATCCGCCTGGGACCTCCACCCGTCTATTCATCCATCTCTCTCTTCCAGTCTGTGCATCCGTCCTGCCATCCATATCCATTCATCAGACTGGGAAGACCCATCCATCAATCCACCACATTTATCCATCCGCATGGAACCTTCATCAATTCCTCCCTCTCTGTCCGTCTGTCCACTCATCCACATCCGTTCATAAATCCACCTCCATCAGTCCGTCTATCTATTCATCGGGTCAACCATGGAACCTCACATCCAGCCATCCCTCTCCTTCCGTCCGACCACCCATCCACCCAAGAGCCCTGCTATCTCACATTTATCAATCCATGCATCCCGGCACTTCACACCCAGACGTCCGTCAGTCCGTCCGTCCATCCATGATGGACCTCACATAGGGGTCATTAGGATGGCGTAACGATCACGATCGTTACGCCATCCTACAGTGAAATACCCACACCATATTATGATAGTGGGGGGTATTGCGGCGGACGCAAAGTGCATCCGCTGCATTTCCGCAGGTCGGAAATCGTTACGATTGCCGGCCGGGCGGAGCAGGGGCCCAAATATGGTGGCGGTGCCTAGCAGGCACCGCCAGCCATATTAGGATGTGGAGATTTGAAGTCCTTTCGCCGCCATGGAAAGGCTGGCGGTGATTTGCTTTTGGGGCCCGTTGCGGGCCCCCGTGGGGGGGGGGGGTGGGGGGTGCACTTGGCACCCTGCAGTTCCCTGCACCAAGTGGCAGGCACCGCGTGGTGCAGGGAAATGCCAGGCATGCCATTTTGACATTGCGGCGGGTGTAAGCAGCACCCGCCGCAATGTTAAAATGCGGGATGCGACCGCCAGGGTGGCGGTTGCATCCTAATTCACGGTGCGGGACCGCCGCATGTCTGGCTGCCGGTCCCAACACCGCGAGGATGGCGGGCGGACTCAGGTCCGCCTGCCATCCTAATAGGCCCCATAGTACCGCGAATCCGCCACCAGCGTGCACGCTTTGGTGTCTAGCAAGGAGCTGGCAAGTTGCTGCAAGGTGATATGTTTATAAGGCGCTATGGAAAACTAAATAAATAACTAAACGAGTAGATTTGTCGGTATGTTTCTAAATCATTACTAATTACATGGTATTCATATGTAAAATGCGTTATCTTTTTAAAAATAAAATATACTTGCACTATTTTTTTTCCACAATTACCTGCATAGAATAAGCACGGGTGTTTTATGCTCATCTGTCCGTTCTTGTTTGATTTGCACTTGTCGTCGGTCTCCTGTGTCTCTACAGCATATTTTGGATCTCAGGGGCGCGCCATGTTATGCAAGTGAAAGGCTGCAGCGCGAAGCTAGGTGCTACTGAGCTTCTCTGGGTTATGTTTCCGTGAACGCGGTGCCGAGGCACCATATACCCTAAAGCAGGTTGAGCGGCAAGGATGTTCCCCAGATATGCCAAATGGCTCCAATATATGCACCCCGTGCCTAGGTTGCCTGGTTTGAACCCTAGTGAGAATGTATCCTTGGGCCTGCGAAAGGGCGTTAAACTCGCTCTTAACCAGCCACCATAGTTGGAGAGCAATGACGCGGGTGTCCAGGCCTTAACAACCGACACCCGCCCCTCCCACCTCTTGTGTACGTGTGTGGGGGGGGGGGGGTACGAGACTATGGACTTTTGAGGGCGGCCACACGGTTCGACCCCTGCATATGCTCAGATTCACTCGACATCGCAGCTCATTCCGGGGCAGCGAAGAGCTTCTCTCCTCATCAGCGGCTTCACGTGCACCCCAGTTCTGACAGGGTCGGCCTCCTGAGAGCTTTCATCACACCTCACACAAGTGGGGAGCAGCCCGTCAGGCTCACAACAGACTTCTTTGCTTTGACATGTCCTCTGATTCACATTAACGTTCCTTGCCGTTTGGTTTAGCATAGAGCATCGTCTGTGCTTCCCTGTGCGCCGCCTGCAGAGCAGTCATGGCAGAGACCAGTATCAGTTCTTTCCTGTACCTCTCCCTGCACGTCAGTCCTAGACAGAAAACAGCCCCCATGCGTCCAAATGACTCTCCTTGCACCTCAGTCCTACACAGGGTGCAACCTTTCTGCTTCCCTATAACTGTCCTTGCACCTCAGTCCTGCCCAGAGAAGAGCATCAGTGCTTCCCTGTAACTCTCCCTGAACGTCAGTCCTAGACAGAAAACAGCCCCCGTGCTTCCCAAAGACTCTCCTTGCACCTCAGTCCTGCCCAGAGAACAGCCTCAGTGCTGCCCAGTCACTGCCCCTGCATCTCAGCTCTGGCCGGAAGACAGACTCTGCGCATCCAAATGGCTCTCCTTTAACCTAATTCCTGGGCAGACGGCTGCCTCTTCGCTTCCTGATGACCCCCCCTCCACCCCTTTTTTCCCCAGCCCCAGGCAGTCAGCTGCCTCTGTGCTCCCCGATGACTCTCTCTGTTTCTCAGCGCTGCACGGAAGCAGCCTTTATGCTTTTCAGTAATCCCCCTGCAGCTTAGTCCTGGCAGAGAGCAGCCTCTGTGGTTCCCAGCGACCCTCCTGTAGCTCAGTCCTGGCGGACAGCAGCCTCTCTGCTTCCCAGTGTCTCTCCTTTCAGCTCAGTCCTGGCGGAGAGCAGCCTCTCTGCTTCCCGGTGGCTCTCCTTTCAGCTCGGTCCTGAAAGAGAGCAGCCTCCGTTCTTTCCAGCGACCCTCCTGTAGCTCAGTCCTGGCACGGAGCGTCCTCCGTGCTTTCCAGTGACCCCCCCTGGAGCTCGGCCCCTGAAGAGAGCAGCCTCTGTGCTTCCCAGTGACCCTACTGTAGCTCAGTCCTGGCAGAAAGCAGCCTGTGTGCTTCCCAGTGACTCTCCTGTAGCTCAATCCTGGCAGAGAGCAGCCTCTGTGCTTCCCAGTGACTCTTCTGCAGCTCAGTCCTGGCAGAGGCCAGCCTCTGTGCTTCCCAGCGACTCTCCTGTAGCTCAGTCCTGGCACGGAGCGTCCCCCGTGCTTTCCAGTGACCCCCCCCTGCAGCTCGGCCACGGAAGAGAGCAGCCTCTGTGCTTCCGAGTGACCCTACTGTAGCTCAGTCCTGGCAGAGAGCAGCCTCTGTGCTTCCCAGTGACTCTCCTGTAGCTCAGTCCTGGCAGAGAGCAGCCTCTGTGCTTCCCAGTGACCCCCCGCCTGCAGCTCAGTCCTGGCAGAGAGCAGCCTCAGTGCTTCCCAGTGACCCCCCGCCTGCAGCTCAGTCCTGGCAGAGAGCAGCCTCTGTGCTTCCCAGTGACCCCCCGCCTGCAGCTCAGTCCTGGCAGAGAGCAGCCTCTGTGCTTCCCAGTGACCCCCCGCCTGCAGCTCAGTCCTGGCAGAGAGCAGTCTCTGTGCTTCCCAGGTTCCCTCCTGCAGCTCAGTCCTGGCAGAGAGCAGCCTTTGTGCTTTCCAGTGAAAATATATATATATATATATATATATATGAAACAAACAACCACCTCCCACAGAAGCTCTATGGAAGAAGGCACGGACTCGAGGTGGTTCCGGATTCGGCATCTTTTTATTTATTCAGGTCGCCCTCAATCCCAAGCGCAAAGAAAGACGCGTTTCAGCCTTCAAGAGGCCTTTGTCAATCTATATATCATCACATTACACCCACGGCAAGTCAGGGCTATTGGCTTGGTTAGTTGTGTAAGATAAATAATCAACTATGGCTTCTTTGTATAGAATATTGAAAATTCTTCAATTCAGAAATGATGAGACTGTGAAAGTATCAAAACAAGTCTCTTTGAAGTTACACCATGGGCAGGGAAGGGTGGCACTACTGCAGAGTTAAGATTTTTTTTCGCCGTCAGAGCAAAAATGGAGAGCCCGATAGAGACCCGTCTCAGGACCTGATTTTTAGAACTGGCGGTGCTAAGCACCAGAAGGACCCGGCTCACTTAAAGCCCTGGTCCTTGATACACCGCGGCCTCTGTGCTTCACAATGGCTCCATTTGAGCTCAGTCCTGCGCAGAGAGGAGTCACTGAGCTTCCCAGCGGGTTTTCCTGCTGCTCGCTGTGGAATATCGTGCAGCCTTGCTCCTTCCCAACGGCTTTAGGTGCTCATTATATAATACGGGGAACCGCTTGGCATTCCCTTCGTTTTGTTTGCAGCTGAATCCCAGGTGGACAGCGCCCCCCTTGCTTCCCAAGAAGCGAACTGCAGCTTACTTCAGTTCTGGTCAGGGTCCCCCTTCCTGCTCCCCAGGGACTTTAATTGCAGCTCACTTTTGATGAGGGCTCCTCGCTCGGTCTCCCAATGACTTTAATACAGTTCATTTTTCATCACCCTCTCGGATTCCCAATGTCGTTCACTGCAGCTCACTTTTGAGCAGGTGAGCAACCTTTCTGCTTCCCAATAACTTTGACTAGAGATCACTTTTGATCAAGATCCACCATTTCTGCTTCTCAATGGCCTTCACTGTAGCACACTTCTGATCAGGGTAAACGCCCCCTGCTTCCCACTGACTGCTTGCAGTTCACTTTTGATCATGAGGCACCATGTCTGCGTCCCTAGGACTTTCCCTGCAGCTCATTTTTAATCAATGTTCACCAACTCTGCTTCCCAGTGGATTTCACCTCGGCTCACTTTTGTCCAGGAGGCACCCTCCCTGCTTCCCAATGGCCTTCACTGCAGCTCACTTTTGTTCGGGGTGCACCCTCCCTGCTTCCCAATGGCCTGCACTGCAGCTCACTTTTGTTCAGGGAGCACCCTCCCTGCCAATGGCCTGCACTGCAGCTCACTTTTGTTCAGGGTGCACCCTCCCTGCCAATGGCCTTCACTGCAGCTCACTTTTGTTCAGGGTGCACCCTCCCTGCCAATGGCCTTCACTGCAGCTCACTTTTGTTCAGGGTGCACCCTCCCTGCCAATGGCCTTCACTGCAGCTCACTTTTGCTCAGGGTGCACCTCCCTGCTTCCCAATAACTCTGCTTGCAGTCAGTACAGTCCCCCCTGGCAGCAGCAGAGCTCATCGGGGGGCAGTCACACAAGTACTCAGCTAGTGAGACCTGGTACCCCATCGCCCTGCAGCACTCAAGCGACGAGCTCTATGTGTGTCACGAAGAACAACTCGGGTGGAGGGGGGCAAGGGGCGCCCTCCCTAAGCC
Source organism: Calotriton arnoldi (assembly GCA_963921515.1). Taxonomy (NCBI): domain Eukaryota; kingdom Metazoa; phylum Chordata; class Amphibia; order Caudata; family Salamandridae; genus Calotriton; species Calotriton arnoldi. Next base: position 268,905 of record CAWUFW010000295.1, on the reverse strand, counting down.
CGACCTCCCATATCTCTTCTGGAGACATGACCCCCCCTCGGTCCCAGGCAGTACCCGGTGCCCCTCGGCATCGTATATCCTCGTATAACGTCCCACTTTTTGTACTAAGCCTTCCTGCACTGCATGGACGGCGTCCGATGGGACAAAGCTAGATTAAAGCGAAGCGAATCAGCCTAAGAAAGGACTCCGAGCGCGTGCATTGGCTTTTAAATATATTATCGTCTTGAACGTGAGCTGAAACTACCCACGGCTGCTTCTTCATGTGCTGGGTTTGTAATTAAGCACAGACCCTGCCTCCTGCTTATCCCCCGGCTGCCGCCTGTGCCTTCTGTAAAAGGAACATAGAAAGCTGGTGGGGTAAGGGAGGGTCTTTTGCTGCCCTCCATTCCTGCAGTGAGATACGTACACTGTGCAGGCAAGTCGAGCAACGCGCCTCCTCACTGTTCGGGGACTCGAGGCGCCCCATCTCTGCACGGAGAGGTGCGCGGGCAGACTGGCACTCGAGCAACGCGCCTCCTCACTGCTAGGGGATCCGAGGCGCCTCATCCCTGCAGGGAGAGGTGCGCGGGCAGACTGGCACTGGAGCAACGCGCCTCCTCACTGCTAAGGGATCCGAGGCGCCTCATCCCTGCAGGGAGAGGTGCGCGGACGCACTGGCACTCGAGCAACGCGCCTTCTGACTGCTAGGGGACACGAGGCGCCCCATCCTTGCAGGGAGAGGTGCGCGGGCACACTGGCAGTCGAGCAACGCGCCTCCTCACTGTTAAGGGACCCGAGGCGCCCCATCCCTGCAGGGAGATGCGAGCGGGAAGACTGGCTCTCGAGCAACGCGCAGCCTCACTGTTAGGGGACCCAAAGCGGGTTAGTACAACAATATCCCATTGTTTGAACAAATCACAGGGAAGGAGCATTGTTGGAACAACTGAATTAAAGCCTCATTGATTGAACAATTAAGACGCAGTCTCGTTGTTACAACAGCACGCATATAGACTCGTTTTTAGAGCAAAGTTCAAGAACATTCGTGAAAAAAAGCCTGGTTGTTAAAGCAATTAAGGTGCAACCTCGTTGTTGGAGCAATTGAGACAACCACATTATTAAAGCTCGCGCGGTACACCTCATTTCAATTAAGACATTACCTCGTTGTTACAACAATTAGCATAAAGACTCAGTGAGCACAATTAAGACTGGCTCGTTTTGGACAAATTAAGGGAAAGACTCGCTGTCAGAACACTCACAGGATACAGACCCTTCTCAGACCAATTATGATCCAACTTCACTGCAGAACAATTAAAATACAGCCTGGTTGATTAAACATTCTAGGTGCGACCCAATTAACACAATTATGCCACATCCTTGTCGTTAAAAAGATCAGCCTGATGCTTAGCACCATCGCTATACAGTCTCGGCGTTAGAGGAAGTACGGGTCTATTGTTAGAACAATTACAGAGGCTCGGTGTTAAAAGAAATGAAAGGACCGTTTCGGAACATTCAAAAAGAAGCAGGGAACGGACTCTTAAAACAAGAAAGGGACAGGCTAGTGTGTTACAAAGATTGAGGTAGATTTAATGTTAGAGGCCATACGGACCAGGCTGACTGTTAGTTAAGGAACAGCCTCGTCGCCAGAACAGCTCAGACACAGCCCTCCGCCAAGCCCAAAGGCGAGAGTGCCCGGTTGGCAGAAAGCAGAGCCTCTCAGCTAGAGAACCTCTGCCTGACCTGGCTGGACACGATCAATCTTTACACAGGTATCGAGTCACCTGAGACTTTTTAAGTACATACACCCTCGCACTAATTTCAATCTGGGAACTCGAGTCGGAAAGCATGGAAGGCGCATTTAGGTTCTGGAAATAGGGGACACTGCACTTACCTCCAGCGAACCCCCTCCTCATCGCAGGCTGAGAGCGAGGCGCCTCTGGAGAAGCAAACCGGGTCTCGAGGCGGGTGCAATCCTTTCACAACCAGAGCAAATCCTGAATCAAACTTCAAGCGGAAGTCCCCGGAGAGAGCACCCCGCCTCTGGGGCGCTCCGAAGCCTCCAGTGTGCGCTGGGTTCCCACGCGGAGGACGTACGAGCGGTTAGGACCCTTGAAATCACGGGCGTCCACAGAAGCACGGAGTCTGGTCCAAACTGAGCTCAGCGCGCTGCGTCCACCCTCCGCCGGCTGCGCTGATCCCACCTCCACCTGCAGGGCGGGCGCTCCGGGCGCCGGATCCTCTCCTCTGCTTCCCAGCCACCGAACCGGGCGAAGGCAGTGAGAGTAAAAAGCAAAGATGAATGTTTTATGGGGCTGGATCAGGGATTGAGAGGTGATGAATGTTTTATGGGATCATGTGGTTCTACGAGAGAGAGCGGATTCTGCCTGGGTCGGATTTACAGGCTGCAGTGCGAGGGCGAAAGGGGGCGGGAGAGACAGGAAGAGAGAGGCGTCTCCGGGAGAGAGGGAGGGCGCGGGACAGATCACAGCCGGGGGATCGCGGGAGACCACAGATCCGTGGATCGCAGGAGGGTGATCTATCAAGGATGGAAGTTATCCCGGAGACCGGCAGGTGCGTTCCACACACAGCGGATGCGATGGGGCGGAGGACCAAGAGAGGACGCTGTCTGCGGAGGGCTAGGAAAGTTCGAACACCGTAAACTTAGCGTTTAGACTGAGCGAAGCAGGGGGACCCTGGGAGCTGCAGAGAAGGCACAGAGCAGAAGGCGCCGCTGTCACGGGTGTTGTCACTACTCCCCGTGAGCTGTCACAACGCGGGCTCTACCTGAAAGACGAGTTTACCACACCGGATCACTACACCCCCTGGAAATAAAATGCACACAGAAAAGAGGTGTTGCACGTTTACAGAACATATCCCACGCCTTTCACTCAGAATTAGCAGGATTAACCTTATCGCCCCAATGTTTGTGCAAAATAGAGCGCTTCGAAGGTCGAGACGGCATATAAAGAAATCGGCACTACATTTCCATCTGTTTGGGAGAGGTACTGAATGTCGACGACGCGCACTCCCCACAATACTCACATTCGCATGTCACCAGTCACAGCCCCATCCACAGGGGATTCTCCCGCGCCACAGAGCCGTTCGTCAAAGAGGGCTGTGGTGAATCGTGCGATGACAGCCCCCAGACCTACGCAGAAGAAGTTTGGACAGCAGCCACGATCCCGCGCTTGGATAAAGAGAGTATAACTAAATGCACATTAAAAATACAGATTCGAAGGGAAGAGGTTTACGGAAGGACAGAGAGTGCGTGACAAAGATGGTACTTGGACACCGAGCGCCGCAGCCTGAATGCAGACCACGGACAGCATCTGAGCTCTTGAAGGCGTGCGCTAGGATTGTGCGCCCACACCCGCTTTCGCACGTTCCCGGATTTCATCTCATTTAAAGCTTTCGCGGATTTCTAAAGAATGCATTCCGTTTTGTTCTTTATAGATACCCGATGCATATACATGTTCGTTTTAAATGCGTGCTATAATATGAAACATCAAACCTACTTATGGTACATATGTCGCGGGATGTTTCTAGTAGACGTTCGAAGCGCTGTCTCAGTTTTACTTGCATACATTTGCTGTAGGCACCAGGCCAGGCTTTAGCGCTGGTGACGCCCCGAATTCCCTCACTACCACCTGGCAATAGTGCCCCTCATCTCTCGATAGCCCCTCTCTCACAAACATTTCATTTGTTTAAAGCGCCCGTAAAGGCTTCTTTACTAATCCACTCAGCTATCCACATAAACTACAGATCGGTTCTTTGCAGCAGGCAAACTAACCCTCTGTGCTACTTTATGGTGAGTCAAAACTGAAACTAGAAAAAGCTTTTCTCTTTCTCTCTCTCGCTCTCCTGTGATACCTGATCTAATCAATGCCTCCATTGCCACGGGAGTGGTCCCCCCCCCACCCCCCCGTGGAAATGCACCATGGTGAAGGCGCTGCTAAAAAAAGCCAAATCTCAACCCTGATATCCTGGGGAATTATTGCCCCATTTCCCTCCTCTCAGGGATCAGTCAGATTGTTGAGAAACATATCAATTCTGTTCTTTCTACATTTCTAGAATCTCACAACCTGCTTCACCCCTCACAGACCGGCTTTCGTCCCCAACAGGGAACAGAAACTGCCCTCCTAGCAGCAGTCAAAGAGTCCAGGAAAATCCTTGATCAAGGAGGCACTGCGGCCATCATTCTTTTGGACCTCAGTGCAGCCTTCAACACTGTTAACCACCAAACCTTAGTCTCTAGACTCAGAGATTTGGGGGTGACGGTGGGGGCATTGCGTGGTTGCAATCCTTCTTGGAAGACAGATTCTTCCAGGTTTTTGAGGGAGATAATCAGCTCGAAACGGATGCATCTCAGCTGCGGTGTTCCATAGGGATCATCCTTGAGCCCGACCCTTTATTTAACGTTTATATGAGCCCGCTTGCAGTGAGAGTTCTCCCATTCGGTGTTAAGATTGTCACATACGCCGATGACACACAACTCGTTGTGGCCCTAAACCACCCCGATAACCACTCTGATAACCTCTCCTCCGGTATTGGCCCATGTCTTGAGGAGGTGGCCAAGTGGATGGAGATGTCATTTTAAAAATTAAATGGTGACAAGACGGAGCTGATGGTTTTAGGTCATTCCCTGAATTACAAATCAGGAGTGATGTGGCCAGCCTACCTCGGCCCGCTCCTGCTCCAAAAGACCAGATTAAAAGTCTGGGTTTTTGGCTTGATTGTGAATTGAATTTCAAGCATCAGGTCTGGAAATTAGCGGCCACTTGCTATGGAATCCTTAGGATGCTTCAGAAGGTTCTTCCTCTTCTACCGTTCCTTGCAAGGAGACTCATGGTCCAGACTTGGATTCTCTCCCGCCTGGATTATGGGAATGCTCTCTATTTAGGAGCTCCCCTCGCCAACATCGCAAAGCTACAGACTGTGCAAAATTGTGCAGCGCGTATGCTTTTGCGGATTCCTAGCCGCCAATTTGCTAAACCAGCACTCAATTCCCTCCTATGGCTTCCTATACAGGAGAGAATTAAATTCAAGACTCTCTGTATTGTCCACAAGTCATTAGCAGGTAAGGGTCAGCACAACGCTCCATTGTCCTACCCTATCGTCCGAACAGGTGCTTACGCTCAGACAATCTCCGCCTCGCCGTAGTTCCGAGAATAAAAAAGGCGAGAAGCGGTGGCCGTTTGTTCTCCTATAATGCGGCCATGATGTGGAATTCCCTCCCCCTCCACATGCGACACGAGTCTAATCATTTGGCCTTTCGCAAGCTCCTTAAAACCTGGATTTTCACAACTCTAACGTGCTAGCTCTGGTATTATCTGTACATAACTGCTATTAGCGCTGGGATGCCCGAGGGTAGCTACGCGCTCAATACATGTTTTTTCATTCATTCATTCTCTCTGGCAGGAACATTAATCATAAGAGTTAACTTGACATTTTTATTGCTGCCTGAAAGCTGGACTTAGAAGGAACTCTGCAGCAGGTGCTTTTTAATCATAAGTTATTGCTAAACATAGCGCCTCCCCTGAGGTCAGTTCCCCCTTCCAGGTCAGCGCCCAGGGCAGCCGCACCAGTTGCACCGCCCTGAAGCCGGCCCTGGTAGGCACCCTATCTAACCATATCTTATCAATCTAAGTTCAAGTCCTCTAATTCCAATCACCCCACCTCTATCTAAGCAACTTTTGGACTAAGTAACGTGCAAATGGACGAGCAATGCATCCACGTGACCAATTCTATAATATTTATCCATCAGAAGTCATCCCTCCCTTCATGCAGAATATATTTGATTTCAGAATCATTGCTCATTCAACCAATTACTATTCTTTAGATGCCATCTTTATTCCATTATGTACTTTAGCTGGCAATATACCATGGTTACCATTGTTGTGTCAAATGCAGAGATAACTGAAATGTAGTTATGACTAAGTGTTAGGGACTTATTACGACTTGGACGGTCCTACAGCGGATGGTGCAACGCGCCATCTGCTACAGGACCACCAAAGCCGTGGTTTGATCGCCCGCCAGATTAGGAGTTAAATCTGGTCTGGCGGGTGGTCCTGCGGAGGTCTGGTGGCGGCGATCTGCAAGGCTCTTAGAAGAGCCTATCACGCAGACTACCACAGTCCGAGCACTGCTGGCTGCACCTTCCTGCAAGGTTAAAGTGTGGCATATATGCCACACCTGCAGGAAAAGGGGGGTGGTTGCAAATCCTGAGGGGCACTACATGTGCCCCCCGCATGCACCCCCGGGCCCAAATCTGCAAGGGGGTCTTTTGTTGCCATTCCGCCACTCTTTTCATGGCGGGTTCACCGCCATGAAAAGGGAGATGAAATGGCAACTCGGAATATAGTCGGCAGTGCTGGATGCGGCACCTTAAGCATATTCCTGCCGGTGAAAGACTGTCGACCCAGTGGGATCCTTGAGCCAGTAGGTGCCGGCGGTATCCTGGCGGTCCAACCACCGTAGACATAATACTGTGGGTGGGCCCATAGTGTGACAGTGGTCGAACTGCCCCCACGGGTTCGGCGGTCTATTGGGCCACCGAACTAGTAATAAGCCCCTTCGTTTCCATTGAAAATGACCGCCTCTTTGCTCATCGGAAGAACGCAAAAACTCTGCCTTCCCTCCAAAACCAAGGAAATCATCTGTGGAGTAACCCATGGATCCTTGCTCAGTCCCACCCTCTTCAACACATATGACACCTCTGGCCAGCATCGTCAAAACGCACAGACTCAACATCATATCCAATTCCTACGCCAACAACACACAACTCATCCTCTCCCAAGACACCACCAATGCCAAGACTGTCTTCCACAACTGCATTACAGATGTTGCCAACTGGATGAAGGACAACTGCCTGAAGCTCAACACAGACAAAACAGAGGTACTGATCTTTGGAAACAAAAGCTCTCCACGGGACGCATCCTGTTGGCCCTCAGAACTCAGACCTATTGCTACCCCCACTGATCCTGATAGGAACCTTGGCATCACATTGGACAACAAGCTAACCATGGCAACTCAGGTCTACTCCATCTCCTCTTCCTGCTTCTTCACCCTCCGCATGCTTGCTAAGATATTCAAATAGCAACCCCAAAGCTCAAGATGTGGCATCACCCAGGCCCTCATCTGCAGCTGAATGGACTATGGCAGCACTCTCTATGCAGGGATTTAAGCTCACCTCCAATGACAACTACAAACCATTCAGAATGACTTAGCCTGACTCGTCCTAGATCTCCTTAGACGAACCCACATCACCCCCTAACTCTGGGAACTCTACTGGCTTCCTGTACAGAAAAGATGCCAGTTCAAGCTCCTGACCCATGTATACAAGGCCCTACACATCTGCGGACCCGCCTAATTGAACCAGTCCCCGATCTTCCATCAGCCCACCAGACACCTCTGTTCCACTTCCCTTTCTCTAGCCCTCACCACCCGCATCTGACATAGCAGATAGAGAGGTCTCTCCTTCTCCTCCCTAGCAGAGAAGACATGGAACGAGCTACTCCTTCATCTCGGGACCTCCCCATCTCTCCAGATTTCCGAAGCCCCTGAAGACCTTGCTATTTGACCAATCAACTGCACCCTGCCAGAGCAAGGATATCCTCATGAGTGACCAGAATCACTGCAAATTTACTGATTGACTTTTTGGTTGCTGTAACTGCAGCTCTGTTTGACAATTCTGCATACAAGTTGGTACTAACTTGACATGGCTTTATACAATTTTGGCACATAAAGCTTTGTAAAGATTCTTGTGGCAGGAAAATTATAGGACAGAAAACACAAGTTGTGTTTCCCATTCAGTCTCTGATAGTAAAGTTTGCTCACCACCATACTAAAAATTACTAAACAGAATGCTACCAGATTGGCACAAAAATAGAACTTTAATAAAAAATAGTGCTGTTTTTAATTTGATATAAATCTGATAGTAATCTTTGAGCTATTTTTATTTAAAATATATTTCATGCAGGATACATAGGGTTAGTCTGAGAAAATCTTTTGTATTTCATGATCAGTAATTGACAAACAGAGCCGAAATATAGGTTCTAGGATGTTCCATGAGGCAAAAATGTTGAAAAAACTAATTCCACTAAACCAGGCCTCTTTTCTGATATCCAATGAGTGTTTGAAAACACTGATTAAGATCAGTGGATCTGAGCACTGTGATGGGCTGCATGCAACAGGAAACTTTATGTTGAGGCTACATTATGGCTGCTGGGTTCGGTTCCCATGTTTTCAAAAACATTAAAAGGGACTATATGGGACTGGAGGAGAATCTCCTAACATCAAGGCCAATGCGAGTGGGCTCAGAGGACCCACTCTCTGTTACCTCATAAAATCTACATTTTTCTCATGATGCTGGCAGACCTCATACAAAGTTCCTAGTCCAAAGAACATGGGCTGGGGCCCAAAGCTGTCAGGCAGGTCCTATGGTCAGTGATCCTGCCCCAGAGTCTATGGACCTGGAATAATAGTAAAAAAAATACACACAATTACACAGGCCAATCTTTTGCACCTTCAAGATGGGTTGGGTACCGGGCCTGGCTGACGTGGGGTTTGGGGGTTTGTGGGATTGGATGCAGGGCTTGACCTTACACAAGCTCATTCTTTTGGTTCCTCCTGTTTTATAGCTCATTTAAACTTTCTCTAGCATATTCTCTGCCCTCGAATAAATTAAAGCTCTATTTTTGTCTGAAGCTCTCTGCAACTCACAACATATCTCTTATGCTTGCATAAATATATCCTGATTGTTAGACCTAGCCTTCACTTCAGGCTCACCCCTAAACTTTTTGCCTTCACCTCTCCTGTTTCTGAACCCATTTTTATTAGCTTTTAGGACTCTGTGCACTTTACCACTGCTAACCAGTGCTAAAGTGCTTGTGATTTCTCATTTAAACACAGTAAAATTGGCCTACACCCAATTGGCACATTTAATTTACTTGTAAGTCTCTAGTAAAGTGGTACTACCTGTGCCCAGGGCCTGTAAATTAAATGCTACTAGGGAGCCTACAACGCCTATTGTGCAACCCACTTAAGTGGCGTTTTCAAACATGTCTCAGGCTGGCGATTGCAGCCTGTGTGTGCAGTTTTAAATGGACATTTCGACATGCAAAATAAACCCTTTGCTAGGCCTAAATCTTCCTTCTTAATATGGTTGGAAATGGCCCTTTTTGTAGGGTCACCTCTAAATGTTTTGCCTTCCTCCTCTCCTTTTTGCTGAATTTGTTTTTGTTGGCCTTAGGACTCTGTGCACTTTACCACTGCTAATCAGTGCTAAAGTGCCTGTGCTCTTTCCCTAAAGCATGGTAACATTGGCTTATCCACAGTTGGCATATTTACTTTACTTATTAGTCTCTTGAAAAAGCACAGCCTGTACCCAGGGCTTGTAAATGAAATGCTTCTAGTGGGCCTGCAGCACTGATGGTGCCACCCACTTAAGTAGCCCTGTAAACATGTCTCAGGCCTGCCATTGCAGATCCTGTTTGTACAGTTTAAACTGCCATGTCGACCTGTCAAGATAAACCTATTGACAGGCTCAAACCTTCTTTTTTAATACATATAAGTCACCCCCAGGGTAGTCCTTGGACAGCCGAGAGAGCAGGGTGCAATGTATTTAAAAAGTAGGACATATAATTTTTAGTTTTACATGTCCTACTTGTGAAAAACTCTTAAATTTGTTTTCTACTTCCGCTTGGCCTATATTTCTCCCATGGGATAACAATGGGATTATTATTACAATGCATAAGTGTAATTTACAAATGGAATATATAATTGGATTGAGTTTGGTGCTTCTGGAATCCGAATTTAAAATCTTAACTTATGGTGAAGTTGGATTTCAAGTTACAATTCTAAAAATGCCACTTTTAGAAAGTGGGCATTATCTTGCCTTAGCCATTTGGTCCCTGCAGCCTGTCTCTGATCACATGACTGGGCGTAGTTGGAAGTTGGTATTTGTGTATTCCACCTAGACAGCCATACACAATGGGAGCTTAGGTGTGACTTGATGGGCCATCCTGGCAAGAAGGGAGGGAGGAGCTGGGCACATCGTCACTTACACCTGTATAGGCTATGTCCTGTCCCCACACAAACAGCTGCAAAACCCCCTGCTGTGATTCTACAGCCAGGGCAGGAAGGGAGGACATCTGTGCACTTCAAAGGCATCTCTTCGAAGTCTCCCCCTCTGCAAAGGCACCAATGGGTATACGTACTGGACCTCAGACACCACCACTTCAGTACACTTCTGTACCTGTGGATACTCTGCCAGGAAGAAGGACTGCTCTGCTGCTGAAAGAACTGCCAGTCTGCTGGACTGCTACTCTGCTGAACTCCAGCTTTGCTGACTGACCTGCTGCCTACTGCCCTCCTGCTTGGGTGAGAAGGACAGGACTTGTATCTCAAGAACCCAGAACCCAGAGACACTCCAAAGGCTAGTCGGCTGGCCTCCTGATTTGAAGCCTCGGGGACATAACAGGCTTCCAACAACCTTGCAACTGCACCTGGACTCTGTCATCTGTGAGTCTACCCTGTTAAGGGTTGCCACCCCAGTCCGGGACCCTTGGAAATTGAACTAACATGCTTACCAGGGGAACCAATGCATTTCCTCTGCTGAGCGGAACATCGTTGAGCCGACCCAATGCATTTCCTTGGCTGAACGGCGCATCCTTGAGCAGAACTGATGCATCACCCCTGCTGCATGGAATGGGCTCAGCGCAGAAGGTCTGCATCACCCTTGTATCTTCGGAATCAATGCATCGCTGACGGTGCAGCGCATCTCCGGCCCAGGTCCTTGTATCTCTCGTTGACTGCAGTTCAACGACTATGCAGGCTTTCTCATTGCAGCTTTGCAGCTCCTCAGTATGGTTGCAGCTTTGCAGCTCCTCAATACGGTTGCACCACCTCAGCTGCGTACCGTATCCTCAACGTCTGGACTTCGCATTGCAAGCCTTCTCAACGGGATCCTCGATGATAATGCACAGGACCTTGCACCGCAGCGTCGCCGCATCACTTCAACTGCGTGATGCTTCTTGCCTCGGATCCACTCAATGCTCCGTAACCCAGATTTAAGGCGCTTTATTAAGCGGGCCTAACATGCTCCCAGTAGCCGGCCCATGCTCCATGATGGATGGCCTGAACTTGTAACTTTATCCCGGTCCAGTGTGACCAGATATCCCTTGTTGGCACTTTGTGCTATTTGGCACTATTGTTCCTCAAAACGTTAAAATTCAATATCTCCCGTTAACCTGATTAGATTTTTGTCATTTTGGTCTTGTTTTATGTACTAAAATGTACTCTATTTATCTGAACCTGGTGTGGGATCTTTGTGTGGGGTGTTTTTACTGTTTTACTCTGTGAAGTGTTACTCAAATACTTTACACATTGCCTTCAAGTTAAGCCTGACTGCTCTCTGCCAAGATATCAGAGAGTGAGCACAGGTTAATTTGGGGTTTGATTGTGCCTTGTCCTGACTAGGATTATGGTTGCTGCTTGACCAGGGCTCACACCCCAGTCAACCAGAAACCCAATTTCAAACAAATTCTTATAAGTCACTCCTAGGGGAGTCCCTAAATAGCCCATAGGCTAGGGTGTGATGCATTTAAACATTTAGACATGAACTTTTAAGTTTTACAAGTCCTGATAGCGAAAAACTCCGAAATTAGTTTTTCACTATTGCAAAGCCTACCTTGCCCACAGGATAACATTGGGTTACTTTATTGCATTTGATAAATGATAGCGTTTGTTTGGGAACAGGTAAGAATGTCATGTTTGCTGTCTGAGGAATTATAATTTAAAACATTCTTTAATAGTAAGTCGGATTTTAAGTCACAAGTCTGAAAATGCCACTTTTTGAAAGTTGGCATTTTCTTGCCCTTACCATTTGGTGACTGCAGTCCGTTTCCTGTGTCACATGACTTGGTGTAGTTGACAGTTTGCCTTTGTGTATTGCTCCCAGACAGCCACACAATAGAGGGTCCAGGTGTTGGCAGGATGGGTCATCCTGACTTGATGAGAGGGGTCAAGCTGTCACCTGTCGTACTTCAAAGGACACTGCTCAGTGCACACACACACACACACACACTTCAAAGGACATTGCTCAGTGCACACACACACACTCACCCTCCCCCCCACACCCTCACCCGCCCACCCCCCCTTCTTCACACTAACCTATTGTGCCCCAAGACAGACTACTACCAGGGAAGAGATGCATGAAATTGCAGACAATGTTCTGGGGAGGAAACGCCTGATGTTGCTCCCAGTTCAAAGGGGGGACCAGGTTTAAAAACAGCACCCTCAGACCCACTCTTGAGTACACTCCTGGAGCTGTGGATGCTACAAAAGAAGGACTGCCCTGCTGCCAGAGGCATGCCCTGCTGTCTAAGAAGGAAGACTGGACTTGCACCCTTCATCCCAAGCTGAAGAGACTCAAAAGGTCAGCTGACTGAACTCCTGTTGTGAGCTACAGGAACACAACACGCTCAAGAGGCCTCTATGTAAATGCCCAACTGACCTGCTGAACTGGACCTGTCTGAGCCCTGCTGTTATGGGTGGAGTTTTCCTTGGGTTGGGGACAGAAGTCCGATCCAAGTGGATAAATAGGCCACACCACTTTGTTGACCATCGTGGTACTGTCTGCCTACTGGGATGTATCTGCAAACAAGTTAAGGTTAGGTGCTTCACAGATGGAGTTCACAGGAGAGGGCAAGGGTTTCCAATGGGTCAGCCCAGTGTCTCAGGGAGGGATACAATTAATGTGCAGAAGGGCATAGAACTGACAAGTGCCTCTGCAGTAGAAGGACATTGTCCACATTCTATCGCTTGAGCAAGGAATCCCATCAAGGTATTGATTAGTCTACCCTGTGTTTAGGCTCGAAGGGTGTCATGTCATACCTGGCCCTCTCTGCAGGATCACCCTCAAACCTTTTGCCTTAACCCTTCCTGTTTGTGAACCTGTTTGTATTGGCTTTTAGGACTCTGTACACTTTAACACTGCTGAACAGTGCTGATTCACCTGGGCTCTCTTCTTTAAGTATGGTAAATTTGGCTTACACCTAATTGGCACATTTAATTTACTTGTATGTCCCCAGTAAAGTGGGATTACCTGTACCTAGGGCCTATAAAATAAATGCTACTAGTGGTTCTGCAGCACTTATTGTGCCACCCGCTAAAGTAGCATTTTTAAACATGTCTCAGGTCTGTCATTGCAGCCTGTTTGTGCAGTTTTAAATTGCTGTTTCGACCTGGCAAAATAAACCTTTTGGCAGGCCTAAAACTTCCCATTTAATAGATATGTCTCCCAAAGGGTAGGCCCTAAACAACCCATCTGGCAGGGTGTGTTGTATTTAAAAAGTTGGACATGTACTTTTAAGTTTTACATGTCCTGGTAGTGATAAACTCATACATTTGTTTTTAACTACTGCAAGGCCTATCTCTCCCATAGGATATCATTGGGTTATCTTATTACATTTGATAAGTGATAACTTTTGTTTGGGAGCAGGTAGAAATGTCATGTGTGGTACCTGAGGAATTGTAGTTTATAACTCTCTTTAATGGTATAGTCAGATTTCAAGTCACAATTCTGAAAACACCACTTTTAGAAACTTGGCATTTTTTTCCCTAACCATATTGTGCCTGCAGCCAGTTTCCTGGGTCACATTACTAGGGGCAGTTGGACTTTGTGTATTCCTCTTAAATACCCACGCAGTAGGGGGTCTGGGTGCTTGCAGGATGGGCCATCCGGACTTGATGAGAGGGGCGGAATCATCACCTATCACACATGCACTTCAAAGGGCACTGCTTGGCTCACACATAAAGTACTTCACACTAGCCTATTGGGCCCCCAGACAGACTGGGACCAGGGCATGGAGGCATGAAATTACAGACACGTCTGTGGGGGGGGGACCTCCAGAAACTTCTCCCATTTCAAAGGGGGGCACAAGGTATGCAGTCCTAGACCTGTGGATACTACAGAAGAAGGACCGCACTGCTTTCCGAGGCCTGCCCTGCAGTATGAGAAGAAAGACTAGACCTGCACTCTTCATCCCTGGCTAAATTGACTCCAAAAGTCAGCTGGCTGACCTATTCTGAGCTACAGGGACACACAATGCTCCAGAGGTCTCTCTGCAACTCCCCAGCTGACCTGCTGCACTGGAACTGCAACTGAACCTGCCTAAGCCCTGCTGGCCTCTGCTGGAGTGAGTTCATGATCCCCAAGAGGGGCCCCTTGCATCCTAAACCCTTGTTGTGGCATCAGTTGAGCTCCTCCTAGAAGGAAAGACGAAATTTTGAAGTTTTAAGCTTTTTGTAATTGTGAAGGAGTCAGTTCGTGCCAAGATCTTGCTGCCCGCGCCGGCCACCAATGCAAAACTCCGGTGAACCCGACTTTTCACGATACAGCAACCACCTCCAATGACAACTGGCAATGAGAGATCTGCACTTAACAGAACAGCATCGACAGCCTACAGTGACCACCAATGTGAATCTCTAAGAATGATCATCTGTGATGCCCGACAGGATTTGCGCGCTAAAACAACCACCATCCGAGGCTCCCGGCCTGCTCTTCGCGCTACAGAGACGACCATCTGTGATGCTCTCCCTGCTCCTTGCAGTTTCCTCCACGGCAAACTGGACTCATCGTGCTGGACTTTAGAAGGTAACTTTTTCAGCTGGAGTATCCTGATCCCTGTATCCCGCTCATGCTCCATCGCGGTTGGCCTGAGCTTGTGACTTCATCCAGTTTCGCATGATCATATTGCCCTCATTTGCGCTTTATGCTTTTAGGCGCTATAATCACCATAACTTTAAAATTGCATACCTCCACTTCTGCTAAATGTTTTTTTGTCATTTTGGTGTCAAATATTTATTAAATTCTACTCTATTTTTCTTAATTAGTGTGGGATTTTTCTTGTGTTCTGCCCTACAGCTAATTAGGCTACATATGACCAAAGGCCATATGTGGGAGGAGTAGGTTGTCTGGTGAGTTGAGAACAGGGCCTGATAAAAGGCTAGTCATGGTGATATACCCCTGGCTTCCGGCATAGTTTCACACCTAGAATCCCCAATTGTTCCCCAATCACTGAATGGTTTTATTAACATAACAACTTTAATACCTAATATTTCTTGGGTAATGAATATTATAGTATTAAAAGCAATGGAAGAAAAAAAGTCATTTTATTTTTTAAGCTGAATTGGCAGTTTTTAAAACCCTCTTTTTTTTGATAAACAATTTTTTATTGGACCCTCTTTTAAAGTATTTTTTCGTAAGGTATTTGTGCTTTTTACACTTTTTTGAATTTTATCTTGATCGCAAAGTTTTAAATCTCTAACAACTGCTATTTATGAGAAACCGAAATAACGGCAGAGAACAATATTTTAAAACAAAACTGAAATCAAGCATGGACCTCATTGTTGTGGTCTATATGAAGTTTTTTGTAATTTTGGTATTCTGCTTCCCAAACCAGCATTTTGTACAGATGTGTGCTGTCCTTTTTACCATAGAATTAAATATCTGTTCGTTCTTCCTGCATGATTCCTTCAGGAAGCCTTTCGTACCTTTAGCTAAAAGAGGTTTCTAGCTGGTAGTAGCTGTTCTAGTCATTTGATTTTGTTTGTGTCTAACTTTTTTACTATTGCTTATGCTTGACCTTAAAGAGGCATCAGATGTTTGATGTCCCACAAGAGTTCACTCCTGAATGTCTGAACTATGGACTTGCATGCAAACTTTGCAGGTGTTGATTTTCTTCAATCAGGGAATAGGTAAAACATGTACAAATATTGAACTAATTTATTTCTCCATAATTAATACTATCCTCTATAGTGATCACTTCTCCAGCTGTGTCTGGTAGTGGCACTGAGGGCTAGGATACGTCTTCAACCTCCTGGCTTGACGGGGGTTTCCCTACCTGACTGATTTTAGCAATGGCATTGTGAAACCTCCAAAAGCGATATTGCAGCCTCCTTTTTCAAGACAAAATAATTACAATGGAGAAAAGAAAAGTGTTTTTCAACAAAACATGCTCGATTTTGAGAAGTGATAGTTGATGCATTATCTGAACCAGTGACATCTCCCTTTTCACAAAGGTTTTGTGAGTTTGTGGGCTGGAACAGAAGACTCTGTCCATCATGGAAACAGGAAGAGACATAACTATCTTTGCCCAGGCCTGGGGTTTTGGTCTTTGAGCCTATGGATCTTATGTATTTTTTTGAGGTAACTGAATTCACACAGTAAACCCTGTGGCCACTTAGGCATCTGCACAACAAGTATTCTAAAACTGAAATAATGCCTTGATACATTTAAAAATCCCTTTTTTCTATATAACCAATCTGTTTACTCATTGCTTAGGGTCCACGAACCCCTAAGTAAATCTGACATGAACGCGGGATTTCATATCAAGTATTGACTCTAAGATGCTTAACATGAAAGTAACTGGAAGAGTATGGATTAGTAACTTAGGAAAAAACTCACACAGAGCTAAAAATGGAGGTCTTGCTAGGTCAAAACACTTTTTTCATATGGTATCCCAGACTTAATCCCGACTGATCGTGGTCAAAAGCAGTAGGTTTATTCTTAGAGAAATTTGTGTTAAGTGTTTAAGCAGCACAAAACAGTTCTAAAGTTGAAAAATAAAAACAATAACATTTCCAAACCAATTAAGCAAAAATAAAAATGTAATAAATAAAATGACAACAAATATCCAAAATCATATCATGGTAACGAGATATGATTTTTTTTTATTTTTAGGCCTAAAAGCACCTGTAAGGTATTGGGTTTATTAGTTATGGCGGGTGACTACCCTCCTTATGCAAGCCTTTTCAGGGTGAACATCTAAAGTCACTAAATTAACCTGAACTCAACCCCTTTGGTAGCTATACACAGAGCAGACAGGTTTAACTTAGAGACAATATGTAAAGTATGTATGCAGTACCAAAAAACTAACAAAGTCATAACGCAACACAAGAAAAATCATAAAACAATTTAGAAAAATAGAGTATATTTTAATAAAATGACACCAAAATAACAAAAATCCAATGAGAGGAATCAGAGAAATGCTTTTTTACATTTTTAAATTCAAATAACACCAAAAAGCTTTAACCCCTTGCACGCTGCGCGAATTCCCCCGATGTGCGGGCGAATTAATGAGTGGGCGGGGTTCAGATGGCCCCTGGCCGTCCTCCGCACACGCCCACCGTGATGTCAGACGGCCGGGGGCCGTCCGACGCATGCAAGGGGTTAAGCGCCAACCGCGATCAACTGGCCGCGGTAGACCGGGACCTAGGTACAATTTGAGACCTACTGCATTAGAGCGCAGGTTGGATACAGGAACCAGGTTCAACCCAGTGAGAAAATTTACCTTCAGGCTTAGTCTCATAAATGGAGGCCCATAATCTTCAGCGAGGTCAGGCTGCAGGCTGTAGCCCAAAAAGGCTCCATGATGTTGGATAACCTTCGGATGAAGTCTCAGAGAAGCCTTTGGTCTTTGGCTTGAAAGCTCAGAGTGAAAGAAATTAGAATTTTGTGCTCAGGAAAGGTCCCTTTCCGGTCAGATTATTTTGGCGCCTTTGTCCATTCAAAATGACTTCATACGCACTTAGTCACTTTTTCTCCATGGAGCCTCGACACTGACTGTGCAAACTGTGAGTTTATTGCCAGGATGAAGCCATGACATATGAACCTGATTTTTATTGTCGAGCACTGTAAGCATGTTGGGTTATTCATGGATTCTCTAAAAGACTTTTAACTCCAGACTTCTTAAAATTTTACACCACTTGCATGGAACCTTAACATGCATTTTGGACACTACTAAAGAGCATGTTTTGGACTGATTGTTTTGACAGAACATGTTTCGATCCCAGTAAGATCGGATTGCGTTTCTCTCAGGTTTTACAAACATGAACTCTGCATGTCAAAGGACATTGACGAGGAGCTCTTACATGAATCTTGTTTGAATTATTTTGACTAAGCTTCTTCATTAGATTATCATGTCTTTACTTGTTCACTGTTAGTGAATTTTTGAATCCCGTTGGAGAACTTAAAAGGCTTAAGATACATCTGAACAAAAGAGTCCTTTTGGATACTAAGATCTGATTATCCGAGACAATAAGGTGTTAACTATACTTGTTTTGTGATTTTCTCATTACCCCAACTTTCAATGGTACCACCTTCTCTAATCATTGATAACATCAGAAGTCAGCGTAATGTTAAAGCAGTGCAGATTAATGGGTTTTTCTGTTTGAAGTGCCTTTTTCTTTTTATCTATTACAGATCTGTTTTCAGCAATAAATTGGACTTTTAATAAATATTCAAATAGTACAAGAATTATATTTTTTAATGTTTCCTAGCCAAGGATAGTATTATTAAATTTGACATTGTATCCCTATGTTGCTTTATGGAACAGTCAACCCTGCTAGTGACAATAGCTTTTAGGCACTAGTCACAGTAAGGTAATGTTTAACATTAACTTTCAACATGTCTTGCTTTTAAATACCATGTACTCTGCCTTATGGGCTATAAGGCTGACTTATGGGTGACTTATTAATATTTAAAAGGAAGGTTTAGACCTGTCCAAAGGATCTATTTTGACAGGTCAAATTGCATTCAAGTCAGGCTAAAATGGTAAACTGAAGCCAGGATGGCACTGCCACTGTAGTGGATGGAACAATATATTCTGCAGTCCAATAATGTCATTTAACTTACAGGCCCTTGGTACACCATGTACCATATACTAGGGACTTATAGGTAAGTGAAATATGCCAATTAGGGATATGCCAATTCAACCATGTTAAAAGGAGAGCCCAGGCACTTTACTATTGATTAACAGGGTAAAGTGCACAAAGTTCTACTGCCAGCAAAAACAAATTGGCCAATATTCTGGAGGCACACCAAGCAAAAGATGATTATTTCCTAAGGCACTAAACAATGGAAAGTGCCAATGTTATAAAAATGGGTTCCAGTTGATCGGGACATAGATGAGTAAACCTAGAGATCAACCTAGTCAAAACCTTTACCTTGTGTCTCATTTTCTGGAAGTTCAACCCCTCTAAAGGGGCAAGGCAGGATAATGTAGCTGATTCGGTTCTCTTAAAGTCAGATCTGCTGAGTCAGTGCTCCCCATGAGGCCATCAGTTTTGCTACCAAAAGCTAAGAGTGGAATAAACATAGAAAATATAGCCACAAAGGCAATTTTGCCACTAGGGTAAACTTGCCACTTTGTCTCAGATGTAAGTTTTACATTCTGACTCACTCACTTTTTATAACTCAAATCAAGCAGTGATGCAAGGTCCAACACGGTAGCTGAACAGGGCTCAATGAAGCCAGAAAACTTCATAATGAGACCCCTCTTTAGCCTTTTATTTGGTAGCAAGAAGCTACAAGCAGGATGCACTGCAGAACATTGAGTTATTAGTTAGGGAGGATGTGAGCCCTTCCCACTTACTAAACCCAAAATCTTTTCAGGTTCAACACACAAGTTCAATAAATAAACCTGGGCTCAATCACCGATAGTTATGGCACAGAACAGACAGGCTTAATTTAAGGAAATTGTAGTAAGTATTAAGCAATACCAAAAAAGTGACCCCGCAGGTAGGTGGGGGTCAGTATCTTGGTCCCTTGCTTATTGGAGATCTACAAACAGCATATCAGGCAGCTAAACCTAGCGGACGTGTCTCATACGTGGATTTAAAAAATGATATTTAGGAATGAATAGGGGTTGAGGATAAGACCTATTGAGTAAGATTTTGACAGTTAAAAGAAACCGGCGAGTCAACTCTGTAAGTCTTATTTCATAGAGTGAAAGACCTCACTGATCACTGGCTGAAATTAGAAACACCTATGAAGGAAGAAATCTTAGAGAAGATCTATTTAGAAAATATCTTAAACTCACACCAGGCAACTGCACTAAGATGGGTCAAACAACACAGTAATGTCACAATAATGACAGCGGTAGAAATTGCCTCCTCCTTCAATCAAGCTCAAGCGAATAAACATTTGAAAGAGGAACCCTTGGTTAAGGGTAAAACAATTCCATTAAGTAAAAGTACAAGAAGACTCAAACCCATGGTCATGTATGCAAATAGGAGTGTGGACTCACAAATTTCAGGGCCAAAGTGTTGTGAATGCAGGAATCTAGGACACATTGCCAGATTTTGCCCATAGTGGAAAGAAGAAGAGCTAATGGAATTTTGGGTTACTAAGACAGTCTTATGTGCAGAAGAAGCTGAACCATCTCAGTTCCATTACCAATTAAAAGTAGATGGTTAACCAGTGCAGGCCCGACTTAGAACAGGCTGCAGGCAGTCTGTAATGGCTTCTTGCATAAAGGACATGAGCTCCAATCCTGTAGAAGATACCATTATGATACAGTGTGTATATGAGGAACAAAGGGAGTACCCTTTGGCTAAGGCGGACATTTGAGATAAAGAAGATAAAATGACACCTATGAAGGTTGGAGTAGTGCCACATCTGACAGAGGCTCTCATTTAAGGAACAGATGGTCCCCAGTTTCAGGCCCTTCTACAGGAATGTCGGGGGAAAGAAGAATTGTGGTTAACAGAAGCCTCTTTTTCATTGGAGGACTGGAAAGTTATACCTGTAAATGGAGCAAAAAATAGAAATAAACAGAGGAGGGAAAAGTATCAAGGGTCTATTTCAGTTCTAGAGGAAACAGAGGTCTGGGAAAGTGATCAGGACTTCCGGCCAGTGCAAAGGGAGGACCCCCGGTTACAAGAAGCATGGAGAGGTGCCAAGGAAAGAGAAGATGAGAGAGAGGTACAACCCTATTTTTTTAAGAGTAATTGCTTATTATACAGGCAAGCCGAGAGAGATCAACATAGCCAGCTATTGGTATCTCAACCTTTCAGGAACAAAAGTCCTATTCCTGGCCAAAAAGACATTTATATGCAGGAAATTTTGTGAAATAGAAAACTGAGAAAACAATAAAAAAGTTTTTATAGGCCAAGGGTATTTGCCCAAGTTAAACAGTATTGCAAATAGTGTGAAATCAGCCAAAAACATAGTCAATACAAACACCCCTAAAGCTCCATTTTATCCTCTTCCTATAATTGATGAACCATTTAAAGGTGTGATGATGGATATAATAGGGCCTCTTAATCCATCTATAAGATGCCACCGGTTTGTCCTTGTCATGGTTCATTATGCGATCCAATATCCCAAGGCAGTTCCCTAAAACAAGTTTACACAACCTAGATCTCTAATGCCATGATTGACATCTTTTCAAGGGTAGGTTTTCCCAAAGAAGTCTTAATTGACCACGGTACCCCTTTTGCATCCTGTTTGATGGCTCAAGTGTGCTCGCAGTCGGGGATAAAGCAGCTTCTTACTGCCTGTTATCATTCCCAAACTGATGAGTTTCTGGAAAGGTACAACTCCATCTTAAAGAATATCCTAAATAAATTACTGGGATTAGAGGCTCGAGCCTTGGATCAGATGTTACTTTTGGCAATCTTTGCCATAAGGTGCCAATAACAAAAGGGTCACTTTCCTTATGAATTACTCTTTGGGAGAAAGCCAAGAACCTTGCTTGACATGTGTTGAGAAGCCTGGGAGAGTGAAGGTGACACTACTAACCCTGTTTTGGATATTTCACCAAATTACAGATCAGAATGAGGAAATTAAGAGAGACTGTCTCGGAAAATATGGAGAAGGGACAATTGGATCAAAAGTTTCTTTCTGGCAGGCAAGCTAAGCTCAGAACCTTTCATCCTGGGGACTTACTGCATTTGCTCCTACATTCCTCAGAAAATAAAATGTTGAGTCAATGGCAGGGACCATATAAAATAATCAACTAAGTTACACCTGTGATCTATAAAATTGAAATCAAGAGCACCCATAAGGAAACTCAGGTTTATCATATTATTTTACTAAAACAATCAAAGGGGTTGGCACATGCCTTATATATTAAATCTATCTACTCTCGACCAGACCCTGGTAGAGGGTATTCACAGTGGCAGCTCCTCCCCTTTGGCAAAGGAGCATTGCCCCCCTTGCCAGTCTCAAAACATGAAAAATAAAACCATAACAGAACAGGTTTGTTATAGTTTTATTTTTCAGGCTATGAGGGCTGGGCAAGTCTTGAGGGCAGGGCCATCGCGAGGCAGTGACAGAGGGAGTGGTTGCAATGTGATCGATGTGTATGTCGGCGGCCGGCCAAACCAACATGCGCACTGAGCTGTCTCCAACCCAGCTGCGTTGCTGGGTTGGAGACAGCAATGCACAGGCTCCCAGTCTCTCTGGGTGAGCAAATTCCCAGCGCTCAGGCCAATCCTGATGCTGCTTTCAAACATGAGAGCAGCGCCAGGATTGGTCACAGGGGAGCCTGAGAGCCTGTGATGCAGCGAGGACATGGAGAAAGGTGGCAGGTAAGTTCTTTTTTTAAAAATGTTTTGTGAAAGGCAGCGAGTCTTCTAAGACCCTCAATGCTGCCCGGTGCAGGGTTCCACCTCTAATTCACTTTGGGTTCGCTATCAAAATAATGAGGCAAGCGCTGGAAACTGGAAGACAAGAAACAGGTTTATTTCTCATGAGGAGATCACGTCAACTGCAGACACCGGGATGTCTGAGGGAAGTGTTCTGCTGATACTCCTTTGACTCTTCCTTTTATACAGGTTTGACACAATGCATTTGTTTTGTCAACATGGTTACACAAGCTTGGGGTCCCGCCCCGGGCAGGTTGTCACACAAGCCCAACAGTAATTCTCTTCCCACCCAGGTCAAACAGACAATCTTATCTTGCAGCTGGACCTTGCTTCAGGGTCTAAAACATGTGAGACCGGCCAGATCTAAGAGTCCGTTCTGTTGATAAAAACAGGTCCCATTGTTGGTAACAACAAGTCTTGCTGTTTGCAGTGCAATAAATCATGTTGCAAGAGTCTTTTTGGTGTTTGGAACCTGTTTGTGTAACTAGGTGCAGTGAGGGGTAGAGTGTCCAAAGGTTTGCCTGTAAACAGAGATGAGAGGAAAAACGAGTTTGTGGCAGCAAGTAGCGCTGAGGTTTGTTGCGGCAATAGAGTTTATAGCCCCCAGCACACGTACCAGGTCGGTCAGAGGGATGCTAGTAAGGGCAGGGTGAAACAAAGGTGACCAACAGAGTACAAAATGGCTGTGATAGATCAAAATTACTGCAACTTATGTGCACATAGAATTCCACCAGACAAGATGGCGCAGGTAATGTTCATGATTATCGTTTTGCTTTTAACAGTGGCCCCTTTGAACATAACTAGCCAGCTTGTCAGTCTATTTCGATCTCCATAATGTCCTGTATCTCTTGATCATACATTACTCTCATTTTTGTTAGCTCAGTGTCCATAGTCTTAGGGTGCAAGGTAGTTATGCAAAGAGAACACAAAGGTGGTATACAATGTATACCCAAACAACAACCACATATTGTCAATACTGGGACCAAGAGAATCATTGATATTTTCCAACCCCACTCCTTCAAGATGCCCCAAAAAAGGGCGAAGGGTTGAAAGGGATGGAATGTTCAGTGGCATGTGGTAACAGCCCACAGACCCAACAGTTAATTCTTTGCGTCGTTCTCGGAGATGTGGCGGTAGTGATACCAGGTAGTGTTCTTTCTTGGTGGTTGGTTGCATGGTGGGTGACAATGTTCTGTATGCAGGTGCATTCTCTTCAATGATCCAGAGTGCGACCATTAGCAGGAGACAGGTGAGAAATGCGGCTACAAGTGCAATTGTCTTTGTGCTGTGCAGGTTAGAAGTCTTGGTGTCTTTGCGGTGGTTTTGCAGGTGTTCAGTTTCTTCCATCATCTTCGAGGAGCTCAACAACTGTTAGGACCACAGACTTTTGTCTGGCGCTTTCCTGGTAGCGTTGTTTGACTGTGCTACCGATCTGAGACCTTGACTTAGTTAGTGGCCTGGTCGTTGGAGCTCCCTCCTTTCGTCGATCTTAGGTTGTACCCTTTCCTGGATGGCACCGTGGGGTCGCGAAATTCTGATAGTTTGAGGGTGTCTTCTTGTGGGTAGCAACTCAGAGCTGGTCGGTCTCTCGCGAGTACTTCCTCTTGCACCTCCACCCCATCACAGGTTGCCAGGGTTGGAGGGACTCGTTTGCAGTGGTGGGCATGCAGCCAGTTTCGTTTTCCTTCCACTCAGAGGGCAGTTCGGGTGGTGATCAGGACTTGCCAGGGGCCCGTCCACCTAGGCTCCAGATTCTTCGTTCTTTGGAAGTTGCGAATCAATACATGGTCGCCTGGCTTTATTTCATGTCCCGGGCCCCTGGATACGTCAGGCAAGGCTTGCTGCACCTGTTGGTGGATAATTGTTAGCTCGTTTGTCAATTTATGCAAGTAATCCGACATTAATATGTTCGGAACATCGTTAATGGAGGTGGGTCTTGGTGCCGCCCAAATGCTCATAGGCCTGCCGAAGACCACCTCATACGGGGTCAGTCGGTGTTTGGCTAAAAGCGCACACAACCACCAGGACATATTTTAGACCAAGGCATCTCTCTAGTTGAATGCAATCCATTTGAAGGATTTCAAAGGGGTGGTCAGGGACTCCAAACCCTCCCCGTGGTACTACTGTCCCCTTCCCTGGGTTGTGTTGTAGGCAGACTATACATTGTTGTACTATGCTTTTTGCAGATTCTGCTATCTTGACGTTATGCCATACTCTGGTGATTAGTTCAATCATGGGGGTGGAGCCTATGTGTGCTGGTAAATGTGCCATGGTCAATATGGGGATGAGGTAGGCATTGGGTAACAGCCATTTATTTCCGTCTTTAGTTCTCCAGCAATCTTCCTCGTCTTTTAGTCCCACCTTTTCCCACTCGGTCAATTCGTCTTGTGTGCCTGTAGTCTGTATGTCCCTTACAGTGGTCCTAGCGTCAGTCCATCGTTCAGCTTGTGACCTGGTCACATACATTCGTGTCGTAGTTCTGTCTCCTGCCGTGGCTCGGGCAGTAACGTCTGCTAGTGCATTTCCCTGTCCAATGAGATCAGTCACTTTCCTATGTGCTTGGCATTTTATCACTGCTAACTTCTTGGGGAGGAGGACTGCTTGCGTCAAGGCGGAGACTAAATCTCCATGCAGGATGGGTG
This sequence comes from Calotriton arnoldi, assembly GCA_963921515.1. Lineage (NCBI taxonomy): Eukaryota > Metazoa > Chordata > Amphibia > Caudata > Salamandridae > Calotriton > Calotriton arnoldi. Next base: position 243,853 of record CAWUFW010000295.1, on the reverse strand, counting down.
TACCGTGTGAAGTCAGGAACCCTCTTTCTTTCCATAAGATCCCAAAATGGTGAACCAACCCGAAGGCATATTGGCTGTCGGTGTATATGTTAACTGTCGTGTCAGTCGCTAAGATACATGCTCGTGTGAGGGCAATGAGTTCTGCAGCCTGGGCTGAACATTGGGGAATACGGGCTGTTTCCAGAACGGTTCGGGCTGTGGTGACAGCGTATGCAGCTGAGGTGGTGCCGTCGGGAGTTTGATGCACGAACCATCCACCCATAGTTCTCCATCTGGTTCTAGAAAGGTGGTGTCTCTGAGATCTATTCTACTCTTTGTTTGTTCATCGGTTAGTGTCACACAGTCGTGTAGTGGAGTCACGCTAGGATCATTTTCGGGTAGGGGTAACAGTGTGGCTGGATTGAGGGTGGTGCATCGCTTTAGGGTAATGTGCGGTGCTAGCAGGGTCAACTCATATCCTGTCAGTCGGGCGCTAGTCAAGTGTTGGGTTTTGGTCTGGTTTAGTAGTGTGTCGACTGCATGGGGTACTAAAACAGTGACTGGATTGGAGAGTACTATTCCTTCGCTCTGGCGTATTGATACTGCTGCAGCTGCCACAGCGTGCAGGCACGCTGGCAGCGCTCCTGCTACTGGATCGAGGGTGGCAGAGAAATATGCACAAGGGCGTTGTTTGTGACCAATTGATTGTGTTAGGACAGACAATGCACATCCTTCCCTCTCGTGCGTGTAGAGGAAGAATGGTTTGGAGTAATCCGGGGTTCCTAGGACAGGCGCTGAACAAAGGGCATTGCGTAGTTCTTTAAAGGCTGACTGGCATTCGGGGGTCCAGGGGAGAGGTGAGGGGATGTCTTTAGCTAGGAGGGAGAGAAGGGGTTTGACAATGAGGCTAAAGTTCGGTAACCACTGTCAGCAAAATGAGGTGAGAACTATCAAAGAGCGGACTTGTTTCTGATCTTTGGGGACAGGGGTGTCTAGAATTGTCTGGATCCTGTCAGGCGTGAGTTTCCTCCCTTCTTTGGATAAAAGGTGACCCAAATAGGTCACTTGTGATTTACAGAACTGCAATTTCTTTCGGGAGACCTTGTGACCATTCTCAGCAAGAAAATGGAGTAGTTTGATGGTGGCGGTGACGGCTATTGGTATGGTGTCCGCTGCTAGAAGGATGTCGTCTACATATCGGTCGGGACAAAGGGTTGGTGGAGGGCGTACCGTCAAATCCTATTGAGGTCACATGTGAGCCTGACAAGAGTGCCCTTGGAATCAGTCGTTTGGATAGTGCACTACGTGTTGCTCCCGTGTCTACCAGAAATGGCGACTTTGTGCCCAGGACCTCAGCGGTAACATAAGGGCCTTGCTGATCAACATAGAGCTCGACTGGATCCCTCCCTTGCCCCTGGCTGTCCTATGCAAAGTCGTACGTATTGTCATTATCTGTCTGTTGGTACTGATTCTGTTTGGGATGGTCAAATGTGTTCACTCTTCCTGGCCTTTCCTTGCTTGCTTCACTAGCGTACCCTCTCCCACGTCCTCTTCCTCTCTGACCACTTGCTATTTCCCTCGCCCCTCTGCCCCTACCAGCTCCTAACAAAGCCGGGCATTGGGTTTTCCAGTGTCCATAAAGTGGCTCAGGATGTCTGGTGGCTTCTACACAGGGCCTGTAAACAATGACCCTACAGCATTAATTCACCAGGCATTTGAGGCCAATGAGGTGTAACATGATATAAAAGAAGTCTGTGTAGAGTGCACATTCACCAAGAGGGTGTCTTGGCGCTATTGACAGTTGGGGAGTGCCTGGTGACACTGAAAGGCTGAGTGGATGAGCTGGGATTTAGTCTCACTCTTTTACTGATTTCATTCTGTTCCTCAGTTGCTCCGCTTTTCAGTAATTGTCATAATACAGAAACGTTGCACTGGTGCCGAACAAGAGAGAAACGTAATTTGCACCATTTTAGCATCCTTTCTGGCAGCAGTATTGGGCTTAGTGATTTCACAACATTTCTACTGTATTTACATAACGAGAAACACAAAAGTACACTTTTTTTTTTTTTTAGCAGATATGCTTCAGAAATTGTGCAAAATATTTCTGTTCCAGTTGTATATATTTTTTTTTTAAAAGTGCCACTTGTATACCAGGATGTTTAATAAAATCTTCATTAAACATAAATAATTATTTTAGCGATAGATGTGCAAGCCATAGATCTCTGATATGGAATGCAGTAATATTTATGCATTTATGCCCTCGTGACTAGGTGCAGACCTCCAGGTTATACGCCTAAAAACCAGCCGATGCCCTCCCGCGTTTATCTCTGCATTATTGTCTACGGTTTTTACGATCTGTAAACAGGTTGCACGTTTTTTTTTTGTTGTTTTTTTTTAGTTTTGTTGTTATGAGTATGTCTTTGACTTACTACCTAACCGTAGTAATATCTGATCCCAGGCGCTCCAAAGCTATCTAGTGGTGGCTAATAATAGTGCTTTACAAGTACTCTATTATAAAAAACCACAAATAAATAATTTTAAAAACAATTCTTTGTTCCATAGAAATTTTCATAGGAACCAAATAACGCAAAAGTGTTTTTTTTTTTTTTTACCACTGCATAGTTTCTAAAGTTGTCAAATGCTGTGTGTGACACTTTGTGTGCTGGGTGTTTGAACCCTGTACTTATAATGATAAATGTAAAACTACAAAACCCAGAATGCAAAGCGCGGACGGCCAAAAGACCAGACCTGGCTGACGGTGCTTGGCTACAATGGGTTTATGCAATATGAGCTCGAGGGCACGTGCTCGGGCTGGGGCGTGCCTTCATCATGCCGTTGTTGGTGCATCAGAACAGCTGCAGAGGGCGAGTGGTCACTAATTGTTGAGCCAGATCATAACCCCTGGCAGTGGCAAGTGATTCAGTGGGCCCATTTCATCGCACCGCCTGGGGCAGCAGCTGTGAGGTGCAGTATCTGACCCCAGCAGTGAACTCTCAGTGGCTCATGTGAGAGGAATGTTAGTTCTGCCTCCGTTTCAGGAGCCGGGCTCCCCTTACATAGCAAAATCAAAAGGGGCTCCCCTTACAGGCACCTGCGGCAGAGACCAAACACTCTGAGGTGGAAGCCTGCTGCAGAGTGAAACCAGGGGGCAGCAGATGCCAGGTGGGCGAGGGCAGCCGAGGCGTGACTGCAGCGTCATAGATGGTGCTTTGCAGCCTTGTATACTGAGATAATTCGAGTCTTTGAAGAGTCTCTGTGGTACAGATCTAATGACTGGGAACACGTTAAAAAGTCATGAAAAATTGATGTGTGTTGTGAAGAAACAGTTTTTGTAGCCAGTGTTAGTGCCTCAGCGCAGAAATACAGACTTTATTTTATATCCACATATTCTGATCAGAAAGAAGGCCCCATGCGAAGCCCACCTTCATTCTATATCCTTTGATGAGGCATTTGGTGTGGGTGACTCGGTGGGAGCAGAGGCGGTGGAGACTGAGGCGATCGTGCCATCTCCGGCTATACTTTGGTGGTCCTGGCGTTGTACAACGGGATGAGTAGGGGCGTAAGGGGGTGGCATGTATATGATTGGGGGACCTAACAATAAATCATCATCTACCCTTTGTTTTGCTGGTAACTTGGGGTAAAGAGTCGAGGCGTTCTAACAGGGCATTGACCTGATATTTTTGATTCTTTTTATCGATTTCCTTTTCTTTTAGTTTTTTCTTTTAATCTTTTACAGGCTTGGTAAGCTGATTTTCGCGTTTTTTATCTTGTCTAGCTTTGTCCCTTTTCTCTTTTTGAGCTGCCTCTTTTCGCCATAAACCAAAACTGTCAAACATGGCTGGTCTAGTTTTTTTTTTGTGGAGAGCTAATTCTACAGTTTCTATTTTAGCGGGATCGAAAGATCCCGTCAGTGGCCACTGATTTACCCGGTCCTTCCTAGTGTATTTATGCCATAGTTTGCTATAAGCTACGGTGGCTAATCCATACTTTACGTACATGTCCTTGTTAGGGGTGCCTTCCGGCGGTGCCGGCTGACTGACCTCTAACGAACGGTCGGGTCCAAAACAATTACAATCAAACAATCTAGAGAAAACAGGCATGACGTATTTATCGGTCAAAAATGAATATCTCAATCAATCAATTTAGACAAAAAGTCTGCACTACCTGTCCTTCGCTGCCTGCAAAGAGAGAGAATATTCCTATTCTTCGTTGTTTGCAAGCAGGGAAATGTCACAAATAACTCAATATCAAAAAAGGAATACTAGTATTTCAATCAAACTATTCAATCAATCAATCAATTTAAGTCGTTTTTCACGACCTTACCCGGACCGTATGGACAGTTCTTCGTCTTCCCCTTCCAGCGCCTGGTTGTCCTCTCACTCCAACAATCAATGCGGCGTTCCTCTAAGGTCCCAGTCAGGACCGCAGGTCACTCGAGAGAGGTCCGTTCGGAACCGGTGAAGTTCAGTCGATCGGCAGCCAGACAAGGGTCTTCTCAGGCAGGTATACCCCAATCGTTTAGTCGTTCACTCCGTCGTTAGGACCTCTGTACCGGACCCACGCGTCGCTGATGGGCCCCTACGTTTGGGCGCCAATTTGTGAAAGGCAGCGAGTCTTCTAAGACCCTCAATGCTGCCCGGTGCAGGGTTCCACCTCTAATTCACTTTGGGTTCGCTATCAAAATAATGAGGCAAGCGCTGGAAACTGGAAGACAAGAAAAAGGTTTATTTCTCATGAGGAGATCACGTCAACTGCAGACACCGGGATGTCTGAGGGAAGTGTTCTGCTGATACTCCTTTGGCTCTTCCTTTTATACAGGTTTGACACAATGCATTTGTTTTGTCAACATGGTTACACAAGCTTGGGGTCCCGCCCCGGGCAGGTTGTCACACAAGCCCAACAGTAATTCTCTTCCCACCCAGGTCAAACAGACAATCTTATCTTGCAGCTGGACCTTGCTTCAGGGTCTAAAACATGTGAGACCGGCCAGATCTAAGAGTCCGTTCTGTTGATAAAAACAGGTCCCATTGTTGGTAACAACAAGTCTTGCTGTTTGCAGTGCAGTAAATCATGTTGCAAGAGTCTTTTTGGTGTTTGGAACCTGTTTGTGTAACTAGGTGCAGTGAGGGGTAGAGTGTCCAAATGTTTGCCTGTAAACAGAGATGAGAGGAAAAACGAGTTTGTGGCAGCAAGTGGCGCTGAGGTTTGTTGCGGCAATAGAGTTTATAGCCCCCAGCACACGTACCAGGTCGGTCAGAGGGATGCTAGTAAGGGCAGGGTGAAACAAAGGTGACCAACAGAGTACAAAATGGCTGTGATAGATCAAAATGACTGCAACTTATGTGCACATAGAATTCCACCAGACAAGATGGCGCAGGTAATGTTCATGATTATCGTTTTGCTTTTAACAGTTTCCTTGCCCGTTTCCCCTCCCTTCACCCCATCTCCCTGTTGTCGACCCCCCACCCCGCTACTCTGCCCGCACAGCAGCCACTACTGGGTATACAGACAAACAGTTAGAAAACAATAAAACAGGAACTTCTAGAAGTCTTGAAACACTACCCCACCATTTTTTCTCTTACTCCAGGACATACCAATATGATACAACAAGGTATAACAACTAAGCCTGGCAAAATAGTGAGACTAAGGCCCAATAGAATTCTCGAAGCTAGAAGAGTAGCCAAAAAATTATGAGGTGTAAACCATGTTAGGTCAAGGGGTATTTAATTTTCAAAAAGTGAGTGGAATTTTCCGTTGCCTGAGTGCCAAACCCAAATGGTACCATCCAATTTTGTATTGAAGTTCGTCAAGTTAATAAAATTCCTATGTTTGACATTTACCCCTTACCTGGAATCAATGAGATGATTGGGAAGCTGTGAGAAGCTCAGTATGTCCACATTCTTAACCTGTTTAAGGGTTATTGGCAGGTGTAGTGTCTTGCGGGTTAGCAATGACTGAACACTTTTGGTTCCTGATGCTCCCCGTAGAGCTGTGACGTAAGTGCTAGAGCGAAATGCAGGGAGGGCTGGTTTAGAATGATGAGTTCGCAGTTACACACAGAAGAATAAAGATGTGTAATGGCGTAGTCATTGGCTGGGAAGGATGCTACAACTCGTGATGAGATGGGGGATCAGTAACCAGATGATCCACAGTGCTATCCCAGAGAGTTTGCTGTGGTCCAAACAAGCTGCTCGTGCATGCCACATGTGCCATCGTCGAAGTACAGACGTTTAATGCATGTGGAGTCAAAGCCCAGCTCCAGTCACTGTGAAGCAGTTGAATATAATGAAAGAATTGCAGAATATCTACATATCGTTGGACAAGGACATGCTAGTCAGGCCACGCATAAAGGTACCTCACTGCCTGAAAAATAAAGTTATACATTGTACAGAGTGTTGCTGTCAAAGGTGGATACATACACATGTAGAAAAGAAGTGCTAAAGACTGCAGTAGTCAAATATTACATAAAAGTGCTGGCTGACAGAACAATTAACAAGAAATCATACTGTCATTGCATTTACAAAAGCCTTGATAAGTGGAGCTCTACGACCTCAGCACTAGGCGAGGAGACCCAAAAAGAAGCACAGGGGTTGTGCTTACTGAGCTGTCCAATACCTGAAGTAGCACACCACCAAAGCTGCTAGGTGGCAGCTCAGGACAACCCAAGAGGTCTCCAGGAAAGGTAAGAGCTCCAATGAAGACCAAGAAAGAGGTCACAGTCCCAAAGACTTTCCATGGATATCCACAGGGCCTCATTGGTGGCACAGATGATGCAGGTCCTAGTGGGCAGCTGACAAGATCTGAAAAAGCTCCACCTACAATGTAAGCTATTCCCATAAATGGTTTCAATGCTGCTGCCTTCTTGAAACCACCACCACCGTTTGATACTGCCAAAAAACAAAATATTGTCGATAGATAGATTGCTTGGATAGAGACATTTGAAGATTTCATTGATGCGCTTGAAGAGAATTATAATAAAAAGATTATCAAATACCTCAAAAAGTTTGCTTGTAATGATGTGAAAGAAGTTAGAAGGAAAATACTGAGAACTGACGAAGAAGTCACATGCCATCAAATTAAAGAGGCTTTGAATCTCAAGTTTAATCCAACGCCCAATGTTGATTACAAAAGATACATTTTCAGTCAAGAACAACAGAAAGTTGGTAAAACCATTGATGAATTTGTGGAGAGACTCGACACACTCATCAAACACTGTAGGTTCGATGAATTTAATGATGAAGAAGGTATACGTCTTAGAGTTATTGATGGATACTAGTCAGATTCATCCAGAAGACAAATGCTGAGAGAAACGCTTGGTCTAGAGCAAGTGTTGATGACTGCCAGAGCTGAAGAGGGTGCTGATAAACAAGCTGTAGACATGGAGGCTGGAGGTGCCCAGTATGAATCAGTCATGAGTATGAAAAGTAAGCCAAAGCAAAAGACTGAAGGACACAAACTGTTGTATACATGTAAAAAAAAGTTGTGTTTTAGATGTGGATTTTAGTTTCCACACAAAGGTAAATGTTCCGCATTGGACAGATATATAAAGGCTGCGGGAAGGAGAACCATTTTGTGACGGTTTGCAAAGCAAAGGAAAAAGTAAGTACGTCACGGTGCGAAGACAAAATGGCCACCATAACATTCCAGAAGCAATGTTCGACACACACCCGAAAGGCCAAGCGGCGAAATGAGTTAAGACAAATTGACACTAAACGAAGTTGATCATCATCTAAATCATTGACAAACAGTTCCTCTATATCATTATCAAGTGAAAGTATAGAAGATGGTTGTGCCATGTCGATATTTACCTCAGAAAAGTGTCCGCATGTTGGACTGCACGTGAAGAAAAATGTCAGTCAAAGAGAAGTCAACATGCCAAAGCACCAAAGTCATTCAAACACTGTCCGAAAATGACTCTGACAATACATGGCTGTTCGATAACTATCATTATCGACAGTGATGCATCGATAAACATTAAGCCTGAGGAGAAATATAACAAATTGTCTCCATTACTACAACTTACGCTATTAAAAACCAAAGTGTATCCATGGGCACCTTTAAAAAGTCAAGGTTAATTTGTAGCGATGATGAAACACAAGAAAATAAAGGTGCAAGCACCCATCCATGTGCTTCAAGGCACACTATCAAGTGCCTGTCTACTCAGTTTCAGCACAGCTGCTGATATGGGACTGATTTTCGTAAACTACAACGTGAATACTCACTCCAAAATAGTAAGTCAATTCCCTTTATTGTTTCATGATTTAGGAAAGATTAAACTATGAAAGTAAATTTGTATATTACTCGGGATATCAGTCCTGTTGCTCAAAGACGTGTGCTTTTCATTAACAAGAAGTTGTTGAAAAAGAACTAGAATCATTACTTAAGCATGATATCATGGAGCGATCTACTTGCCCAGCACCATGCCTTTCTTCCATAGTGGTAGTGCCCAAAAAGGACAGTGAATGAGCTGTACACATATGCATTGACATACGTCAGGCAAACAATGTAATTGAAAGAGAACAGCATCCAGGTCCACACATTGCTGACATTATAACGCAATTCAGTGGTGCAAATGTCTTTTCTCACCTTGATTTGAATAAAGGTTATTATCAGTTGGAACTCGAAGAAAATTCCAGGTACATTACAACCTTTTCTACACATGTTGGTCTGTTTCGATGCAAAAGACTACATTTTGGTGTGTCATTGGCCGCAGAACTTTTTCAAGACGTCATTCGACACATTATACAGCCTGCCATGAATGCGTTCAATTATTGCTACAATATTTAGTTTTTCGGAGCTACACAAAAAGAGCACAATAAAGCTCTCATATAAGTATGTCATTTACCTGTTGATGCAGGTTTGACTTTGAATGCAGACAAGTGTGAGTTCCATAAGACAAAGCTAAAATTCTTTGGCCGTATCTTTTCTGATGGGGTATGACAACCGATCCTGCTAAAGTATGAGTGCTGTCAAATGCTGATCCCCCACAAGATGTTTCTATGGTGCGTTCATTCCTTGGCATGGCCAGTTACTAATTCAGATATATACAAGACTTAGCTACTGTAAGTGCTCCATTGAGAGACTTGACGAAAAATTATGTTTAACTTGATGTGAGAAATTTTTTTATGAAAATCAAACAAGTCATTGAGAATGCTACTGAAATGGCATATTTCTATCTGAAGCTTCATACAGAAGTGGTTGTTGATGCTAGTCCAGTCGGGTGAGGCGCTATCCTTGCACTGCTCAATGGACACCCAGATGCTCGAAGGCATATTATGGTATATGCAAGTAGAAGTTTGTTACAAACTGAACATGCTTATTCAAAACCTGAAAAAGAAAGTTTAGCTGTTGTATGGGCTTGTGAACATTTCCATGCATCCTTGTACGGAAAGCCTTTTATGCTGGTAACTGATCATCAAGCTTTAATGACTATATTTGGCAATTGAAAGGCCAAGATGCCTCCTCGCATTGAACGATGGGGACCTCAATTACAAGAGTACAATTATACCATTGTGCCTCATGCAGGGAAGGATAAGAACCCTGCTGACTACGTTTCCAGAGAGCCTATCCAAGGTCAAGGTAATACATCTAAGACGGCTGAAGCCTATATCAACTTCTTTGTAAAATCAAATACATTAGCTGCTATTTCATTATCCCAGATTATCACTGCCACAAGCCATAGTAGTGACTTGCTAAAGTTAAAAGATATAATTACACATCAGTCAAAGAGCCAACACACTTGACCTCTCACCAGTGATAGTGAATATCAAAAATACAAAAATGTCATAGATGAACTGCCCATAACTCAGGAAGCAGTTATGACTGTGAGGTTCGAGAATCCTGATTACAGAGAGCCTGCGACAGAAAATAATTGAAGTGGCCCATGAAGGACATCATGGAATCGTTGCTACAAAATGGGCTCTCCGAGACCAAGTCTGGTTTCCTTATCTCGATGAGAGGGTTGAAAAGGAACTAAAGGCCTGTCATCTATGCAGCTGCCTTTTTACAAAAGTTACTCAGCACACCTTAAGCATGTCAGAACTCATGAAGCATGCATGGGAGAGAGTAGCCATTGACTTTTTCAGTCCACTTGATGGTGATTCGTGGACAAATACTCATGATTTCCCTTAATTGAATATCTCTTATCTACCACTCAAGATCAAGTCAATGAGAGACTAGATGGCATGTGTGCGACATGGAGTGTTCAAGCCATAGTGAAATCTGACAATGGCCAAACTTTCAAAAGTTGAAAGTTTAGAGATTTCTTAGAGCATCTGAATATAAAGCATCAGAAGAGCATACCCATGTGGCCGCAGGCCAACATACTCATTGAGCATTTTATGGGTATGCTAAAGAAAACAGCTCAGCATGCTCTCTTGAGAAGCTCAATTTAAAAACTATGTTAAACTCTACCCTTAGAGCTTATTGTTTAACACCTCACTTGACTACAGGTGAAAGTCCTGTGACATTTATGTTCGGGAGAGCACTAACAACCAAGTTACCTCAAAGGACCAATCAGAGAGAGGAAGGCAAGAATACAACTCTTGAGAAGGACTTGGTTCATAAACAAAAGAGGAAAGCGTATGCTGATAAAAGACGACATGTGAAAAACATCGTCTTTAAAAAGGAGATCGAGTGCTCGCCCGCGAAATGCGGAATAGAAAATCTGATGCTCAATTTGAAGCTGACCCTTTTCAGTGGTGTCTGCCAAGGGAGACATGGTGACTGCCCAGTGCCCTAGAAATTCTATCACCAGAGACTCTTCTCATTTTCGACATTCAACTCATTGTTCATCAGATCTGCATGTTTAAAGAGATACTGGTTCTGAAACATCAGCAACTGCAGGTGCCTCTACAGCATCGAGGCAGATCCTGGACATTGATGGTGACAGTTCCAAGTCTCCCATGACAAGATCAGGTCGAATAATTAAAGCACCTAAGAGACTGATTGAATATTTTTGTAAAATTTTTTAATTTTATATTTAACAGAGAGGGAGATGTAGTGTCTTGCGGGTTAGCAATGACGGAACCATTTTGGCTCATGATGGGCTTCGTAGAGCTGTGACGTAAGTGTTATAGCGGAATGCAGTGAAGGCTGGTTTAGAATGTTGAGTTCGTAGTTACATGTAGAAGAATAAAGAAGTGTAATACTAAGCTCCATTTGTGGCTTAGACATTGGTGGATACGCAGTCTGGGGATGACGCTACAACAGGTGCCTCGGAATCAAAGGAAAAAGAGAAAACAGTTTTCTCTACACCAAGTGGTTTTTACCAGTTCACTGTCTTTCCCTTTGGACTACATGGGGCACCAGCAACCTTCGAAAGGATGATGAACAATCTGTTAAAAGCACATCTAAGCTATGCAGCCACATATTTCAATAATTGTTTGTTCTAGCTGGGCTGACCACTTGACCCATTTACCAGCAATATTAGGAACCTTGCACCAAGCAGGGTTGAAAGTAAATCCCAAAAAAAGTAAACTGGCATATAAACAAGTCAATTATTTAGGATATCTGCTTGGAAATGGGAGTAATAAACTCCAAGAGGAAAAAGTAGCTGCTGTCCAGAATATACCCTTTCCCAGAACAAGAAAGTACTTGAGAATCTTTTTAGGACTATAAGATACTGCCATAGATTAATTCCCTCTTTTTTCCGTTGGATGTCTCCCTTAACAAATCCACTAAAAAAGAATATCAATACCAATCAACTCTTGAAAAACTCTTCCACTGAGGTACAAAAAGTGTTCAGATTTTAAAGAAAAGAATTGGGTCTTAGCCAATATTACAGTCACCTAATTTTGAGAAACTCTTTGTGTTATAGCCAGATGATTTAATGGTGAGATTGGAGTCAGTACTCTTGCAGAAAGACACAGAGTGGAATAAAAAAACAATCCTATATATCAGCAGAAAACGTTTCCCTAGAGAACAGCATTATTCAATAGTGGAAAAAGAATGTCTGGTGGTAAAATGGGCAATTGAATCTCTACGATATTATCAAGGAGGTAGAGTTCCAACTGTAGACAGACCGTGCCCCATTAGAAAGGATGGCTAGGAATACGGCAAATAGCTTCTGAGTAATTGTGAGAAGCTGGCCTGGTATATGATGTCCACTAATGTATGTGGGCACCTTGCACCAGTCCAGACAACCCTTATGGTGATTTAAGAGGTCTTAGACAACCTTAGAAAGCTCTCTAAGTGGTAGCTGTGGAGAGCAGCCTTCAGACTTAGTCCAAAAGGAGTGTAAAGCAGCTTGTTTTACCAGAATGGAATCTTATAGTATAGATTAAGTGAAAAAGAACCACACCAAGTATTTATAAAAATATGTATATATTATATAATACTCTTTAGTATGTTCCAATATCTCCAACACAGAGATAAACACAATGCACACAATACTTTAGCAAAGAAACACAGTAAATAGCACGAGATACATAGTGGCCCCAGGGGGGGACCAAACCAAATACTAAGAAAGTGGTATAAGAACCACAACTCGAGTCAAGACAGTGTCGAGAGGACATAGAAGTGCTGGGACCCCAAGGAACCACCTGAGGTGAGTAGATAGGGACCCCACGGAGAGCGTGTGCAGTGTGGGAACAGGACCGCGTGCTCCGTACAATTCTATGTGCAAGTCACGGTTGGATTTTTAAAGATTAAGGACCTTTCCCAGTGGAGTCTGAAGAAACCCCTTGGAAGACAGAAGGTTGGAGAGTCACCCCACACGTGGATACCCTAGTACCCACATTACCTACACCAGGGAAGCTGGGTGCATACGTGTGAAGTGGTGTCGGAAACCGCCGTCGAACCCAATGGAGGACTTCAGGAAAGTGCAGCTGCTGGAAGAGGAGAAAGTGTCCGTGGGAATCTAAATGTGGATTCATGAAGAGCAGTACCTGAAAGCAGAGGGGACAGAGTCTGTGCAACTCAGGAGTTACCAGGACACTTGGAAGCCGAATGCCCTCCGATGTCGGTGTTTCAGGGAAGATGACGATGAATTTGACTCTGCAGCTGTGAGGACCAGGCAACGCTGAGGAAGACCAGGACCCCGGTACGAGCTGCCCCATGAAGGATGTCGAGTGCTGAGGGGTCGGTGTCCGGCGGGAGCACCAACAAGCCTTGGCAAAGGCAAGCCATGCAGGAATCAGAGGAGGAGCAATGTCGGGACCAGCAGGGTCCAGTGGACTCACCAAAGACAGAGGAGTCAGGGCAGGCCCGAGCAATCAGGGGAGCCCAAAAGTAACAAGTGTGACTCTCAAGTGGACCCACAGGCTGGAGGCACTGGAGTCACAAGAGGACCTCAAGCAGCTCACCAAAAGATGCATGCCACAATGCACACGATGCAGTGTGGCTGAAGATTCTGGTCACTGGAGGTGCTCAAGGTTGGGGCTACTTGGAGCCCGAAGATGTTCTTGTAAATAAGCCAACAACCCTTTGCAACTACAAGTTGGACACAGTGCACAGGGGTTCAGTTATTGCAATCCCCACGAGTGATACTTGCCTCAAACTCGGTGAGAGGGCAGGGCAGGCCTCGGGAGCTGTGGGAAACCACCACCTGTGTTGCAGAGTCCATGGAGTCTGGAGGAGCTCAGGATCTGCAGACCAGTCGACCTAGTTGGGGTGCCTGCAAATGCAGGGGAGTGACTCCTTCACTCCAAGGGAGATTACTTCAGGTGTCTTTGATGCTTCACAGGCCTTGGAAGGTTCCTGTATGATGCACAGGCACAGACGATGCAATAGACTGGCAGGGAGATGAAGTCAGGACCAAACGAAGTCCAGCGAAGTCCAGATTGCCCAGACGGTAGAAGTGCAGTGGCGTCTGATCTGAATCTTATCCCATGATGAATCTAGAGACCTAGACCCAGGTAAGCCCTTAAGTACCCTAGGGAAAGGGTTGGGAAGATTCAGGGGACCCTCCCAGGGGAGGGTCTGGACTCCCATGCCCTTTGTCCAGTTTTGCACCAGAGCGGGAGCCAAAGGCTCCCAGAACTGATTTGATCTGGACAATGCATGGGGACACCAAGTGTGCCCCTCATGCAGACTTTCTGGTGCTGGCAAGCGCACCCACCCAGTCCCAATACACTAAATCCTGTCTGGGAGGTGGTCACGCCTCCCTGTAACAGGATGCCTATTGTTTCACCTTCCTCTGCTCGAGCTTGGCTCAGCAGCAGGAGGGCAGAAATGTGTCTCTGTTCGGCAGCAACCATTTTGTGCTGTCCGGGTCTAGAAGACTGGTACCGGGAACACTGAGAGCCTAACAGAGGGCTCTTCCAGTGCTTGGAATCATACCTCCCACACCGTTTACGGTGTGGGGGTTATGATTCCAACATGTTTGATATGAAACATGATAGGATTCGTTGCAGCCAATTTCGAGATGGTCATCGCATAACTACGTGGTGCCCCTCTATATAGTGTATGGCTGCTTCACTGACAACCCGGGAGAATGGACTCCGTAGGCTGCAGGGGTGTCCTGCTCATGCAGGGGCACCCTCTCACTTAGAACCTAGCACCCTGCCTTCAGGATTGCAAAGGCCTGCTATAGGGGTGACTTATAGGTTTTAAGTGCAGTGGCCCTTAGATATAGTAAACCTATGACTTAAGTAAGTGGTGCAAGCACCAACTTACACAGGCTGCAATGGCAGGCCTGTAGATCCATTTTGCATGGTCTGCCAAGGGTGGCATAATGCATGCTCCAGCCCATGGGAGACATCTGTGGTACCTATGCCCTGGGTACCTTAGTACCATATACTTGGGACTGATAAGGGTACGACTGTATCCAATCTGGAGTGTACCAAAGTACTCATGACAACAATTTAGGGAGAAAGCAGATAGACTGGGGTCCTGATTAGCATGATCCCAGTCACACTAGTCATAATACAGCTTAGCACCAGGCAAAAAGTGGGGGTAACCATAGAAGTAGATCCTAATTTGCTACTGTAATGAGATGTTTTTTGAGTCTACAATCATTCAGGTTTATAAATCACGATCGAAAAGGAAAAGATCAAAATAATGCAAAACTGTTCTCAAGATATCCATAACCCAGATTTCTTCCTGAGAAGAAAGTAAGAGAGGAGACGAGTGAGGGGAGCATGAAAATAAACTCTCCAGATTTGATGGATTTACACATGCTGGGGTTGCCACAACCCGGATGCACGAGAGAAGGACCCGGTCCTAGAAAGTAGTGTGAAAGGAACAGCAGTGGTTGCGGAAGAAGATTCCCAAGACGAGACGGACGAGGTTGAGGATACCTGGTACCATGATTGGTGGATGCCACTGCTGGCATGACAGAGCGCACCACAGTCCTAGAGGTCTGTGGCTTCCCAGGAGAGTGCCCATAGCTCAAAGTAGTAGGAAGGTGAGGGGGACAGGCCAAAATCCTCTGTATGGTCATTTTTGTAATTCCAGTCTCCACCCTGAAGTCCAACTTCAAAGTAGTAGAAGAAAAACAATGATAGAGAGGTCCATGCATCTGTCAGGGTTATTCATCATTCTGAACTTTCAGCAGTTATACGATTTTATATATATTTATATATATTTTTTTAGGACAGCGAAAGTATGGAGAAATCTCAGGAGGGCGATATGAAACAAGAGGCTGAGTTGAGTCACAGCTATGTAACCCAACCATGATACTCCGAAAAGTTGAGCGAGGAGCTTAGTTTTTTAATTATTATTATTGTTACATTATACTTACCTGGGTTGTCTTTTGTGTTTGTTCTTCCGAGGACCTGTCAGTGGCTGACACAGTAGCTGAACCAAGAGAAGAAGATTCAATATTAGTCGAGGAAAACAGTGTCAAGCTCCCAGGCATTCTCATGGACATGCACACCACTGTGATTATGCCATCCTGTAGAGAACTGGGCTTTTGTTTCAGTTACACCCCCACACACATTTTGCCCTCTTTGTAGCTACTAGATGCTGATTTTCAAGTCTGATAGTGCACCAATGCCTGCTAACCAGACGTCAGTGCCAGTGCTCCCTCCTTAAAACAAGGTGTTGTCTAAATGTGCTACAATTGGCAAAGAACTTTAGCACTCCTGTAAGTCTCTAGTAAATGGTACTCCATGTATCTGGGGCAGGGGTACTAAAGAGGCTCCATAAGGGCTGCAGTATATCTTATGCCACCCTAAGGGTCCCACATACAAATTACACACAGACTGCCATTGCGGGCATGCTTGACATGGTGCAAACCATGAGGTGTGTCATGCCAAAGTCACTGCATCTAATATATGTAAGTCGCCCCTACGGCAGGCCTTTAAGCCCTAAGGCAGGTGCATTATATTTTATGTGAGGACATATCTGCATGAGCAGGTATGCCCCTGTGATGTCTTGTTCTATTACTAGATATTTCAAGTGAACAGGGAAGACATTTTGAGTACATGTGCTGGACACGGGTGAAAATGAGTTCCCCAGTTACATGATGGTTTCACTGAAAGTAGGGATGTTTGTTATCAAATATCTTGTATTAAATAACCAATACTGGCACTGATGCAGCGATTCAGGGACATGGTTATGCCCACTTCCCATAGGAAGTGGTCATATGGGGGGGTAGTGACCCCAGGGGAAAGGAACCAATTGGCTACTACCCCTCACTCCCCTTAACACCCCTAAATTGAGTATTTATGGAACCAATGATACCAGATCATCAGATTCTGATAAATCAAGAGAAGGAGTGGACAAAGAAGAGTACTGCCATGAGAAACAAGGAGCAATGACGGACTTGGCACCAACCCAGTCAGACTGACTTCTGCCCCAACAATCACAGAAGAAGCAGATTCATCATGCTGCTATGCAGTCTTCAAGAACCCCTGAGGGCTGCCAGTGCTTCACCAATTGCCTGAAGAAACTCCCTGTGAGTAGAGGAGCTACTCCCCTACAGCCACAGACACCAAATAAGCAAGACCCGGTACACCGACCTGCCACCTACAGAGTCTATTGATGCAGCAGCCACCCAGGAAGAGGTAGCAAAGCTACTACAGGTCATATCCATCCTCCCACAAGTGTGGGGTTGCCAGGACTGACTGGAGCTGCAGAGTACCCATCACTGGGGGTACTGGACACCTTGCAGCAGTCAAGACTTGTTGTGTCCTGTCCAGACACCAACTCCAAGGAAGACAGACCTGAACATCGAAGGACTTCAGGGACAGTGAAACCCACATCGTGAGTGGCCCAGCTGTCCTGTTTGCCCCTCTGCAGCAGAAACCAGGACAAAGAGTGAGTCTGTGACCATTGCCACCTGACGTCTCAAAGCACCTATGCACCCGCGCTCCGGAACACAAGTCGAAGAGAGGTGACAGTGACAAAGGGGTCCCCAGACCCACAAGAGTGAAGCCCACACTTGGGTTTGCACAGACAGGACTTCCAATCACCACCTGCAGCCTCTTTCTGCAGGCCCCCTCCATCCGCCAGTGACTCCAGTACAGAATCCTGATGCCAAAAGACACAACTGCACCGAGCCCCACAGCCTGATGAGAAGTGCACCAACGGTGTCCCTAAGTGCCCGAGAATCTCAAGGTCGAGCCCCCTGTGGGTCCCCCCGCACTGGTCCCCCAGTCCCTGCTTGCAGCCTCTTTATAACTGAACCATTCTCCCATTGAAGTGAAAGGTTCACCCAACGCATTGACACACCTCTACACCTGGATGCCCCAGAGTCTCCCAAGGTGACCTGTTGATGTGGCCTTGGACCTTGCCCCACACTCACCTCAAGTCCAGAAGAACCGTCCCATATGTCTTTGACAAGTGACCGAATGCAATACATGTTTTTCCTCCATAGGATAACTTTGCTGTGTCCATTTCTGAAAACTGTAAAAATTCATAACTTGAAAAGTACTTACCCAATTCCAATGATCTTGATATCTAAATTTATATAAAATTACATGTTATTGTTATAAATTGGTGTCAAATTTCTTTATTGAGTGTGCGTCTCATTTACTGCCTTTGTGTGTGTATTAAATGCTTAGCACTACCCTCTGATATGCCTAATTTCTCGCCCACACTACCATAAAAAGAGAGAATTTGGGGAGTTATTTGTGCCTCTGTAGTTCCTTTGATGTTTGCTTGGACTCTCTGCACTGTGTACCTCGTTGTGGCACAATATATAGAGAACCAGCTTCCTCCACATTCTTAAATTCAAACAGAAGTTAAATAAATCACAATTCCAAAATGCGCAACTCAAAAGCCTCCTAGAGTTTATTTCCAACCCATTTTCTCACACAGACAAAATAATATTCCAGAATGGACAGGTTCACAACCATAACTAAAACCCCAAGGCCATATGATTTGAGTTCAGTTATATATCTCAACTCCAAATGAATTTCAAGGACTGGATGCTAAGAAGGCCTGTTGAATCCCCTTGTTGACTCCCAAAAGAAAAGGAGACTCCTGCAAGAAGCCACAATGCCACCCTGACCGCAATAGTACACAAGAAATGTGTCAAGTGTCTCATTTAGAGGATCCTAGTTAGAAGAAAAAATAAAGAAAAGGTAAATTAGATCCCTCGGTGTTGGAAATGAGCGTCATTTGCATGGTGTACCCACACATCTTTGCCTTGACTGTTTTTGCTGGCTGTAGACCTCATTGCACTTTCACCCTGCTAATCTGTGGCAAAGTGCCATTTCTGCCTCTTACAGCATGATGACATTGGTATACCCCTGATTGATATATTTAACTTACCTATAAGTCCCTATTATATGTAGATCTACTGGTTTTATGGTATTCATTTTTTTAACATTTCCATCTGTATTTATCCATATTTATTTTTTGCTAATTGTATCTGAATTTATCCATATTTAATTTGGGTTTTGTGGAAAAAATGAAGATGAAACTGGTATATTTCCACATTTATTTAACAAATAAAAATAAACAAAGGCTTGAATCCCTGCCATTTTTCAGTGACATGAACACCCACAGAAGATAAATCAACGCACTTATATGAAAATATGCAAATTTCAGTATCAACCTTGTGCATATCTACTGCAGTTTAAGCCTCTTTACTAAAATTACTTTCTTTTTTAACCCTCTTGTCTATCAATCCACACAGCTATTGACCCGGCAGTGATGGCAGAGAGTATTTAGAATCACTCAAAAAGCAACCCAATTTTCGTTTTTATCCACATTTAAAAATAAATACAGACAAGGAAATAAATGTTTTTCTGTCTGTATTTATCTGTAAAAATCAGTAAAAACGGAAAACAGGGAGCCTTAATTATATGGTACAGAGTGTACCCATTGCCCATAAGTTCAATTTTACCAGTTAGCTGCAGCACCCATTGTGCCACCCACTGCAGTCACAGTGCAAACATGACTGCAGTTGTACCATTTGTGCCTGGCTCTGGTTGTAGGTTTTAAACTGCAAATTCTACCTGCCAAAATAACCCCTTTTGACATGTCAAAACATTTATTTAAATATTACCAAGTCACCACTACGGAGGCCTTTTGGCCCATAAGGCATGGTGAATTACATTTAAAAGTAGAACATGTAAAAGTTTAGTGTTACACGTGGCCTTATGGTGAAAAAGGCTCCAAAGTTATTTTCGCTGTGACAACATTGGTTGCTCCATAGGAAAGCACTGGAATGCAATGTTAAATTTAATAATGTTATATTGGCTAGGAACAACTAGAAATGTCATTCTTGGACTTTTAGAATTTTTTTTTACAGGCCTAATTGACATTGTAAATACGGATTTGTAAAACATATTTTGGAATGGTACTTTTAGAAAGTTACCTTTTCCCTGCCTATTGCCTCTGGAGGTCAATTTGCATGAGCTTCAAGTATCACCTGACAGCTAAACAGCTCCCTTGATGAGATGTTAAAACTACTCCCAGAGCAGGACAAAGGGCTTGCGTGTGGGAAGGTGTGTCCATTGCTCTGGTAGGATGGTCATGAACTTTATTAACTTCAAAGAGGCCTACCTTGTCACAGGCAAATGTTAGCTGACATCTGGCTCATTTGTTTCCTCATTCAGGCATGCACCAATCCCAGAAGTGCGAGGAGCTGCCCTAGAATAGGGTTAGAATGACCCAGTCGCGGCTCCTGGAGGGAGTGCTGCGGTGGGGCGGGGGAGGGGGAGGGGAAGGGTGGGGGGAAGTAAACTCCGGCATACGGCAGAACGGTGGTAAGTACATAAATAAATAAATAAAACTAATTACATTGCGCGCGCTGCAACGCCAAATGGCGATGCGGCGCGTGCAATGTAATTCATTTTTTAAATTTATTTATGTACTTACCTCCGTTCGGCCGTATGCCGGAGTTTACTACCCCCCACCCTGCCCCACCGCCCCGCAGCACTTCCTCCAGGAGCCGCGACTGGAATGACCACAGAGGAGGAGTTGTTCATTTCCCTGGCCACCCTCTGGGGTTGGCACAGGATCTCTGCACAGGGGAAGAAAGGTACTGCCATCTTGAGTTTAGATAGAAAGATCACTATGCTAATGTTTTCAATAGTGTAAACAGGAGATGCTACAAAACTGGATAAGGTTACCCCATGGAACTTTTACCCCATTGTTTAGGGAGTGGCAAGGATTCTAAATGTGGCTTCCACAGAACTTTCCTCAGAATGCATTCTAGACCTGTGGAAGAACAGAAGAGGACTGGACCCGCTCTCACACTTATATCCAGGACAAAGAAGTGCATTCCAAGGGTCAGAAGGCAGATCTCCTATTCAAGCTACAGGAATACAGGAATCTATAAGTGGTCCTTTCCTGAAATTGCTCAGCTGACCAGTTCCAACTGGCCCTCTCCTAGACCCAGACGCTTGCCTCTTGTGGAGTGAGTCTTGACCTTCAAGTGCTGTCTCCAAAGTCCTGGTCCTTTGACTGGTGTCAAAATGTACTTCTCTTACCCCATCCTGAAACCTGGGACTTAGAAACATTTTGACTTCAAAGACTCAGGCTACTCCTGCTCAAAGCTTATTCTCAGGAGCAGATCGTATTCTATGGGACCTCATGGAGAAGGTATCGGCCTCATGGAGCCCTGTTCGGTTACAGCCTGCAGCCTTGCCATGCTGGAAGAATCTATACTCCAAATAAGTGACTATGTCTGAAGGTAGACATCTTCATTGGACGAAGGCACCAAAAGTATCTGGCCAGTGAGGGACCTCCCTTGGGGGCAAAATTAAAATTTCAGGCCAAAAGTCAGCGGCATCACCATGACCTCGTCCAGCGCTATCTGATGACGTGACACCCTCTCCGTCCGCAGCCTGCTGCCTTTTCCCCATGAGGGTCTTTGACTTCCATTTTTAGAGACCAAGACCAAGCATGAAACCTCCAGCCGTGTCAAACCTGATTTCTGTATCCAATCCACACTCCATTGCGGCCAGCCTCAAGTTGCACCTAGGTACTGATAAAGCGCATGCCGATGACAGCAGTCTGCGCGTAACATTTTTTGACGCTATTTTTATATCTAAACTTTAAAAATTCACAATTCCCTTTCTCTTATTTGAGTTTTGTCATTTTGGTGTCATTTTATTTATTAAAGTTTACTCTATGTTGTAAATTGGTTTGGGTTTTTTCTTGTGTTGTGTTTTAACTTTACTACTGTTTTAGTAATGCATAAATTCACATTGCTAAGTTAAGCCTGTCTGCCCTGTGTTATAGGTACATGGGGCCGAGCTCAAGTCTATTTTATGATCCTATTGGTACACCCTGACAAGGTTTGTAGATATTGCCGAGGCGGGTACTCACCCTCCTAACCAATACCACAATTTCTTTCACTTGGAAATCTTGTAGCTCTTGTTGGAAAGTAAATATTGATACACAAACTTTTAGCAAGGCACAAAAACTCCTCTTGGCATCAGTGAAGTTTAAGGGACAAAGCAAAAATAGCCTGAACTATCTAGTAGAACATCCAACTGCAAGAAACAAAAATCAGGAACAGAAATAGTAGCAAGTGGTGAAAATGTGACAAAATATATGGGTACAATATGTTATAATACATCAATCACTTGGAAATGCCTCCTTATATATGATTTAAACAGGAATTAGACATACAAAAAGAGTTTACTGCATCTTGGTGTAACTTCAGATAATATTCTTGGGGGAGACCAACATCTTGGAAAGAACAGCTTATAAGTCTTATTCACACCCCTGCACTCCAGCCTCCAACCCTGTCACTGGATGCTTCATGCAGCTTGTGGAACACCCCTCTGGGTGATTGCAAGTACAGAAATGCCAGTGTGATCTAAGTAGGGGGATTAAACCTACATTGTACACAATGCTGCCCAACTGCCTGAGGAATGAACCATTTTCTCCTGAATGTTTGAAATCTGAGATAAACTATCTTCAAATATGTAACAAGGGCTTAACTCTGTAACCTGATAGGATATTCTTAATAATATAACCAATGGTAATAAATGTGCCCTATCAGCATAACATTTTTGAAAATGTTGGGGTGCAGTCAAATTACCATCTGAATTGTGTATTGCCCTAAGATGTCCAGCACTCCTTTTGTGCACTTGAAATACAATTCTGCCTGAGCAGGGCCAGGTTTGGTCATGCATGGCATAATAAGTGGTGCAATTCCCATATTTCTTTTAATTTTTAGGTGGTGGGGGATGGAGAGAAAGGAGTTACAGATGATTTACAATTAATGCCATATTTATATGCTTTAAAACTGTGAGAGCTCCTAAAAACCTGGCTTCTCTGTTCATTAAATGGTCTGTTTTATCACTAGATGACTGAATACTAAATCATCTTTCAGTGAATTAGTCCTCCAGAATGTAAGAGATTTGTCTGAAATCTGCCTTCCAATAACTTGATCTGTTTTAAGGATAACCTAATGTTCAACTAAAATGTTCAAAGCTTGGCCATGCTCACTTCTATAGAATATGGTGGCAAATGAGTATCAGGTTTTTCCGCCAACAATAAATCTTCACATTTCTTTAATTTAACCTTGTGGGCCACTGAATTCCAAACACTTTCTGGAGAACCAACCACTGTCCAAATAATATACATAAATGGTTATTTGCTCAGTCAAAAATATTGCCTCAGTCTACAATTCCTTTTGGCCCAGAGCTATGCGATTTATGGAATACTATTTTCAAAGGTTTATGTGAAAGCTTCTAGTATGGAGTATGCTGTTATCAACAGATTGTTTCTATGCATTGATGAATGTATTGTTCTGACTTGACAACTTGATTTCCATTCCAAAAATTCAAGCCTTGATCTACTAATAGCACCAGTGAAAGCTACATTTTTCAAATTTAAGTGGTTCATATTGTCTCAAAGAAGAACTGATATTTCCAAATGTGACTGTATTGAAAAGGCACCTGGGCTCCTGCCTGCAAGTTGCCTGCTCATATTACCAGCGAAAACCTCTCTCTGCCTTTCTCTCACTCTTTGCAGCTTGTTGCTGTCTAGTTTCACTGTCACTGCCAGGTTTCCCACCTCCACCAAAGCCCTTCCCACCCCAGGATCTACTTTATGCAGGCTGCTGCGTGACTGGCACTGCTCATCAGTGCCTGGACCATGCCCAGAGCCATGAACTCTAACCCCATACCATTCAATGAAATACCACCATCACAGCAGCTGCAGACACGGGAGCCAATAAACGCCACCTCTACTCAGCCTCAATCCTCCAAGAGCTCAACACCACACACCGGCCTTTACGCTGCTACCGAGCATCTCCCTATACCACAGTATGATTTTTCACCTGTACCCACTGCAATTTCAGTTGCAACCCCTCATGCGCTGACTCGACTTCCACCAAACAACCAACACAAGCCACCAAACAACCAACGCTTGACACCCCCACCACCCTACACCATCTGTCTACCATGCTCCTTAATGTCTGCTCATGTGGGAAACACTCCACAGAAATCGGGGACCTCCTAATCAGCAACGCACCCGACCTTCTCTTCCAGACTGAAACTTGGCTAAACCCAGTATCCAACCCAGACATTACTAACATCATCCGGCCTGCCTACAAAAACATACACCAAGACCGTCCCCACAAACCAGGCACAAGACTCCCAATGATCCACAAAAGCATGATCGACTGAACCACCTGCACAGACTCAGACATCAACTTCGTCTGCCATCCAAACCATCCCTGAGTGGAATTCTGCAACCACATTGTGGATTTTATCGCTCCCCTCTCCATCAGATCAAGCAACTACATCCTCCCCGGAGACGTCAACTGCCAGCTCGAAGACAACATAAACCCCAACTCCAAGGCCCTCCTCAAAAGCCTCAGCAACCACCAACTCACCAAGCTAATCCAATTACCTACCGACACAGCAGGCCATGCCATCAACAAAATCTTCACCTCCAACAACACGATCACCACCACCCACATAACACCACTCACATAGTGAGACCACTACATCATCCACTTCAGGATACCCGCGTACCAATTCACCCTCCCCAAAAAAAAACAGCACACTATCACGAAACTGGGGTAGAGTATCCCAAAGAAGAATGGACCAAGACCCTACAGAAACACCCACAAACCACACCGGAAACCCCGATGGCAACACTAAAATATTCAATGACTGGATCATCGCCTCACTGACCACATCTCTCCACTCCCCGTATCAACACCAACAAGAACACAGCAAACATCCAAATTGGTACATGAACAACCTCAGGGATTCCAAACACTGCTGCAAACAACTCAAAAGAAAATGGAAACTTAACAAAAACACCACCACAAGACTCACATACAGAGCCGCCCTCTACATCTACCTCAAACAACTACTAGATGCAAAGAAAAGAACCCTTGCCCTCAGATTCGAAGCGAGATCTAACAACTGCAAAGAACTCTTTGCCATATTCAAGGAGTTCTCCAATCTTGCAGCAGTGAACAGTGACATCACCCCATCCCAAACACTCTGTGATACCCTCTCAAACATTTTTGAAAAGAAGATCTCCATGATCTACAACAAATTCAACCCTCGGCCCACCAACCCAAACCTTCTTGACCAGCAGGACTCCGCCACGACCACCAAATAGAAGATCAACAACTGGAAACCCCTCTCGAACATAGATACCACAAAAACCATCCTCTCAGCAGCCCACTCTGTTCCCTGCCCCCACTTAATCTACAACCTAGGAAGCAGCTTCATCTCCCCTGCTCTAACCACAATTATCAACTCCACCCAAAGCATGGCCACCTTCCCGGCAAACTGGAAAAATGCAGAGGTCACCACACTGTTAAAGAAGCCATCAGCAGACGCCAACATCCTCAGCAACTACAGACCCTTCTCACTCCTACCTTTCCCAGCCAAAGTCAAGGAGAAAGCCATCAACATTCAACTCTTTGACCACCTACAGCACCACCAACTCCGCGGCAAATCTAAATCAGGCATCCGCCCCAGCCACATCACTGAAACAGCCCTCATTGCGGCTACCGATAACATCAGAAGCATCCTCAATCTAGGAGAAGCAGCCACCCTTTTCCTTATTGACCTCTCCACAGCCTTTGACACTATCTCCCACAACACACTCATCAGAAGGCTTCACCTCCTGGGAATCCGCGGGCCAGCCCATCAGTGCATATCCTCCTTTCTAACAGGAAGAGCACAACATGTGATACTACTACCCTACACGTCAGGACCCAAAATCTCATCCGTGGGGTACCGCAAGGCTTGTCCCTCAGCCCAATGCTCTTCAATGTACACAAGGCACCCCTCACAGACATCGTCAGATTGCACAGCTTCAGCATTGTCTCATACGCCGATGAGGCTTGGCGCATTCTATCCCTAACTGACAGATTCTACGCCACCAAAACCAACTTTGCCAACTGTATGAGCAATGACGTATCATTGATGAGTAACAACTGCCTCCAGCTCAACTCAGACAAAACCGAAGTCCTGATTTTTGGAAACAACCACTCCACCTGGAATGACTCATAGTAGACCTCCAAACTGAGCTCCCCACCCACCCCTGATCATGCCAAGAACGTCGGGATCATCCTAGACACCAACCTCAACATAAATAAACAGATCAACGCCGTCTCCTCATCATCCCACACACACTGATCAAGGGACTGCATCAGGTTGGGATCCAGGGAGACGCACTCAGATGGATCTCATCATTCCTCATGGGATGAACGCAGAGAATCTGCCTACCTCCCTTTACTTCGGAACCCAAGAGCACCATCTACGGTGTCCCTCAAAGTTCATCCCTCAGCCCTACCCTCTTCAACACCTACATGACACCTCTAGCCGACATCGTCAGACCCCACGATCTCAACATCATTCTACTCCAACAATACCCAGCTCATCCTCTCACTCTGAGCAGACCCTACCACCACTAAGACCAACTTCCACAACTGCATGAAGAATGTTGCTAAGTGGATGAAGGTCAAATGTCTGAAGCTCAAAACTGACAAGACCGAAGTGCTGATCTTTGGCAACCATGCCTCCCTGTGGAACGACAACTGGTGGACCGCTGAACTCGGACCCACTCCTACACTGACAGACCACGACCTTGGCATCATCCCGGACAGCAAACTCACCATGAAATGACTGATCAATGCCTGCTTTCACACTCTATTCATGCTCTGAAGAATATTCAAATGGCTTCCCATCCTCATGAGAAAAACAGTCATGCAAGCCCCAATCACCAGACGGCTGGACAATGGCAACGAACTGTAGACAGGAACCACCACCAAACTCATGAGAAGACTCCAAATGATACAGAACTCAGTGGCCAGATTATCCTCAACCTGCCCAAAAGGACCCACATCACCACACATCTTAGGAACCTCCACTGGCTCCCCATCCAGAAAAGATGCCAATTCAAGATATTGATACACGCCTACAAAGCCCTCCACAACCAAGGACCAGCATACATGAATGGCTGACTGATCTTCTGCCAACCATCAGAGAACGTTGCTCCACCTCCCTCGCCCTCAGACACACGCTGGGCATCCGCTGTAGCTACAACAGAGGCAGTTCCTGCTGCTACCTCACCCAGAATGGCCTCTCTCTCCACTTCTGAACATCACCCTTGCTGGCGGACTGTAGGAAGAGTTTCAAAACCTGGCTTTTCGACTGAGTCCAGCAACATAGAGCCTGGATACCCCCACGGGCAACAAGCTGTGCTTTACAAATACTCATTAATTGATTGATTGATGCTTCCACATGCTGCGAATGCTAAGCAAGATCTTCAAATGGATCCCTATGAACAGCAGATGAACGGTCACCCACAGACTCGACTACAGAAATGTCCTATATGCTGGAATCCAAGCCCATGTCCTATACTGAATTCAAACCACTCAGAACACTGCCTCCAAACTCATCTTGGCCCTCCCATGAAATGCCCACATCATACCGCACCTCAACTCACTCCACTGGCTCCAGGTCCAGGAAGTATGCAAATTAAAGCGGCTCATGTACACCTACAAAGCCCTCCCAAAATTGGGCCAGCATACATCAACCACCACCTCAACTTCTATCAACCCATCAGACACCTTATGGCCTCCCAGGCTACAACATGTACCCCTTGCATTAAGAAGACCAGATATAAGGGAAGATCCTGCAGACACATCACAGCCAAAGCCTGGAATTACCTCACTCTACACCTCAGGACCACCTCCTCCCTTATGGACTTCCAAAAGAACCTCAAGACCTGGCTCTTCTAGAAAAAACAGACACAAGGCCATCTGCCTCACTTTCTCGAGCCCTGCCCTACTCAGAACCTGGACACCCTCACGGGTGGTTAGCCACACTTTACAAATCAACATAACATAACATAACATAACATAACATTACATTACATAACATTACATAACATAACACTGTTGAAATTCTTTGCACAAGACAAATATATGAAATCTGATGCCACACTGTCAGGGTCTGATACCAGTACTGCATCTAATAGGCTCTGTATATAAGTATATATTCTATCAAAAGACACACAGTTAAAATGCAGTAATTGTTATAAAGTAAAACCTAAGACCACCTTAATTTATCCAGTAACAGTAATTTCACAAACCTTAACTCACACCGAGCATGACAACCATAATTTACCCGCAATATACACTGCTCAAGACCTCACAGTTGATGAGAGCATACCTTTTATTCTCCAGTTCATGATTCTCAGACTAGGATTGATTATATTTTCCTGATTAAAGCATTAACAAGACTATTACTGAATGCTGATATTGTAGCTATTTTAATATTGGAGCATGCACTAGTTATAATTAACGTAGACTTTCTTCTTCTGCTAGGTCCTTAATGATGGAGAGTAAATTTATTTGACCAATCTTTTACAGAATTATTACAATTGTTTGCTTGCAATTTCTTTACTTTTAATCCTACACCTGACATAGGATTTCACGCAATCTGGGATTCCATTAGGGTGGTGGACAAAGATTACATCATACTATTTGTCTCTAGTAAAAAGAATATTGCTAAAACAAAATTGAAAGATGCCTTAACCACCAGTAAACACATTGAAAATATTTATTATATTTCAAACCCCCAAATTTTCTGTATGATTTAGAAAAAACTAAATTCCAATTTAACACTTACTGCTCTGAGAATGGCCCATCCTTTCTTCTAAAATGCAGTGCAAGATATTAATGAAGTCAAAACAATCCAGGTAAATTATTAGCTGATTTTTTGAAAATTATAAAGACTGCACAAAAAATGAAAGCATCAGCACAGCCAATATTACATTAACTTGTAACTATCTAGAAATTTCCCATTCACTTATAGATTATTGCAAATCACTTTATACCCCACATTATCTCCCTCAGGTTGAAACGATTTCTGAATAAGTTTCTTCATTTACTAGAATAATCAATACTGAAATGATTATAAATCTATGGAAAACCATTTCTCATTAGATGAAATTAACAGAAAAATCAATTTGATTAAAAAGGTAAAGTCCCTGGACCAGATGTTTTTACAATTCAATTTTATGTTCATGTATTTAGTTTTGTATTACCTAAATTGAACAAGGCACTTTTCAAGATGCTCTTATTTGTTTAATCTCCAAAGATGATTGTGATCCTAAAATTTTCAAAAACCATAGACCCATCTCTTTAGTTAAAACTTATCACAACATCTTTGCCAAGATCTTTGTCCTTTATTTATAACCTTTGCTTCCAAAATTATTTGGGAGAGAGCAATCTAGCCTGGTCAAAGGTTGCTTATGTTTTGACAACACTAGAATGTTCTTTAATGTATTATGTAAATCTTCCTTTTATAAACCACCTTTAGCTGTCATTTCCCTAATTGATGGAAAAGCATTTGATAGAATGGGATGTGATTTTATGTTTTATTCCCTTTATTGGTATTGCTTAGGTCCCAAGATCATTAATTTAATGGGGGTTGTGTGTAAATTGAGTAATTTGCTGTTCTGTAACTACTCGAGATTGAAGCAAAATTACATGAGATGACGTGGAATTATGTGAGAAGCACAACCCTGTATTTAGCTCTGTTTTATTAGCACAAAATGTACCTTCTGTCCAAAGTGGACCTGGGGATGCATTTTGCACTTTGAAAATAGTGATAATTGCAACAGAACATGAACAGCAGAAGCCAGCAGTCACTCACACTCTGTTCCTGTGATATTGCAGTAGGGATTTTGCCCAAATTAGTCTAAATTATGCGAGCAATTTAATGACATAATTTTCTGTAATTTTGCTTCACAAGAGTAATGTGAATTTGCCATAATTGTTCCAGAAATACGGCGCAATTAAAAGTTTGCCCAGGCCTACATTCAATTTCACTATTATTCTCTGGACCTTAAGCACTTTTTGTAAACTGAATTTCTCCTGCAACCTTCCAATTACAAAAAGAGGTAAGACAAAGTTGTCCACTGTCACCACTTTAATTTACTCTTGCTCTTGGACCATCTTTAATAAAAAGTACGCCAAAATAATGAAGTAAAAGGATTTATATATAGTGACCAACAATTAAAATTGTCAATGTATGCAGATGATATCCTTCTATTTATATTAAACCCAGTATCTTCACTCCCTCTTTTTCTTAAGGAAGTTGAATCTTTTTATACTTTTTTAGGATATAACGTAAACTTTGAGAAATCTGAAGTCATTTCCCTAAAAACAATTTTGTTTCAGATACATGTTTGACAATTCAGAATTTTCTTAGGACCCTAACAAAATAAAATAGCTGGGAATGGTTTACGAATTCTATCAAAGGTACAATTAAGCTAACATTTGAAGCCACCTTCAAGAAAATTGATAATTCAGTTTCCAGATGGAGTCCTCTTTTTCTTTCTTGGTGAAGTCATTTTGATTCAATAAAGATGATGCTAGTTTCAGTATTTTTATAAAATTTGCCATGATACCCCTAAAATTCCCAATTTCATTTATTAACAAAAAATAGTCCCTACCAGTTTGTTTTTAAGGAATAATAAAAAAGCATGTATCTCAGTTTCCAAACTAAAAATATCTAAAGACAAAGAAAGTGTTAATTTTTCTGATTTTATATTATATCATCAATCTTTGCTTACAAACACCTATCTTTTTTGCTTTTAGAATCCAATAATACCCCCTTTCCCATTATGGATGGACATAGAAAAGACCTTCATGACTCCATTTTCGTTTATGGAATTTTTACAATTCACAATAAAACTCCTAAGTTATCTTTACTTATATTGAAACGTGTCTAGTTTCTTTCAACCTTTACCTCTATCTGCTCAGAATGACAGGCTTCCATTTCTTAATTCCACCATATGTTATAATAAACTGATTATAATCAAACATAAATCTATGTGTTGCCCTACTTGAAGACACAAAGGAATTAAATGGGAGCATCGACTCATTTCAGATGAAATTAATTTGATTTTTCAGACATACAGAAATTTTTTTTTATTTTCTTACCGCTTATAAGAATACGTATACTCTATTATCACAATGGATGCTTTCCCTAGTTGCAGATGTAGCTATAGCACCTTAACAGGATAACCATTTTTTGTGAATCATTCATACCATTCCAAAGGCTACCCTCATTTATAAAACATTAAAAATCTCTGCATATATAGACAGATCAAAGTCTAAAATTGAATTGCTTTGGGAAAAGATTTCAATATCTCATGGCATCTTTTATACTGGAATATTATTTATCAAAAATTAAATAAGTCATCCTATACTGCCAATGCCACGGAAACCTGAGTACTTAATATACATCATAAGCCTGTTATCAACATCTGATTGTTTGCATAAAATCAATCCTTCCTTGCCTACTTATTGATGGTTATAATGAAGCTAGTGCAGACTTCTATTAAATATTTCTAACTTTTTTGATTAACCCCTTCGCTGCTAGGCCTTTTCCCCCCCTGTGCTAAGCCTTTTTTTGGCTATTTGGGGTAGTGCGGGCTTAGGCCCCTGTAACTTTTTGACCACATAAGGTATCCACGCCAAATTTGCGTCCTTTTTTTCTAACATCATGGGGATTGTAAAGGTACACAGGGTTTGTGGATTCCCCTGGAGGGGACCCAGAAATTAGCCAAAATACAGCAAAATTTTGTTTTTTTTGGGAAAAATGCAAAAAAAGGGCTACAGATGAAAGCGTCTTGTTTTTTCCCTGCAAATGGCATCAAAAAAGGGGTTGTGGTGCTGAAATCACCATCTTCCCAGCTTTCAGGGACAAGCAGACTTTTGTCAGAAAACCAACTTTTTTACACAGTTTTGGCATTTTTCTGGGACATAGCCTATTTTTGCTATTTTTTGTGCTTTCAACCTCCTTCCAGTTAATGGTAGAAATGGGTATGAAACCAATAATGGATCCTGAAAAGCCATACATTTCTGAAAAGTAGACAAAATTCTGAATTCAGCAAGGGGTCATTTGTGTAGATCCTTAAAGTTTTCCTTATAGAAACTAACAGTTAAATGAAGGAAAAATTGAAAATTAGTTGAAAAAAACAGCCATTTGTGTCAACGTTTTCACCTGTAACTTCTTCTAATTATGACAGCTATTTGAAAGCAATATACCGTTACATCCGCTGGACCTTTCTGGTTGTGGGGATATATAGGACTTGTAGGTTCACCAAGAACCCGACGAACCCAGAGCCAATAACTGAGCAGCATCTTGCAATGGTTTTTTATTATGTACAGGGTATATAGCAATTATTTTGGGAAAATGTATACATGGAAAAATTGTTATGAAAGACACCTATGTATTTCTGAAATGGGAACAAAATGTAGATTTTAGAAACAGTAGATATTTGCACATTTCCGAAATTGGGAGTACCCATACTAGCATGAGAATTATAGGTCATTTTTCAAAATGACTTATTTTTTACACATTGTCTTTCATTTGGAAGGCAGAAATGCATCGAAAGTCAATAGGTAATAACAGTTGCTCTACAATTCTGTGTTACCCTAAGTCTCCCGATAAAAATGGTACCTCACTTGTGTGGGTAGCCCTTGTGCCCACAACAGGAAATGGCTCAAAATGCAACGTGGACGTACCACATTTTCACAATGAAAAATTACCCTTTTTTTGCAAAGTGCCTAGGTGTAGTTTTTGAACCCTAGCTCTGCCGGCACCTAGGGAAACCTAGCAAACCTATACATATTTGAAAACTAGACACCCAGGGGAATCCAGGAGGGGTGACTTGACTGCCTCCCACCAGGTTCTGTTACCCAGAATCCCTTGCAAACCTAAATAATTGTAAAAAAAAAAAACATTTTCCCCACATTTCTGTGGTGGAAAGTTCTGGAATCTGCGTGGATCCACAAATTTCCACCCACCCCGCGTTTTCCAAAGTCTTACGAGAAAAATGGTACCTCACTTGTGTGGGTCGGCCTAGTGCCTGCGACAGGAAACGGCGCAAAACGCAACGTGGTCACACCTCAATTTCGCAGTGAAAAATGACCCTTTTTTGGCAAAGTGCCTAGCTGTAGTTTTTGAACCCTACCTCTGCCGGCACCTAGGGAAACCTAGCAAACCTATACATTTTTGAAAACTAGACACCCAGGGGAATCCAGGATGGGGTGACTTGACTACCTCCCACCAGGTTCTGTTACCCAGAATCCCTTGCAAACCTAAAAAAGTGTCCAAAAAAACACATTTTCCCCACATTTCTGTGGTGGAAAGTTCTGGAATCTGCGTGGATCCACAAATTTCCACCCACCCCATGTTCCCCAAAGTCTTATGAGAAAAATGGTACCTCACTTGTGTGGGTCGGCCTAGTGCCTGCGACAGGAAACGACGCAAAACACAACGTGGTCACACTTCAATTTCGCAGTGAAAAATGACCCTTTTTTGGCAAAGTGCCTGGGTGTCATTTTTGAACCCTAGCTCTGCCGGCACCTAGGGAAACCTAGCAAACCTATACATTTTTGAAAACTAGACACCCAGGGGAATCCAGGATGGGGTGACTTGACTGCCTCCCACCAGGTTCTGTTACCCAGAATCCCTTGCAAACCTAAAAATGTCAAAAAAACCACATTTTCCCCACATTTCTGTGGTGGAAAGTTCTGGAATCTGCGTGGATCCACAAATTTCCACCCACCCCGCGTTCCCCAAAGTCTTACGAGAAAAATGGTACCTCACTTGTGTGGGTCGGCCTAGTGCCTGCGACAGGAAACGGCGCAAAACGCAACGTGGTCACACCTCAATTTCGCAGTGAAAAATGACCCTTTTTGGCAAAGTGCCTAGCTGTAGTTTTTGAACCCTAGCTCTGCCGGCACCTAGGGAAACCTAGCAAACCTATACATTTTTGAAAACTAGACACCTAAAGGAATCCAGGATGGGGTGACTGGACTGCCTCCCACCAGGTTCTGTTACCCAGAATCCCTTGCAAACCTAAACAATTGTCAAAAAACCCACATTTTCCCCACATTTCTGTGGTGGAAAGTTCTGGAATCTACGTGGATCCACAAATTTCCACCCACCCCGCGTTCCCCAAAGTCTTCCGAGAAAAATGGTACCTCACTTGTGTGGGTCGGCCTAGTGCCCGCGACAGGAAACGGCACAAAACGCAACGTGGTCACACCTCAATTTCGCAGTGAAAAATGACCCTTTTTTGGCAAAGTGCCTAGCTGTAGTTTTTGAACCCTACCTCTGCCGGCACCTAGGGAACCCTAGCAAACCTATACATTTTTGAAAACTAGACAACCAGGGTAATCCAGGATGGGGTGACTTGACTGCCTCCCACCAGGTTCTGTTACCCAGAATCCCTTGCAAACCTAAAAAATTGTCCAAAAAAACACATTTTCCCCACATTTCTGTGGTGGAAAGTTCTGGAATCTGCGTGGATCCACAAATTTCCACCCACCCTGCGTTCCCCAAAGTCTTACGAGAAAAATGGTACCTCACTTGTGTGGGTCGGCCTAGTGCCCGCGACAGGAAACGGCGCAAAACGCAACGTGGTCACACCTCAATTTCGCAGTGAAAAATGACCCTTTTTTGGCAAAGTGCCTAGCTGTAGTTTTTGAACCCTACCTCTGCCGGCACCTAGGGAAACCTAGCAAACCTATACATTTTTGAAAACTAGACACCCTGGGGAATCCAGGATGGGGTGACTTGACTGCCTCCCACCAGGTTCTGTTACCCAGAATCCCTTGCAAACATAAAAACTTGTCAAAAAAAACATTTTCCCCACATTTCTGTGGTGGAAAGTTCTGGAATCTGCGTGGATCCACAAATTTCCACCCACCCCGCGTTCCCCAAAGTCTTACGAGAAAAATGGTACCTCACTTGTGTGGGTAGGCCTAGTGCCTGCGACAGGAAACGGCGCAAAACGCAACGTGGTCACACCTCAATTTCGCAATGAAAAATGACCCTTTTTTGGCAAAGTGCCTAGCTGTAGTTTTTGAACCCTAGCTCGGCCGGCACCTAGGGAAACCTAGCAAACCTATACATTTTTGAAAACTAGACACCCAGGGGAATCCAGGATGGGGAGACTTGACTGCCTCCCACCAGGTTCTGTTACCCAGAATCCCTTGGAAACCTAAAAAATTGTCCAAAAAAAACACATTTTCCCCACATTTCTGTGGTGGAAAGTTCTGGAATCTGCGTGGATCCACAAATTTCTACCCACCCCGCGTTCCCCAAAGTCTTACGAGAAAAATGATACCTCACTTGTGTGGGTCGGCCTAGTGCCTGCAACAGGAAACGGCGCAAAACGCAATGTGGTCACACCTCAATTTCGCAGTGAAAAATGACCCTTTTTTGGCAAAGTGCCTAGCTGTAGTTTGTGAACCCTAGCTCTGGCGGGACCTAGGGAAACCTACCAAACACACACATTTCTGAAAAGTAGACACCCGGGGGCTTCCAGGGAGGTATGGCTTGCATGGATCCCCCAACCTTTCCTTACCCAGAATCCCCTGCAAACCTCAATTTTAGCTGAAAAAATCACTTTTTTCACACATTTTTGTGTGGGAAAGTGTGGCATCACTGGCCTCACACAAATTTCCTACCACCCAGCGTTCCCCCAGGTCTCCTGATAAAAATTGTGCCTCACTTGTGTGGGAGGCCCAAGTACCCGCGACAGGCAAGGGCCCAAAACGTAGTGAGGCGACATCAAAATTGCCTATCTCAAAACCACCTGGTTTTGCAAGGGTGGTCACCTGGGTTTCTGGCCCCGTGCTCGGCGGCCATCTAGGGAAACCTACCAAACCCACACATTTCTGAAAAGTAGGCACCCGGGGGCTTCCAGGGAGGTATGGCTTGCGTGGATCCCCCAACGTTTCCTTACCCAGAATCCCCTGCAAACCTCAATTTTAGCTGAAAAAATCACTTTTTCACACATTTTTGTGTGGGAAAGTGTGGCATCACTGGCCTCACACAAATTTCCTACCACCCAGCGTTCCCCAGGTCTCCCGATAAAAATGGTGCCTCACTTTTGTGGGAGGCCTATGTACCAGCGACAGGCAAGGGCCCAAAACGTAGTAAGGCGACATCAAAATTGCCTATCTCAAAACCACCTGGTTTGCAAGGGGAGTCACCTGGGTTTTGGCCCGTGCTCGGCGGCCATCTAGGGAAACCTACCAAACCCACACATTTCTGAAAAGTAGACACCCGGGGGCTACCAGGGAGGTATGGCTTGCGTGGATCCCCCAACGTTTCCTTACCCAGAATCCCCTGCAAACCTCACTTTCAGCTGAAAAAAAATCACTTTTTCACACATTTTTGTGTGGGAAAGTGTGGCATCACTGGCCTCACACAAATTTCCCACCACCCAGCGTTCCCCAGGTCTCCCGATAAAAATGGTGCCTCACTTGTGTGGGAGGCCCAAGTACCCGCGACAGGCAAGGGCCCAAACGTAGTGAGGCAACATCAAAATTGCCTATCTCAAAACCACCTGGTTTTGCAAGGGAGTCACCTGGGTCTTTGGCCCCGTGCTCGGCGGCCATCTAGGGAAACTTACTAAACCCACACATTTCTGAAAAGTAGACACCCAGGGGCTTCCAGGGAGGTATGGCTTGCATGGATCCCCCAACGTTTCCTTACCCAGAATCCCCTGCAAACCTCACTTTTAGCTGAAACAAATCACTTTTTTCACACATTTTTGTGTGGGAAAGTGTGGCATCACTGGCCTCACACAAATTTCCCACCACCCAGCGTTCCCCCAGGTCTCCCGATAAAAATGGTGCCTCACTTGTGTGGGAGGCCCAAGTACCCGCGACAGGCAAGGGCCCAAAACGTAGTGAGGCGACATCAAAATTGCCTATCTCAAAACCACCTGGTTTTGCAAGGGGGGTTACCTGGG
Source organism: Calotriton arnoldi (assembly GCA_963921515.1). NCBI lineage: Eukaryota > Metazoa > Chordata > Amphibia > Caudata > Salamandridae > Calotriton > Calotriton arnoldi. The sequence goes on along the minus strand of CAWUFW010000295.1, from coordinate 207,253 downwards.
TCTTTGGCCCCGTGCTCGGCGGCCATCTAGGGAAACCTACCAAACCCACACATGTCTGAAAAGTAGACGCCCGGGGGCTTCCAGGGAGGTATGGCTTGCGTGGATCCCCCAACGTTTCCTTACCCAGAATCCCCTGCAAACCTCAATTTTAGCTGAAAAAATCACTTTTTTCACTCATTTTTGTGTGGGAAAGTGTGGCATCACTGGCCTCACACAAATTTCCTACCACCCAGCGTTCCCCCAGGTCTCCCGATAAAAATGGTGCCTCACTTGTGTGGGAGGCCCAAGTACCAGCGACATGCAAGGACACAAAACGTTTTGAGGCAACATCAACATTGCCTATCAAAAAATGTTTTGGGCCCTTGCCTGTTGCGGTGACTTGGGCCTCCCACACAAGTGAGGCACCATTTTATCGGGAGACCTGGGGGAACGCTGGGTGGTAGGAAATTTGTGTGAGCCCGGTGATGCCACACTTTCCCACACAAAATGTGTGAAAAAGTGATTTATTCAGCTAAAACTGAGGTTTGCAGGGGATTCTGGGTAAGGAAACGTTGGGGGATCCACGCAAGCCATACCTCCCTGGAAGCCCCGGGTGTCTACTTTTCAGAAATGTGTGGGTTTGGTAGGTTTCCCTAGATGGCCGCCGAGCACGGGGCCAAAGACCCAGGTGACTCCCTTGCAAAACCAGGTGGTTTTGAGATAGGCAATTTTGATGTCGCCTCACTACGTTTTGGGCCCTTGCCTGTCGCGGGTACTTGGGCCTCCCACACAAGTGAGGCACCATTTCTATCGGGAGACCTGGGGGAACGCTGGGTGGTAGGAAATTTGTGTGAGCCCGGTGATGCCACACTTTCCCACACAAAAATGTGTGAAAAAATGATTTTTTCAGCTAAAATTGAGGTTTGCAGGGATTCTGGGTAAGGAAACGTTGGGGATCCACGCAAGCCATACCTCCCTGGAAGCACCCGGGTGTCTACTTTTCAGAAATGTGTGGGTTTGGTAGGTTTCCCTAGATGGCACGCTGAGCACGGGGCCAAAACACAGGTGACCCCACTTGCAAAACCAGGTGGTTTTGAGATAGGCAATTTTGATGTCGCCTCACTACGTTTTGGGCCCTTGCCTGTCGCGGTACTTGGGCCTCCCACACAAGTGAGGCACCATTTTTATCGGGAGACCTGGGGAACGCTGGGTGGTAGGAAATTTGTGTGAGGCCAGTGATGCCACACTTTCCCACACAAAAATGTGTGAAAAAAGTGATTGTTTCAGCTAAATTTGAGGTTTGCAGGGGATTCTGGGTAAGGAAACGTTGGGGGATCCACACAAGCCATACCTCCCTGGAAGCCCCCGGGTATCTACTTTTCAGAAATGTGTGGGTTTGGTAGGTTTCCCTAGATGTCCGCCGAGCACAGGGCCAAAACCCAGGTGACCCCCTTGCAAAACCAGGTCGTTTTGTGAAAGGCCATTTTGAGGTCGCCTCAATACGTTGTGGGCCCTTGCCTGTCGCGGGTACTTGGGCCTCCCACACAAGTGAGGCACCATTTTTATCGGGAGACCTGGGGAACGCTGGGTGGTAGGAAATTTGTGTGAGCCCGGTGATGCCACACTTTCCCACACAAAAATGTCTGAAAAAGTGATTTTTTCAGCTAAAATTGAGGTTTGCAGGGGATTCTGGGTAAGGAAACGTTGGGGGATCCACGCAAGCCATACCTCCCTGGAAGCCCCGGGTGTCTACTTTTCAGAAATGTGTGGGTTTGGTAGGCTTCCCTAGATGGCCGCCGAGCACAGGGCCAAAATCCAGGTGACCCCCCTTGCAAAACCAGGTGGTTTTGAGATAGGCAATTTTGATGTCGCCTCACTACGTTTTGGGCCCTTGCCTGTCGTGGGTACTTGGGCCTCCCACACAAGTGAGGCACCATTTTTATCGGGAGACCTGGGGGAACGCTGGGTAGTAGGAAATTTGTGTGAGGCCAGTGATGCCACACTTTCCCACACAAAAATGTGTGAAAAAAGTGATTATTTCAGCTAAAATTGAGGTTTGCAGGGGATTCTGGGTAAGGAAACATTGGGGGATCCACGCAAGCCATACCTCCCTGGAAGCCCCCGGGTGTCTACTTATCAGAAATGTGTGGGTTTGGTAGGTTTCCCTAGATGGCCGCCGAGCACAGGGCCAAAAACCCAGGTGACCCCCCTTGCAAAACCAGGTCGTTTTGTGAAAGGCCATTTTGAGGTTGCCTCAATACGTTGTGGGCCCTTGCTTGTCGCGGGTACTTGGGCCTCCCACACAAGTGAGGCACCATTTTTATCGGGAGACCTGGGGGAACGCTGGGTGGTAGGAAATTTGTGTGAGCCCGGTGATGCCACAACTTTACCACACAAAATGTGTGTAAAAAGGGATTTTTTCAGCAAAATGTCAGGTTTGCAGGGGATTCTGGGTAAGAAAACATTGGGGGATCCACGCAAGCCATACCTCTCTGGAATCCCCCGGGTGTCTACTTTTCAGAAATGTGTGGGTTTGGTAGGTTTCCCTAGGTGGCCGCCGAGCCCCGGGCCAAAACGTCATGGGACCCCCCTTGCAAAACCAGGTCGTTTTGTGATAGGCCATTTTGAGGTCGCCTCAATACGTTGTGGGCCCTTGCCTGTCGCGGGTACTTGGGCCTCCCACACAAGTGAGGCACCATTTTTATCGGGAGACCTGGGGGAACGCTGGGTGATAGGAAATTTGTGTGAGCCCGGTGATGCCACACTTTCCCACACAAAAATGTCTGAAAAAAGTGATTTTTTCAGCTAAAATTGAGGTTTGCAGGGGATTCTGGGTAAGGAAACGTTGGGGGATCCATGCAAGCCATACCTCCCTGGAAGCCCCCGGGTGTCTGCTTTTCAGAAATGTGTGGGTTTGGTAGGTTTCCCTAGGTGGCCGCCGAGCCCCGGGCCAAAAACCCAGGTGACCCCCCTTGCAAAACCAGGTCATTTTGAGATAATGTGTTGTTTATTTCTGCAGCGTGAAAATTTTGGCACAATATTGCAAGGAAAATGTGACAGACATTTTGAGGTTTTCAGGACATTGTGGGTACCATAACTTGTTGGGATCCACAAGGGAGATATCACCATGTACTCCCATGGGTGTTTCGTTTACGACAATATCTACAGTTGGTAGGTTATTCTTAGACGGAATGTACACCTTGGCAGACAGACTAAAAAGACAAAGATTACTGCACAGCCATCTATTCCTCAAGCACACACACATACTGGTTGGATTTGGCACGAGGGCAAGTGATGGTTCAGTATATACAATTTTATTAACAAGAGATTTCACATAAATGAAATGCACTGTCAATAATTGAAAGGACAAAAAACTGAACCAGTGACTCGCAGCTCGTGAGCTGTAAAGCCACGTCAAGGCCCCAACCGCTTTACAGGCCATTCACACACCTTTCATACGTGTTACACACAAGACCATTCACACCACCAGGCACGAAACAAACACATTACAACATTCACAAAAAGGGACAAGGTACACCCTGCTTGAGAAAGACAAAAAAATAATATTACTGCACAGCCACCTAATCCTCAAGCACACACACATACTGGTTAGATTTGGCACGAGGGTGAGTGATGGTTCAGTATATACAATTGTATTAACAAGTGATTTCACAAAAATGAAATGCACTGTTAATAATTGAAAGGACGAGAAACTGAACCATTGACTCACAGCTCGTGAGCTGTAAAGCCACGACAAGGCACCAACCTCTTTACAGGCCATTCATACACCTTTCATATGTGTGACAAATACAAAACCATTCACACCACCAGCCGCGGGCCCATCACATTACAACACTCACACCAGCAGACAGCGCCATTCAAGGGCCCATCACTTTCACACGCCCACATTCCTAACACCGCAACCACACAAGCTGATGGATTGCATGGAGTGTCGCTCGGCTAGCAGTGTGTGTAGTGACCAGCAGCAAGTCGCTACTCACACACTGCCAGCCGAGCGGCAGTCCACGCACACCGCCAGCCAAGCACCACTCCACGCACACCGCCAGCCAAGCGCCACTCCACGCACACCGCCAGCCAAGAGCCACTCCACGCTCACCGCCAGCCAAGCACCACTCCACGCACACCGCCAGCCAAGCGCCACTCCACGCACACCGCCAGCCAAGCACCAGCCTACACACACCACCATCACATTTAGGATTTTTTATACAAAAAAGAAAACACAAACAAATTGCAAATAGATACAAATCTACTAACACAAAATCAGAAACTAAATACATTGCACTAATGCCAACCTTGAAACAGAACAACAATTCTTAAACATTACAGACCAGGCAGTTCACTTTACCACTCATGGTTGCTCCCAATAATTCTTTTGCTTGTGGTACGCTCTATAACAAGCAGGCACACACAGCCCAGGGTTAGAAGGACACTCAGGGCAGTACATACGAGTCTCCTTCCACGTACCTCTTCGCCAACAGACTCTACATCTCCTAGTGGGAAAGTCTTTTGAGGGTGTAGGAGGAATTTGATCAGGAAAGTGGCGATCTTTCAATCGAGCCACATCCTCCACCACTCCAACTCTAGGAACACTTGCCTGTTCCACAACAACAAGGCTGCCTATGACAGACTGCTGAAACTGAACAAAAGTCAACTTTGACGCAGGAGAACACTCCTTGAACACAACAAAAGCATTGAAAGTTGCTAAATTGAAGAGATGGATGGCCAACTTCTTATACCAAATGTAAGCCTTATGAATAGCAGTGTAAGGTTCCAACCTCTGATCTACTCTATCAACACCACCCATGTGCTTATTGTAGTCTAAAATGCACACAGGTTTGCGCACTTCAGCAATCTGACCCCAAACAGCCACAGGTGAAGTACTCTCATCATGGATGGTAGTCAGCATGTACACATCCCTCCTGTCCACAAATTTCACAGCTAGCAGTTCCTTACTACGCAAGTCACTGCACTGTCCCCTCTGAAGTTTTTTCCAAACAAGCTCTTTTGGATAACCTTTACGGTTAGAGCGGATTGTGCCACAAGCAAAAGTGTCCACTTTGAACAATTCCTTAAACAATTGCACAGCAGTGTAGAAGTTATCAAGGTACAAATGGTGGCCTCTGTTAAACAGTCCTCTAGCAAGATCCCACACAATTTTCTCTGAAACTCCAAAAGTGGACGGACAACCAGGGGGGTCAATAGTGGAATCCCTACCAGTGTACACACGCAAATTAAAAACATATCCTGTCCTACTCTCAGACAACATATACAGCTTAATTCCATAGCGTGCCCTCTTGCTAGGAATGTACTGCCTAAAAACCAAACGGCCCTTGAACAGGACCAAAGGCTCATCAATAGATATTTCTTTCCCTGGAGTATAGATCTCTGAAAATCGATCTACAAAGTGATCAAGAACAGGCCGAATCTTAAAAAGACGGTCACATTCAGGGTGATCTCGTGGCAACGCCAAACCATTATCAACAAAATGCAGCATCCGAAGCAAAAGTAAATACCGATCACGAGTCATAACTGCAGGAAATATGGCCGTTGCCATCAAGGGACTGGTAGACCAATATGAACCCATGGACGGCTTCCTTATCAAACCCATCAAAAAAGTCAAACCCAAAAACTTCTTCATCTCTTCCAGATTTGTGGGACTCCACCGGGTAGCTCTAGAATGGGGCCTAAGTCTGGCACTGTTGTCCCTCAAAAACTGTTCAGCATACAAATTAGTCTGCTCAACAATCTCACCCAAAAATACATCATCCATAAACAACTGAAAATACTGTATAGGCAAATAATGTTCACAATCCACTCTACACCCTGCATAACCACTAAAGGCAGGCAACACCGGCTGCACCATGTTTGGATCAACCCAGAGTCCAGCACTTCCAGTAGGAAGCCTAGCAGCCCCAGGCTGCAATCCAGATGCCTCTTGCACCATCGGCACAGTAGTATCCTCCTCTAAATCAGGCACTTCATCTGCACTGAGAGTACCTTCATCATCCGATGATTCCATGTGAAGAGAAAACTCACTGCCTGAATCTTCCCCTCCCTCCTCTCCCTCAGACGCACTGTCAGTCTCATAATCCTGCTCAGAGGAAGATTCAAGAAGCAAACCAACCACCTGCTGAGCAGTAATTCTACGGCTAGCCATAATGCTTACTAATAAAGGTTACTTGTCAAACAAGTCAACAACAACAAACCCTTTGTAAAAAAAAGAAATAAACAAAATGTAGCTTTATCACAAAGACCTATATACTCCAACACTATACCACTCACGTGACAGAAGCAGCTAGACTCACCACCACCTACTCTGCACAGACACAGTAAGGATCAACAATATCCCACTAAAAAAGAAGAAGAAAAAAAATTACACATAAGACAATGCAAAACATCGCAAAGAATTTCATGCTCTGAACACTAACAAATATGCTGCCATTATGACACCACTTACAAAAAAATTCATTCATGCATGACAATAATACTCATTTGGAGTACACACAACAAAAATATTTTTCTTACCAAATAAATGCAATTACGCAAAACTGCAGAACAACCACTGCCGAAACCGCAAACAGGAATCAAAAGCTTTACACTAGAATAAAAAGGAGAAAAAAACATTACAATCACATATGCAAATAATGCACCAGTCCACACACAATCCACCAGCCAAGCTAAGGGGTAGGTGTGCCAAAGAGTATAAATAAAATATTCACCCCCGTAAAAGGGGAGCAACCCTTGCCCTTTTGCCCACTCCCCAACACAAAAATAAAAAAACCCTGGTGTCTAGTGGCTTCTGCCCTCCTTGGGGGCAGATGGGCCTAAAAACATACTGCTATTCTGCCACCCAAGGGGTCACTCTCCACAAATAAATGCCTGGTGGACTAGTGGGAAGATACCTTTATCTTCCGCACATGATCTCTCACTACTCAACTCTACTCTCAACTCTATTCACAACTGGATGTTAGCTCACCAACTCATTCTGAATCCCGCCAAAACTGAATTCCTCCTCCTCTCTACCTCTCTCTCACCTCCTCCTGTTCAATCTTGGATGGATCAGCTGAACCTACTCAACAACAAACCCATCATTGTCGACAGCGCTAAATCCCTAGGTGTCATTCTTGACAAAAGACTCAACCTAATCTCCCACATCAACTCTATTGCTAAGAACGCACGTTACCAGTTGCGCCTTCTATGGGGGATCCGTCGGTTCTTCCCGGAGAAAGACTTAAAAACCTTGGTACAATCTCTGGTTCTCTCAAGACTGGATTATTGCAATTCTCTTCTGACGGGCCTACCCAAATCCCACCTCTCCCCTCTCAAATCCATCCTCCATTCAGCAGCTCGCTTCATTTCAGGGTCTAAACGAAGCGACCACGTCACTCCTATCCTGTCCTCTCTTCGATGGCTTCCGATCGAGGCAAGATCTATTTACAAAACTGCCTGCATCACACACAAAGCCTTACACACGTCCTCCCCTCGTTACCTGGCGAATAAATTGAAATTGTCCGGTGGCTCGCAATGCGGAAAAGCTTCTGCTTGCGCACCCCCCGTCTTCAAAAGGGAAAGATCGATGGCGCAATCCGGTGAGAATCGCTTCCCCCATTGCTCCGTGCCACCTCCTCTACCCGGATCTTCAAAGCTGACCTCAAATCTCTTCTCTTCCAAAGCCCCCTCTAGTTCGCCACTTATTGCAGTATACCTCTATATCATGCACATGTGTGTGTGCCCGGAAGCTGTTTCAGCCCGGGCTGCCACACACGGGGGGTGGTGTATGCACTGCCAGCAACCTGCCAGGCCAGTGCACAACACTTGCCATCACCCTCTCTCTGCCTGCCATATTGCGCTCCATGGGTAGCCCGATTCAAGGCCCCATTCTCCCGATTTATAAAAAAAAAACTACCCCCCAGGGGGGCAGAGCACCAAAAACATATGGCCCCCAAAAGGGGAGCGAACCTTGCCCAAGGGGCCGCTCCCCAAAACAGTATTTTCACGTTTTCAAAAAAAAAAAAGAAATTCCCTGGTGTCTAGTGTGCATTCCTGCTGCACGATCGCATGATCGTGCAGCAGGAATGCACAAAAGAGGCATCGGGGGAAAGGAAAACCCTTTCCTTTCCCTCGATGCCTCTTTTGTTTCAAACCCCCCCTCACCGGAGCCAAAACTCACCTTATTCCCCGACGCGCTGGAAGCAAATGGCTTCCAGTGCGTCGGGGAACAAAGGGAAACCCCCAATGACGTCAGCGCGCCTCGCGCGCTGACGTCATTGAGGGGGGGGGCGGGGGGAGGCAGGGGAAGCCCTTCCCCTGCCTTCCCCCCCAAAAAAACAACGATCGGATTCCCACGGGGGGAGCGCCAGCGCTTCCCCCGTGGGTGGGTCTTATGACGAGCTGGACTCGTCATGAGCACACGACCACTGTGTGCCATGACGAGTCCAACTCGTCATAAGCATCAAAGGGGTTAAAGTTTGGTCACAAATTAATTTATTTTATGTCAAATTATTACTGCATTCAGTAATACTGATACCTTTTGTTTTGCAAATTTATCAGAAAAATTGAATTGTTGTTCATTCAATATACATATAATTAATCTTGTGATAACTGTGTGATTTCAGCAAATTATAAAACACTTGAAGGATAATTCTAATGCCACCTTCCAGGCTTGATGGTATGGGATGTGTAATAATCACCGATTAGATACAGCCTTTGTAACATCTTTGACTCTATTGATCAAACAAGAATTAATATGGTCTCCTGTAACTTACTTTTTATCCAGTTTTTCAGCAATCTCCAAATTGCTTTCTGCAAACATTAACGAAGTATCCAAGCCACTTTGATGTATGAAATATTAATTTATTCTATATCAATACCTTATTGTGTTTTTCTTAAATATATCTCATTACATTTTCATAGTAAAACATAATATACAATATATTCTTTACTAAACAATTTTAAGATAAGGGATTTAGATCCCTCCTTTCCATTTCCCCATCTTTATTCTTTCCTCACTCATTACTTATGTTGAGTTTTATAATATAATACATTACTTTGTTTATAAGTACATTCACTTGTGACTTGTTCTGATATATTCTCTTGGCATTTGTTATCTTATGCTACAATATCAATAAAGTTTCTTTAAACTTAAAACTTTGGACTAAATATTATCACTTTCTTCACAAATAATTCAAAAATGTTAAAAATAAACAACCATTGTTGTGCCCAAAACAATTACATAAACCTCTAACTATGTGTTACCGGAGTCCATCTGTAATTCAATGTTTTCGAAAGAAATAGGTAATACACAGTAGTTTGGTAGCTAAATTAAAATATAGTCTATGATGTTAAAGCAGCCAAATTTGCTTTGTACTAATTCATTCAGAAAGAATAAAGCCCTGGTGATAAAATGCTTAATCAACATGGATGTAAGCACATGAATGGAAAACAGAAATAGTGAAAACTGTTTTTTAAATTCTTCTTTACTTTTTGACTTTCAAGAAATATAAAATGATAAAAAATACCAACTATTGACAATAAAGTCAATACAACAAGACCAATGACAAAAAATAAGTTCTAAGTTACAGTTCATCTAGATATAGATAAAAATATTTTAAAATAACAATTGTGTTACCAAGGCAAGCAGAGTTAACATATCAAATTGTTCCTAATCAAAATACACAGTAGGATCTTCCTCAATATTCCGTCTCTCTGGTTGAAACTGTGTGGTTTGAATAGTGGCATTACAGCAACTAAGGCATTAAACGCAAAGTCATTTTTCACAATTATTAATGCATTATACTGAAATGTGCAGTTATGCCTGGACGTATATCTTTTCCCAGGGGTTAACCTCAAAAGTAGCAGATGACCATGCATATTTCCAGTCAAATCCCTGACCTAAATCTCCAGGGCCAACCTCATCCTCCGGGTCACATCCTTCCAGACCAAGGCGCTTCCAATGAATACTCACCATTGACACTCCACCATTCCAGCAGAAACACAATTTTGTGGAACATCACATTTCACCCAGAAAATTGAGTTTTAGATGGAGTCCACTTCCCATCATATGACACTTTTCTGGAGGAAAATCACTTATAGCACATTGACATGCTCCATGCAGTCTATGTGTATTGTTTGATAATGTAATACATTGTGGTGATATAGCTCACCGTTCAGTGATATCGTGGACTGTTGGCACTATAAAAATATGTAGTGAATTACAATGTTTCTTAGGGGAACAGACAGTGAACCTCAACACCTACAGCCACTACTGAAGTTGATGTTTTAGACTTACAATGTAATCATATACTGCTCTTAATCAGCTTTGTCAACACCAAAAGTGTTGAAGGGAAAGCATTATCTCCTTCTCTTTCCTAATGAGATTTACCTCTATGTGGGTAGTCACCCAGGAATACTCTTATTCCCTATCTGACTGATAAGGTCTGCTAGGAGAATTACAGGAATGTTGAACAACCTTCCAAAAGCTCATTTTTAATGCATTATACATAATATGAAGTCCCTGTGACTGAGGTTACTCTAGAAAATTGGATTTGGTTTACAATTTTAACAAGTAGGATTCACCTGACCGGAATATACAGGCCATGGTAGGCACTACCAGATAACCTTATCCCTGATCCATACATATATGTATATGCAGAACATGTTTGTTCTTGAAAGGCATGAGCAGACTAATTGTCTTTAACAAATTCAGGTCCTTTTCAGGACAATGCTTGTGTGAGTTTAAACAATCATTCATTTGCATATGCTTCAATTGGTCTCTTTAAATAAACAAAAACAATGTACGAGATGTATCTCTTTTCAAAACATGCTTTTTCTATTTGCGTATTATAATGATGTCAAACAAAACAGTCATGGTGCAGATGGCGCATTGCTCTTAGTGGTGCATAAATTTACAGTTAAACATAAAAATCCTGGTGCATCAAAGGTTGTTTATTAAGTATATATTTGAGTATGAATCCTCCAATTCTGTCACAGATTTCCAAAATGAGTCGATCAAAGTACATCCTAAGATGAATTGTTGACATTTTGACCCTATGTTAAATCAACTGCTCTCATCAGGACTAATGCCAGCTGTCTTAATGGCCAGTAGTCAGTGAAAAAAGAGCCCATATTATCACAGCAGGATAATTTTTCATATTATATGACATGAGTTGGTAATGCCTCTGGCGCATATCTCCAGTCAATTATTGTCTGATCTGAGTTCCAAAATGGTCAAATCATCTTCCAAATTATAGGTTCGTAATTCTCACTATTATGTGCTACATAAAAATCAAAATCATAAATATTAATGTATCGCTATTTACATTTATGATACCTACAGGATAGAATCCTAAATACAGGTTTGATGGAGCTCAACCTCTATGCAAATCTGAAGTGACAAAAATTGCATCCTATGTAAAGCATAGCACTGACTATGCTGAATTAACAGCATTAACTGTATACCATTTGACTATGAACAGTATATTCTTTTAACATTAAATGAAGACTCCCTATACACCAACATACCTCAGCGGGAGGCTTTGGAGACCATACAGAGGGTACTGACATCCATTCAAACCACGTTATCACTGAGTTGATTATGCAACTAATGGAAATAGCACTGTTACCTTGGTTTCATATAGGTTTAAGAATGTGTCCTTGTTGATAAACATGGGTCTCTTTGTACAGAATCAGACAGACATCTTTTAAAGGTTTTAAGGTTGCTGATGGTATGCTGAGTCTCAATCTGGCCTTGCAGCCAGATTGGTATTAGCTTGAAAGGACCCCCATTTCTAGAATTGAATTTAATGAGTTTTCTTATATTTTTTAAATGATTTCCAGAGCCAGCAGAGTTTGAAAATTGGGTCAATGCTGGCAAGGTTTGCTGGGTCAAGATTGTAATTCTTGGGAAAAGGAGAAAAGTGACTATTTTTTAACGAGGAAGAAATTATTTATTGGCTTGGGAAAGCATGAATTATATCAGATAAGGCAACGTGAAAGCAAGAGAAACTATCCTTAATGATCTGGATGTAATGGGTTCTAGCAAATAATTTATTGGTTTGAGGTTTGTAATGATGTTTATAAGATTGCCAGGAGAGATGGTATTGAAAATCTCCCAAGTCTTTCACATGTTTCAGATTTTATCAGTGAAATGAAGTATATTTATAAACAGTCTTTATTCGGCAAAGCACACAACCATAAAAGATACAATACATTAAAACAATATCATATTCATTAAAAAAGCATAATTCATCTTTACACACCTCTAAAATGACATCACTATATACTCTCCTCTTGCAAGACCACTAACTTATACATGACTGTAAGTGCTAACTGGTTTCCCATAGGACCTATGTCAACATGTCGCTATTCATAAATACACCTCTCAGTCTTGGTCATATCTGGTTTTCCTAGATCTCACCATTACTCTTAAAATGTGCGTAATCACGAATAAAGTGCGTTAATTCTGCAGAAGTTGCATGTGCAAAAGTGCAGTTCGAGCCTGTCTAAAACCCATGACTTTTAAATAGGGTTTAAGATAGAGATGCCTGGGATATGTAAAATATTTACATAAACAGACAAAATGTAAAATATCCTGTGGAGACCTATTGTCGCAGCCACAAGGCCTTCTATCCTCGGCTCGCGCTACGAAGCCGAGAGGAGAGGCCACTAAATAACGAAACATGTTAAATCTAAAACGGGTAATTAAAAAACAACCAGAGGCGCTGGTTAAAATAGTGAGGTAATGCTCTATTCCCAGCGCTGATTTAACTAGGACGTGTGCTCTAACTGTCGGCTTAGTCAATTCCTTTCCTTCGCGCTCCGTGTTAACCTTCTTGGAGACTAGATCATTAATTAGTTTTTTATCCTTTTTCTTCACTGTTCTATAATTTGTAAAAATTGTCTATTCTTCCAAGACTACAGAGTGTTTCTTTAATGTATCTTAGCCAGGGTATTTTAAGGGCATGATCCAATGAGAGGCAATACAAAATTACAGCTTGGTTAAAGGAGGCCTCCTCATTTGACCAAATGTTCACCCAACAAAGCAGAGGCTTGACTGCGACTAAGTCAGACACATGCCTCACCCCGAGTTCTTCGTGTACTGAGTAAGCGGGGGTGCCCTGAGGAACTTTTAACAACCATCTCAGATATTTATTTTGCATCGTCTGTAGTTCCGCCACTACCTTGTAACCCCAGATCTCACTCCCGTACATGGCCTTAGAGATACAAATTGATTGATATAATTTTAAAATCACCCCAGGCGACCATGTTCCTAATCTGTGTGCATAGTTTGCAATGGCTCCCATTGCTTTCTTCGTGTCCATCACATTCTCTTCTTTCAAAGTATTCCAGTTTAGTTTAGCGTAAAAAAAACCCTGAGATATTTAAAAGCTGGAACTTAAGATATGCTACAAGATCCTGCCTTATAGGATTTTGTACTGTTCCCTTGACAGCCCAATTCCATCACAAACGACTTGGCGTAATTGCGGGAGAAGTCCAACCCCTTCATAAAGGAGACAAACCCATCAATTAAGATTTGCAATGCTCTTGGGGTGCGTGCTATAAGCACAGCATTGTCTGCATACAGCAGTACTGGAACTTGTCTGCTGGCTATTCTCGGGGTATCGACCTGCAGAGATATCAGGGCAGATTCCAACCCATTGATATACAGCGTAAATTGAAAAGGGGTGAGAATACAGCCTTGGCTCACCCCTCTTGAGCATTTAAAGCTATCGGTGAGATCCCCCTCTTGTGTAAAGTGTACTGTAGCTGAGGTGTGGGCATATAAAGACATCAGGGCATTTATTATTGATTGCTCTACTCCTAATTGGTCTAGCAGAGACCACAATTTACTGCGGTTCACCCTATCAAACGCTGCAATGAGATCCATGAAACCTAGATAAATGGATCCCGCTTTGGCTATTGTATATTTTGCTATCAGTAAATAGAGGTTCAAGCATTGGTCCACTGTGGATTTGCCTGCTCGAAAGCCATATTGGACCTCCAAGATAATTTGATTTTTGTCTGCCCACTCCACTAGCCTATTTAGTATGACCCGCACCATAACCTTGACGGTCGAGTCTATCAGCGATAAGGCTCGGTAGCAATTAGGGTTATCCCAATCCCCCTTCTTATAGATAGGGACGATAGTGGCAGTAGACCAAGACTGGGGCATGTCAGTTGACACTGCCGCATTCAAAACCCTGGTTAAAATTGGGGCCCACACATAAATGTTGCTTCTAAACAGGTATGGGGGGATCCCGTCTGGACCTGGAGCCTTATTATTGGTCAGTCCCTCTATACCTATTATTACCTCGTCTAGCTGAAAATTAATATGAGAATCGCATGGGAGGAGCTCCCAGGCATTATTACAGTGATCTCCCTCCCTGTAAACTGCCTGGAAACGATTCTTCCATTGGTCCATGAAATAAAGTAGGAATATACCACTCAATTTTTGGGTGGCTGTTATGAGTTGCTATGAGTTGTTATGAGTTGCACTCAGCGCAGGCAGCCGTAGCAGCAGGACACGCTCCGCTCTCCATTCCTTGGCTTTTATTCAGTGACCTGGGTTCATCCTAAAATAATTAATCGGCTCTGACTTTCGAAGCTGAACAACACAGCTGTTCTTCAAGATACTGGCGATTTAATTCAGCCTTCCCATCTCTATCACGCACTAACGTGAAGTCTAATGTAGCGTTCCATAGGCGCTTTCCTTTGATGCCGCAACAACACCAGAATTCAGCTTGCTCACCTGTTATATGTCCTGAAGATGATCTCGAGTATTTGAGATCGAAACGCCGTCGACCCCCTACAACATGAACTCCTCTCACTCTGTAAAAATGTTTTGAGGAGTTTCTATTATTGTTGTCAATGCGATGTCTTTACTTTAATAACACCATCACTTTTCACGTCATGCTTATTTTCACTTATTGTGTGAGCACCTGAATACTATTGTTTTGGAAATAAATATCTGTCATAAACTGACCTACATGTCCCTCTGTATATTGTTCATCGCTCCCTTGAGGAATTAACTTCCTACTCTCAAATGTAGTGCCCCCCCCCACAGGGTCACTTTTTGAATGGACCTTTTGGCCGCACCAGAACCATTGTTTTTCTAAAACGCTTCACCACCCCAGGTTCACTTATTGGGGTACCCTTGTTTCTCTCTATTATTTATAGGCCTAGATTTAACGCCTCTGTTATGATAAGTTTCATGTCTTTTGCAAACTAACAAACAGAGTTTATATGTGCTAAATTGGCACATATATTTGTTATTCAGTTTGCGTTAGTCAGAGGATGATTTTTCCATTCTCTGCAGCATTTATAGCGCCTGGAGTCTATTTGCAGGTTGACCTTTTTGCAAAGTTAGTGCTGGTGGAGTTCAAGTGATACAAGAACAGTAATAGGAACATTGTTTTCAGTCCTTTGTTGTAAAATGCAGGAGCTAAGCACCTTAGCCTCCCCCCATTGCCCCATAGACTTCTTAGGGAAAACGGGTAGAAAAGCCCTAGTAATTGGTTGTATGACAGAACAACACATACCTTAACAACGCATGCCTAAACAACGCGGCCTCAACCACAACAGGATCTTTACCATGCCTGCCTTTATCACGCATGCCTTTACAACGAATTTCGTTGTAAAGGCATGAATGATAACAGCATATGCGTGGTAAAGATCATACCCCAGAACCCTCGCCCTGAGCCCTAAACCCCAACCCCCAGTCCTGCTAATCACCCCACCCCCTGCCCTAAAATTGACCCGACCCCCCCACCCTGAGCCCTAAAACCCAGCCCTAATACCTGCCCCAATCCCATTCCCCCTGCCCTGAGCCCTAAAACCATCAACCAGCCCTAAAAATGGCTCCTTCCCGGCCCTGAAACCTAAATAAAACTACTCCCCAAGCCACCATTCCTTCAAATGTCATCTGCAGGAAGTCTCCAAAACCCCCTGCCCACTCGTTCCAATGCTATACCACTAACTACCTTTATCACACACTTAAAATCAACCTAAAATTAACCCTGGGCAGTGAACTCCGCTCCATTAGCAGAGTTTGCAGAGTTTTACGCACTCTGCGCTCCATGGAGCACGTGGAGTTCCCCAAAACACCGCTCCGGAAAATGGAGCAGAGTTTTTTCCTTGCTCCCACTCGTCAATGTCAAGATGGTGATCGCGAACGAGGAAAATCCACCTCCCGGCAAGATTTTTCCTTGCTCGCGCTCGCCAAGGTCAAGTTGGTGAGCGCAAGCGAGGAAAATCAACCTCCTGGCAAGATTTCTCAAAGCGGGTGGCCAGATTTCTCAATGCGAGTGGATGCGGCAGGTCGCGACCACTCTCATTGAGAAACCTTCCGTTCACATTGAGAAAGCTGCCACTCGAGTCAAAAATCTACTCGAACAGCAGAAAGGAAGCTGTGCTCTCTTGCGCTGCCCATGGTACCGTTCATGATAATTTAACAGGGTGGGACAAACACCCGGTGTTCAAAATCACCATGAACGGCATGACCCGAACGCACTCTGCCGCTCACTGAGTTTTTTTGTTACTTCGCGGCGTTCCGCGTAGCAAAACTCCACGAAGTTCGCACAGGCATACTTAAAATAAAGTGTTGTGGTAAAGGCAGTGTTAAATCAAATCGACCAAACAAGAGGGATGACATCTATAGACTCACATGTTGTGATGTTTTTCAGGTTTCCTGCACCCTCATTCCTAGGTTAATACAGTACATTAAATAATCAACAATGATTCACATTATGAAAGTGAATATACTGATGTGTAAAGTTTCTCAAAGACGGTACAATCATAAAAATGATTGAAATATTCATAAGAAAGAATGAAAAATGTGTACTGGCTGGATGTATTAAAAGTCAAAGCCATGAAGTAAAATGAAGCTTATAGTACATGTATCCAAGTGTTTGATTGAATCTCAAAAGATAAAAAAACCTATGAACCTATGTTTGAGTTCAAATAAGCACAAAATATAAAAACAATTAGAATTATCATTATGATGATATGATCATCTGCAGGTGACATAGTAAAGTTCCATCCATATGCCCCAAAAATTAGTGTGCACAAAAATATTGGTATTTTAGAATTTATTTTTGTGTATTATATGATATTCTTCTACAGCTCATATGAGTAAGAATTATCATATTAAAGAAGACATTTACAAATAATTAAGGATAAAATGACAGTGAAAAGTAAATATCCCCCAAATATTGTTCTTTATGCATCCTATTTCCTTTTAGTCTAAAATCCCTAACTACTTTCTTGTCAGGCTACATTGCAGCATCGTTTTTAGTTCATAATATTCACAAATATATAGAACCAGCAGCATACCTTTATGCCAGACAATCTTAAATTGGATCCCTGTTTGACAGCGTCTCTTCAGCAGCCAGTCAATATGTATGCCCTGTCTTAATTGCTAGGGTTTGTGAGGCATGCGTTGTTCTGTCACACAACCTCTCCAGCCTACACAGAATCTTTTTTCCTAAAAAGTAAACTGTCAAAGCATCCAAAATATGATATTTGTGACGTCCCCAGACTAAGTTGACTCAGGTTCTATACTACAATATACAATCAGAAGAAAGAAAAACTATATATATGGGGTCTGCTGAAGGAGGCTACGTCACGGCGTTCGAGAAAAGAATCGTCTCAGCTGGGCTTCCACCAATGGAAGCGAGATGGAACATTTGTAAAGCGGCTGGTGTCAACCTTTGGTGATTGGCATATGATTAAGGCACACATGCCGAAACGCGTCATGCCTCCTGTGTTGCAATAAAGCTGGTCTTATTGGTCCCCCGCTGTGTCCCTCCGGTTCTTTCCTTGGTGGGGAGGAATCTTCTTGTGGATATATATATATATATATATATATATCAAGCTCGTTGGGGTGTGTCCACAAATTGAGCCGCACTCGAGAGACAAGTTGCTTTCCCCATCAGCTTTATTAGGTACAGGCAGCGTGATTTCCGGTAAGTTCAAGCATCTGACGACAGCCTGACGCGTTTCGATTTACATCTTTATCAAAGGCTTACGTAGTCAAAAGGGTGCATAAAAGTACTTCATTTCCTGTATTTGGTGAATATCGTTTGCCCCAATGGGCTGCTTATGATTCAGCACGTTGCCTTGTGGGAAATGAAGTTCTTGATTAAATCCATGATGGATGCACCCTCAATGAAATGCATAAAGCTCACAGATGAGCCCCAGAAGCCGTTGTTGCCTTAAATCCATCTTGCTCCCCACTTTCGAAACTCGCCGAATTTGCGAGCTCCGTGGCCCCCTGGTTTGAGGTGGTGCAGGCTCGGCGGCTGGCGGCCGCTCTTACATCAAGCTCGTTGGGGTGTGTCCACAAATTGAGCCGCACTCGAGAGACAAGTTGCTTTCCCCATCAGCTTTATTAGGTACAGGCAGCGTGATTTCCAGTAAGTTCAAGCATCTGACGACAGCCTGACGCGTTTCGATTTACATCTTTATCAAAGGCTTACGTAGTCAAAAGGGTGCATAAAAGTACTTCATTTCCTGTATTTGGCGAATATCGTTTGCCCCAATGGGCTGCTTATGATTCAGCATGTTGCCTTGTGGGAAATGAAGTTCTTGATTAAATCCATGAGGGATGCACCCTCAATGAAATGCATAAAGCTCACAGATGAGCCCCAGAAGCCGTTGTTGCCTTAAATCCATCTTGCTCCCCACTTTCGAAACTCGCCGAATTTGTGAGCTCCGTGGCCCCCTGGTTTGAGGTGGTGCAGGCTCGGCGGCTGGACGGCCGCTCTTACATCAAGCTCATTGGGGTGTGTCCACAAATTGAGCCGCACTCGAGAGACAAGTTGCTTTCCCCATCAGCTTTATTAGGTACAGGCAGCGTGATTTCCGGTAAGTTCAAGCATCTGACGACAGCCAGACGCGTTTCGATTTACATCTTTATCAAAGGCTTACGTAGTCAAAAGGGTGCATGAAAGTACTTCATTTCCTGTATTTGGCGAATATCGTTTGCCCCAATGGGCTGCTTATGATTCAGCACGTTGCCTTGTGGGAAATGAAGTTCTTGATTAAATCCATGATGGATGCACCCTCAATGAAATGCATAAAGCACACAGATGAGCCCCAGAAGCCGTTGTTGCCTTAAATCCATCTTGCTCCCCACTTTCGAAACTCGCCGAATTTGCGAGCTCCGTGGCCCCCTGGTTTGAGGTGGTGCAGGCTCGGCGGCTGGACGGCCGCTCTTACATCAAGCTCGTTGGGGTGTGTCCACAAATTGAGCCGCACTCGAGAGACAAGTTGCTTTCCCCATCAGCTTTATTAGGTACAGGCAGCGTGATTTCCGGTAAGTTCAAGCATCTGACGACAGCCTGACGCGTTTCGATTTACATCTTTATCAAAGGCTTACGTAGTCAAAAGGGTGCATGAAAGTACTTCATTTCCTGTATTTGGCGAATATTGTTTGCCCCAATGGGC
The DNA here is from genome assembly GCA_963921515.1 of Calotriton arnoldi. Classification (NCBI taxonomy): domain Eukaryota; kingdom Metazoa; phylum Chordata; class Amphibia; order Caudata; family Salamandridae; genus Calotriton; species Calotriton arnoldi. Next base: position 187,810 of record CAWUFW010000295.1, on the reverse strand, counting down.
TGCTTATGATTCAGCACATTGCCTTGTGGGAAATGAAGTTCTTGATTAAATCCATGATGGATGCACCCTCAATGAAATGCATAAAGCTCACAGATGAGCCCCAGAAGCCGTTGTTGCCTTAAATCCATCTTGCTCCCCACTTTCGAAACACGCCGAATTTGCGAGCTCCATGGCCCCCTGGTTTGAGGTGGTGCAGGCTCGGCGGCTGGACGGCCACTCTTACATCAAGCTCGTTGGGGTGTGTCCACAAATTGAGCCGCACTCGAGAGACAAGTTGCTTTCCCCATCAGCTTTATTAGGTACAGGCAGCGTGATTTCCGGTAAGTTCAAGCATCTGACGACAGCCTGACGCGTTTCGATTTACATCTTTATCAAAGGCTTACGTAATCCAGTGGTGCCAGTATTTTATCTGATTCCAAAAGTGCATAAGAGCCTTGAGAATCCCCCAGGTCTCCCCATTATCTCCGCTATAGGCGGAGCATTTGAGCACACCTCCAAATTCATAGATTCTTTTTTGTGCCCTTTGGTAAAAACCCTCCCCTCCTACATCCAGGATACAGGGGACTTCTTGAAGAAAATCTATGTTCTTCCCTGGGAACAAGATCTGCTGCTGGTAACAATTGATGTCATCATGTTATATACCAGCATCAGACATGAGGATGTGTTAAAGGCTATCAAGCATTTTCTAAGTAATCACCCTATTAAACTATGGGCACATACTCAGATGCTGCTTGCCATGATCTCAGTCTGCCTGAAGAGTAATTACTTCCTGTTTAACGATGAGTTGTTTCATCAGATCTGCGGAACGACGATGGGCACCTGCTTCGCCCCCAGCTATGCGAATCTGCATATGGGCTGGTGGGAGGAGCAGGTGGTCCGGGTCGCCTATCAGACAGAGTGGGAAGAAAATGTACTACATTGGAGTCGGTTCATCGACGATCTTTTTGTCGTATGGAAAGTGACTGAGGAGTCAGCAAAAAACTTTATTAAAAAATTGCAGGTGAACGTTTTAAATCTGAAGTTCACAAGTACTATTAGTGACACCTCCGTAAACTTTCTGGATTTAACTATTTATGTTAAAGACTCCAAGTTGCACACAAAACTCTATAGGAAACCTACAGCGGGGAACACACTGCTGCACGCAACGAGTTTCCATCCTCAGAACTTGATAAGAAGTATACCCTATGGAGAGTGTCTGAGGACAATTCGCAACTGTAGTGAACATGATGTTCTAGACAGTGAATTAAATGACTTGAGATCCCGGTTCAGAGCAAGAGGCTATTCAGAGTTTAACGTACAAGCTGCTACCAGCAAAGCAAAAAAGAGATCTAGAGAAGATATTCTTTTTAGCGCAAGCCAGAGTAAAATTAAACGAGAAAAGGCCCAAGAGAATCAAGTGAGACTGATTACCGCCTTTAATCGCCAACATGGGCAAGTCAGGAACATACTAATCAAACATTGGCATCTAATACGTAATGATCCGCTATTGGGGAAACTAGTCCAGAAAAGACCAGCAATAACGTTTAGAAGAGCACGATCTTTCAAACAGATGTTAGTCAGCAACATGGTACCTAAAAAACAACAGGGCAGCCACACAGCCACATGGCTCAAACGAAAAGAGGGCTTCATTAAATGCACTAAGTGCAAAGCCTGCGGTTTCGGGAAAAACACTCAGTCATATGTGTTGGGCCTCTCAAAAAGAGAGAAAAAGATCAAAGGGTACTTTTCCTGTAAAACAGATTATGCAGTCTACGTCCTACAATGCCCTTGTGGCTTGAGGTACGTAGGCAGCACAATCCATCCAGTCCAATAAAGGGTGCTGCAACATCTTAGAGCTATCCGTAATGGGGATAGAGCCTACCCAGTGGTGCGTCATTTTGAGTCCCACCATGAGAAAAACGTACAAGGTTTATCGTACTACGTAATTGATTGTATCCCGCCAAGCATGCGAGGGGGAAATCGAGAAAAAAAGCTCAGAAAGCTCGAGTCCTGTTATATTTTGGAATTAAACACACGAACCCCTACAGGATTGAATATTGAAGAGGATTTGATTACACATTTGTAAATCCTCTTTAAATCTATCGCTGATTTTATTATGGAGAAATATTAGGCAACCTCTCTGAATCTATTTTTTTTTTTAAAACACGTTTTTTTGTTTGTTAAGTTTGTCACAGGGTGTTAAGCACGTATGTTTGAAAGCAGGTAGAGATTGCAAAAATTAGTAATTGCCCACTTGGGCGGAAGTACATTTACATATACATTGCGAGGAATTGTAAGTGATAGGAACTTGATAACCCACTTGGGTTGAATTTTCCACTACAGCGTTAAAGTTTTCCCAGCATGCAGTTGCGAATCACGAATGGTTCCCTTTTACCGATAGTAGAATAAAGGAAAAATTTATGGGAACGCTAAAATGGGAGACCGTTAAATCATAATGTATTTTTTGCCCCTGGATACTGATATGTAATAATGTTGGACCGAGTGCATGTGCTGTTTTTATGTTTCATTCGAGCAGGCAGCGGCATGAGAAAAAATGTGATTGCTTACATATATATTAATGTTTGCACTTCAAATACGCACGGTAAAATATTTTGTATAATTGTGAAGGTGTGAGGAAAAGTACTTCCTTTATCATGAAATGATGCAAAAAACTACTAGTCTTTCGTTTAATACACTTTCTTGGTAGTCAGGTCATGTGACATGTCATGAGCACTTTATTTAAAATGGCTGTTGTGAAACGGTTAAGTTGTTGGTGATCAAGCCTGCTGGACAGGCGAAACGCGTCCTACCAGCTGACTGAATAAATGAATTTTGGCCAGAACACGGCGTTGTCATCCCTTGTTTTTCGAGGTGCTTGCAAATTTTACCAGACCTTGCTGGGGTGGTCCGTTCTTGACGACGCACCCTCTGTTTTGGAGTTGCGGCGGCTGTAACCCAAGCCAGGAGGAGATATATAAATATATATATATATATATATATTTTTTTTTCTCTCAAGTTCCTTCCAATACTGGAAAAACGGGTCGCACTCACGGAAGGTTTCTAATCGTCCTTTATTTCATTATTTTATTTTCAGGGTGAAAGCCACATCGACGCGTTTCGGTCTCCCCCGAGACCTTGTTCACGATGATAATTGCGATATTTGCCACAACCAATTAAATACATTTTCATTGTTATGTGGTCATTTCCTGTTTTTACAAACATCGCCAGGCATTTTGGGAGTTGTAGTGTCCCTTTGTATACGTGATTCACACAGTGTTACCAATGATTAAAAAGTGATTTAAAGTATATAGTGAATTATTTACACACATTTTTTGATTCATATAGATCCTCAACAATATTATAGTTTATAATTTCATTACATTGGATGAACAACTCATATCACATTTTGTTTATATTCCGCCACTTCGGTATTTGCAGTTTATCTCAGACCTGCCCTCCAGTGGGCATTTTCTAGATTTTTATTGAAACAGTGGGCTTTTCCTGAATTTGTATTTTATAACCAATAAAATTTGAGGAATCTATTTGTGTTAATCTAGTGCTGACATTGTGTAAGTAGTGATTTAAAACTCAACTTTTCGTAAGCAAAACTGAACTTTTATGATTTTCCATGCTTTTTTATAGATGTACATACAGTTCTTCGCTTTGGTTCAATTCATATGGAGTGAAAGTTATGAAATTTAAAATCTGTCATGATTCTCTTTGTCGCAATTACTTCTCCCTATTGCCACCTCGATCACTCCGCACTACTGTCTCAATTGCTAAAATTTCAAAAGTTTCCAATTTCCTTCATGGTAGGACTCCATGTGTTTCGCTACTGCGTTGCCTCTGTCCTTATTGATTGTTGCGCGAACGTGTTCCAGGATCCGTTTCCTAAGCTCACAGATTGTACTTCCTATATATTTCAGGGAACATGGACACTCGATAAAATAAACAACAAACTGGCTTTTGCACGTGATTAACCCTTTTGTTTGCCACATTTTATTATTTGCCATTTTTATTTGCGTTGTATTTTTTGCTATTTGGCACACTTTACAATTGTGGCATTTTATGAATCCTTTGGTTTTTAGCCACTGATTATGTTTGTTCATCTTTTTTTGTTGAAAATGGCTGTGAATTAACTGGTCTTTTAGATTTCTTGCTCTTCTGTATGTTACATTTGGGTGTTTACCCATGATTTTATCCACTGTGGGGTCCAGTTGAAGTATTTTCCAGTTCTTTCTTAATATTGCATTGATCTTCTTGGATTCATTTGAGTAATCAGTGATCAATCTGATAGGTTCCGGATCTTTTTTATCAGAGGTTGTTTTGGTTTTTAGAGTTTCTTCTCTTGTCTTTTGATTGGATTTTATCCAACATTTTTTTATTATGTCTTCATTATATCCCCTTTGTTTGAATCTTCGGGATGTTGCTGTGCTGTGCTTGTTCCATTCATTTTCCTCCGAGCAGATTCTTCGGATTCTTAAAATTTCACCGTACGGTATATTTTGAATTAATATTGGTTGGTGAAAGGTTTCCGCATGAAGTGTGGCATTTGTTGACGTCAGTTTTCAATGTAGGGTTGTATGGATTTGGTTATTCTTTATATATATTTCTGTATCCGGGAACGTCACTCTATCTTTACTCATGCTATAGGTTCAATTTGAGATTAGCTGCTGTTGAGTTCAAAATTTTAAAGTATTCCTGGAATTCCATCTCTGATCCTTCCCAAATGATTAGAAGATCATCGATGAAACGTAGCCACATCACTGTTTTATTTACAAATTCTTCATTCTTCGGGTGCCAGGCTAATTGTTGTTCCCACCACCCCATCACAAGGCATGCGTAGCTGGGGCTAAAAGAAAACCCCTTCGCATTTCCTTTGGTCTGCATATAAATTGTTTCTCCAAATAGGAAGACGTTTTTGGGTCAAGCACATTCCAATCATTTCAAGAAGCATTTGATTATGCTGTATATAATGTATGTTTCTTTCCTTCAAGAAAAACTCACAAGCTTTGATCCCTATGTTGTTCTCTATATTTCTATACTTTGATACCACGTCCATTGTGATGAGTTTATACGATTCCTGCCAAGGTGTTCCTTGTAGGTGTTGCAGCAGGTCACTTGTGTCCTTTATGTATGAATTTAAACTTAAGACAAAAGGCATTAGGAAGTAATCAATGTAATTAGCAACTGGTTCCAGGAGCGATCCTTTGGCTGATATAATCGGTCAGCCTGGTGGTTTCAATGAATCTTTATGAAGCTTTGGTAAAAAATATATTGTTGCTGTGATAGGAAAATCTGTTGTTAAATATTTCAATTCATCACTATCAATGAAATCTAATGATAGCCACTCAGCTAGTTTTTGATCCAGATCCTTCTTAAATTTCATTGTTGGATTATTTTCCAATCTTTGGTAGTACTCGATCTTACTTAATTGTTGATGTGCTTCCATTACATAGTCTTCTTTATCCTCGATAACAATATTTCCGCCTTTGTCGGCTATTTAAATAACAATTTGTTGATCCTGGGTAAGGTCAGACAGGGCTTCTCTCTCATTTTTAGTTAGGTTGTCAGAGTATTTTGTTTTCTTCAGTTTATAGATGTCCTGAATCACTGCTTCATGGAAAATATCTATTTTATTTCCCGGTGTTAGTTGGGGGTAGAAACGAGAGTTTGGTTTCTTTCCACTTAAACCAGCCCCTATTTGCGGACAGGCACTTTCCAGGGTTATGTTATCACAATCTTTTTCTGCATCCAGATTGATTAGAGTCAGTAAGTCATCTGATTCTTTTTCAGTTAGAGTAGAGATGGGTATTCTAGTTTTTTTAGTGTATTCACTAATTTCTTTATTTTCTGAAAAGATTTTTGCCAATTTGATTTTCCTCACATGCTTATAGATGTCTATCCTTGTTTGGGCCATATCCAGTTGTTGGATTGGGCAGAAGTTGATGCCATGTTTTAACAGCGATATTTCCGAATCTGTCATTTCCCTCTTAGATAGGTTTACCACTGTTAACTCCTCCATTCGATTTAAAAGGTTTTCTTCTGGCGCATGCTCCTCGTCGTTGTTCTGATGTTTTCCGTTGTTCCGCTTGCTCCTTTTTCCTCTTCTCGTTTGTTTCTGGACTCCCACTGGCGTCCTCTTCCTCTCTGGCCTTGTGGGGTATTTCTGTTTTGTTCCCACTGTCGTTGTTGTAGAACTAGCCGCATATCCCCTAAACGACGAGGAGCCCCCTAAATCAAATGGAGGAGTTAACATTGGTAAACCTATCTAGGCGGGAAATGACAGAATCGGAAATATCGCTGTTAAAACATGGCATCAACTTCTGCCCAATCCAACAAATGGATGTGAGCCAAACAAGGATAGACATCTATAAGTATGTGAGGAAAATCAAATTGGCAAAAATCTTTTCAGAAAATAAAGAAATGAGTTAATACACTAAAAAAACAAAAATGCCCGTCTCTACTCTAACTGCAAAAGAATCAGATGACTTACTGACTCTAATCAATCTGGATGCAGAAAAAGATTGTGACAACATAACCCTGGAAACTGCCTGTCCGCAAATAGGGGCAGGTTAAAGTGGAAAGAAACCAAACTCTCGTTTCTACCCCCAACTAACACCGGGAAATAAAATGGATATTTTCCACGAAGCAGTGATTCAGGACATCTATAAACTGAAGAAAACAAAATACTCTGACAACCTAACTTTTAATATGAGAGAGAAGCCCTGTCTGACCTTACCCAGGATCAACAAATTGTTATTAAAATAGCTGACAAAGGTGGTAATATTGTTATCTGGGATAAAGAAGACTATGTAATGGAAGCACATCAACAATTAAGTAAGATCGAGTACTACCAAAGATTGGAAAATAATCCAACAATTAAATTTAAGAAGGATCTGGATCAAAAACTAACTGAGCGGCTAACATTAGATCTCATTGATAGTGATGATTTGAAATATTTAACAACAGATTTTCCTATTACAGCAACAATATATTTTTTACCAAAGCTTCATGAAGATTCGTTGAAACCACCAGGACGACCCATTATATCAGCCAAAGGATCGCTCCCGGAACCAGTTGCTAATTACATTGATTACTTCCTAATGCCGTTTGTCTTAAGTTTAAATTCATACATAAAGGACACAAGTGACCTGCTGCGACACCTACAAGGAACACCTTGGCAGGAATCGTATAAACTCATCACAATAGACGTGGTATCATTGTATAGCAATATAGAGAACAACATAGGGATCAAAGCTTGTGAGTTTTTCTTGAAGGAAAGAAACATACATTATACACAGCATAATCAAATGCTACTTGAAATGATTGGAATGTGCTTGACCCAAACCGTCTTCCTATTTGGAGAAGAAATTTATATGAAAACTGACATTAACAAATGCCACACTTCATGCGGAATGCTTTCACCAACCAATATTAATTCAAAATATACCGTATGGTGAATTTGTAAGAATCCGAAGAATCTGCTCGGAGGAAAATGAATGGAACAAGCACAGCACAGCAACATCCCGAAGATTCAAACAAAGGGGATATAATGAAGACATAATAAAAAGATGTTGGATAAAATCCAATCAAAAGACAAGAGAAGAAACTCTAAAAACCAAAACAACCTCTGATAAAAAGATCCGGAACCTATCAGATTGATCACTGATTACTCAAATGAATCCAAGAAGATCAATGCAATATTAAGAAAGAACTGGAAAATACTTCAACTGGACCCCACAGTGGATAAAATCATGGGTAAACACCCAAATGTAACATACAGAAAAGCAAGAAATCTAAAAGACCAGTTAATTCACAGCCATTTTCAACAAAAAAAGATGAACAAACATAATCAGTGGCTAAAAATCAAAGGATTCATAAAATGCCACAATTGTAAAGTGTGCCAAATAGCAAAAAATACAACGCAAATAAAAATGGCAAATAATAAAATGTGGCAAATAAAAGAGTTAATTACGTGCAAAAGCCAGTTTGTTGTTTATGTTATCGAGTGTCCATGTTCCCTGAAATATATAGGAAGTACAATCTGTGAGCTTAGGAAACGGATCCTGGAACACGTTCGCGCAACAATCAATAAGGACAGAGGCAACGAAGTAGCGAAACACATGGAGTCCCACCATGAAGGAAATTGGAAACTTTTGAAATTTTATGCCATTGAGACAGTAGTGCGGAGTGATCGAGGTGGCAATAGGGAGAAAAAATTGCGACAAAGAGAATTACGACATATTTTAAATTTCAGAACTTTCACTCCATATGGATTGAACCAAAGCGAAGAACTGTATGTACATCTATACAAAATCATGGAAAATCATAAAAGTTCAGCTTTGCTTACGAAAAGTTGAGTTTTAAATCACTACTTACAAAATGTCAGCACTAGATGAACACAAATAGATTCCTCAAATTTTATTGGTTATAAAATACAAATTCAGGAAAAGCCCACTGGAGGGCAGGATTTAACTTGAACTTCAATGTTTCAATAAAAATCTAGAAAATGCCCACTGGAGTGCAGGTCTGAGATACACTGCAAATACCGAAGTGGCGAAATATAAACAAAATGTGATATGAATTGTTCATCCAATGTAATGAAATGATAAACTATAATGTTGTTGAGGATCTATATGAATCAAAAAATGTCTGTAAATAATTCACTATATACTTTAAATCACTTATTAATCATTGGTAACACTGTGTGAATCACATATAGAAAGGGACACTACAACTCCCAAAATGCCTGGCGATGTTTGTAAAAACAGGAAATGACCACATAACAATGAAAATGTATTTAATTGGTTGTGGCAAATATAGCAATTATCATCGTGAACGAGGTCTCGGGGGAGACCGAAACGCGTCAATGTGACTTTCACCGTGAAAATAAAATAATGAAATAAAGGAAGATTAGAAACCTTCCGTGAGTGCGACCCATTTTTCCAGTGTTGGAAGGAACTTGAAAATTGAATTTGGCTGGGCACTGCTGCGGGGTTTCGCACTGTTATAGAAGCGCCGGAAAGCCAGCTAAAAGTGAGCCAGAGGAGCAGGCGCAAGCTTGGCCCAGGAGTTGGATTTTTTAGTACTGGACAGACGACAAACACTCAGACCAAGACAACCAAGGAATCAAAACTCAGACACAATCGCAGGAGGCGCGAAAGGAGAAAAATCCGAAAAACCCAAATCAACAAACAGAAAGAGAGGAAACTGGAGGCGATAGGAAAACCAGACACTAAAACAATCATCAACCTGAGTGAAATTGATCTGACAGAGGCGGAGAAACAACTCCTCTGTTTAGGTCTCACTTTCTGTCCGGAGAGTAACTTTGACTACTGCAGTACTAGAGTTGATGTATTTAAGTTCATAAGGAAACTCAAACTCATAAAGTTCTTCAAGCAAAAAAATGAAAACAACACCACTAACACGCCTAGCATCGCGTCAGCAGGTGGTAACATTCTGACAGTCTCATACATCCCCTTCATGAGAACCTTGATGGAACTTAACTCCACGGCGAATAGTGCCACGCCAGATACTGCGGTGAATGAATCGATCGTTGGCTCTGATAAAGTACCAAGCCCTTTCAAACCCCACTCAACTTTCACACCTATCATGCCAAAAGATGCAATCGACATCTTCAATGATGTCATTACTAATGAATTAAAAGCATTACATCTCAAGAATCAACGAAAACGCTATTCCAGCCAGTTTCCAGGAAAGAATCAAAGCTACCGTAATCTTATGACCAAGCTTCAAAAAGAGAATGAAGTAATCATCAATAAGGCGGACAAGGGTGGCAACATTGTGCTGTGGCCACGCAACCAATACCTAGCAGAAGCAGAAAGACATTTATCGGATTCAACTTGCTACAAAATCTCCAGCCACAAAGAGGTCGCTAGCAGCAATAAAGACCTAAAGAAACATCTCAATGGATTTAGAGCACAGGGAGTCATTAGCAAGGATGAATTGTCTTTTCTGCATGCTGAGTTTCCGGTAACACCTATCCTATACTTTCTGCCTAAGATACACAAAGGTACTGTTCCTATACCAGGACGCCCAATTATATCAGCCCGAAAAAATATATGTGAAAATATCTCAAGGTATGTTGACTATTTCTTACAGGGCCTGGTCTCCAGTCTGCCAACTTATCTCAGGGATACTAGTGATTTCCTGCTGAAAATCAAAGACATTCCTTGGAGTCATGACTACATTTTTATGTCACTAGACATTACGTCGCTGTATACTAGTATTAGTCATAGTGACGGCATTGCAGCTTGTAAATATTTTTGGACAAAAACCGATCAATTGCTACATACATAACAAACTTTTGCTCTTTCTCATTGAATGGTGCCTATGCCACAATTACTTCTTATTTAACAACAAAGTCTACCAACAGTTAAGGGGAGTGGCTATGGGGTCTTGCTTTTCGCCAAGTTATGCTTGCCTTCATGTGGGAGCCTGGGAGGAGGAGACACTTAGAGGTCAGTTATGTGAAACATGGAACAACAATGTCATAACTTGGCTAAGATATATAGATGATGTCTTTGTGATTTGGAAGGGTGATGCGACCAGCGCTAAGTCCTTTATTGATGATATTAATTCTAATATTTTGAACTTAGAATTCAATGCCACCATCAGTGCGACATCCGTTGAGTTTCTGGATGTAGAAATATATGTGAGAGAGCAAAAAATTAACTCAAAACTACATAGAAAGCCTACAGCAGGGAACTCTACACTCCACGCGGCCAGCTTTCATCCCAAGCATCTCATTGCCAGCATCCCCTATGGGGAAATGCTGCGCATACGCAGTATCTGTAGCTCACCATCAGATCTAGCAATATGCCAGGAAGAGTCATTCCAACGTTTCAAACTAAGAGGTTATTCCATAGCCAACATTAAAAAAGCTATGAACAGGGCCAATCAGATCCCAAGGGAAGACCTACTCAAAGACACCCGAGTGGATGACACAAACACTAGTATCCCCAGTCCAGAGCCTTTACATACAGTCACAACCAGATTCATCACGGCATATAACACTGAAGCCCGCAACATCAGAGCAGTGATAAACAAGCACTGGGGCATCATCAAATCTGATCCCATATTAGGCCCAGTAGTGTCAAATCAACCAGACATCACATACAAACGAGCACCATCTATGCATGATGCCCTTGTGAAAAACAGTCCAGAAATCATCTCCAAGAGTAACTGGTTATCTGATATCAAGGGATTCAAAAAATGCAACAGTTGCAGGGCTTGCAAATTTGGCAGAAGCATCACCCAGGTAGATTCAGTATTTAGGAAACATCCCTTCATCATAAGGCATCGCCTCACATGCAAAACTGAGTTTGCAGTTTACCTACTTGTCTGTTCATGTAACCTATGGTACATTGGAAGTACAAAGCTACCGGTGCACCAGCGCATCTTACAACATCTTAGGGCCATAGTTAACAATGATTCTACTTACCCTGTAGCAAGGCACTTTAGTGACAAGCACAGCAACAACTTGGCCCATTTACAGTACTCGGTCATTGATTGCATACCTATGCTAGTGAGGGGTGGAAATCGGGAAAAACTCCTTAGACAGCTAGAGAGCAAACACATCATCGAGTTCAACACCAAGGCCCCATCTGGGTTAAACTTGAGTGAAGATTTGCATAACTTCCTATGATTTCTTACTGTATGAACAGGCTATACGTATACACATCGATGACACATAGATTTGTTACCAATGCCCCACTGATTCTGCTATGTTTAGTTCCACCACTATATTTATGGCACACTAGGTGCTTTAGCAAACCATTTATTAGATAGAGAATGGGTATCAATGGCTCAATATGTTCTCGCCATGACTATCTGCTTATAAACTATTTATTTGCACAATATCTAGGTTGAAATCGCATATATGCTTATTTTAGCAATTTGCGGACTTTATATTTATATTTCTAACAGTAAGCTATTTATTGTGTTATTGGTTTGCTACATGTATTTTTTGGAATCCTTGCGTTTTTGCCACACTTCTTAAATATGTCCATCATAGTTTCATGCAACTGCAGCAGTTGAATCTCCATACAATGTTATTCATTTTGTTCCCTCCCTAACCTAATGTTCCCCCTAGAAATCTATAGGGTGGCATACACCCATGTGTATATGTACTGTAGAGGCACTATAATGATTATCAATTTTTGTGTCTTTTGTTTTAAATAACACCCCGTGTGCAGATGTTGTCACATTAACCATTGGGTTTAGTACATTTTTGCGCGACCAGATGCACTCACGGGCTCACTCACATTTCCAAACACCTCCCTCCCTTTCACAGAACACACACACAAATTTAATCACTCATGAGTAACAGCAACAGCATGTACTCGCTACAATACTAACAGGCACTACAATTCACTCGTGGTATTTTTTTAATCTATCTCTTTGCTGATCTTGCGCCCTTCAGCCCCGCATTTTAATACTTAATACGGGCTGGCCGATTTGATGGTCAATCAAATTTAGTTATGCGACTTGCGCGACTGATTAAATACTTTATCCTAAGTTTTAGGATACATTTTATACTCACAAGCTCGCAGCTACTTTGGATTTTCCAACGCTGTAATATTTGCAATGGCAAGAGCGAGCACGAGTTACCACACCAGCGCTAGCCTTTAGGAGAATGACATTACAGATGCCTTCAACCTCCATATCATTATAGCACCATGTATGCAGTCATTGGTCAGCACTTAGATTACAGTAATATGACACTGCAGTAAAGCAATGATACTGCAGTAAAAGTGCCACATCATGTTGTAAAGTGCTTATCTGAACGAATACCACTGTAGAAAGACTACTGCTTACTCACCATGTATATATAGATCACCTTCACTTGCAGTGCACTATGTGAACAAGGCCGCATGTCTGGCGGCCGAAACGCGTCTTTGGACAATGATGGTTAATTAATAAACACCTTGCCACTTCAACTGCTGTGGAGTCTGTGTCCTTGTGTAGTGCCGGTGTGACTGGACACTCTTGGATTTTCATGTGGATATATATATATATCGCCAGTAGATAGTTATAGTTAGGACCTATTTTCCATAGGAAATCCGCGACATTCTATTTGAAATAACTCTTGCGTCGGTTGACGAATCTTCGCGAAATTTTCAAACTTTATGGCCCGCTCCGGTCCGCACCTACCCTGAAAGTCTCGGGGTGATTCGTCAAGTGGGGGCCGAGAAAAAAGGGGGGTCCCAAAACATGTTTTCCCCATTCATTTTCCCATAGGAAACTTTAGACACGGCTACAGCCCGAACTGCTGAACGGAATTACACCAAATTTGGCAAAGAGGTAGTTCTTGGTTCAGAAAGAACCCTTTTTGTTAAATGGTGTAAATCCGTTCAGTAGTTCCTGAGAAAATCAAAATGAAAATCACATATATATCTATGGCCGCGTCGGATTCGCGCACCCTCCCGATCACGAGCTGCATGCTAATTGGCTGTCAACACTCCAAATCAGGAAGTGTTGGCAGCCATTTTGTCCCTCGGTAGAACCGAGGGACAGAAACAAGTGCGCAAAACGCACAAAGGGGGCAGGGTAGAAACACCCTGACCCCCTAGGTCTGCTCAGGGGGTCCCACAAGGACCCCCTGGGCAGAAAAAAGCATTTTTTTTTTTAAATCAGCAGGATGCGCTCAGGGTGCACGAATTCTGCCGAAAAAAAAAAAAATCGAAGCACGGTCTCCCGCGCTTCGATGCAAATTTGCCCCCGGGTGGCCCAAGTCCCGGGGGCATGCGGGGGGTGGGTTTATTGTTTATATGGGGGGCCTCTAAGGCCCCCCAAGCCCTAAGGACTGCCACCCCCCCGGGGCTTAATAAAAAAAAATGGTGCGGGAGGGCTCTCCTGCCCTCCCGCAGCCCCGGGGACCGCCACCCCCCGGGGCTTCTTTTTTAAATTTAAAATAACGTGTGGGGGGCTCCAGCCCCCCACACGCCCCGGGGACCACCACCTCCCGGGGCACATAGAAAATAAATGTGGGGGTCCGTTACGGACCCCAGAGCCCTGGGGACCACCACCTCCCCGGGGCTGTGCAATTCAAGGGAGGGGGGCCGCACGGCCCCCCTCCTGGAGCCCTTGATGGCCCTGGGGACCGCCACCCCCCAGGGTCGGCTCCTGCAGTGTCCTGCTCTCTCTTCCAATATCCAAAGCACATTGCTTTTCCACATGGGGAGCTGCATCTTAGCAGCTCCCCATGTGGAAAGCAATGCCGGCTCCCAAGGGACGCGGGGAGCCGGCGGGACTGTGGGGGATTCGGGACCCCCCCACAGTCCCCAACGGAGAGGGCCAGCCCCGGGGGATGGGGTCCCCGGGGCAAGTAGTGGCCCGGGAGGGGGGCCACGCGGTCCCCCTCCCCAAAAACGAAAGCAAAATTGAGAAAAAAAAAAAAAGGAAAGGCCGGCCCCGGGGGATGGGGTCCCCGGGGCCTTAAATGGCCTGAGGAGGGGGACACAGCCCCCCTCCAAATAAAAAATAAATAAATCGAGGGCATGCCCCGGGGGATGGGGTCCCCGGGGCCAATACAGGCCCAGGGAAGGGGGCCACGCGGCCCCCTTCCCGTTTTTTTTTTCATTTAAAAAAATACAATAAAATGTTCAGGCCCCGGGGGATGGGGTCCCCGGGGCCAAAAGTGGCCAAGGGAAGGGGGCCACGCAGCCCCCCTCCCATTAAAAAAAACGAGCGGCATCGTGCCGGAGGCCCCGCCCCCTCCCTGCAGTACTCTGCAAACGTGCCCCCTGGTGCGTTTTAAGAAGGGGAAGTAATTCCCCTTGAATACTGGGGGTCCCTGGGGCCAACTAGCCCACCAGGAACCTCCAGTATGCGCCAGAGGCTGCGTTGCAGAGAGGTGTACAGAGGCCACGCCCCTTTTACACCTCTCTGCAACGCAGATCTGTGGCGCTTTTAGAAGTACATGGTGGGCTAGTTGGACTCCAGGGACCCTCAGAATTGAAGGGGACTTAATCCCCCAACTTAAAACGCGCCACGGGCGCGTTTGCACAGTGGTGAAGGGAGGGGCGGGGCTTCAGGTGACATGTGTGCAAACAGGCCCCGTGGTGCGTTTTAAGATGGGGAATTAAATCCCCTTCAATCCTGAGGGTCCCTGGGGCCAACTAGCCCACCATGTACTTCTAAAAGCGCCACAGAGCTGCGTTGCAGAGAGGTGTAAAAATTGGCGTGGCCTCTGAACACCTCTCTGCAACGCAGCTCCCTGGCGCATACTGGAGGTACAGGGTGGGCTAGTTGGACCCCAGGGACCCTCATGATTCAAGGGGCCTTAATCCCCCAAGTTAAAACACGCCACGGGGCGCGTTTGCACAGATGTCACCTCAGGCCCCACCCCCTCCCTTCACCATTGTGCAAATATTCCTCTAAAATCAGCCGAACTACGAATTCCTATTTACTCACCTGTTATCAGGAGAGACCTCAGTGCTGCATCTTTCAGCCCAGTACCGATCCTGTAAAGTAATTTTAACCGTACTTACCAGTAACTTGAATTTCCTTCCATAGGATATCATTGTCTGCTTTTTGCTGAAAAAGTTTGTGTCGATTTTTGAAACATACAAATATTCCTCTAAAATCAGCCGAACTACGAATTCCGATTTACTCACCTGTTATCAGGAGAGACCTCAGTGCTGCATCTTTCAGCCCAGTACTGATCCTGAAAAGTAATTTTAACCGTACTTACCAGTAACTTGAATTTCCTTCCATAGGATATCATTGACTGGTTTCACTTGGAAATTCTTCTAAGTGTCGATTTTTGAAACTTTATAATATTCCTCTAAAATCAGCCGAACTACGAATTACAATTTACTCACCTGTTATCAGGAGAGACCTCAGTGCTGCATCTTTCAGCCCAGTACTGATACTGAAAAGTAATTCTAACCGTACTTACCAGTAACTTGAATTTCCTTCCATAGTCTAACATTGACTGGTTTCACTTGGAAATTCTTCTAAGTGTGCAGTTTTGAAACTTTATAAAATTCCTCTAAAATCAGCCGAAATACGAATTCCGATTTACTCACCTGTTATCAGGAGAGACCTCAGTGCTGCATCTTTCAGCCCAGTACTGATCCTGAAAAGTAATTTTAACCGTACTTACCAGCAACTTGAATTTCCTTCCATAGGCTAACATTGACTGGTTTCACTTGGAAATTCTTCTAAGTGTGCAGTTTTGGAACTTTATAAAATTCCTCTAAAATCAGCCGAAATACGAATTCCGATTTACTCACCTGTTATCAGGAGAGACCTCAGTGCTGCATCTTTCAGCCCAGTACTGATCCTGAAAAGTAATTTTAACCGTACTTACCAGCAACTTGAATTTCCTTCCATAGGCTAACATTGACTGGTTTCACTTGGAAATTCTTCTAAGTGTGGAGTTTTGGAACTTTATAATATTCCTCTAAAATCAACCGAACTACGAATTCCTATTTACTCACCTGTTATCAGGAGAGAACCCAGTGCTGCATCTTTTAGCCCAGCACTGACCCTGAAAAGTAATTCTAACCGTACTTGCCAGTAACTTATATTTCCTTCCATAGGAATCCATTGTCTGGTTTTCAGCAGAAAAGTTTCAAAGTGTCGATTTTCACAAACTACAAATATTCCTTAAAAATCGCATGTATGACTTAAACGCATTCTTTCAACTGTTTACAGGAGATGCACCAGTGCTGGATCCAGGATCCAACACTGAGTATGAAAAAGTAACGATAACACTACTTACCTGCTAAGTGAATTTCCTCCCATAGGATAACATTGGTGATTCTATGTGAAAAAGTTTCTAAGTGTCAACTTTTAAAATACAATAATATTCCTTAAAAATCACTACTTTACTCAACTGTTTACAGGAGATGTCCCAGGACTGAATCTAGGATCCAGTCCTGTGGTTAGAAAAGTAATCCATAAAGTAACTAATTGCATTTAGCTAGAAATTCACATTGAGCTCAATGTTGCATTGTGTTTGAAATTGTGTTGCCCATTGCAACAACTGTAACTACTGTACTTAAAAGTCTATTGCCTATTTGCAAACTATTTAAACTAAAGTAATTCATTCTGAGAAAGTATATTTTGTAATGTAATGTATGATGTAATTACAATGTAATTTAATAAATAAAATATCTAAAAATAAATAGTTTTAAAAAGTGTAGTAAATCAGTATCAAAAAAATAAATATAACAATTAATACATTTAAAAATTGTCATTTACAAAACTTTGAAATTCACTGAAAAAACCATAGGTTTTAGGGGCGTTATAGTTAGAAATTAGCATTTAAAAAACCTTTGAAATTCACTGAAAAAACCATAGGTTTCAGGCACGTTATAGTTAGAAATTAGCATTTAAAAAACCTTTGAAATTCACAGAAAAAACCATAGGTTTCAGACACGTTATAGTTAGAAATTAGCATTTAAAAAACCTTTGAAATTCACTGAAAAAACCATAGGTTTTAGGGACAGTTATAGTTAGTTGGACATTGCACTCGTACAAAACCCGTGAAATTCCCCCGTTATAGTTAGTTCAGCTAACTTTAACTCGCGCCCCGCAATGCACTGCTGATGACGTCACATATTACATCACTCATGACATGGTCAGTGACATCACTGATGACATCACTGATGACATCTCAAATGACATCACTGATGACATCACTGATGACATCATCCACGTGATAATCTGATGCACCTCCTCACACCCTAATATAACCTTTGATACACCCACTCTAAATTACAGACTGCCATTCGCAAAACCATAGACACTCCAACACCAATAACTACATACCCACTCACTGATTCTTAGGTCTACACACACACATCCACTCACTCACCCGTACAGTCACTCATACTTATGGTCACTCAGTACAGGACTATCATATGCACTCTTACTCCTATATAAACACTCAAACACCGCCACTCATCCATAGAGGTACTCACACACCTAGTCAGTCATGCAAATAATTAAACACACTGCCATTTACTCACCTATACACTTATACACACACCAGCTCACTTAATCATACAAATACTAGCACATTGTTACGCTCTTATACAATCACTGATACAAGCACACACTCATCCATACAGCCACTATCACAATCACTCACTCTCGCTTATAGCTATTTATATACTCCAACACACATATATACTGCCTTTCACATATGTAGTTACTCACACATGTACCACTGGGACATACATTCACTCACTAACACACTCTTACACACACTTACCCACCCATACAGTCTATCACAGATGCACTCTTGAAACCATCCACCCAGTGAATCACCCACTCACACATCTATGCACAGAGTCGCACACACCCCTCCCACACAAACACTCAGGCACCCATACAGATCCTCAGACAACCATTCAATAACTCATATAGACACTCATGTAGCTATTCACAAACACATGCAGCCACTTACACAGCAACAGACAGACGGATACAGACATTCACCAGTTTAGTCACTAACCCATGCATTCAGTAAGATACGTTAAATCACTCACTTATAGAGTCAGTCACGCACCTACTAAATCATCCATACAGACACTTATACACCCACTCATTCTTCAATACGCCTTTCCCTATATATATTAAAAATATTTAAACTTTACAGAAACACACAGTCACTGCATGATGTCATCAGTGATGTCATTTGAGATGTCATCAGTGATGTCATCAGTGATGTCACTGACCATGTCATGAGTGATGTAATATGTGACGTCATCAGCAGTGCATTGCAGGGGCGCGAGTTATAGTTAGCTGAACTAACTATAACGGGGGAATTTCACGGGTTTTGTACGAGTGCAATGTCCAACTAACTATAGCTGTCCCTAAAACCTATGGTTTTTTCAGTGAATTTCAAAGGTTTTTTAAATGCTAATTTCTAACTATAACGTGTCTGAAACCTATGGTTTTTTCTGTGAATTTCAAAGGTTTTTTAAATGCTAATTTCTAACTATAACGTGCCTGAAACCTATGGTTTTTTCAGTGAATATATATATATTTATATATATGTATATCATAACAACCAGCACTCTCAGATGATTCAGCCGCATTTCCCCTGTGACTCCAACAAAGGTGCTACACGGAATTCAGATGTTCATTCGATATTTATTTTTCAATTTCACCAAACAACAACACCCGACATGGAACGTGAATGCAATTTGGCTTACCCCTTCCATATATATATATACTGACAATCACCAGTAGGTATGTACAGTTAGGACCATGTTTCCATAGGAAAAGCATTTTTTGACTTGCCTGTTTCTTTGGCTCCGTTTGACAAATCTTCACGGTATTTTCCCAAAAAAGTGTCAAGTTAGGTCTTGTTCATGGAAAGTCTCAAGGAAAAAGGGGGAGGGGTTCAAAAAAGTGCATTTTCCCATGTTAATTCCTATAGACTCTTTAGACCCGCCTGCACTGGACGGAATTACACCAAGTTTGGCAGAAAGGAAATCCAAATTTGTATATCTGAGGTCACAAAGCATTCATGAATAATAACAAGTTTGACCAGAGATCTGCAGAGCTCTGATTGGCTGCCAACACTTCGACCAGGAAGTGTTGGCAGCAATCTTGGGACTCAGCTTCAGTAGAGTCCCAAAATAAAATGAAGAAAAAAAGAATAGAGGCAACTCCCTGCCAGAACAAACAAACATTTTGTTAAATGTTTTGCCTCAACATCGCAAAACATCATGAATTTGTGTCAAAAATGTTAATAAAATTGAAATAAAACCAAAGCTTGGTCTCCCATGCTTGTTTTTAATCAAGCCCCTTGGTGTGCCATGTCCTAGGGGCATGGCAATATTTATAAAAAACAAAAGAGGGGTCACACTTGACCCCCTCCTAGGGCATTTTTATGCCCCTACATCCACCACCTTTGCAGGGCTACATAAACATATGGGTGGGTGCGTGGACATCCCGGGCCCCAGGGACCATCACCTACCCGGGCTGTATTTAAAAAAGGAGGGGGGCCGCATGGACCTCCTCCTAGGGTTTTTAAAAGACCCAGTGACCACCACTTCCCCGGAGCTAAATACATCAAAATGGAGGGGGTCCACGTGGACCCCCAGCCCTGGGGACGAGCACCTCCCCAGGGCCAAATTCTTTTTTTTAAATGAAGGAGGGGGCAACACAGCCCCCCTCCTGGGCTATATATGGCCCCGGGGACCACCACCTCCCAAGGGCTTGCCAGTGCACAACAAAGGAGAGGGACTGCTGGCCCCCTCCTGGAGTCAAAAATGGCCCTGGGACCTCCACCACCCCAGGGCCGGCTCCTGCTATGTCCTGGGGTGCCTACCTCCTGGACATAGCTGTTGCTTTCACTTGGTGGGAACTGTGACAGCTCTCACCAAGCAAAAGCAAACACTCCACTTCTAGCAAGCGGGAGCTGTCAAAGTGCTCCCGCCTGCTAGAAGCAGAGTTTTCATCTCTTTCCCTGGCAGGTGTGATGTGGGCAGGGAAAGAGATGAAACTATTGCTCTTGCATGCAAAGAGCTGCATTTCCAGCAGCTCCCTGTGGGCAAGAGCGATTCCGGCTCCGACAGGAGGCAGGGAGCAGGCTGGGACCATGGGGGCCATCCATTAGTCTCCCCCCGGTCACATAGCACTCGTGGTGCCTTGGGTGGGCTCCAGGGCATCGAGGGAGACATGGCTAGGCCCAAGGCACGGGGTCCCCAGGGCCGAAATCTACCCAGGGAAAAGGGCGGCAGACCCCCTCCCCATTATATTTGGGCTGAGCCCTGGGGTCCCCGGGGCTGATATTGGCCCAGAAAGGAGGGCCGCGTGGCCCCCTCCCCATTACATTTTGGCCGGGCCGAGGGGGATGGGGTCCCCCTCCCCATTAAGGCCATTTTGGCCCTAACACACATTTCTCCAAAATTAAACCTCAACAGGAGGCACTTACAAATATAAACATAGCAGGTGCCCCTGTTGAAGCTCCACTTCTGTAAATGACAAATGATCCTAACTCCTGAGCTTGCCGAAGGCAAAGCAAGTGTGTTTTCTTGTGCAATTCCATATTGAAAAACGATCTGAATCTTTTGTGGAGGTGAATGCATGACTGACCTTTTGGAGAGCAATCTGTATGCGACTGCGATGAGTGGGTTCTTCCTTATCCTCTCCTGTTGAGAGCAGAGTCCATGGTTCTCCCTTTAAATTACTGAGAGTAAGGAAATGTGCAAATCACTTGGAAGCTTTGCCCATTCGGCCCCGCCCACCTTAGTAGTGTGCACCAGTCTTCCTGCCTTTTTCCAGGATGATTCACAGCTTAACAAGCGCCCCCTCAGCGCATTTCTCGCCAATAGTTAAGAGCAAAGACCCTTGTTTGGTGGCAATTTACCTCTTTTGTAGTCTCACTGTCTTCTCTGTTTTTTTTTATGTCCTCATATCACTATAGCGTCTGCAAATCTTAGACTATCTTAACACTCTCTGTCCACCTCATGGTCCATTGCATTCGCTCGCTTTAGGCCTCCACTGCCCTCATCTCACCACGAGGGCCAACCCCAAGTGATGTGTCCTGGTGTAATCATAGGACAATAGTATTCTATTTGGGGTTGGCCCCTCAGTACCTGACTATCTTATGAAATCCACCTGATAAAGTCGACCCACACCTCATCCGATCTTCCTGGTTTACATTCCGCCTCCATGCGACTCCTCCACTTAGCCACTTTAAGCCACTCCATAGTGCGGGGGGAGATGGGTCAGTCCATCGTTTACAAATATCCCGCCTGGCTAAAAGCAATAGGTAGAAGACAAGGCCTCTTTGCTTGCTGCTCAGGACGCTACGTGTGATTTTATCAACCCTCAGGAGGACTAAGACAGAATTCAGAACTATAGATGTCCCGTAATGCCCCTTATAGTAGACTCAACAGCATTCCAATAATCTCAGGACATGTGAAAAAGATATGTTCGTCATTGGCTTTTAGGCAGTCACATCTTCTACAACTGGGGGTAGGATGCAACACAAACTTAAAGATTTTTTGAGGAGTTCAATACAGCCTATTAATGGTGAAGAAATAGTGTAATTTAATGTTTTCAGGAATGACTACCGAATATAACAATTTCAATGAGTCAAACCATATTGGTTGTATATCCTCTCCCTGAAAGATGTCTGTCCAAACGGTATGAGGTGTCCCCAGCTTCTTATCTTTTGTCTCCAAAAATTGCCAATACCAATTGGCTACCTCCTTGTTCTTTGGTCTTACATCCTAGAGAGAAGCCTCAAATTCCCACTACCCTCCAATCTCCAGGGTGGATGCCATAAACCAAGATGTGAGCTGCATATACTTAAACCTGGATAAACTATCGCCAGTTTTTGCTCTCAAAGCCTCCGAAGGTAGGTAGATAGAAAAACAAGTATATTTAGACAATTGTCCATAAAACATTCTAAAAACTCAATTGGCAGTTAAAATCATTAAAAGGCCCCCTCCTTACTACCCAACACCCCCTACCCACTACAGTTCATCATTAAAACTCTGTTTCAAGACCATAAAAACTGAGCAATTCCAACTGTCACATCTAAGTAACACATTTCTGACAACAGCTCCACAGCTTTCCTCCTATGGAGAACATCATATTTAAAAAACAGAAGTCTTAAAAACTTAGTTCGATTTGCAAGATAAAAGACACAGTCCTTAAGTATATGCAGTAGGGAGCATTTAACTTTCAGGGGGCAGGGGCAGAGACCACTATTATTCTGAACCCTGGCCAAGTATGGGCAGGATAAATAGATTGGGTTACTTCTCACCCTAACCCTTAATATTTCATTTCGCAATCCTGGGTCTGGTAACTGCGATAAATAAGGGAAAACAGTGTCTTGGCCCAGAGTAGAGATTGAGAAACTGATAGATGGTTTCTTGCTCAGGTAAAATAGGTCATTTGATTCAGACACCAAAGCAACAGATTCTTTCAATGCATGCTTGCCTGGGAAGGGGAACCAAGATGTGATTGTACCACTAACTGAATGGAGGTTCCTAAGAGCAATTATTCTGGCTCTTACATCCTTTGCCCACATTCTTTCACTACATTGAATCTCTTCAAAGCACAATTTAGAGACTTTAGACACCTCATCATCCTCCAAGAGTGTATTAAAGTATCCTAGGGCCCGAGGAAAGGCTGCCAGGTTCCAGGAGACCAGATTGCACTCTCTCTTTATGGCCTGAACCATGGTGCCTTGGGGGAATGAAAAAAGCCTTTTAAGCACTACCCCTTCTAATCTGTCCCATTCATATGTCGGATCACGGGAAAAAACCTCTCTACCATACAGACCTAGCGGAAGTATCTTCCCTTCATAAGCCCTTAGTAATGGAATATGGGAAAGCCCCCCAAATATACTATTAAATCTTGATAGACAACTGGCCTGCACAAGGGCCTTCTGCTTGATGCCATCCCAATGCGTGCCCCAATTCAGATTCCTCCCAACCACTCCCTTTTTTTTTTTTTTTATATTTTTATTATTGTTAGTGCACCATCAAGTGAGAAAAAAAACAATATCCAATACATTTTAGTTTGTGTCGTACATTATGCCTGGTACATATTGGATATCATAAGTGCCATCAAAACATGCAGACAATAGAGTGCATTAATGTATATATATATATTTTTTTTTTTCCCCCCCTTTCCCCCCGCTCTGCCCCCCCCTCTCCCTCCCCTAAACTCCCATCCACCGCCCCCTCTCCCACTTGGGGTTTGGTCATCAACCAATATTTTACCAGCTAATGTAGTTTATATACAAATTACATGTTCATCTATTCGTTCCTGCTCAACCAACTAGTCACAGGGGCCCAGATTTCTTGGCCTTTAGAGTGTGAGCGTATTCCCCTTTTTGCGTAAACAGCCTTTTCCAGGTTATAATTTGCTAGAAATCGTGCACGCCATTGCTGAAACCCTGGCGGGTTTGGATCCAGCCAGGCTGATGCTAAACATAGACGCAGGATAGCCATACCTATAAAAAGTAATTTTTCACCAGGTTTTCCCTGTAGCCCCTGATCTACCCCCAATCCAATTAGCGTTGGGGTAAGAGAGCAGGGTATCCCTAAGGCTCCGATAAAGAAGCTGGTAATTTCTCGTTTTAGGCTGTCCAACGCGCCACAGGTTGCAAAGAGATGGCTAAGATCAGCTTGGTGTAAAGCACATCGTGGACAAAAAGTCCCTTTCCCCACTGCCCATTTAGAGATTTTCTTTGGCGTGTAATATAGCGAGAAGCAAGATTTGTAGTATTGCGCCTGTAATCGTGCTGGTATTAAAACATTTTGCGCTAGCTTTAAAGAATGAAAAAACATATTTTCGGGGGTGCCAGCTTCCACATTCCATTTTAAAGCATGGCTTGCCATGTCGTCTTGCATTGCTGTGTTAAAGAGATTATAGACCGTCCCTATTGTCAAATCTCTATTCCTTATGAGCTTATCTATAATCTCGCTATTAGTAAACCCTATCGGGCCACCCCCTTTTTTGATCAGAAAATCCCGTACCTGTAAACATTTATAGAAGTCTCTTCTATCTAGCCCATACCTTTCTCTAAGATTCTCAAATGAAGCTATCCCTGATATAAAGTAAAAGTCACCTAATTTAGTCAGGCCAACTTCCCTCCATCTTTTTATAATAGAACCTTTAAAGATTGTCGGAAGAATTGGATTATTATATAGTGGTGTATAAAAATTCAGGCGTCCCCAACCAATAAGCTTCTGTACAGCCTTCATAACCCTATATCCCACTTGCAATGTCTTGAACCGAACTTTCTTATAATGATTATCGTTCAGATGTCGCCAAGCCCATCCCCAAACTTCTGCCCCCATAGCTAATTCAAGTGGTGTCGGTGCCTCTCTCGCCTTCTCTTCATTTGGTTTATCCTGAATAAGGGCTAGGTTATACAATATTGTGGTAGTCCAATAATATAACCTAATATTTGGCAAGGCGAGTCCACCCCTCTCCTTGGGTAATGTAAGAAATTTAAATGCTCTTCTAGGCTTCGCATACCCCCAAATAAACCTTGAAAACAGGTCGTCAATCTTTTTTAAATACTCATTGCTAAATTCTAAGGAGATTGCGCGCAGAAGATACAAAAATTTAGGAAAAAACAGCATTTTGATAATATTGCATCTACCAATAATGGATAAGTGTAGGTTATGTAATCTGATTAGTTCGGGCTTGATTTTTAACACTAGTGGTTCAATATTTTCCTTAACAATGTAATCTGTATTTGCTGTAATGTCTATACCCAAATATGTAGCTTTCTGTACTATCCGCTCATCTATATAAGTTACATTTTCGTTACAAATAATTTGGGTTTTGCTACGATTAAGTGAATACCCAGAGATTTTGCCAAACTTTGCATCTTCTACCTCAATTTCACGTAGGGCCATTTCAAGACAGGGAGTCATCTGCATACGCCAAAACTTTAGTTTCCCATCCATGGGTTATAATGGGTCTGATAATATTATTTCTTTCCAGTTGGCGCAAAAAAGGATCGATATATATTGCAAACAATAGCGGCAAACTTGGGCATCCCTGCCTTGTCCCTCTCGTTACCTGAAAGGAATCTGTAAGCTCAATATTGACTAAAACCCTTGCAGTGGGTTTATGATAAAGCATTTTGAGAGCTTGAAGTAATCCACTGCCGATTCCTACCCTTGACAGGGTCTCCCATAAAAAAGTCCAGGAAACCCTGTCAAAGGCTTTCTCTGCGTCCAAAAGTATTAATGCTATTGGCTCCTTTGAGATATTTTTTGTATCAAGGAGTGTAATGACCCGTCTTACATGATCCGTCGTCCCTCGACCGGGTATAAACCCATGTTGTTGGTTAGAGATGACCATATGGATTACTGAGGCAATTCTTGTTGCGAGGATTTTTAGTAGATCTTGCTATCGGCATTAATTAAGGTAATGGGGCGATATGAGCCGGGGTCTGTCGGGTTTTTATTTTTTTTAAGAAAAATTATAATTTTTGCATGCGACCAAGAATCTGGGGGTGTGCCCCCTGTAACCTCCCAACGCATCCCAAGGAAATAAACTCTCCACCATCATCAGATTCCCCCAGATAATTACTCCTGCCTGCCTTAGGGGGATACTCAGCCTGTCCTTCATGCACTCTGGAGTACCTGGGGAGTCCCAGATTGGTGCAAATTCTGAGTAGTACCAGATATTAAGCGCCTTTCTCACCCAGTACCAGAGGTTTAATGCTGTCTTTAAAACCTTCAGCCGTACCTTTTAAAGAATTTTCGGGCTCCGAACTTGTATAAGAAGGCAACTGGTCCAAACTCGCTGATCATCTCCCCCAAGAGTGTTCCCCAGGTTGTGGAATCCGGCTTCCCTAATAGCATTTGGAAATTTTTAAATTGAAATGCTATGCAGTATACATTCAGATCAGGGAGCACTAAACCACCCTTCTCCAACCCTCACCTCAGCTTTTTCCATGCGAGTCTTACTCCACCGGAGGCCCAGATAAAGCTGGTTATTTTTCCCTGGATCTTATCGATAACTGCCTTGGGAAACTTGAGTGGAATACAGTTAACTAAATACTTCAACTTGGGGAGGATCGACATCTTGATATGGTTGACTTGCCCATAGATGGTCAGAGGCAGGTTCTTCCATCTAGATAATAACCTGTCCACCTCTTTGGCCACCCGCTTCAAATTACACAGTGGGATCTCATCTATCTGGATAACAATGACAATCCCAAGATACTTTATCTCTGCACACATTCCCCCCATCATCAATGTTCCAGCACATTACCTCCGTCTTGGATTCATGCGCTAAATACCCTGATATAGCCCCATATTCTTTAGTCAGCTGCTCCACCCTAGGTATTGTTCGGGTGGGGTCAGACGTGTATTTTATCAAGTCATCAGCGTTTAACGCTATCTTACTGCTAAAAGGGAGCATATAGAGAGGAACAATCTGGTCATCTTTTCGTAATGAGTGTGCTAGTGGGTCGATGTAGAGGTCAAACAAGAGGGGCGAAAGGGTACACCCCTGCCTCATGCCTCTTTGTATATTGAAGCTCCTCGTCAAGGAACCATTTTAAAGAATTTTGGCCAAGGAGTTTTCATAAAGCTTCTGAAGTATCGAGATAAAACCAGCGCTAAATCCCATCGAATCCAATACCGCCCACAAGAATGCTAAACAAACCCGGTCGAATGCCTTGGCCGCGTCAATCGTGACCACTGCCAAGGGGATCAATCGTGTGATGGTGAGATCAATAGTGCCTATTAGCGACTGCGTAAGTTCTTAGATTTGCCTCTTTGGGACAAATCCTTTCTGATCCACATGTGTCAACTGAGGGGCTAACTTTGGCAATCTCCCTGCCAAAATGCTAGTAAAGGTTTTATAATCGGCATTTAGCAGGGAGATTGGGCGGTATGAGTCTGCTTTCCTGGGGTCCAATGTCAAAGAATACCTGAAAACTTCCACATGAGCTGAAGCTAAGACCCAAATCCTCCTCACCACTGTCAAAGCTCACAAGGCAAAACTTATAAGCATGCGACAACAGCTCAGCTTGGGGGAAAGGGGAAGTGGAGAAGCAAGAGAGACTGCCTTGAAGTGAACGAAGTTTGCCTTCCTAGCTTCACTATCTGTAGTCTCGATCTGAGGACCCTTGGAATTGTACCTGCAGATCTTTGGAGAGAAGAAAAAGAAGGAAAAACAATGTTTTAAACTCAAATCCTAACACCTCTCTTCCTAAAAATAATATTCTATTCAACTAATTTAAACCTTTACCCAGAATTCTCAAGGCTTGAGCCTCTCTCTTTTTAATCAGAACTTTTAAAAAATAATTTTCTATTATTTGTGTTCTGTCTGTCTTGTATTGTTTGAGTCTTCTCTGTAGATTCTGATTTTCAGATTCTTGTCTTTCTTTTTACGTTGCAGCAGTACTGCTGATTTAATTTGCTGCTGCCTTAGTGATAACATGTAAGCTTGTAGAATTGTCTGTTAAATGTCCTTACTGGTTCTGTGCTTGTATAGCTAATTGATAGTCCACTACACTAAACACTTTACCAGTCTTATTGTTCTTAAATTATTTAAAGTCTTTTTTCCACTTGTCGAGTCTTTTAAAAAATGAAAGGAAATACCTTGTTCATGAATCGTCTTCACAGTAGATCTAAGCGCTTCAGTATTCATACCAAATCTTTTGCTTGTCTCCTGCACCTGCTCAAGTCATTTCCTGACTTTCCTTCTGCTAGATTATTGTCGGAAGAAGTGCGCTGTGCTCATGCGCTTAACCGGACCTTTTTTTAACAACGCCTGCGCCTGCTTATAGCATTTTCTTACTTTCTTTTCTGCGAGGTTTACGTCCGAAGAAGCGCTCACTGCACATGCGCTAAAACTGATTTTTTTTTAGCAAGAATTACATTCAGGGAAGCGCACTCTGCTCATGCGCCCTACCGTAACACTTGATCTTCTTTTTGAAGTTACTGCCAACAAATCACAGAGCCAAATTCACAGGACTCACTGAGACGCTCCTTGTCTCTGTGAAATTTCAGTTGAAGTGCAGCGCTCATTTCTCGAGCGTACGCGTTGACTCTTGCCGGTGCAGCTCGAGCCCAAAAGACTAGAACGCTCACCTCCATCCCAGTTCTCCCAACCAGGAAATGCTTAGAGAACCTTTAAGCACTGACTGAGGACTAATAAAGAAGACGACAAACATCTCCTCCAACGCGGATATCTTCTGGCTCTCTCTAGCCATTCCTTAAGCCCCCCCGCATCTGGCTGGACATCTTCTGTATATAATTCAGAAAACAGGGAGACCAACAGAGCCTGCATTTCCACCTCCTTATTCGAGGTGTTACCCTGGGGGCTAATGATCAGCTCCCTAATATGATTCCGGGACCTCGCTACCCTCATCTTCCAAGCTAGCAATGCCCTCACTTTTTCCCCATATTCAAATTGCCGCATGCACCTCGTTAACCAACGCTTTCGGCACTTCTCCTCCAGTTTAATTTTATAGTTCAGTCCAGCCTCCTCCAGCTGATTCGAGATTCTCTTTCTGTCCCAGTTGCTCCTTACACTTTGCTGCAACTTAGCCTCCGTCCCTACTCTTTCCTCCATTCCTCTCAAATCCGCTTTATCTGCCTTGTTCTAAAATATACACCTGACTTTGCAGCACCCCATGAATATATGCTTTGAAGGTTTCCCAAGTTACTTCTATGGGGGCTGAGCAGACATTGTCCAGGAAGAAGTCAATACTTGCTTTTTTTAGAAGAGTAACAACATCAGGATCGAGGAGGATAGTTCTTTTTAATATCCATCTTGTATTGTGGCTTGTCCCGAACCCCATAAACGAAACACAGACTGCGGCATGGTCTTAGATATGCCCTGGAAATAGTGTGACCTCTTTTAGTTTCCCAGCTAAGGCTCTATCCACTAACATATAGTCTAACCTAGAAAAATGACCATATTGTTTGCTGTGGAAAGTATAGCCACGCTTTGGCCCCTTTAGATACCTCCATGCGTCTACCAAACCAATATCCAGAATCATATGCTTGAGAGCCTGCCTTTTCCTCTGGGCTTTGGGCTCCACTCTTACTAGTAGATCTATCCAGGGTAGAGTCCAAAAGGGTATTAAAATCACCTCCAATAATTACAGGGGTGGTTACCCCTACTAAGTTCCACTCCATATTTACTATCTAAATTTGGGCTGTAAAATCCTGTACATACAAATTCCATACCTGAGCATTTAAGAGTTGCTAAGGCCCACCTACCTGAGCTATCAGTTTTTGATGAGACTAGATCGACCCCAACTCCCTTCCTGATCAAGATTGCAACTTCCTTACAGTACTCTACTTGATCCGAGGCTACAAAGCTTTCAACCCATCTAAATTTAGAATGTAGGGCTCTACTTTAACTTGCCGTTAGGTGCGTTTCTTGTAATATGACTACGTGGGCTTTACTGTCTTCCAGGTATCTCATCACCAATCTCCGCCAACTTTGGATCTGAGACCATTTACGTTCCATGTTAAGATATATAGTTCTTTACCCCCGCCATCATTCACATGTTCGAGGACCTTCATGTCATCTGATATCCTGAATTGGCCAGCTGCGGTAATATAACTAGGTGATATCGAGGACTTATTTGGTTTTTTTTTCTCACTGTTCCCACCCAGTGCCCTAAACCCCCCCAACCCCTCTCCACTTCAGCCCCTCTTCCTCCTGCGTGAACCCTCCCATGACTATCAGGCATAATGCCTGTAAGGGCTACCCTATGAGGGAGAAATTAATTAGCAGTATGCTTGTATCTGTGGGCCCCCCCACCACCCTCCATCCCTCACGCTGTACTTGCTATTTCATTAAGGGCATCCCCTCAGGACGCTCCTCCTTTTTTCATAATTTCAATCAAAGCGTCTACTTCCTCTACTGTCCGATAGTTGCGCATTTGATTGTTCCACATAACACGGAGCATCACTGGAAATTTCAATTGGGCCTTAGCCCCGAGCATATTCAGCGCCTCCATTCTTTTGCCCAACTCCCACTGCTTCTGGTCCGTTACACGGCAAACATCCGACCTAATAGAGAAGGAGTAGTTGTCAACTGTGAACGGGTCATTCCTCAAGGCTGCAGTCAATATCATCTCCTTAACAGAGTATGAAAGAATGATCTTTCTCGGCTTCTGTCTTTGAGGGTTCCTTTTAAAGGTATCCCGATGCACACGTTGTATCTCTTGATCTAAGTTAATGTCTGTCCTCTCTTTCAGAGTCAAATCCCTTAGCAGCTTAATTATGAATGCCTTGATGTTAGTGCCCTCTTTGGCTTCTGGGATATTTAAAAACCTCAGGTTATTCCTTCTTGAATGATTCACGATCCTTTCCAGATCCTCCCTTAATCCTAGGTTCTCTGTGGAGAGTGCACCCATACCGGCAGCATTTTTAGCGATGTCTTTCCTCATCAAAACGACCTCTTCCTCTAATGCACCAGTCCAGACAGCTACTTTTTCCAATTTTTGCGCTAGTGCGGCACATGAGGCTTGTATATCAGCTTGGTTGGCCTCCGATATCTTGACCCTGTCTTTTATCTCCTCTTTCAAATCTAGAAGAATGGAGGCTAAAGGTACCTCTGACTGACCATCGTTCAGACCCTTTGTCTCAGTCATCTGTTGAGGATATTGATGGTGTCTCTCCATAGGAATTGCCTCCTCTCCTACCGCCAGCACATTAAATCTATTCTTTGTGGATATCTGAAAGGCACTGCTGAGATCTTCTCCAGGCCCATTACCAGTTTCTGCACTCCTGCTATCACCAAGCAGAGTATCCTTATCAGCAGCCGACGCAGGATTAACTTTTTCCATTCCAAGGCCCCTCTGGGATGCACTTTCTTCTCCCCCACCCTCCTCCCTCTACATTACTGGTTGGGTCAAAACTTTGTAGAAAGATTTGAGGTAGGGGGTGACCTTGACCTGGGGGGGCAAGATTCTTTTGCCCCTACCATGCAGACTATTCCCTGACTGCTTTGTAGACTTCCCTGTTTTCCCTAGTTTTGTTAGGGCAGTCCCTGCCCCCACTACCTTAACAGTGCCCTTATCACTAGGGGCACCAAAGCTGGGGGTAAATCTAACCCAGAACTTACCCCGATAGATGTTGCAATTGGCCGTGTGCGCAGGGTGTACCTGGAGATGTTATCCGTGGAATTGCCTATTTTCGCTGGGGCCAATGAATTGTGCCCGCTGTTCGCCTCTGCTGACTCCCCAGTTCTCTCTCACTCTCTGGGATCCAGCAGTAAGCTTGACTCCTATGGGAGCAGTGTGTATACAGCTCTCTCTTCCCTCTGGCCAGCTTGTGCTTGTGCTGGCTCTACCACCGTAGTTGCGAGCTCACACTGCCCGGCTACATCATAGCTGTACCGCAGCTCTCTCCCATGCCGGAATTGCACTCTTCACCTCAGAGCAGGAACCAGCCGTGGTCGCACCTACCGACCCCCGCTGAGGCTGCATTAAACACGGCACAATATTATCTTTCAGCGGTATGTATCAAGGGGGGATCACTCGCCGACTAGCGTTCTCCTCATCGGCAGCCCACGGCTGTTTAACTTGTTGCCGCCATGTTCCCCGCTCTAGCCAGCCGCTCCAGCTGTGTTCTCTGTAGAAGGATTCATGTTATCACATATTTCTGAATAAGGACGCACCAGGAGCAATCACTTTGCCAAAACGCACACAAGGTCACTGGTGACATTTCCCCATGCTCCATTATGCAGCTGTAGTGTAGAATACATACTGGACAGTTACCCAAGCAGGTAGCACTTAGTAATTAACCATGAGAAAGAACTCCACTTGGGTAGATATTTTGGGCAAAACTGTGAACTCTTGTTGGATAAAAGGGCAGGTGTTGTTCCTTTGTGGCCAAGTCACTCACACAGCTACTGACACACCCACGCAGACACTTAGACACCCATTCACACACTTAGGTACTCATGACATGATCAGTGACATCACTGATGACGCTATCCAGTAATGGTGAGTTTTAAACATATATACTAAGGTACTATAAAAGTTAAATTATTATACTTTGTGTACTACTAATGAGTGATATGTATATCATGTGAGTGGCTGTGTGACTGTGTGTATCCATGTGTGAGTGGGTATGTGAGTAGCTGTATGGGTTAACAAGTGGGTGTGTAAGTAGCTGTATGGGTGAGTGAGTGGCTGTGTGAGTGACTGTATTGGGGAGTGAGTGGGTGTGTGAGAGTCTATGTGTGACTGAGTGGCTGTATGGGTGAGTGACTGGGTGTTTAAGTGGCTATATGGGTGAGTGAATGGGTGTTTGAATGGGTGTTTGGTTAACTGAGCAGGTGTCGTGTAGTTCCTAGGACCTCCCAGGACCTGCGCGTTTTGGATGACCTAAACTGAGGGCTTGGTGTGCAGACAGACTCTGGACACCCCCACAGGATGAGTCAGCGGTTAGACCAGCTAGCTCTATGGTACCACTCCCATCCACCTGTATTCTACAGTGGTGTATGTAGTTTCTGGCAACCACTGAACATGACAACCCTGATTCCTCAGGTATCGTGGAAACAATATAGTATCTTTCATTCAGTCACTCGTGCTTGCTTTTCTCAGAATACATAGAATGACAATTGGTTTCAATAATTATTTATTGGTCAAGCGTCAATCTAGTATGAAACATGTTAGCTGCGACCATCAAAAGACAGGAGCAGACAAATGTAATCGCTAGTACCAATATCGTAAAAAGTAGATACATTTTTACCATAGTGCTAATAAGATGAATAAAAGCATATTACATAAAACAATAGCATTGGCGTACTCCTATGATGCGTTGCCTACCTAACCGTGACTAGCCTAGAGGTGTAGGTGAAGCATGTATGTGTAAGTGCTAGGATGTGTCCTAATGGAACCTAATGGAGTCAAGAATTCCTGGGGGAAGTACTAACCTCTCACATGATGGTTCTGAATGAAGGAGTCCGTCTCTGCGTCGAGGATGACACCCCGCAAGGGATGTCAGGTCTCTGCCTGTTGAAGGATCAGCCTGCAGAGTCTCGGTCCAGCTCGGAAGGAATTCTCCTCTGTCTAGTAAGGTGGAGTGAGAGTCTTTTATATTAAAGTGGTCATTCCGGGGTTTTTCTAGAATCAATATGTTTTGAAAACTTTCGCTAATCCCCTGCTAATCCTTTTCTTACCAAACATGATCATGCACAGCTGGTTGTTGGCCATGGATGAAGAAAGTGTTGACCTTTGTACAGAATAAATCTACCATGCCTGGGGACATGTTTATATACGTCAGGTACAGGGATTAAGATATGATACCAAAAGCCTGATGTCGGAGAGACAGAAATAAGCTACTAGGTAAAAGGTCCCCTGTGTAAGACCATTGTGTCGTGTGGATGGGACACAATGTATGTAATCGGTACGTACATGATGGGACTAACCTAAAGGACATGACACCCACTCCTCATAAAAGGTCAACAAGGCCAGCTAGACCATGATAGTAAATGCTAAAAAGGGGATAATATAAAAAAAAATCCTTTATATTAAAAGCATACTAAAAAGCACTTAAAAAGTCTTAAAAAGCAAAGTCCGTATTGAAATGTATTC
Source organism: Calotriton arnoldi (assembly GCA_963921515.1). NCBI lineage: Eukaryota > Metazoa > Chordata > Amphibia > Caudata > Salamandridae > Calotriton > Calotriton arnoldi. The sequence goes on along the minus strand of CAWUFW010000295.1, from coordinate 153,774 downwards.
TTCCCTACAAAGTGTTCATAAAAGTGTCCTCTATATATTGGAACAAACTATATTGCTCTTGTTTTTCTGAGCACCTTCAAAGCCACTATGTTCAGATAGAGCAGAGAAGAAAAACAAAGTCAGTGCGACCTTCAATTTGGTACATATTTCGAAGTTGCCCAAACGGTTCCCAGCACAGGAAAGGCCAGATTGTTTAAGAATCCTGCACTTACGACTCAACATCACTGTACATGGCATCCGCAGGAGGCAGTCCTTCTAGTACCACAAGTATGATATCAAGTGAGCAGAGGTAGTCATCGCTGTTTCCCACGGCAGCCGTCGGGGAAGAAGTAGATGCCTGCGCGCCTGAGACTGATGTTTGCACATCCGTTGCAGAGCTGTTCTCCGGTCCAACAGGAACTGAAGCGTCCCGTGGAGGCTCTAGGAACACCATCATCAACATGGGAACACGCTGTGGACAACTGTGCACATGGGCCCGTAAAGGCGCCAGGAACATGTCTATGTCCGGTGGCGCAACTAATAGAAGTGTCAGACAGAGGTCCAACACGCGTCCAAATCTGCAAAAAAGGCAGCAGAATACTGGCGGGATGCAGTCAAGCCACGCCGGTCTGAAAGACAGACACCAATGCTCACTCAGCTCTTGAAGCCGAGGTAACCCCATTAAGAGCACCAATCGCTCACGACAACGTTGCTCCAGCAGTGCTCTCTCCATGTCTTGAGTGATGCTGACATCCATTGCGAAGCAATAGAAGTGAAATCAGGATGCCCGCTACCGAAAGCAGGACCAAAGGAAGTCCTCCAAAAACGCTTCCAAGTGCGGAGTGTATGAAAGATGGAATCACTACGAAAATGGTTTGAAAGGTGGTTAACAGACCTGATCCAATGCTCTTAAATAAGTGTACGATACCACTCGTATCAGACATGTTAAAGATACGATGGACCATTTCTCCAAAATGGAGAGGGAAGTTCGTACGGACCAACGCCTGTATCTCTGCCGAAGACCTTGCCACTTGGAGATCAAAAGTCTCTCGGGCTGAAGTTAAGGCTACATTATGCTGAAACAGCATGGCTTTCAGTCTGCTCAGAGAATCAAACCCTATGTTGGATACATTCAGTGAAGGCCGCAGTGGTGCCTCCCTAACTGTGCGAGCTGGGGGAAATAATACTTGCTTACAACAAATAACCCTGGAGTTGACGGTCACTAGATAAGCAATGCCGGGTGTCATACCACAGCAGCCTTGGTCATTCAGTATCAAGTAACTCCCAATTGAAAGTAACTCGAAAACCGGATGAATTGTGGCAGCTGGAGAACCCTTCAGGTAGCAGGACAAGTTCGCTATTGACCCATTACATGCCCCGTGCAGCGATATTTCTTTACACACTAAAGACCCATTTAAGGCCTTTTCGCAGTTTGAACCACTCATGAAAACTTCCATGTCTTTGTTCCTGCACCTATATCTGTACGGTAATTCCCAGGTTTCTCGTATCTGCCCTTCGCCCAATGCTTCATACCTGCCTACTGAGTAATATTTCAGGCAGTACTGGAATTGGAATGTCGTGATTGGCAGTGTGATATAGCCATGAATTAACCATTCCGTAGACGGTGACTCTGCTACAGTAAAAGTTAACTTCTCTAGTTTCTTAATGAGCAGCATGGTGTACTTCGCATCTCTGCATGCCATGGTTAATTGTCTGTCGGTCAGATTGTAAGCTGAAACCAGATTTGTGTCTTTAATGTATCGCCATGGAACGTGGCCAGAACGCAATGATTGAAGTGTCTAGCTTAGAAGCATAATAGCGTGTAGCTGTGATTGCCCATATTTTAAAATAGACAAATCTTGTTCCATTATATCAATAGCTGAGGACACAATGTTGCCCAGTGAATAAATACGAGACGAAAGTGTGGTCATGCCATTGTGTACCACAGCTAAATCCTTTTCTAGGTTAATTCTATCTATCTCACGTAGTCTCCCTGCAGCTTCCTGTTGGGAGACTTTCCAAACCTCATTATAGATGGTGTATAAGATGCGTTTCCTATGTGGTTTCTTGGGACCTGACAAGAAATCCCTAAGATCCATGTCGTCTGACAGAAGGGACAAGTGTTGTTTCACCTGTGATAGTGTTGAGGTCTCTAGCCAATCTAGGCGCAACTTCCCAACACTATAAGTAGTCACTACCCCTGGGTCGTCTATGTGTACATAGCGTGGGTTGGGCCTATGGATACTGAACCCTTTGGTGGTACCCTTGAATCTTGAGTTATACATATTTGTGTCTATGGGCCAAACCAACCAACCCTTCCAATCGAGAGATGATGAATTGAATGTACTTCTACCATGTTTCCCCTCACTTGTTAGTGTGTTATTTGCAATACCCTTAATCGGTGCGTGGGAGAGTATGCTCGGTGTTTTCAGGTCTTTGATTTTTGCAAACCCGTAACAAGTGGTCTGTTGCACTGTTCTGTTCAGGAAAATCACCTGTAATGGTATTTGGCAAGCCCTAAATAATGCCTCATTTCCCTGAACCTGCCACTCTCTTGTCCCTCAGATGTATTTGGTGTCTATGGTGTCTATGGTGTCTCTCCAGTAGTCGAAACCCTGTATAGACAGTTGGGAGATAAAAGGTGCTGAATATATCAGCTTAGTATTTGTCAGCATAATTTTCTTTGCAGTTGCATTAGTTTGTGCAAGTTTGTAGTAAAATGATTCTGGGTCTGATGTGTTGAACCCTGAAAAGTATGCAAATTGCTGTGCAAATGTGGCAGAACTACCTTTAGGTGGTGTTGCGCAATGTTCCCATTGATGGTACACATTAGCAGTGCGTGGCACACTTGCTCTATGAAAAAAATGATGACCATAATGCAGGTAACAAAACATGGTATCATAATCAGTTGTACCTTCATACAATTCCCTGTAAGAAAATGCAGCAGACTGTTCTAAATCTGTAAGCATAGTATTTATAGTCTCAATGTCCCAATCATCAGATAGTGTACTGGGGGTAATGAAATCATTTAAAGAAATTTTAAACAAATGTGGAATTTTCATATGTTTAGTGGGGCCATATACATCATAAGAAACCTTATCCCAAACTATACCATCCGGTGTTGGAATTGCAGTAATATTCACCAGGGACAAGTCTCTTTGTTCACAATGTGATGACGTATGTGGTTTCAGGACCAAGTTCACGGATTGTACTGCAGAGTGTTCTGGGAGATAATGTCCGTTCAGAAGCAGAAAAAAGACAGTCACTGTGCCAATCCAAATGAACAGGTATACTACCCCTATTGCAAACCAAATATGCAACCAAGGTGACAATAAGTAAGTCTTTTTGAGCAAAAGATAGAACTGGTGAAATTTTTTCTTCTTCGAAATTTGTGGCGTTTGATCAGGTTCACTTGGATCTGAAGAGAAATCATTGAAGTTGATGAAGTAGCCAGATGCAGTTCGATCTATCTTTGGTAGCTCCGCAGGTTTTGTAGAACTGGCAGGTGTGTCGTTTGAAGGCACATTAATGTAGACATCACTGTTGGGCCGAATTGCAACATGCATTGTTGTTTCTTCTTGATGTTTTTCAATTTCAACTGGTGTGATTTGTACTCCATTATTCGTTACTCCTTCACATTGTGTAGGTGAGTCTTGAAAGGTTATTAGTCTTTCTATCTGAACTTCCTGTATAGTAGCAAGAGGAGGTCTGTGGCTACTCAGGACCCCACGTGGCCTACTGTTGAGGATCAGCCACATGATGCGGTTTGATCAAATCAATGGAGACAAATCTTTTTTCTTTTTTACCGGCAAGTGGCGGAAGTAGTACTGTTCTTGTTCCCACAACCGCCAAGACAGGTACAGCTGTTCTGTAAGATGGCCCAAACTCTCTTCTGTCCACGATCTTTTCCCTGACCAGGTCCCCAATCTTCGGGACCTAGGCAAGTCTTGCTGGAACTGGTTTCACTTCCCTAGTGGCAGTGCGTTTGACTTGCATGTTGCTTTGTAGTGCTCGGAATTCATTGAGTTCCTGTAAAACAGCCAAACGGTCATTCAGTTCAAATGGTTTTGCATCCGCCTCTGTGCTGGCACAATCGAGATCAGGTACCCACATTATTGTCCCAAACAGGATTTCATAAGGGGTTCGGCCTCCCAAAGACTTTCTTGGCATGTTGGTGAGTGCCCTCTGGACCACATATAAGTGATTGACCCATGTACCACCCGCGCCTAATACCCTTGCTGTTAAGGATTGCTTTAGGTCCTGGTTTTTCCTCTCCACCACCGAATTTCCCTCGGGATGGTAGGGTGAGGATTACCTCAAGGCCACGCCCATACCTTCCATGGCTTCCTTGTAAGCCCTGGAGCTAAACGCAGGACCACGGTCGGAATGTAACGTGCCAATTGCGTATGTCCCGATGACGACTCGCAAATCCTTTATAACAGTACGAGCGTCAGCTGAGCATTGGGGCCAAACCCATAGGAATCTAGAGCATGAATCCACTGCCACCAAGATGTACTTGTAAGCCCCGTCAGAATTTAAGGGGCTGCAGTGGTCCAAATAGACACATGCGAGAGGTCTGTCTGAAATCAGTAATGGTGTTTGTGGTGGCTTGTGAATGGTGGAACCCTTCAACTGCTGGCAAATATTGCACGTCAGGACATAGTCCTTCGTTTGTTTTGTCAGCCCCGACCACCAGTAAGGCTGCTTCAATAATGAAATTGTTTCAGTGACTCCTGTGTGTGCTGAGCCCAGACCCTCATGTGCAGCTAGTATAAAACCTAATCTGCAATTTTTATTTGGTATTACTCTATCCCCCACTCCTGGAATTTGAGCATACGGTGTGTTATGCGCATCTAACTTATAGGAGTACTTGAGTGGAAAGCCTTTTGTCAGGACGGGTGAACCGTTCTTTGAGGCATTGATAGCTACTATTATATCTCCGTCTATTCTCGTGTGTGAACGAGTGATTGCAGCAATGGCAGCTGTTCGCACTGTCGCCTTGGCGGCTTTATCAGCCAATGAATTCCCTTCAACGTGTATGCCAACACGCTGATTACTCAAGGTGTAAATAACTTGAGCCTGTGGCAGGCATGCTTTCAGTTTTGCCACTTGTTCCCATAACAAGTTATGTTTTATCGTGCCACCCTTGGCATCTCTAAACCCATTCTGGCCCCAGCAGTGAAGATATTCATTGTAAGATTGCTCACAGTAAAACAAATCACACACAATCAGTGTGGGGAATTCCCGATCCGTATACTGTAGTGCTAATATTAGGGCTTTCAGTTCTGCCAGCTGCGCGGTACAATCTCCTAGAGATTGCGTAGACGTATTGCTGGGGTGGAACTTACCATCCCACATCCAACCTTTCACTATAGCGCATGCAGCGCTATATTGCTGTTTACTTCCTATGGCAGGTTGCGCAGAACTGTCAGTATAAATGATGTATTCATACTGATCTAGAGGCAAGATTTCATTCAGGAGAGGGTATTCTTGTTCGTACTGCAGAAATGCTTGTGTTCTAAGTCTTGGATCATATCTGTTGCAGTAAGAGAATTAGCCCATTGTATCCATTGTGGATGCAATGCTTTTGCATTTGGAATGCTGGCTTTAGTTACCGCTTCTAAAGTCGGTATCGGGGTTACAACAATGATGTGTTTCCCCTGTGCTAGTGCTCTTTCTCTCACTACAGCAGTCTGTACTGCAGTCAGAATTTTTTCTGTTGCTGCAAATTGATATTCAGCATTTGTGTACAGATGGGATTTGTATGCGATCGGGACTGTCTTACCTTCATTGAACGTGATGTAAGTATACCCTGATAACCCAGGGACGACCCGTATTACCAGGTTGCGGACGTTTACTCGTATCTGCAAGTGTTTTGAAGCTATCATGTCAGCTTGAACTGAACGTAGAGTGTCTGTATGTTTTTGAGTCCACTTGTTTGCTGTGAAATCAGGTCTGATCAAGTCATTAGAAAGGTTTGACTCTTTCTGCGTAGTCTGGAATGCATGTTCTGCCAAAATTAAAAAATCCTAAAATTGATTGTAAACCCTTCAGAGTTTTTGGAGGCTTGATTAGCGCGCACTTTTCTAAAAAGTTTGCGGCCAGGCATTTGCCTTCACTTGACAGCTCATAACCCAAAAATAGGATCCTGAGATGGGCAATTTTTGATTTCTTAAAGTTAAATTTGCAGCCAAATTGGCAAAACCAACAATTATGTTGTTCACCCTGCATAAGTGTTCAAGTAATTCATCGTCCGTCAGATATATATCATCTACATAGAACACTGCCTCTTCATCGTAAGTTTGTAATAGCTCTGACACTCTAGCCGAGAATAACCCGGGGCTGTTCTTATAGCCTTGGGGCAGTCGACAAAACTGACGCTGAGGACCGAGGGCAGAAAATCCGGTCAAATATCGGCTTTCAGGAGCTATATATTGGCAGAAGAATCCATTTGAGATATCTAGTGTTGCTTTCTATTTCTTCCCCACAATGTTATTCATCAATGCGGCACTATGTGTGATCTGAACTGCATATGTTTTTGTGCATGTGTTCAAGAGTCTGTACTCTAAAACCAAACCATATGTGTTGTCAGGTTTCATTACGGGAAACAAAGGGTTATTCATCGACGAGGTGCAAGTTTCAATCACACCTTGGTATTCAAGTTGGTCTAGTATTTCATTGACCTGTTTCTTCACCTCATTTTTAATAGGGTACTGTCTCTGTAGAGTTGCAGTAGTTTTTACTGGTATTTTGTGGTGCTTTGACTCCACGTCCCACCCTACATGGTTGCGGTATAATGCCGGAGCTAGCGCTTGCACCCACTCCCGTGCGTATGAGTGTTTTAAGGAACGAGGTTGGAAAAAGCAGGCAAAATGACGCTTTCACCTTTTGGGCAATCCGTTATAAATTCAGGCGGCCAATCTTTTTCTGCTAACAGGATGTCGTATCCAAATGTCAAATTCTCCCAAAAGAGACCTTTAATTTTTCCTGAGATGTTCCCCTCTATTTGGATATTAATTTCGTGTAGACGGTGTGGGACACTCACTCGTGTATCTGGTGTTTCCACCGTGATGTATTCGTTCAATACTGCTGTCATCAGAAATTCCTTCAGGTTCTGGCGAGCTATTGTTACTTCTGCTGCGCCGTCTAGCATCGTCAGAGCCCATTCCCCGTTCAGAAGCTGAGTCCTCAGTAACCTGAGCATTTCTAATTTTTAAGCCAGCTACTTTCTTCTTTTTGAATTGAGTCTTTGCTTTAGGTTGCTCTTCCTGTTTGATAATGAAATCTGAAGTGCGATGTGTCTCCCTTTTTCCCTTTGGTCGATCTTCAATTTTTTGTTCTGACCGTCCTTGCCTCTCCGAGCTTTTTGATGAACCCTGAAAGGAACGAAAGGAACGCGTATCAGTATCCTGATACCTGTCAGGTTTCCTAATGTTATCACGATTCCTAAGGTTGTACCTCTTTTCAGAGGACTCCCGTTGGGGAGACCCACCCCTTGACCATGAAGTGTTTCTGTTATTATTATTTTTAGGTTGACTATTATCCCATTTCTTTTTAGAAGAAGTGGGTGCTTGATTTGAGTTCTCTTTTTTCATAACTACTCACCACTAGTGGTTTCCTGAGTTTGGTTCCAAAACTATCTCTGCCTAGTGAAGCATAGGTGTCTTCGATAATTTTTGGTAATGCCCGCTCCTGATTTGCAGGAGTTGTTTCCCTTAGGCGCTGGCGTATATCCACTGCTGCTGCTACCCCCTTAATGTTGCTCAGCATAATTGCCAAAACTTGGTCAAAATTACCCATCAGTTTCATCCCCAAGTCCAGGGCAGGTCCTGCCCCGTGCTCATTCTGTATCTGTTTCAATAAATCAAGAATAACTGATATGGTTGGGGTACCGTGTATTCTAATGTATACTGCAGCAAAGATTGTTCCCCAGGTGGTACAATCCTCAATTGAGGGAACCATTCCCATTGGCAAGCAAATTGTTAACATTCTCTGTTTTTCCTGTGGACTCATACGGGGAAATACTGCTACCAACTGTGCTATTTTTTGAGCTACCCAGAATGGTACTTGATCCCATCTTGATGGGAACGCACCCATTATTGCCTTTAGTGTTTGTGGACTAATTATTGGTGTGGGCTGGGTCTGGATTAATCCAGGTGGAGCAGCTCTCGCAAGTTGTAATGTGAGTGTTCGCATGACGAACTGAACAATATGTCTGTATAGCCTGACTATTTCTTTGTATAGTGTACGCACTCAGGATGTGGAATGTAAGCCGCTAAGACCGGCCATGTCGCTCCTCCTATGCTGAGCAGACTGAGTCTTACGACTAGTTGTGTGTTTTAGGGTGCCTTTAAACCAGTTTTTATGTTGCTGGTAAGTTAACGGGACTTCAATGTCCTTGTATGGGAAGTATTCTTCCGGTGGATCCACTTCAATGTATTTGTGGAATATATGTGTCTGTGGATCTGCAGGTGGGAATTTCACTCAGGAATAGAATACCTCTGATCCGAACACCTCATGTGCCTCAATCACGAAGGTAACATGGCCACCTGTTTCAGGTAACCCTGTCGGCAGCTTTCTGAAATTTTCAGAGCGTTAGCAAATTCGTCTCCTTCCTCGCCTCCACCGCCATTTGCAGTTTCAGTCATTTTGAAGGGAGAGAAATATAAATGTTTAAGAGGTAGGTTTTTAGCACGATAGGGAACTTTTAGTCCTTACAAGCTTGTTTAAAACCTTCAGCCAAAACACAGGGTGTACCTGCTCAGCTGAGGCGAATTAACCTTCCCACTTCAGACGTCTCTGAAAAATGTGAGTAGGGCTGTCTGAGAAAGCACGACTGAACTATTCAGATTTTACTGTTAATATAAGAACCAAACCAATGTTGGCGGCGCCATGTCGTGTAGTTCCTAGGACCCCCCAGGACCTGCGCGTTTTGGATGACCTAAACTGAGGGCTTGGTGTGCAGAGAGACTCTGGACACCCCCACAGGATGTCAGCTGTTAGACCAGCTAGCTCTACGGTGCCACTACCATCCCCTTGTATTCTACAGTGGTGTATGTCGTTTCTGGCCACCACTGAACATGACAACCCTGATTCCTCAGGTATCGTGGAAACAATATGGTATCTTTCGCTCAGTCACTCGTGCTTGCTTTTCTCAGAATACATAGAATGACAATTGGAACGGTTTCAATAATTATTTATTGGTCAAGCGTCAGTCTAGTATGAAACATGTTAGCTGCGACAATCAAAAGACAGGATCAGACAAATGTAATCGCTAGTACCAATGTCATAAAAAGTAGATACATTTCTACCATAGTGCTAATAACGTGAATAAAAGCATATTACATAAAACAATAGCATTGGCGTACTCCTACGATGCGTAGCCTACCTAACCATGCCTAGCCTAGAGGTGTAGGTGAAGCATGTATGTGTAAGTGCTAGAATATGTCCTAATGGAACCTAATGGAGCCAAGAATTCCCCGGGGATGTACTAACCACTCACATGATGGTTCTGAATGAAGGACCCCGTCTCTGCGTCGAGGATGGTACCCCGCAAGGGATGTCAGCTCTCTGCCTGTCGAAGGATCAGCCTGCAGAGTCTCGGTCCAGCTCAGAAAGAATTCTCCTCTGTCTAGTAAAGGGGAATGAGAGTCTTTTATACTAAAGTGGTCACTCCGGGGTTTTTCTAGAATCGATATGTTTTGAAAACATTCGTTAATCCCCTGCTAATCCTTTTCTAAACAAACATGATCATGCACAGCTGGCTGTTGGCTATGGATGAAAAAAGTGGTGACCTTTGTACAGAATAAATCTACTGTGCCTGGGGACATGTTTATGTACGTCAGGGATTAAGATATGGTACCAAGAGCCTGATGTCGGAGAGACAGAAGTAAGCTACTAGGTAAAAGGTCACCTGTGTAAGACCGTTATTTCATGTGGATGGGACACAATGTATGTAATCGTTATGCACATGATGGGACTAACCTAAAGGACATGACACAGGTGTGTGAGTGGCTGTACTTGACAGTGAGTGTCTCTTTGAGTGGTTGTATGGGTGAGTGAGTGGACCTGGGAGTGCTTGTATGGATGTGTGAATAGGTATGTATGTGGTTGTGTGAGTGAGTGAGTGGCATTGTTGAGAGGCTGTATTGGTGAGTGAGTGGGTATGTGAGTGGTTGTATGAGTGAATAAGTGGGTGTGTGACTAGCTGTATGGGTGAATGAGTGGCTGTGTGAGTAGGTGTATGGATAAGTTAGTGGCTGTATAGGTGAGTGAGAGGGTGTGTGAGTGGCTTTATGGATGAGTGAGTGGGTGTGTGAGTGGTTGTATAGGTGTGTAGTGGGTGCATGAGTGGCTGTGTGGGGGTGTGAGTGGTTCTGTAGATGATGTCATCAGTGATATCATCACTGATGTCATTTGCTATCCAATAAGTGATGTCATCAATGATGTCACTGACCATGTCATCAGTGATGTAATATGTGTAGTCAAAAGCAATGCATTGCAGGGGCATAAGGTACAGTTAGCTGAGGTAACTATAACTGTTGAATTTCACTGGTTTTGTACGAGTGAAATCTGAGCCTAAATATAATGCTTCTGTAACCCTTGGTTTCATCAGTAAATTTCTAAGGTTTTTAAATGTTTTTTCCTAACTATAACGTCCATGTAACCTTTGTTTTTTGTGAATTTCGAAGGTTTTTAAAATTTCATTTACCTTTGAGAGTGGGTGTGTGACTGGCTGTATAGGTCGGTGAGTGGGTATGTGAGTGGCTGTATGGGTCCATGAGTAGGTGTGTGAGTGGTTTTGTGGGTATGTGAGTGGGTGGGTGAGTGGCTGTATGGGTCAGTGAGTAGGTGTGTGAGTGGCTGTATGGGTCTATGAGTGAGTGTTTGATTATCTGTATGGGTGTGTGAGTGGTTTTGTGGGTGTGTGAGTAGATGTATGTGTCTGTGAGTGGGTGTGTAAGTGGTTTTGTGGATGTGTTAGTAGCTGTATGGCTCTGTGAGTGGGTGTGTGAGTAGCTGTATGGGTCTATTAGTAGGTGTGTGAGTGGCTGTATGGGTCAGTGACTGGTTGTGTGAATGGCTGTATGAGTGGGTATGTAAGTGATTTTATGGCTGAGTGAGTAGCTATATGGCACAGTGAGTAGGTGTGTGAGTGGCTGTATGTGTCTGTGAGTGGGTTTGTGAGTAGCTGTATGGGTTTGTGACTGGGTGTGTGAGTGACTGTTTGAGTCTGTTATTGGTTGCATGACTAGCTGTGTGGGTAAGTGAGTGGCTGTATGGGACTGTGAGAGCATGTATGATTGGCTGTATGGGTCTGTGAGTGGGTGTGTGAGTGGCTGTATGGATTGGTAAGTGGGTGTGTTAGTGGCTGTATGGTATGTGAGTAGTTTTGTTGGTGTGTGAGGGGCTGTATGGGTCTGTGAGTGGGTGTGTGAGTGGTTATGTGGGTGTGTGAATAGATGTGTAAATAGCTGTATTGGTCTATGAGTGAGTGTGTGAGTGGTTTTGTAGATATGTGAGTGACTGTATGGGCATTTGAGTGGGTGTGTGAGTGGGTGTGTGAGTCTGTGAGTGTATGTGAGAGTAGCTCAATGGGTGTGTGAGTGGGTGTCTGAGTACCTGTATAGATGTATGTTGCTATGTGAGGGACTGGGCCAGAATGGGAATGTCTCCAGTGATCTTGTGTGCGGTTTGGCAATGTGATTGTTCCTTATGTATCTTCATCCAGAAATATGTGATGACATAAATCCTCATATAGAGAATATGACGAGACTACAAAGAGGTAAATCTCAACTAAATAAGTGTACTTCCTCTTAACTAAATGAAGCAAGTACTTCTTTGTTTGGTGGAGATGTCCTCATATTCTTCAGAATCAAGAACGCATCACTAAAATCTGCTGAAAATGCACTGGGGGCCTTTTGGTAAGCTGTCCATCATCCTGGCAAAAGGCGTAAGGACCATTGCATACACTAGGGTGGATGGAGTAGGGCCAAATTTGCGCAGTTTAAAGGTGATTTTGCACATTTGCATACTAGTAGTCATTTAAAGGGAGAACCATGGGCGCTGCTCTCAGCACGAGAGGCTAAGAAAGAACACACTCATCATAGTCACTACAGATTGCACTCTGATAGATCAAAAATGCATTCACCTTCACCAAGGATTTCAGATTGATTTTCAAACAGCTATGTTTATATTTGTAAGTGCTTCCTGTTGAGGTTTAAAACACACAAAAATAAACAAATTTGCTCAAAGTTACTGCTTGAAGCGTTTCTTTACCCTCAGGCTACAGAACTGTGTCATGGACAGTGAGGCTCATCAATGGCTTGGCAGTGGATGAGCATACCTGGAGGAAGGAGTTACGATCAAAGGTGTGGGTTGCAGGTCAATGAGTCTACCAAGCTTGGATTTTGGGGAAAGAAATTATCTCTCAAATCCAGCAAAAAGCAATATTAGCTTAAAGTTACTTATGGACGCGGAAGATTTGTGAGATTTGTGAGATGCCGTAATCAGCATTCACAGCAACTTCAGATGACTGAATGAATGAATGAGCTATGTTGCTTGTCACTGTTCTATTAAATGAATCACCTTAAGACACTTCCTGGTAGAATTAATAGGCAGATGAAGAATGTATAAAAGATAGTTGTATTCTGACAGAAAGGTGGTTTATATTGATGCAAATGTTTGCCAGCAGGTTACTCTAGACACTGATGGTGCAGTAGCAAAACTTTGACAAAAACTTGCACACGTTTCCAAAGTCCACTCTGTGGTGCTTTTCCCAGTGCGTCGGGGAGTGCAATGTACAAACATCCTCACTCAAAGCCTGCACATTTTCAAGTGCACTGCAATCATCCCTCACTTGGGCAGAATGGGACCCTGATGGAGCCAAATAGGCAAAGTTTGGCAGAGCGCAGATAAGCAGCCTCCACACAATAAAAAGCAAATCCCACGCATAGGAGACATGAGCAAACTTGGCGAGAGTTATCATGTGCACTTGTGTGTGAGGTTTCCTTAGAAAGACTGTAAAAGGAAACCACCCTGAGCCAGACTATCCCTGGTAGCCATTGGCTGTGGCATATTCCCAATAGGCCATGACATCACACTACTATTTTAATGCACGGCCAGAGGCTGTTGAGTGGTGATAACCACACAGCGGCCGTCAGGATCACACAGTGTGCTCTCTGGCACCACGCCTTCCACTTACCTCTTTAAATTGTATGCCTTTATAAAGTATAATATTGACCCTCTCTCCTGTATAATTGTATGCTTTAATCAGGTACTGTTTTGCATGTTTAAATGCAAACATGCACGTTTAAATATGCCCCATGCCACCCCACCCCGGGGCTTAAATACAAACAAACACAGGAGACTGCTCTTATTTTTTTTATCAATTTTAATGCGAATTCACAAACCCACCCACAAATTCGCTGCAAAATTGAAAAAGGAAATGTTTTTGACCCCCAGCAGGGTCCCTGTCGGACCCCACTACCAGAACTAGGGGGCCAGAGTATCCCTACCAGCCCCCTTTTCTTTATTTGTAACTTTTTTTTGGGACTCGGCTGAGTCCGAGTCCCAAAATGGCTGCAACACATCCTGGTTGAAGTGTTGGCAGCCAATCAAATCTTAGCACAAGATCTCTTGAATCCGTGGAGGGTTCTCGTCTCTAGATAGCTGTATTTATTTTTTCTTTAATATCTCAAAACCTACAGAATTAATTTACACCAAATCATAAAAAGGTCACCTTCTGAACCAAGAGCTAGCTTTCTGCCAAACTTGGTGTAATTTCGTCCAGTGGTTTGGGCTGCATTCATGTTCAAAATCCCCATGGGAAATTGCATGTTGTGATGGACCCCCCCATTTTTCTCGATCCCCGCTTGACAAATTACCCCAAAACTTTCAACACAGCAGCTAAGCTAAGTGTCGTACTAATTCTGAAAATTTTATCAAGATTTGTCAAATAATGCCAAAGTTATTGACAAAACAAAAATGCTTCTCCTATGGTAACTAGGTCCTAACTATAACTACCTACTGGTGGCTGCCAGCAGCTTATATATACCTGGTGATCACCTGTAGGTAGTTATAGTCAGGACCTAGTTTCCAGAGGAAAAAAGTTTTTTTGTTTTGCCAATAACTTTGGTGCCGTTTGAGGAATCTTTATGAAATTTTCAAAACTAGTGTACCACTCACATCAGCTACTATCTAAAAAGATTAGGGGTGATTCATCAAGTGGGGGCCAAGGACAAGGAGGAACTCAAAATGCTTTTCCCATGTAATTTACCATAGGATTTTAGACACAACTACAGCCCAAACCGCTAAACGGAATTACACCAAATTTTGCAGAAAGGTAGATCTTGGACCAGAAAGATCTCTTTTTGTAATGTGGCATACATTTGTTCAGTAGTTTTGGATTTCTTAAAGAAAAAGATTTGTTACATTTGTAGAGATGCAGAGGGTTCAAGGATTCAGACACATCTCATGCTGAGATCTGATTGGCTTCCACCACTTCAACCAGGAAGTGGTGGCAGCCATCTTGGAATTTAACACACCCAAAACCATAGACATTCATCAAGTATAGTTATATCAAGTAACTATAACTTGTGCCCTAAGGTAACTATAACTAACGCCATGCACTGCTAATCACCCCAAATATTACATCACTAATGACATCTTCTATGACATCATTGATAATATCACTGTAACATTTGCTGTAAAATTATTGATGAGTAAACTGTGCATGGTGGGGGAGAGAGTTAGTTTAGTGCACAGGTTATAGTTAATTGAGATAATTATAACTGTAACTGCTGAATTTCTAAGGTTTTGTGTGTGTAAAATATGAACCTAACTATAATGCCCCCGTAACCTTTGGATTTTTATAATTTATTTTAGTGATTTCTAAGTTTTTTAAATTCTATTTCCTAACTATAAGATCCCTGTAACTTTAGTTTTTTTCAGGTAAGTTCTAGGGTTTTTTATTGCTATTTCCTAACTATAACATCCCTGTAACTTTTATTTTTTTCTGTGAATATATATTTGTATGTATGTGTATATATATCAACCCGACAAAGGATAATGACACAAAAACACTACTTAAAACTCTGAAAAAACATATGCGCAGTGAGATGACCCAATGGTGGGAGCAGAAATCGCTCCAAAAGTATGAAGAGGCAGGGCGAGTTCCGTGGGGTTACGAATCATGGTAGCCCCGAGTTTCGGGAATCCGAACCCCATGATGCTTAATGAGTGGGCCGAGAGCAATCTGGAAGCCTCAATGAGGCTAGTGAAATTACTGATAAAATATGCACAAATTGATTGTGAATTACTGCTGAAAAAAATAGATAGGATTAATGCAGAATTGATAAATTGGATTTGAAAGATTACATCATGAAAACAAAAAATGAAATAAGAGAAAGATTGAAAAAACAAGAGGATACAATTAAAACAAGGAAGGCCTACAAGTTCGCTAGAGATAAAGTGGACTATGAGAGCGGGCAAATCTTCACGTTCTTGAGGAAATTTGACAATGCCAAACATCATTGATTCACGATTGCGAATTTGGCAGGGCAAAATGAAAGAATTGGTAATTTAAGAGGTGACACTACAGTAGCATCCTCCTCAGACCTAAGTTCAAAAATCAGTGAGACGGAATCAGAGGATGGAGGGATGACCTCAAAAAACGCAGTGAATGATCTGGGAAAATTAACACTGGCCGAGGAGCTCGATTTTTTAAGTCTGGACCGCCGGCAAACACTAAGGCTGCGGAATCCCAAATGCACAGTAGACAAAGGAGAAACCGAAGAAGAAGGGCAAGGAGGAAACTCAGGAAATACAAAAAGCAAGAAGCAACAATGGCGGCGAAAGTAGGCCAAAGCGACAATACTGTAATCAATCTGTCAGACACAGTGTTGAACAAAGCAGAAATCCAACTATTATCACTAGGATTATCCTTTTGCCCTGAGAGTAACTTCAATTATGGTCAGACACGAATTGACATTTTTAAATTCTTTCGAAATTGAAGCTCACTAAATATTTCACAATCAAAGAAAGCCTGGATCGAAAAACCAAAGGACCGCACAATACAAATACGGATCACGACAATTTAAAAGTATCGGATGTGACCACATTACTAACTATGTATGATTTATCCGATGCAGGAGCCCAAAGACCGCATCAAGAATCAAGTCAAAGCTCCACACAAACAAGACTGCAGGATATAGGCATTCCACCATCAATTGCTGCGAGTAGCCCGTTCAAACCAAATTCAACGTTTATGCCTATGATGCCACGAGATGCAATAGACATTTTTCATGATCGAGTTACAGATGAAATAAAGAAAGTGTAGCAAAAAACTAGGCATCTAGCTCAAAAGCAAAAATATTATGAAAAACAATATGCAAGGCTGATGAAAAAATTAAAGGACAATAATGAATTGTTATCAACAAGTCCGATAAAGGAGGAAACATAATCCTTTGGCCCAAACAACAGTATTTAACAGAGGCCTACAGACAACTTGACGATAGTCAATGTTATGAGCGATCGAATTCACAACAATTTAAAACGACAAATGAAGGATTGAAATGAGATCTGATGCAATGGAAAAGAGATGGGGTAATTACAAATGATGAATATGCATTTCTGCACAATGGATTTCCTGCCTTTCCTGTAATCTACTTCATACCCAAAATTCATAAACGAATTTCCCCAACACCAGGAACACCTATCATCTCGGCTAAAAATGGCCCTTTTGAAAAAATATCCCAATATGTGGATTTTTCCTGCAGGAACATGTTCAAAGGCTGCCGTCATATATTAAAGACACTGGGGATTTTTTAACCAAATTAAATAAAGTAGACTGGTCAGATGATTATATTCTCATCACTTCGGACATAACATCCCTGTATACCAGTATAGATTATCATGTGGGTTTGGAGGCTGTAAAATATTTTTTAAGTACAAGATCTATTAATATGTACAGCCACAACATAATGCTTTTAGACCTAATCAGATGGTGTCTGTATAACAACTTTTTCCTGTTTGGTAAGGAAATATGCCGACAGGTGAGGGGTGTGGCGATGGGAGCCTGTTTCTCCCCCAGCTATGCGTGTTTACATGTAGGCTGGTGGGAGGAACAGGTTCTCAAGAAGGAACATCTAGAGGAATACGAGACACATATTATTAACTGGATGAGATTTATCAATGATATTTTTATTGTGTGGAAAGGTACTAAAGAGAGTGCAGAGGGTTTTATAGAACATATCAACAGTAATCAACTCAACTTTGGGCCCGATTCTGATGCGGTTAGGAAATCTTCCCGATCTAATCGGTTTGGAAATGGTTTCCAACCAACTCGGATCGGGAGAGTCTGACCGACCGAGTATGATGCATCCGGATGCTTCCAGATACGACTTGGTTGGACTCCCATTGACTTCTATGGGAGCCCATGTTCCTAACCGCATCATAATCTGGCCCTTGGTCGGGAAGACACCTTCCCGATCCGATTCGGAAAGAGCAAATGCCATTAGGAGGCCTTCCTAACCGTATCGTAATCGGGCCTTAGGTGGGAATGCTTTCCAAACCGCATCAGAATCGGGCCCTTAGAGTTTAACTCACACATCGGTAAACACTCCATAGATTTTCTGGATGTAAAAATATATGTATCAGGCAACAAACTTGAGACAACGCTGCACCGTAAGCACACCTCAGGAAATTCAACACTACATGCGAGGAGTTTTCACTCGAGGCACCTTATTAATAATATTCCCTATGGTGTATTTTTAAGACTAAGAAAGATATGCAGTTCCAACCAAGACCTAGTGAAATGTCAACAAGAAGCTAGGTTAAGATTCTTGGAGAGAGGCTATAGTGACAAAATAATTAAACAAGCTTTCTCTAAAGCAAATTCAGTACCTAGGGAAACCCTGCTGGGGCCAGGTAAGGGGAATCTCGTGCCTGCGATCTGTGAGACAAATCAAAGGAACATAGAGGGCTCAAAAATCAGGCTTATAACCACCTACAGTCGCCAGGAGAGCAAGTTGAGGGTGATAGTGAACAAAACTTGGCCGATTGTATTAACAGATCCAGTTATGGGCCATAAAGTACTAGATAAACCAACTCTCACATTCCGGCGAGACCGCTCTATGAGAAACACATTAGTCAAGAGCAGCCCTGAGACCAGTTCAACTACCACTTGGCTAGCACCTGAGAATGGATTTTTCAAATGTAGCTCTTGTAGGGCGTGTAAATTTGGTATCAATACCACCCACAATACCACACCATTTAATTCAGAACCTGTGGCTATAAAGGGGAATTACAACTGTCGAACAGAATTTGCGGTGTATTTTTTGGAGTGTACCTGTGGACTACGCTATGTCAGTAGCACGAAGCTACAGGTACATGTGAGAATTCTCCAACATTTAAGGGCAATAGTCAACTCAGACCCTGCGTCCCCTTGGCTAGACACTTTAAGTCGGAACATAACAATGATCTTAAATGCCTCACCTATTATGTTATCGGAGCAACACCACCATTGAGACGAGGTGGTAATGGAAACACAAATAATTCTTTAATTAGATTCCAAAACACCATCAGGTCTCAACAACAGCGAAGATTTGCACAATTTTCTATGATTTTACACAGTATTAATTTATATGTATACTAAATATACTGACTAAAGTATCTTCAGGAAATAAAATCATGAATCGCAATTCTGTGCTTTACAATGTATATATAATAGTGCAATATCCTATATGAATGGGTTGTCTTAATGCATAGGGGTAAATAGAATACACTGCCATTTGTTGAATATTATATATGCATACCCCAGATGTATTATATGATCCAACGATAAATATTTGTCATAACATCATTTCTACCTTTAATAGCAGTCCCCCCAATGCGGATATAACATTCTGCCTCTGTTTATATTTTGCACATGTTTTTACATGTTATTATTCACTTAGCACTTTGGTAGCACAACGCACTTTAAATACTCAATATTTAATCACACACAGCACTTTAGTATAGACATTGGTATTGGAATAGATCTGCATTACGCCATTTGCTATATACGTAATTGAGTAGCTGAAATAAACTCATTTAAGGGTGATGTAACATAAGGGCCAAATGCTAGCAATGTAAATATATATATAAAAAATATGAAAAATTCAAATACGCATTTGGCAGTTATAAAATGCAAAGTTTATGAAAATTTACAATATGCATTAAGCAGTCATAAAATGTAAATTTTTATACAGCTATATATTTTTTAAGATGCAACCGATGTAGTGTACAATGTCTTTGCTGAGAGTCTTTTGTCTATGCCTATCATAGTAATTGTTACGTGATACAATCCAGGGTGTTTAAATCACAATGCCACAGACCGTTCTTTATGTGATCAAGGTCACGTGTGTTGACCGAAACGCATCATGATATGTAGCGAGCAGCAATAAATCCATAGCACCAGCAAAATTGGAGTCCGTGCCCGTGTGTATCTGCAAGCGAGGGATTAATGGGAAACTTCATTATATATATATATATATATATATATATGTATTAGAACAGAGAGTCCCAATGATGTGCACACTCGGGAGTTTGCCAGTAACAGGTTTAATGGTCACAGGTAACGCGTTTGGACAGCAACGCTGTCTTGATCACACAGTGATATATATATATTTATTAACTGAAAAAACAAAGGTTAAAATAACTTTATAGTTAGGTGTGATCAAAACATCTGCTTTTGTTTTTTAAAACAAACCTTTGAAATTCACTGAACAAAACAAAGGTTAAAGTAACGTTATAGTGAGGTGAATATTTTACTGACAACATTAACATTATGAATTAAAAAAAATAAAGAAATTCACAAGTTAAAGTTAGCAGAGTTTGCATGTTCAGGCTGACTGTGTCGACTAACTAGTTCAGCCCGGTATCTGCACACAGGCAGCCTGTCGCAAAAGGGACTCATCAAAGACTGTTGCTAACCTAGGGTAAGCCATATAATGTGAGTAGGCATTCACAGTGTAGGTCTGAGGTTGTTCCTGAAAGTCTGTGGTGCTTAAATGAATTACACATTATAGGTGAAATCTGCTCCAAAGTAAAGTTTCTTCCCACCTAGGCCTACAGTGTTCAGTGAAGTATCAAAATTAGAGTAAACATGCATCCGTAGTGTACAGCCACAGTCACTTTCGTCAGAAACAACACTTATATTTTCGTGGCTTAATCATAAACAGATTCCAGCCTCTGCCCCCCCATACTGGCCAAGTAAATTACTCCACTGGCAAGCCGGAGAATAAAAGACCTCCCCCACATATTAGAGCCATTAACAGTGCTTGAAAAAATTCCTTGGCAAGAAAGCGATGGGGAGGAAATCTGCACCTGCTAATTAATAGGGGTGGGCAGTAAACTCCCGGAGTTCTACTCACTCTGCGCTCTACTTGGAGGGCGGAGTTCCGCAAAAACTTGGCCAATCGCCACGTGGTGGAGTCTTCCTTGCATGTTAAGTTGGCGAGTGCGAGTGAGAAAAAATACGTACTAGACCGCTTACCGGTAAGATTTTTTAATTGGGGAGGTCGCGGCAGGTTGCTTCCACTCGCATTGAGAAAGTTGCGGCTCACGTTGCGAAAGCTGTCGCTTGAGTGGAAAATCTACTCGGGGAGAAGAAAGAAGCAGAATTCTGTGGTGCGCAGCATGGTGCCATTTGCGCTGATATTACAGTGCAGGACAAGCCCCTGGTATTAAAAAGTCAGCGTGAACAGCACAACAAACAGAAAGTCTGACACTCTCAGAACTCTGTGGAATCTTGCAGCGTTTTTAGGTTACTCTGCGGAATTCCATGGAGGAAAACTCCATGAGTACCGCCCAGCTCTACTAATTAACTTTTCACATTGTACTTGGCCTAGGCAAGTCCAAGTTCAAAGAAACAAATGAAGAAGGCCAGATCTCTGGAGCCAAAAACAGAAGAGGCTCCCCTTTGACGTCTTGGTGGGAAGGGAGCAGGCAGCTCTGTCAGTTCGGGTGGAGTTAAAGCTCCCATGAGAAGGTCTTTTTATAGACAACTAGCCCCCAAGTATTAAGGTAGGCAAGGACTGGGGAGGCAGGGACAGACCAGGGCTGTGGGCCCAGTCTACTTGTTAGGCAATGATGCAGCTGTATGAAGTGCCACTGTTTGGTAAGAGGCAAGCCGAGTTCTTCTTGCAATGCCACAATGGATTTTTGAGCTCACCCAGGGAAAGCAGATGAGTCAAAGTGTGCATACCCACTGCAAGCAAAGGCCCACTATTAAGCATGGCCCCACGAATGCGGATACCGTGGTTGCGCCAAATGCCCGCTTAGCCATGAAGGTGCGCATTCACTGAGAGGAGCTTGTGAGCCTGTGTACAAGTCTTATACATTGCCTGGCGCATGGGCTTCAGAGGCTTAGCTTCGGAGGCATCGGCCAGGTAGAGAGAGAGTACCTCTTGTTGATGGCCAGCAGGCCATCCACAAGCCGGTTCTCTATCACGACCTACAAAGGGGGATCTTGAATCTGAGTATTTATATACGCCAATTGCGCCAGTTGGAGGGCCATTTACTAATGCTCCACAGATTGAAGGCATAGGCCTTCTGTAGACCTACGAGCGATGAGTTTCCCAAAGCCCAGACAGTTCTCATTGCCCCCAGGTGAAGGCTTTGATGTCCCTGTCCACCTGCCAGGGCACCATGAGGATTGTTAGGAGAGGGAGCACGTCCAACATATAGGTGAACTGCTGAAGGGTCACCATCTTCAAAGCCTGCACCCGTCCCCACAAAACTAAGACAATTTTTTAAAATCAAGCCACATTTGCTCCATGAGAGGGTCCAATGTGTCCACCACCATATGCTCCAAACCCTGTTAACATAGATGCCCAGATATTTAAGACGGGCAGCTTTTCACTGAAACGGATACCTGGCAATGGCTGCACAGGTGGTAACCCGCGGGAGGGCCTCGGTCTTCCCCCAACTGACCATATAGCTAGTCTCCAGCACACTGAAGTAGAAGAGAGTAGTGCTGACAGGGTGAACAGAATATAATCTGCATATAAGTAGAGCATCGAGGGACCCCCAGGCTTGGGCATGCCCACAATCTGGTCCGAATGGCGCTGACCTGCCACCAGGGACTCCATGGCAAGGAGAAGCAGCAGAGGGGAGAGTGGGCATTCCTGGCCCGTACCCTGATGGACTACAAAAGGATCCGGAAGAGGCCACCACAGTGGACCTACACCAAGGGGGAGTCATAGAGCCAGCAAGCTCTGGAGATAAAATTCATGCAGAGACCAAATGTTTGGAGCACGACGAATAGGTATTCCCATTCTATCCTGTTGAAGGCATTCTTGGAATCCAACGACAGAGCCATGGCCTACTCCGACAGGTTCACCACCATCCACACTGCATGGGCCAGTTTCGCATATGGTTGCATGATGAGCAGCCCGGTACGTACCCCATCTGAGTGTGATGGATGAGGGAGGGAAAAACCAGTTTGAGGTGGGCTGCCAGTATGCTGGCCAATATCTTGACTTCCCTGTTGAGGAGAGAGATGGGGCAGTAACTACAACAGAGGAGGGGGTCCTTCCCGGCCTGGGGGAGGACCAAGATAAGGGCTTTGTTGGAGAGGAGACCCAAAGAACCTGACCGGTCAGCCTCGTGAAGGAAGTCCACTACTTCTGTATTGGTGCACCTGTCAAATTCGGCTGGGAAGCCATGCTTCCCAGGGTCCTTATGATAGGGTAAATTAGAGATGGTGTGCGCAATCTCCTCTTTAGTTATCGTACCCTGGAGCAGTTCCCTGCCCTCATGTGTGAGGGAGGGTAGTTGGACGGTGTCCAGGAAGGAGGTGACCTGAGTCACATCCAGGACAATTTCAGGGTAGAAGAGGACCCTACAATAGGAGGCAAACATGTCCACGATTTCCAGAGGTTTGGTGACGAGGTCCCTGGAGTCAGTTGTAATGGTGAGGATAGCCATTCCTGATTCCCTTTGTCTCAGCTGCACGGCCAGGCGCTTGCCTGCCTTCTCCCCCTGCTTTTAATGCCTGTACTTCAATTTCTGGAGTGCATATTCAGCTTTGGCGGTAAAGAGGGGCGGGCTGTGTAAATGCACTTGAAATGGACTTTGTCCCCCTCCAGCACCCTCTGCCATTCCTCTCTCTGCTTTTTACACAGGGCACCATCTCTCATCAGCTGGCCTCTGACAGTTCCGTTCGACGATGCCCACAGGGTCAGAGCTGAGTCGACCGAGCCTTTATTATTCTTGGGATAAGTACAGATGTGGGATTTGAGTTGGTATTTGGCCGTTGTGTGATTATAGTGAGATAGGTTAAGGTGCCAGGGTTTGTGGATCAGCTGCGTGAGACCCAGATCAGCCAGCAGGCATATGAGGGAGTGATCTGAGAGTGCGCCCTCCATGATGGAGGTCTCGCAGAGAAGGGGGAGTAAAGGCTGGAACACAAGGGAGGAGTCCAACCACGATTGTGTGCCGTGTACTGAGGAGAAGTAGGTGCATTCCTTGTCTGCTGGAATCAGAAGGCATCACACATCTAGAAGGCCATGGTCCACTCTGATATTTCTGAGGAGAGCCCAGTCCACATTATGGACCGTGTCGATAGGGCCCATATGGTCAAAGACCGCGTCCCAAGCCAAATTCCAGCCTCAACCTATCAAAACATTTGCGGCGTCTATTTCCGTCAGAACTCTGTTGAGCTGAACAAAGAAAAAGCGCTACAGTCCCATCAGTGCATAGACGGTGCCCACACAGAGACCTTTCCCACTAATCTTTAGTTTGGCAAATGCAGAGCGGCCCTCAGGGTCTAGTCAGGATTTAAGCACCCTGTGGGGCAGAGTTCTGCGAATTAGGAGTGTCACACCAGGTTTTCGGGTTGCTGCTAGGCCATCGATTGTTCCCTTGAGGGATGCAGCTGGGGATTTTCTTACCTACCCAGTCCCACGGGAGATTTTCTGCCTTCTTGTCGGTGAGGTGCATCTACTGGAGGAGAGCTATGTCAGCATGCTTAGAGTTTAGGTACACAAGCACATTCTTTCACTTCACATAGTGTGTAAGGCCTTTGACATTCCATGAGAGGACATTCAGGGCGGTCTGCAAGGGCATCGCAAGCGTCAGTGCCCAGAGGGGGGCAAGGATAGGTGGGGAGCACAGGGGTCGGTGTGACCTGTCAAGCTCTGTAGACAGACCCGCTGAAGGCGGGACCAGATAGAGGGTCACCCATGGGTTCGGAGAAAGGGGATGAGCGGTGGCAGACAAGGGAGGTAGGGAAGGCACAGGAACAGGACAGGTGAAAGAAGCACAGCAAGAGAGTGAAGGAGGAAGGACAGAGATGGGCAGGGGAGAGCAAAGTACTGAAAAACACAACAATCAAACCTAATTATACTTGTGAAATTGCAAGGCAACATGCCCTAAAACTGTACTCAGCGGGTCTAAACCTGAGGAGTTGCTGGGCCCGAGAGGCCCGAGTCCAAGAAGGAGGTAGGGAGAGGGGGAGTGGGTGTGGCCCAGAGAGTTGCAGGGAGGACGCCTGAGAGAATGATAACAATGGGTGTCCGAGGAAGAGGAGGAGGCCCGGCAAGCGGAGGGAGAGGGGGCCAAACAGGGATGGGGCAAGAGCGCACCACCCATGATGAGCCTGGAGTGTAGCTGGGGGATTGAGGAGCAGCCATTGTCCATCCCTGTGATATCAGCAGGGCAAGGAGTGAGGGGGAAGTGGGGGAAGGGGAGGGTCACAACGGTCCTCAGCCCCCCAACATCATTGGGGTGCGTGGGTAGTCTGGCGCTGGGCATCACAGCGCAAGGTGGAGTGACGTTGGGGGGAGGGGCAAGAGGGAAAGGAAGGGACCACAGAGGCGCACACAGCAATTGTACAATACCATCATCAAACAGTAAACCAACAATAATGGAGAGGCATGCCATACTCAGCCTTCAGGCCGGAGGGTACTAAGTGTCCAATGCTTAGTGGCTGGCACTGTGTCCATCAGTCAATGGGTGGCCCCAGCTTCAGTGACAAGCAGGATTTATCACTCCCCCTGTCCTGAATGAGCTCCGCCACAGCTTTGAGGGCTTTCTCCCTGCCACTCTGCATACGGTACACCTTGTCCTGGTGCCGGGGCTCCCTAGTCTGTGCGTCCAGACTCCCAGGAGATAACTGAACCACTGCCATGCCAGAGATGCCTGGGGGCCACCGGGTTGTATTCATGGCCAAGTCCCATAGTTCATCTAGGAAGGCTTGCAGCACCTCCAGGTCATTAAATCAATGACACTATCTATCTCCATACCCACAGCATGTGCATGGGGAACACCTTTCCACCTAGTCTGGCATGTCTGTATGTTTCAGAATTTGAGAAAGAGTTCATTTTTGGTCCCAACAAACCGTGGACAGAACGAATCAGGCTCTGATGTCGGTTCATCAACAACATCCTCCTAATATAGAGGGGTGTCCGGGTTCCATTGAGGAGTTCCTGGAAAGGCTGAATGACAGGAACGGCTTCTATACTTCACCTCTACTATCCCTAACAAATCTTTGCCCTTCCTGGAGTCGGAAATAAAGGCAAGTGAGAGAAGGCAGGAATTGTCCTAATATAAGGGACTTTAAGGAAGAGTCACAGAAACTCTGTAAATAATTCGAGGAGAAGAATGATCCACTTCATGTTGTGAATTGGCACAGAAAATAGCGCAGAACTACAACAGAGATGCCTTATTGGAGAGCAAGGAAAAAACAAGTTTTGTAACAACCTTTTGTACAGCATCGAATTGTGTGAAATGGATAATCACGAAGAAGTGGCGCATCCTCAGCTCTAACAGCCTGAACCTAACAACATCAATGTTCTCATTTTTTTAAAAGTGCTAGCATTAGAGATATACTTGTCCACACGAGGCCACGCCATTTTGGCCTAAGTCCTGAAACTAGAATATGTGACCTGCCTTCGGTGGTGGGCCACACGGTGTGGGGTTCATGCAGTGTTTGCCCCTTAACAAGAAACTCCAAAACAGTGAACGTGGGCTTGAGTTACCCTTGGATTCAAATGAAGCATACTAATTGCAACTCAGACAATGTAATTTACCTCATTCGCCATCCTTGTAACCTTCTATACATAGGGATGACAACCCATAAGATTAAAATCAGAATCATGGAACATAAAAGCAACGTCAAGTGCAAAAATAAAAATGACCAAAATGACATCACAATTCTTGGAGAAGAAACACACGGTGTGGGGTTCATGCAGTGTTTGCCCGTTAACAAGAAACTCCAAACCAGTGAACGTGGGCTTGAGTTACCCTTGGATTCAAATGAAGCATACTAATTGCAACTCAGACAATGTAATTTACCTCATTCGCCAACCCTGTAACCTTCTATACATAGGCTTGACAACCCATAAGATTAATATCAGAATAATGGAACATAAAAGCAAGGTCAAAAGCAAAAAAAACCATGACCAAAATAACATCACAATTGTTGAAGAAGAAACACATGGTGGATGGCATAAAATGGACAGTATTGGATAAACCTACTATCTCTCGTAATGTCAAGGATGTGAAGATTTTACTGCTTAGACGTGAACAGAAATGGATATATCGTATCCATAGTCATGAGAGCAGATAAAACAATGATATCCCCTGGCATCAGCTGAACTGCCTTTGAATCCACATTTTGGGTACCTTCTGCAAGATTGAACCAGATCTTATTTGGGTAGCGATTAGACTGGGCTATATAGGGGACATTTCTATCAAATACAATATAAATATTCATTTAGAAGTATAAAGAAAGAAAAGGTGAATGACTTGACCCTAACAACTTTGTTTTAAATCATTTAAACATGGATTGGCCTCAAGACTATCTTTTTATAACATATATGGAGAGTGGAGAGAGGCTGGGAAGACTCACAATGTTATAATATGGCCTGGCACTCTTTTCCAACATAGTGGTATGATAGTGCGAGAAAAAAAAGGTCCCTACAGGCTAGATTAGGAAGGACCACATGATAGGGATATCCACGTTCTAATTGGATATCACCTGCCATGAATTGGGCCGTCATCATCTTCGTTCAGTCAAAGTTGAGAGGGAGGCTTGATTGAGCAGCCCTTTATACGCGAATACTCAGAGATAGTATATTTCACAAAAGATCAGTGGGCAGGCATATGCCATACAATGATAGCAGTCAAAACGTAAGTTTTCAGGTAGTGGTAGCAAGAGATCAAGAGCCCTGGGGACCCTCTTTAAGATGGCGCCCACACAAGCTACCTATAGGGAGCCCACATGATATCTGATGCATCAGATTGGACCGGGCATTTCAAGGGCAGTGTCATTGTCCTATCCATTCCTCCGCAGGGCTGTGAGCTGCGCTAATTAGTGGTGTCCTTCCCTTGGCAATGTAATTAAATGGGGAAGAGGATAGAAGGGTGGTGTTTCACTTTTTCACAAGCATGTGTAAGTGGGAGTATTTAAGACTCGGTTTGTCGGCATCATACCAGATGCTCCTGTTTGGCACTGAAGTACTTCCACAAATACGCCTGTCTCTACAGCATTGTCCTTAAGGAGAACCTCATACAGGCGAGGTCACAATGACACAGTTGGCAGGCATAGGCAGCCTCAACCGGGTTAGACAACCATTTGATTCTGTAGGAGCAGCGCACCACTCTGACCTGAAAGAGAAGGGCGGCTAACCCCTAAGCACGGTAACGGCAAAGGTGGAACCATGTATGTGTTTGGTTCTATTTATCGAATGCCATAAAAATACTACAAAGAACCAGCGGGAAAAATGAGCAAGGGGCATGACCGTGGTGTTGATATGAGGTGATGCCACATTTGCCTTGAGGCAAACCTCAAACAGAAATGGCCACAAGGATACCTTTGGCAGGCTTAGGCAGGATCAACCAGGTTAGAGGGCCATTTGATTCTCTAGGAGCGGCGCACCACTCTGACCCTAAAGAGAGGTTTAGTTAAGCATTGAGCATGGGTAATGGAATAGGTGGAACCACATATATGTTTAGTTCTATTTATTAAACAAATGCTGTAAAAAATACTACTAAGGACTAGTGGCACTAATGAGCAATGGGCATGACCATAGTGTTGATATGGGATGATGCAGTCTAATGTGATGAGTTTCTGTTTCACTGGTCTTTACTCAACATAACAGAGTGTGACTACAGGGAGACACTCCTACTCTCACTCTGGTTTCAAAGAAATTCACAATGAAACTTGGTTAGCAATACTTGTTGTGTTCCATGAATTGTTTTCCCTGACCCTCTCGTTTTTAGGTGTTCTGTGTTTTTGTGATAGGATACTCACTGGAAACACTGCAAAGCCGGATTGTAAAATATTTTGCACTAGGAATATTCACAATGGACACTTTCCCATACATGAAGCGTAAAATCAGGCATACCTGAATCGTCAAATCAGGGACCTCATGGTATTTTAATTGATGTGGGGCTTTAACACATCTTCTTTTGGAAAATCCTTTTTTAAAATGTTCTTTTACTGTGTTTGTCATTTCAGGTTCACCCGTTGTGTGTTTAATAAAGAGTGGCAAGTAAGGTCATTATATTTTGGATAATTGCTTCCCCATCCCCCAAACTGAAACTAGAACTAAAGGGTGGCAAAATAAGTGGGATCTCTGAGTCCTGAGGAAGGTCGAATGACACAGTTGGGCGATCATGAGTGGCTGAAACATGTTGACACGAGAGCAGATAAGAGGGATGAAAGTGGACTAATATCCCCATTTCATCACCCAATCCATGTAGTTCAATAATAAAGTTTAGGACATCCCTGAAGTAGTTTTAATCACTTTTTTGTTCTGCTGTGTAGATCCCCATATAAATATGTGTACTGTCTGCCCCCTTTTCCATTTGCTCCATCCCCGACACTGGTCTTCGCAGGGATGTTGTAGCACACCCAATGATAAAGCATGCCACTTATAGTGGGTGAGGGCACTTTTAAAGAAACGTGCGTTTTTCCTAAGTAGTATTTCTGGTTTGCGTTTTTCCTAAGTAAACTTGGAAGAATATTAAATTTCCTCCTTTTTCCCTTTTTGTGTGCATGAATATTGATAAGGGAGGACGGAAAAGGAGAAGTGCCTCTCGCCTTTCTATTGTGTGTGTATAGCGTTTGTTAATGTGCCGAAAAAACAAAACACTGAATGGTTCAGTGTTTCCGCTACAAAAACAAGCATTTGCAATGCAATCGGTCTCGCCTTTGGGACCTTATATGTATTTAGCTATGCAGCACATTAGCCTGGGTGCTGAAACATCTACTGTTCTTTAACATGGAGGGAAAGTAAGCACCAAACTGCGAGACACACCAGGTATGGGAACACATGGAGAGAAATATTGCCTTTCAGCGAGAAATGGTATAGTCCAAAGCTCTGTTTTTAATATAAAATCAGGGCCTTCGGTGGTCATATCACTGAAAATACAAGATTTGAAAAAAATATTATTGTCTACGGGTGCTCGTGGAAGACAATTTCTATGGACTGGAATCTAGAGAATGCTAAAGTGTTTCTGGTATTTTACTGACCTCTGCTGGTCGTTCTCTATCAAGAAAGTTAAATAGAGGCAGCTGCCAGAAAAATTAAAAAAAGAAAGTCCATCAGCAGAAAGCAATTCTGGTATTTTACTGACCTCTACTGGTCGTTTTCTATCAAGACAGTTAAATAGAGGCAGTTGAACAAGCAGAAAGCAATTCTGGTATTTTACTGACCTCTACTGGTCGTTTTCTATCAAGACAGTTAAATAGAGGCAGTTGAGCAGAAACAAAAGTCCCTAAGCGGAAGCAGACAAGTCCTAGGGCTGATCTCCAGAGCCCACAAAGTACATACACATATAAATATATACTAAAGTATATACAAGAGGTCTCGAATGCTCGACCTAATGAGGCTTACCTTTTTTACACTGCTGCTCCTTGAGATGGTTACAACTAAGAAGGTTGCTTTAATATATATAATCTTCCCGCAGTTTGTGAAATCTGTGTCCTAATACGCCACCTCCTTCTCGATACTGGATGGGCTAAATTCTCCCACGGCAAGGTAATGTTTATATATTTTTAACGCGACACACTCCAAGGAGTATGTTATATTAGCTGGCACAATTTTTACCACTGCATGCTCCGATGCTGCTTTCACAATTTATAAACATCTTTGGAGTTCACCAATAATAACCCCCCTTTTAAAACCAGCAGGCTTAATATTAAATGCATGCGCTGTTATCTTTCTAACACTTTGAGCACACCATTTCCATCAGATGCTGGATCACTAGGAATATATTACATGTTTTTCAACATGTGCTGCCGCTTTCTATATTAGCGAGCACACTCTGGCACGCAAGTACCGTACTTTTTTCACCAGCGTAAGAATGCATGAATGTGCACATTTTCATAGCGCACTAGTGCGGCATCACGCTTGCAATAGTGTGCCATATAGTTAACACAAACATCACTCTTTATTTACAAGCATAACAATAATTACCACTGTACACGCCGGTAGCACTCAAGAGCTACAAGTTATTTACAAAAGAGCTCCTTACCAGCGCAAGAAATACATTATCTTACCAATATCCGGTGCTTTTAGAGGCTCAACAATTTGTCAAAGAAATATGTATTATTACCACTGCATGACACTATCACGAGATATCATTTATGAGGTTTAGTGACGTTTCTTTTTGGTACCTCTAACCTACAGTACAAGATATTTGTTTGTCTATTGTGTATCTCTCGCTCTCTCCCACAGAAGCAATGATGCATAAGGAAAAGACATAGCAACATGCCATCACCTCATATTGCAGAGGCACATATGACTATGATTGCTATTTTTCTTGACACATAGACCCATAATTTCGAAAACAATATTTAAATGTGACCTACCATATAAATAAAAGTAGAAACATGATACCAGACCTTTTTAAAGTAGTTTTTAATTCATATCCTATTTGTAATCCCCCTGTGATTTTCCACTTCCCCATTAGCTAATCTGCTAATGTCATTTTAAAAAAAGATACCAGTAGGTACGATTTGTGTAAATATGAACACGATTTTTTGTGATCTCTCACTGTAAGACAACACCACCAGGAAGAAAAAAGTGTTATAAACTTTTTGAATAATGTGTAACGAAATGTACGTACACACGCAACATTGTATTTTATGTTTCAGGGGACACCAGCCGAAGCCCCTGGATATTGTACAAAGGCACATAACACAGAGCTCCAGCGGGATAATGTCGCACCTGGTAACTTATGGATCTGACACACATTTGGTCCTGAAGAAGTCATCGACTTCTAGGGAAGCAATTCGGCTG